>CM060941.1:930141223-931391223 GCA_030765085.1 Allium cepa
CAAGGAAGTTTGTCGTTTGAAGAATACTTGAATAAATTCAGTGAACTATCTCGGTTTGGCCCGGAATTGCTAAATACACCTCTGAAGAAAAACGAAAGGTTTATCCATGGTATGAACCAGAAATATCATGGAAGAATGACGGGTCATGTTAAAGAATCTTTCTCAGATTTAGTAGATATGGGTTACAGATACGCTACTCTTGATATACAAGAAGAAACTGCGGAGAAAGGTAATTCAGGTAGTCAGAATTATAAAAAGCGGAAATTCGGAGGCAAGAAACCTTGGCAAGGCAACGAGAAGAAGAGAAGCATTCAGGGAAGCGCGGCAGACAATGTTACTTGTTATAATTGCTTGGAGAAGGGCCACTATTCGAGCAGATGTACGAAGCCTAAGAAACAAGTCATTCAATCCACTCAAGCAAAACCTAGGAAGTGCTATTACTGTCAGAAAGAGGGGCATGAAGTTAAAGACTGTCCAACCATGAAACAAGCTCAAACAGCAAAGGTATACGCAGTCAAGGACCAACCTGCAACTTCCAAAGCAGAAAAAGGAAAAGAAGTTCTGGAAGGTAATCTTATCATTTATGATAGAATTGTTAGAGTTCTATTTGATACAGGCGCTACGCATAGTTTTATCTCTCAGCAAGCCATTAAAGAATTAAATCTTGAACCTGATTTTGTTGATGAGCCTATATGCGTAAGGAATCCAGTTGGAGGGCCTGCGAATCTTTGTCTTCGATGTAGAGACGTTCCTATCTCATATTCTCATTATCAATTCCCCGTTGGTCTCTTCGTCCTTGATTTTAGCGAGTTTGAAGACTTACTCGGAATGGATTGGCTAACAAAATATGAAGCCAGATTGGATTGCAGCAATCGATTGATTTCGATTAAAACCGAATTTGGGAATTTCATCGAAATTTCTTGTGAGGACCCTAGTCCTAAAAGGGAAGGGTTGATGTATAATTTGGGTTATCCTGAACCCAGTTTGGAGTCTATACCAATCGTTAGAGATTTTCCTGACGTATTCGAAGAAGTGAAATCTTTACCTCCTCACCGAGAAATAGAATTTAGAATTGACCTTATACCTAATGCTCGTCCTATTGTTCACGCAAATCGCAGGATGGCACCCAGGGAAAAGATTGAATTGGTTCATCAAATTGATGAGCTACGAGCAAAAGGATTAATTCGACCCAGTGTTTCTGAATGGGGCTCAGCCGTCGTATTTGTTGCTAAATCAGACGGATCTTTGAGATTGTGTGTAGATTACCGCGATCTAAATAAGCAAACTCTCAAGAATAAATTCCCTCTACCAAGGATTGACGATCTATTTGATCAATTGCACGGCGCTCGTTTCTTTTCAAAGATGGATCTAGCCCAAGGATTCCATCAACTACGAATCGCCGAAGATTGTGTACCTTTGACTGCTTTCAGGGGTCCCAATATGTTCTACGAATGGTTAGTTATGCCTTTCGGGCTAACCAATGCTCCAGCATACTTCGTGGATCTTATGACTCGTGTGTTTCGGGAAGTTCTGAATAAATTTGTTCTTGTATTTATCGATGATATCCTAATCTACTCCAAAACCAAGGAAGAACATGCTGAACATCTCAGAATGGTTTTGGAAATCTTGAGAAGAAATATCTTATTTGCAAAATTTTCCAAATGCCACTTTTGGGTCAGAGAAGTCAAATTCCTTGGCCATATTGTTAATGAAGGAGGAATTTCGGTAGATCCCAGCAAAATTTCCGCTATTCTTGATTGGAAACAACCCACTACTCCAAGAGAAGTTCGAAGCTTTTTAGGTTTAGCAGGCTATTACCGGAAATTCGTTCAAGATTTTTCTAAGTTGGCTAGTCCGCTGACTAAGCTAACAATGAAAAATGCAAAGTTTATTTGGGCTCCAGAATGTGAAGAAGTGTTTCAAGAGTTGAAAAAGAGATTGACCACTGCTCCTGTTCTCACTATTGTTAACGGGAACCAAGGTTTGGCTGTCTATACTGATGCATGTGGTGAAGGGGTAGGTGCAGTATTAATGCAAAATGGAAAGGTAGTTGCCTACGCGAGTAGACAATTACGTCCACACGAGAAGAACTACCCAACACATGATTTAGAACTTTTGGCTGTTGTTTTCGCTTTGAAAATATGGCGACACTATCTTCTGGGTAAGAATCTTTTCAGCTTTCTTAATAATTTGCGAAATTAACTAAAGAAATATACTTAATAAACTCTCTTTGTTTTAGGTGAAAAATTCGAATTATTCACCGATCATAAAAATTTGAAATATCTCTTTACCCAGAAAGATCTGAATTTGCGACAACAACGTTGGTTGGAATTTCTGGCATCATATGACCTAGATATCCAATATACGCCGGGAAAAGCCAATGTGGTTGCAGACGCTTTGAGCAGAAGACATGCTGTTCTTGCATATCTTGTTATCACTCCTACTCTCCTTGAGAAGATCGCAAGACAGCAATATGAAGATGAGTTTCTTCGGAGAATTTATAAAAGAATTTGCCAAGGAGAAGACACTAGTTTCGAGATGGATAATAGAGGAGTAATAAGATTAAAAGGCAGGATTTGTGTTCCAGACTTTCCAGAACTGAAACGTGAAGTATTGGATGAATGCCACAAGTCAAAATTCAACATCCATCCAGGAGTCAACAAAATGTATCGTGATGTTAAAAGGACATTCTGGTGGAAAACGATGAAGAGAGACATATCTATTTATGTGAGTCGCTGTGCTACTTGTCAGCAAATCAAGAGCGACCAAAAGAAAGTGGCCGGTTTACTTCAACCTTTGGAAGTACCGAAATGGAAGTGGGATCAGGTATCGATGGATTTCATCGACGGATTGCCTCGTACCAAGAAGGGAAATGAAGCGATTTGGGTTATTGTGGACCGTCTAACCAAAAATGCTCATTTCATTCCAGTTAAATCTACTCGGACTGCAGCCATCTTGGCAGGTATTTATATAAAGGAAATTGTTCGCCTCCATGGTATTCCCAGCAGTATAGTGAGTGATCGTGATCCGATCTTCACTAGTAGATTTTGGGAAGCATTCCAAGACGCTTTGGGAACGAAATTAAATTTCAGTACTGCTTATCACCCACAATCTGATGGACAGACTGAAAGGGTCAACCGAATTTTAGAAGACCTATTGCGTGCTTGTGTTCATGATTTTGGTGGTTCTTGGGAGGACCATTTGCATCTGGTTGAATTCTCATATAATAACAGCTATTAGGCCAGTATAGAAATGGCTCCTTTCGAAGCTTTATATGGTCGTCCGTGTCGATCACCTACATGTTGGATCGAATCAGGTGATAGACTTGTTCTTGGACCGGATATGATAAAGGAAGCCACTGAGAAGGTAGACTTTATTCGAAAGAAGTTATTAACCGCCCAAAGCCGTCAAAAGAGCTATTATGACCGACGAAGAAGAAATTTGGAATTTCAAGTTGGAGATTCTGTATTTTTGAAAGTATCTCCGATGCGGGGTGTATTGAGATTCGGAAAAACTGGAAAGTTAGCACCGCGTTATATTGGTCCTTTTCCTATTCTGGAAAGGATTGGTCCTCTAGCATATAGAGTGCAGTTACCCAGCTGGTTGTCTGGTGTACATGATGTGTTCCACATTTCTAATCTTCGGAAATATGTGCACGATCCAGATGATATTATTGAAGAAGCTGCTCAGTAGGATCTTGAAATTACTCCTAACTTGGTAGTTAGAAGGGAACCGATAAAAATTGTAGATCGTGATGAGAAGCGATTAAGAAACAAGATTGTGAAGCTGGTCAAAGTTCAATGGAGTGGCGATCCAAAGGACTATACTTGGGAAACTGAGGATAATATGAAGAAATCATATCCCAAATGCAGAATAGATATCTCGGCTTAAATTGTAAGTCATTTCTTTATATTTCCTAAATTCATATATGCTTTGTTTGCGTTTCTCTCTCTTTCAATTTCGAGGACGAAATTTTCTTAAGGAGGGGATATTGTAACATCCTGAAATTTTTGAATATAAAAAAATGGTAATGTATTTGAACTTTTGGAACTTAAATTGAGAATTTCAAGAAAAATAAATGTTGTTAATGTTAATATTATAAAGATGCATAGGATTTAAATTAACATAGATAGTTAAGTTTAAATAAATAGATAAAAATAATGATAATTAAATAAAAGAACATATTTAAAGTTGTTTTAAAACAATAAAAATAAAATGTGCTGTAAACAAATATGTAGACATAAGGAAAATACAAAACTAAAACAAGATTCTTCCATATAACAAAGTAAGGTAAGGTAAATTTGCATATAAAATAAAAATAAAAATAAAAATAAAAATATAATAAACAAAACAGTATGCTGTAACATACAAGTGTGCAGGGAAGCATTACAAACATGCTTCATTTAATGCCATTACTTTAGCAACCTCAAGCAAGACATCAACTATGAATCCATGCTTCATTAAATGCATTTACTGTCTTGCATAAATAAAGATCACATCAACCTGTATTTAGCAACAATGCAAAATAATGTTTCAAGTACTATATTAAACTGTACACAATTCCCTCTATAAACAAGAACATTTGTTTCAGTTATTTCGTTCAACAACTTAGCAAAGAACACAAAATAAACTTAGAAAAATATATACAAGTTCAAAAACAACTTGCTGAAGAAAGAAAAGAAAACAAAAAAAAAAGCAAACCAGAGAGGGAGATTTGGAACTGCAGCTTCAAAGCTAATATAGTCTCTGCTTATTAATATATTCAAGTGAGTAAACAAATTTACTTCAGGATTTAAATAGATTGTGGGGATGATCTATATTGTGTTGCTTATAAATTTCTTTCAGTTTTATTCTATATATATATATATATATATATATATATATATATATATATATCAAACTGTCTGAAACTCTCCTTTTCTTCTCTAATTGAATCACAGGGTTGTATTACACAAGAAAACATTTTAAATCCTTATCATCTGATTTGAATTAGCCTTTGATTTCAAAACTAAGTAGCAGTGCTTATGTATGAATCATAAATAAAATAGTTTCATGGAGCAGGAGTATATGCAGTATGAAAACTTATTTTTTTCAGAGGAAATCTTAAATTTTGATAAAATTCGAGTATCACAATTTTGAGATTGGATTATTTATTATGAATCTACATTAGAAGATAGGAATTTTAAGCCGTGTTTGATAATTTTTAAGCATGTGATTCAAGAGCAGATCGGTGATGAATGGAAAAGGGTTTATGGTCAAAATCAGGTGGTCGGAGGTACAGGGGAGGCCGGAGTTTCTCGAGAAGGTAGAGGAGCTTACGGGGTATCGGAGAAAAATATTGGGGTGGTCGGAAGGTCGACGTGGCGGCGCGGCAAGTGATTTCTTCCCAGAACCCTAGTTTTGTTCATAGTTTTTGATTTGATTCGTTTTCCCTCTGTGGTTGTTCGAGTGGCACATGGCCTGGGGGAATGATGACTGGGTGGGTGACGAGTCATTGGCCGGAGTTAGGAACTTTCAGGTGGTCGAGGCGTCGAGTTCAAGGCGGAGTTTGGCGACTGGGTTGGTTTCGGTTGGTGGTGAGAGAGCTCGATTTCGATTCGCTTTCAAATTCGAATATTTGTGAAGTTGGAAGGCTCGTGGGGATCGACTGCGATGTACAGGGGGTCTCGGTGATGGTCAGCGACCATCCAAACGCCTGGACACGTGCACGCGTTGACCTTCGTATCAGCAAGAGGGTGAGTTGGGGGAAGTAGTGAAAACCCGAAGTCAAACGCGTGAATATTTGCTTTTGGCTCGGGGACGTTGTTAAGAAGGTTTGGGGTTTGCTAAGCCTATTGCCAGGCTTCAGGAAACAGACTGTAATTAAAACCTGGTTTTGGGAATAAGCTTGTTTTGAATTTAATTTGTTTTAAAATAACATAGAAGTGATATGTGAATTAAGTAATTTTTTTTGAACTAAATTTAAGTGGACCTGAAACCGTTTCAGGTTTCTAAAAAAAATAAAAAAATATGTGAAAATAGAAGCAAGATTTAATAACAGGTATGTTAAACAAAGTTTAAAGTTGAATTCAAATGATTTTTTTTTTATCCTAAATTTAAAATGAAAATTTAAAAATATAAAACCAGATTTAAACTAAGTTTAAAATTAAAGGGATCATAGATTCAAGTTTACTTGAAGGAGGAATTTAAATAAGTTTTATAAATTTAAATGTTAAGACAAATTTAAATAAAGTATGTTTAAACATGATTTGGTTTCAAATAAAGGATTAAACTTACTTTATATAGATTCTTTTATAAAAAAAAAGATTTCTTAACATTGAATGAGAAGTAAATAAATTTGTTTAACAAAATAAAAATAAAAATTATTAGTTAAATAATTGAATTAAGATAATTTAAGTTAATTAATGATTAAGCTTGTTGTAGTAGAAATGAATTTCTGAATAATAAGATTTCCAAATGTTAAATTAGATAAATCACAAATTATTTTGGAAAACAACTATGGATGATTAAATTAATTTATTAAATCCCATTCACTTTGATTTGTAAACAATTAACTATTGCTATGCACTAGATTGATATTTCTGTTGTGACTGTGATACGGTGTGTTGCACTGTGACTATGATTTGTTCTGTATTGATGTGAAAACCTTTATGCCGTAAAACGACATTTAAACTTCGATGCGACAGGGAATCGGATTCTATTAAGTACCCGAAACCCACATCGAACCCTAAATATGAATCTTTGTAATTGACATATTCATGTGTTTTAAAAATACTACGCTCACTATTCGGGTTAACCGGGAAAGAACTTTGGGGTCGTATAACCCATTCCGAATATGTGATACGTCGTTATGAATTGCATTTGAAGACCAGTGTTGAAGACCGGATATTTTTGAAAGCGAAAGGACAACTCGTCGAATGTCTTTGCATCGACTGATCCCCGGTATAGAGACTCCATATGTGATGGGAAGTCCGAACGTGATTAGTGAATATTCGGATTGCAAGGACTTCTTTGTAAGTGCCTTCGGTTCTGTTCGAGCCCGGAACAGACTTGTATGGATAGTATGTCTGACATTACAAATTGAGAAATAAAGCTGATTTCTTTCAAATATATTTCTGTTGGTGGCCAAGAATTTATTCTCTTAGCTTAACACCCTTCTCTGAGACGTACGAGCTCAGAGGTTGTATGGTTGAAGGTTATCAGCGATGTATTCCCAATTTGGTAATGTGACATGCTGAGTGTTGCTGTGAAATAATCATTGTGTTGATCATTTGTGATAGGATCATTTGTTTGATCGTTTATCTTTGTGATCATTTCTATGATCATTTGTTGACCCAAAGCACAGCTTTTGTATAAAGCGTGGCTTTGTGGACGAGACTTCGTCGAGCCTCACACCCCGAAAGGGTCAAAACAGGAAGAATGCGGCAAGGTTATGAGGGGTAGCTCCCTTTAGGGTATGTGCATTTCCTTCTGGAAAGGGTGGTATCATGGTATGGAGCCCAGATACTTACTCATGTTGATACACTATATCTATTACTGTGTGGTGTTGTTGGTTGTCGAGCGCTCGAATAAGGTCCAATGGGACCGGGGGATGACATATTCGTGTAGTAGTTACCTAGTGATAAAGGTAACCCGACCTTGTGTTGGCAGAGAACTGGTTAAGTTCTCGGGACGTCCCGCCAGAGGCGTTTCCATGTGGCAATGGGAAGTTCCTTGGCCTGACCATTTGTTGGAAATCCAAAGAAACAATACGAGCCCTGTACGGTTTTAGTTGTAAAACCTGTCATGCAGCGTGGCGGTAACCTGCCACAAAACATGGCAGCTATAGTAGGCATAGTTCGGAATGTCTATGCTGGCTAAGATTAATATTCTATTTTCGAAATGATTTACTTCACTATGCACTAGTATAATATCACAGAATTCTTTTCTCGTACCAAGCATATTTAACTATCATAAGAAGAAATCTCCTCCAATTCTGCGTTTGCATTGTGTGTGTGGTGGGAGGTCTTATGGTAGTTCCATTTTTAAAAGCATTCCGAAAATTCTTTTGTAAATCTTGTTTTATTTAAATGCAATTGTTTTTGTTTACTCATACCAGTCCCATGACTGATCCGGAGTTTATTGTTTTCTTTCCTAAACTCTGGGTGCCCACTATTTCCACACGGGCAGCCTAGTAGCAGGTTTAGGTTATTTTGGAGTAGCAGTATTTTGGAGCTCTTATCTTGGAGATATCTTAGGAGCTTTTGGAGATTTCAGGTGTTAGCTTTTGGGAGTTCGTTATCACCTCTCTCACTTGAGAACTTTTGGATATATGATCACTGTTATATTATCATGATGTTGTATTTAGAGATTATGGAGTATGTATTATATACTCTGTTGTAGTATGGATATTATGTTGATGTTGTAACAGTGATGTTATTTATGATATTGATTCTGTTCCGCTGTTTTATATTCATCTAATTGTTGTTATAAGCTCCAACGATGCGAATTTGATGTCGTTTATCGGACATCGAGTTTGGGTCGTTACAAGTACTTTCATTGGGTGTTGAAACATGTCTACTAAATTCTTGGAGAATTTTAGCTTTGTGCCTGATCAACGCTTGGCCAGAGTCTGTAAGAACGAGGATAAACCTGTTAAGACATCGAGTTATAAAAGTATTTTGAAAGGAAAATTTATTTCGATATAAAGGTATTTTATTACAAAAATATTTTTCAACAAAGAAATTCTGTATTAATATTCGAAATTGAAATTCATATGGTTCTAAATTAATTATTCGTGCCCGATATTATTCTTTTGAATCTACCTTATCTTCTCAGCTTTATTTATTCACCAATATTTTGTTCTTTCGAATCTACCTTCTTTTCCTTTTTGAATATATCCTTTTAAAATATTGTTTATTTACATACTACATGGTTTAATAGTAAATTATTAGTGTTTTTCCAAACTATTAAATATTAATTAATTTAAATTTAAATCTATATGGTTTAAATTAATTATTTATTTTGTTTTTCCAATCCATTTTCTTTTGGTTGTTCTACCCTCCTACCTCATTCCTTTTCGAAGACGAAAAGTTTTGAGTGGGGGAGAGTGTATTGACCCATAAATTTTATTGATTTTATTCATTAAATTAATTGAAATTTTAAGAAATTTTAAACAATAAAAATTGAAAATAAAAACTTATTATTTGGAATACGTCTATCCAGACATAGCAAATGATAAATTTTCGTCGAACAATATAGGTGTTCTATCGGCGCTAGAAATTCAGTTTAAATCAGTTAATAATAGTTGAATTTAAAAGTATTCCGAAACCTAAATATGTCAACATAAGAAAATTTATTTAGAACACTCTGAATCAGACTGTGAAATTCGTTTCGTGAAATTCGGATGTTTCAAGCTTCGTTGGATTTTTTCGTACGAAATAGCAACGTATATCGGTGTCTGTATGGACTTTTGATAGGAAGGTCCTGACACAAATATTTCTGTTTCCTCTTGTCCGTCTCATTGAGCTGATCACTATGGTATATTCAATTCTGTGTTTTGAGGTCCGTTACGCGATGGAAACAATGGCACCGGTTCGTTGTAACGGTACCAAAATTTTGAATTCACACCTTCCTTCAGTTTCAAATTTGAAACGTGTCATCCAAGCAACAATTTATTGCTTTAATTATTCAGCTCAATACAAGGTGAACGTTGCTCTTACATTTTACTTTATATTTACCTTTCCACGTTTTTCGCCATTCATTTTCAAGGCACGTTCCATTTGCATTTATAATTTGCTAAAATCCAACTGGCTTTCATAATTCCTTATATAAGTTATTATGTGATTCCTTTCACGTCTATTTCCACCATCCATCCCTGCTCTTTATCTTCCTTCACCTCTGTAGCTCACCTCCTCCATTTATTTTTCTCCTACTGCCTACTCACATTATTTCTCCTCCCCTTCACTATTCCGCCCTCTCTCTCCCTCTCGCCTCTCTTGTTTTCCCACCTGAGCACCTCCTCATCACCATAAACCCAAGCTATCTCCTCCCCACCCAAGCCGACCACAACCCAAACCCCGCAAGCACCAACATCCAACCTAAAGTGCGACACCCATCCACCAAATCTCGATCCACTCTCAGCCCACATCTGTTCCCACCCATCACCACACACCATTACCACAAGATGCCACCACAGCCTGTCTCGGCACCACCAGGCAACTGCTAGCTGACCACCGCTTGCATCTACGCACCCAAGCACCGCAGCCACCTAGTTTCCAAGCCGAAGCATTCCCTTCTTCTAGCAGAAGCCATCCAGATCTTCACCAATCCTTGCAGTGAGTCCCCTTCCATATCTTATATGCAGTTTCTTTTTAGTAGCTTGCAGTTTGGAAAATAAATTTCTAATCTGATAGTATATATATATAGTTATTTTAGTTATGTCAGTTTATATATATTGGTTCAACCGTACTATATATATGTACAAGTTGGTTATGTTGTGAGTTGCATTGATTTATATTATTGATTTTGAGAAAAATATGTACGTATGTTATATATAAATTTTACAGTATATATATAGTTTATATATTACTTATTAAATCTGTTGTTTTATGCGTATATTATATATATATAATAGTCTACTTTTATTCTTTTGGGTTTGATATAGGTTATGTACAGTATAATATCATAAGGTATTGAGGTAAAGTAAGTAATATATAGTGATAGATTTGATGTTGACATTTTATAAGTTGATTTCTACGTGTTTTAATGAGTATAAATAGGTATATAATACAACAGTAAGTTATATTTTCATATATATATATATATATATATATATATGTTATTGTGTATATATATAAAGTTCCAAAATGTAAGTTTATATATCGGTATTAAAAAAATATAGATAGTTTATATAAGATATGATATATGAAAGGTTGTATAGTTTGCATATATTTGGGCTTATATGAGTTTATATTGATCTATAGGTTATATATATGAATACGCAAGTTATGTTTATGGTCTGTTGATACTTAAGTTTATATGTATGATTTTATATTAGTCTACTTAAATATATAATATATATAAGTTTTAAATAATCTATTTGTTCTTTGCTTATTTGTAGATATATTCATAAGTTATTTGTGTATTGTATACTTGTTAGTGCTCGTTTCAATATATATATATATATCTACTATTTTAAATATGCTTTTGGTTGCTGTTATATATATTAGTATATATATGTAAATATTGTTTCAATCTTGGTTATATTTATGCTACTGTATATTTTTTAGACGTTATAGGGTATATATATATATATATTATATAATAGAAAGATATAAAATATGTTTAAAGTTTATAAAAGTAATAAAGTTTGTAGATTTCTTTCACAGTATATATATATATACGTTTTTATATACTTATACTAATAGATATATATAGATATAGGTACGGTACAATATGAGTTTATATATACGACTGTGTAGATCAATACGTATGAGTTTGGTTTATTATTATTACATAGTTGTGTGTGTGTGTGTGTGTGTGTGTATATATATATATATGTTGCAGAGACTCTTATATGTTGTTGTATACTTGGGTTTACATAATTGAAGTTTATATAAGTTTGTGTTTGTAGATTTCTGTCATATGTATATATTGGTTATTTATACATTGATTTAGTATATATACAAATATGTGTTATTAACCTGTATACACGAGTCTGGCTTTTTATAATACATACATACATACATACATACATACATACATATATACATACATACATACATACATACATACATACATACATACATATATATATATATATATTATTTCTAATATATGTTAAAATCGATCTATAAATACTAATTTTGAATATGGCAGTATAAATATAGTATTTTAAAGTATATACATGATATGTTAGGATGAAATGAATATAATATATATGTATTAATTTTTAAATATATTATGTATATATATATGCTAAGTTTAATATATGTATTTTATATTGAAACAATAGATTTTGAAATACATATATATATATATATACACACACACATATTTTAAATCGAAATGTATTTGAATTTAGAATATGATTTTTATCTATATATAGTTATATATATAGGTTCACTTATACCACTTGTCATCATCAATCAGTTCTAATTTGATTTCATCGATCCTTTATTTATCAACTTTTCCATCGAATCCGTGCAAATCTTGATTTGCTTTGGAATTCGTTGCTTGTTTTGTGATTAAATGGATATTTTCAGTTTTAAATAAATCAAAGGAAATATTTAATTAAATGTAATTTAAGATTATTCAAATGATAATGGATTTATTAAGTGAATATTTCAAACTAAATAATAATGAAGTTAAAATAAGATATATATGAAATTATCAATTTAGTTTTGAAAGTGCTATAATTTGGAAATATATGTATTTGAAATGGAAATGATATTTTGGTTTTGAAGTATAAATTATCCTAAAATGACCACAGTGTTATAATGACATTGGTTGTTAATAACGTATATTTATATATAGTAGATAGTTCTACGGATCCTTAAAGGATGGTTATCCCAAACATCCTTTAAGTTACTTGTATCTCAGCTGATATTTCACTTGAGTTGGATTTATTGATATAAGAATGTTAAACCAGACTCGAGTTTTTTGTGTTTTGCTTTACGCTCGGGTCAGATTGAGTGTCATAGCATTTGAGACTTGCCTTTAGAGTTGGAACTTCGCTTGGAGACCCATTTAACATCTATTCAGCTTTCAGCTATCCAATTGATTTGCCATAGAAGTCATCTGTTTGTATTCGGGACTTCATTGTATTTGAGATATTCTGCTGTATTTTATTTTTAACTCTAATGTTTATATAGTAGCTTCTTGAACTACTATTTATCTATTCCTCTGCATTATTATTATATCACTCCGTGTTTGTGATTCTGTGATTGGTTTATTTAACGTATATGCTGAGTTTTGGTAAATTTAAAATAATAATCTTATATTTTGAGCAATTCATGTCCGACATGTGCGGATGCGAATGGTCGAAAATACCGAGATGTTACACAAATATGGTTGAACCGCAGCTAAGAGATGATGATAGAACTGCTACTCGGGAAATGGATCAAAAGCAAGAGGAGCCAAGGCAGCGTGGCACTATATGGAGGCATGGATCGGGCGGTTCATGTGAGGTAGAGTACGAGTACCGCCTGGCACCAACTTTACAAACACTGGACTTAATAGCTATGGCGAGGCAAATAGTAAAAGAAAGTCAGGGCTTGACTGACGATGATTAGGGATGCTCCAAAAGTCATACTCCATTCACCGACAACATTCTATATGTAGAATATCCGTGGAGGTTCCATATGTCTACAATGCCTACCTATGAGGTAAAAACTAACCCCATGCAGCATTCTTGAAGTAAGAATGTCAAATGGACTCCGCATGAGCCACTGATGCAGTCAAGTGCAAGTGTTTTACCCGTTCTTATGAAAGACGTTGCGATAAGTGGTTCACCAAGCTACCATCGCGGTCAATCTCTTCATTTGATGAGTAAGCAAATAAGTTTTTAAAGAAATTCTAGATGCATATGACCCGCCTTAAGAATGGAATATCACTCTCCATCTTGGTCTAGGTATCGGAGGAGTCACCGAATAGTTCTAGAAAGGCTTAATATAGCCATTATAGAAGTCGGTAATCCGAATTGTGATGGAATACTCATGGCACTAAATAGGAGAGTCGACCCCGATTTTGAGTTTTTCTATTGATTAGGAGGAAAGCCTCCTTCTGTGTTAGATCGTTTCTTTGCAAATATAGCTCATTTCTTGAGGAAGTAGGAGGCAAAAAAACCAGGAAGAGAGATGTTGCAGGCCCAAGCAGCAAGATTGTACAAAGTAATGTAGTAGTAAAGCAATCCGGTGATAGTTCCGGAAAAGTTCAGATCAATGTTCAGAGCAAATAGAATGAGCAGAAGCAAGGTGATGATAGAAACTATGCCGAAGATGGGATTTTGGAAGAGGTAAGTTGAGGATCCCATCATTCCGTACATACATGCCATTAAATAAGTCGCTAGAGAATGTTTATCTATCGACCTGTAACACAATGCAATACAAGAAACCATCTCCGAAGGAATCGATGGAAAAGCAGAGACAATCCAGAAAGTAATATAGATTTCATGAGAGTTATGGACATACCACAAATGAGTGTCACCACTTCCATGACTTTATTGAGAAGCTGATTTAATAAAGAAAGTTGTAGCGTTTTTAAGACGTTGTAGACGGCGGGCCAGGGACATCCGACCCTAGTCGAGGAAAAGCTCTTCCCAGTGCCGAGGAACCATGATGGATAACAGGGAGATTAGTTATTAATACATTGTTGGAGGACCACATATGGTCGATAAAAGCTGGAATGAAAGGGAGCGTTACGTGAATTGTAACGACCCAATTTTTCGATGCCCGAAAGTCGACATCGATACGTCCACTGTATCAAATGTTGAATAGTCGAATGCTGAAAAACCGAACCGTTAGGGTTTAAGAAGAAGAAGGTAGAAGAAGAAAACATAAACAACAACAGAATCTCACATTTCGCAACAGAACAAATATAATAGATAAATGAATATCTTTAAAATAAAGAATTATATCAGTTGTTACATTATATCACATTACATTATCAGAGTGTTACAACAACAAGCAGCGAAAAAGAAATATTACATATATAAGTGATATGCCTCGCCATCCAGCTTCAACTCCTGATCTCTAGAGCAACTTCTTGACTGTGCTCCAGAATAATTGACGACCTGACTCTAGGCTACCCATGTAGAAAATTATTGGCATCCAGAGTTTAAAAAGGGAACAATAAACTCCAAGTCAGTCGTGGGACTGGTGTGAGATTTTAGAAATAGTTATTTTCACAAAGAATATAAAAAGAAATACGTTATGCTTTTGGAAAATGAAACTACCATAAGGCCTCCCGCCACAGACACAATGCAAACGTAGAATTGGAGGAGATTTCTCCTTATGATAGTCAAATATGATTGATACACAAAATCCTTTCGATATTATTATTAGTGCATAGTGCAGAAAACATTTCGAAAGTGTGACGACCCGACTTCCTACGCCCAGGAAACCGTTTCGTCTTGAAGAAAGAAAGGGATGAGAAAATAGAAAAGATAGAGAAGAAGAACAACAACATCAGAATCTCACAGCGGAACGAATAAATTATAATAATCACATAAGTATTTACATAGTATACATCATCAATCAGAGTCATACAGACAATACATCACATATTAGGCAGTTATAAACATCTGTCTAGTTAATACAACTCAATACACAAAACAACACAGAGACACCAACACAGCGGAACTATATATATACATCTACAACGCTGAAGCCTCCTACTCCATTGCTCCTCCAGAATTTGTCAAAGCTAACCTGAATCCCTTGGCTACCCGTAAAAATTTGGGTACCCGAGAGTTTATGAAAAACAAAAATAAACTCCAGGTCAGACATGGGTCTGGTATGAGTAACAGGTTAAAGTTGCTTAACTTTGAAAATCTTTTGAAAACAAAAGGTATCACATAAGACTCCCCACAAATAAACATGGGTATGTTTTTACCTTACGCAAACCAAAACATTTGATAGGAAATTCAGTGATAATATAATAGGTCTTGGGTTTTCAAGTAAATAGAAAATAGCCAAAATTGTTACATTCATTAAATTCCAGCTACTAGCCACAAAAGTGGGTAATACAATCAAAACCGTTGGCACTTATTGGATTGTGGATTCCATACAATGGCAGGGCTACTGGGGTACCGCCCGTCACAGTACGTGGCCTAGATCAACGTACCGAGGATCACTCCCGACCCCGTGCAACACAAGGCCGGAACCATTCCTTACTGAACAGTCCCGAACAAGATAAACCCCGGCAGTTGTTGCAATCAACCGCCCACACAGCCGAAAATAAAGGGACATCTAGACAGGGGAATATCCTTGTCCTGCTTGGGCATGACCCACCTAACCTTGCTGCACCTTCCCTGTTTTAGCCATTCCCGATTGATGAGGCTTGAGGCTGCGATTACCTTTAGAGAACATATTTCTTAGAATGCTCATCACCCACTTGACGATGTGTTGAAAGCATTCAATCCATACAAGTTCGTTCCGGGTTCGAACCAAACCGAAGGCATTATCTCGTTACACTCATTATGGAATCACCCTCAGAGTTAACGACGATAACCCTTGCATTCTGAACCTTCATCTTCACTTCAGATTCATGACCTATCATAAATTTGGAATCGATGTGGTTTTCGGATATTCCTAATGTGGAAAACCGATCCCGGTCTCATCGAAATCCAAAACGTGTCTTTTAAGGCCAAGTTGTCTATTTAGTCTTAACAGTTTAATTCAATATAATTCAATATACACACAGATGGATAATTCATAATATCACAATAGATAATCTCATCATCATTATAAACAGATAAGTAATATCATCATCAAACAGATAATTAAATATTATCATACTTAAACCAAGCATCCATATCACATAGATATTACTCATGTCGTATCTGAATTCACAATCAATCAAATGAAATATCAATATCATCCATCCATAAGCAATGATTTATAAATCACAATTTATAATTAATTTAAAATAAATTAAATTAACTACTTTAATCTCTAATTAATTTAAAGTAAATTAAATTAATCACTCATCTATAAATCTTGCTTGTACAATCATTGATTAATTATAAATCAAATTGATTGATTAATCTCTAAATATTCATCTTGATTAACACCTTTGATTAATCATTTCCTAATTACAGTAAGTAATTAATTTCACAAATTACTTATCCTACATCGTTCATAGTAATTAACATCTAATTACTTTATTATTAATAAAATATAATTAATTACATTTATCCTTAATTAATCACCACATTATTAATTATTTCTTAATCAACCAATTCTTAATTTACATCATTAATTATATTAATTAATGATCTCTAATTTAGATTTAAATTAAATTACTTTGATTAAATTAATTACATTAGGTAATTAATCTTTAATTAAACACAATTATTAATCACCTTTGACTAATATCAACCAGTAATTAACTACCCTTAATTACTCATATTAATAAATTAATTATCCCATAATTAATTATCTACTTTAATTAATCCCGTGATTAATTTCAAAAGTAATTATCCAAATTACTTCATTAATATATCATCTTTCATTAATTACATTCAGTAATTAACATTAATTACTTCCTTAAGTAATTCTGCTCATTGAATACACTAAGTCATTATACTTATCAATTATTAAATGATTTTCTTAAATTAATTAAACTAAATTAATTAACTTAAATTAATCATTTAATCAAAATTAATTACAAAAAGTAATTAATCCTTTAAATTACTTTTATTAAGTAATTACTTCACAATTTACAAAGAATTATTAATTAATTAATCTAATTAATTATTAAATTTAACCACATTAATTAGTACTTAAAAATTCTTAGTTAATCATTAACTAATGACATTTTCTTAATTACTTCTTTAAGAAATTACCTTAGATTCAAACATTATCAATTATTTCTAATTCTAAATAAATCATCCTTTAACTATCTTATTAATTAAATTATTTTATTACCTTAATTATCTCTAAGGTAATTCATCTCTATTAATAATTTCATTTATATTAAAGTGTAAATTTAAATTCAAATTCCATTTGAATTTAAAAATCCAAAAGATTAACCAATTTTAATCTTTACCAAATCTAAATTCAATTTTAAATAATGTGAAGTACATTCATTACTTATATATGAAACTTATGTAAGAAAGGTTTAAGCTAGATTACTTAATTCTTTTTATTTAAAAATCAAGCTTTTAAAATATATTAATTATTTAATTTAAACTTGTTTTTAAAACATATAGATTTCAAAACTGTCTTATTTTCTGGATTTGAATTCATTAGTTTAACTTTGAATTTAAAACTTGGGTTTTATCTTGTTTTTAAAAATTTGATTTTGATTTAAAACCAAATTCATTTGAAACCTTGGATTCAAAGTTCATTTGAATTTATACTTTAAATTCTTGAATTTAACCCATTTTAAATTCTGTTTTCAAACTTTAAATAAATGTAAAATCTGAAACCTGAAGCCCACCTAAAATCATTTAAACTTTGATTTCATTTCAACTTTGAATCTAAAAATAAACTTGAATTTAATCTTCCAACTGAATCTAGACTTGTTTAAACCTATACTTATTTTAGTTTTCATTTGAGTTTGATTTTAAAACAGAACAAACACTGCTTCCAGATTACACATGCCTGAAACAACACTACTCGAACCCACCCTTCACTGACTTCGGGTCATCCTCCTACCTTACTTCGAGTCATGTACTCGAGTTTCTCGAGTACTCCCTTAGTCAAAAACCTACACACAAAAAAAACAACTACCTAGTCTTCAATGGCACGGTGCACGTGCACCCTGGCCCCAACCAATGCCGGCCACCCACATGAGCTTCAACATGACGCCGACCGCCTCCAGACAACGTCACGACCACCCAAATTCCACCACCACGCCCACATCAAAAACGAACAGTAAAAAAACAAAACCTGGAAACACCATTCCCATCCCTTCCCAAACTTGAAAACTCCACCGCGCCTCAAACTTCAACCATCAGAAAACCACCACCACTGGCCACGACTTCGCCTTTCACCCCTCTACCCATACGCAAAACCCCGTTGAACTCGATGCACCAAGGAAATCGAACAAGCCCGAACTTCAACCCAGTTCAAAAATTAGGTTTCCCCACTGAAATCGGAAACCACCATCGCCACAATGATTAGTAGTGCCTCCGGCCATTTTTCATGGCCTCTCCGATCCCCCATCTTCCTCCCGAGCGAATCCCAATCTCTCCGACCAAGTGTACTGCCCAAGGCAGCCCAAACTTCCCAAATTGATCAACCCACCAACACCAACTCCACTTGTCACTAAAAAAATGTGATTCGAGTTCTAAAAATCCTAATTTTGATTTAGTAATCAGTTCATAATCTTGAATTGATAATTCAAGACATTCGAAATTGTCACCTGTATTAGATTTAGACTGTTCCTAAGGTTTTTCAGAGCAAATCCACTTTGTTTATCATGAATCAAATTTTAAAATTTACTTTATAATCAACAAAACATATTTTATTTAGATGCTTAGTCCTAACAATCAATAGGTTGAGCAATAATGATTTTTGAATTAACCCAGGCTTTTGAAATTTTAAACAGAGGCGACATCCAAATAATATGCAGGCTTCATCTCATCATAATATAATGCAATGCATATACAAACAAACATCTCTGCTATTCATCATACAACTAAATTAACTTAGGTTATTTTAAGATATAAGTTACTCACAGCGATGGAAAACAAAGCAAGTTTATAATGAAACAGTTTGGATTTGCAAGCTTGAAACATACAGTAGTTTCCATCTCAAAAATACCCAAAGAAAAGAAATGAATATATATTTTAAGCATCCAAATATTAGCATGCATCAGATTTTTGAAATTTAAGAAATTTAAGAGTGTTACTCACCTGCTTTTGAAATGAACAGAGCATTCCTTTCTATTTGAAAATCTTTGAACTCTAAAAAGTGGTTAGTGGCTTGCCTTCATTTTCTAAATCTTCTTGCTTATCTTCAGTTGTAAATATTACTAAGTTTGTATAATTGATAATGTTTGCCATTTTTCTTTGTTTCAGGTTTTTAATGAACGAACTAAAAAAAATAAGATGTATATAAAGAAGTTCAGGGGAAGGTGATAACCGGGTTATGCATATGCAGGTACACTGTACATTCTTGTTTTATCAGGCAAGGTCTTTCAATTAGGAGGCTGAGTTGATTTTTAAGCAATTTGAACTGACTTAAGTTGTGCTAGTATTTAATGTTTAAGTACTTATGTTCCCTACTTAGCTAATTTTATCATTTCTTATGCCAGCATCCTATTTCTACCGCTTTGCTTTAGCTTGCTCTACAAACTTCCTTGTATGTTTAACATGCACAAATATATTTTTGTTTAGCTTTGCATCTTATTTACAGTCTTCATAGCTTACCTGATTTGCTTTTGTACTTTTATTATTTTGTTTTCATACTTGTCTGAGTCCTAATCTATATTTGCCTGCATACTTTATTTACAAGCTACTAGCATTTTTATTTTATTTTTTTTAATTGCCAACATAATTATTGTACAAACATGATTACATGTTTTTTTATTTATTTTACATACACATTATAAAAATTGCTTTAGTCATTTGTTTTCTTAACTATGCTTTGCATTCCTTTCTCTAACCTGCTTATGTTTAGATATTTTATGTACTTTTACTTTGTTTTGTCTCATAACTTTGCTTTACTTTTACTACTTGCCTGCATGTTATATCTTATTTTTGTTCTTAGCTTATTCTAGTTATTAATTATAAACTTTACTTATGTATTTAGTTTTATTTCTAGTACAAGTGCTTGTTATTATTACACTTATTATTTTAAACTTAAATTATCAATACTAAATTTACTTCTTATTATTTCAAACTTATGTAAATCTTTGTTATAATACTTATTTTATTTTAAACTTATAAATCTTAGTTTTCCAAAACATAGGTTTAAAATAACAATTCCTATTTATTTAAAATCCATTGTAAAGATATTACATTATTATTATTGTTTAAATAAAACTCATTATTAAATTGAAAATAAATTTTCAAAAGAAACTATCTCTTTAAAATATAAATACTTATTTATCAAGCTATATTTTTTTTAAAAACAAAACAAAACTTTTTATTTAATTTAAACTCTAGGCTAAACCATTTTAAACAAATTAAACTTTATCTTGAGTATTTTTAAGATCATATTATTATTTATTCAATATTAGATTTCCAAATTATCAAAAATAATAGAATTAGAAACCATAACTTTATTTATTAATTTAAAACAAAACTTATCTATTTATAATATATACCAATATAGATATATACATTATAAATAGAAACAATTTAAATTAGCTTTTGAAAAGATAAATTATTAGTTAAATATTTATTTAAAAGAAGATTATTAAATCAATCCAAATATTATTAACAAATATTATCAAATCAATTTAATTTTTATATAGATTATTAAATTGATATTGCCATAAATTTCCGGGATATCACAGAAAGTATAGTATTAATCTTGGCCAGCATAGACATTTCGAACTATACCTTCTATAGCTACCATCTAAACAGTAGTGACCACCATAAGTAAATGGCAGGTTATACAACTAAAACCGTACAAGGCGCATATTGGAGATTGGATTTCCAACAAATGGTTAGGCTACGGAACTTCCTACTGCCATATGGGTACGCCTCTGGAGGGACGTCCCGAAAACCTACCCAGCTCTCTGCCAACACAAGGTCGGTTACCCCCTTCTCGGGGAGTAAAACCTAAGACTTGCCACCCTCGGCCGTTTGCGACCTTTATCCGAGGATCCTCTACACCAACAACCACAAAGAAAAGTATTTGCAGTAATTACATAGGTTAAATATCGGGGCTCCATACCTGATACCACCCTTTTCCAAAAGGAATGGACAAACCCTAGGGGAGCTACCCCTGAAACCTTGCCGCATCTTTCCTGTTTCGACCATTACCGGTTTGTGTGGCTCGATGAGGTCTCATCCACAAAGCTACGCTTTTCACAAAGCCATGCTTTGATCAACAAATGATCAGCAACACTTCGTATGCCACGTTACCAATTTGGGAATATATCACTACAACACTCGTACGTCTCAGAGAAGGGTGTTAAACTAAGAGAATAAATTCTCCGCCACCAACAGAAATGTATTTGATAGAAACCAGCTTTACATCTCAAAGTGTAACGTCAGATACACATCCATACAAGTCCGTTCCGGGATCGAACAGAACCGAAGGCACTTCAAAGAAGCCCTTGCATATCCGGATATTCACTAATCACGTTCGGAATCCCCATCATAAAGGGTGATCAAATCTCTATACCGGAGCAACTCGGTGCAGAGATATTCGACGGGTAATCCTTTCATTTTCGAGAATACCCGGTCTTCAACATCATCTTCGAATGCAATCTCATTTCGTTGTATCATTATTCAAATGGGTATTAGGACACAAGGTACTCTCTCGGCTAATCCGAATAATGAGCGCTTATTTTTAAAAATAAGTGTTCAATCAGATTTCAACAAATCACAACAATTTCCACTTTGATCTTTTGAATAAAAGATCCATCACAATCACAAAGATTCGATGTGGGTTTCGAATATCCATTTGGAATCCGACCCCCGGTCGCATCGAAATTCAAATGACACTAAAAGGCCAATATTGATAGTCGGTTATTTAACTATCAATCAACATTCACAACAATCACCAAGATTTAAATAATTTTTCCCAATTATTTATTTTCAAAATATCTTCGCAAGATAAAATTTTAGCACTTCAACTATTTGAAAACAAATTTCAAATCACTTTTCGCAGTTCAATACTTTGAAAACAATTTCAAATCATTTTTTCCTTACGCGCAAAACATTTCCAAATATTTATTCATTTCCACTGAAAATCTGCCGAGTTTAAATATTTTAAAATAATTTAAAATTCTTATCAAAATATACTTAGAGATATTTAAAATAAAACTATTTTGAAACACCTGCTTAAATATAAGTTATGAAAATATTATACTAATGTCTCATATAAAAATTCAAGTCCAAACTAATTTTTTAAATAAAATTAATATATAGTATATAACTATTTAAATATTCAATTTCTAAAACCAATATCAATGAAATCTTTAAATCATTACTTCCACAATTAATTAAATAAATCATTGCTTTAAAGATTTACAAAATAGCTTAAAGAAACTAATTTCTCCAAAATATTCTTTTAAAACCAACCCTAGGACTTTTAATTTATATTTCAAAAGCTAATTAACAAACATGCTCGGCTTTTCAGGGAAAATACACCTTCCTTTCAAAATGGATCATTTTTTCCAATTAATAAATCCTTCTGGATTTATTTTAGATTTACGTCCCAAATCTGTAAATTTCTTTCCACACTTTTAAAAATAAAACAATATTTATTTTTAAAACAAATTTCCCTTTCTTTTATAAAATTCCCACTGTGGATTTTAATCTTCAAATATCCATAGATATACAATCTTCAAATTATTTTCCAAATATTCACATTCAACACCAAATCAATTATCAAATTTATTTCAATTACCACATCCGATTCCAAATTGATTTCTAATCAATTTTCATATTGATTTCCCAAGGGTTTTATTTTTAAAACACCAAATTAATTTTCAAATTTAATTTCTAAATTTATTTCAACACCAAATCGATTTTCATGCAAACACTAAATAAAATTTCATATTGATTTCCCAAAGATTTATTCTTTTAACACCAAATCAATTTCCGAATTTAATTTTTTAAATTAAATTCCTTTATCTTTTCCAAATTATTTAAAAACCATATTTTTTTAAAACAAATTCTTCACATTACTTGAAATCCATTTATTAAACTTTTTCTCATATTTTGGAATTTTATTCAATAGGATTTCACTACAGATTTTCTACTTAAATTTAAAAATCCAATTTTTTTTTATTCCTGGTATCCTATGATACCAAAAACATTATTCAGCTAAATTTTGGCCATCAACGATTTCAATCACAATATAATCACACAAATTTTAAATAATCAACATACAATATTGAAACAAATTCAATCATTTGTTGAATCCAGTTGGATAACTCCAACCTGTTTCCCTACATCCACAGACGTTAGCACAACAATTAAATACTAATTCCTCTTCGAGGTGGAATATCACGGTATATGGGATTTATAAAATATCATCCGCTTTTATGTGACGCATAGTGTCTCATCCGCTATAATGTGAGAAATCAAAAACTACAAATAAATATATAATACCAATTCCACTTCGAGGTGGAATATCGCGGTATATGGGTTTAATATAATATCATCCGCTATTATGCGGCACATAGGGTCTAAACTAATATAACTAATTATAAATCAATCATCCAAGGACAATCAATTTTAAACCCAACTATTTAAAATTTAAACTAGAAAAATATTTGATTGAGTGAGAAGATCTCACCTTTGCTCCTTTATTTTGCATCCGTTTCCATTCCAAACTGTTTTCACCACAATTTTGACCTTGTATAAACAATTTTATATAGTTGATTAATATTTGAATTAAACAAATAATCAATTTTCGTTTAATGGATTAATTTGATTTAAACTAATAATTAAATTTGAAACTAAATTCCCTTTAATAAATTATCTTTAACAACAACAAAAATCAAACAAGTTAATTAACCAAATTAATTACCTTAAATACATTATTTTAAAATAACTAGTAGATTTAAAATGTGTATTTATTTTATTTCTGAAACTTCATATATATATATATATATAAGTAATCCTATATAGATAAAAAATCTAATCTTTATACAATTTCCTATGTTTCCCCAAAATCCTATATATATATATATATATATATATATATATAATTTTCTGATTTACTTATGTATGTACGTTTATTAAATTAAAATTGTTTTACTATAAACATGTACATATAAATTCTTAAATAAATAGTAAATAAGCCTTACTGTTAATATCATCATTTTTTTATTCTTTTAACTAACTACAAATTAATTAAAACAAGTTTAAAGTAAATCACCAATTTCCTATTCTAACAGTCTTAACACACTGTGCGACCATGCTGATGTAACTCGCCCCAAATCGCAACCCTCATCCCCTATAAGCATCGTTGCAACCCTAACGCACGAGTTCGCAACCCTTGATCTGCCATTTCCCCCACCTTTTAAAGTCGATGTACTGAGTCATGCCTTCCATTGCCTTGCGTGCCCAAACTAACAGCCCCAATTGATCAGTGCCCATGTCACGCCTCAATATGATCGAAGGAAGTTACGCGATTCAAGGTTTCACTCGATCGATTTTCTTTTTATCGTCTTTGAGGAAAAACAGTAGCGGCCCTGATTTGAACGAGAATGAACAAATTTGATTTAGGATTTTATAAGGTAGCGACCATGGTTTTGATTTTTGAACGATGAAATGTTTTCGTTCTACCTTGCTTTTTTTTGACTTCGAGCTTGAGGAGTGAAGATGTTCGATTTTTTATAAAGATCGGTTAGCTTTCAAAGGAAGATCGATTTTTTATAATTCCGGTTCTATTTGTTTTCCTTCATCCACAGACGTTAGCACAACAATTAAATACCAATTCCACTTCGAGGTGGAATATCGCGGTATATGGGATTTATAAAATATCATCCGCTATTATGCGGCGCATAGGGTCTCATCCGCTATATAATGCGGGAAATCAACAACTCCAAATACATATATAATACCAATTCCACTTCGAGGCGGAATATCACGGCATATGGGTTTAATATAATATCATCCGCTATTATGCGGCGCATAGGGTCTAAACTAATATAACTAATTATAAATCAATCACCCAAGCACAATCAATTTTAAATCCAACTATTCAAAATTTAAATTAGGAAAATATTAGATTGAATGAGAAGATCTTACCTTTGCTCCTTTATTTTGCAATCCATTTCCATTCTAGACTGTTTTCTCCACCATTTTGATCTTGTATAAACAATTTTATATAGTTGATTAATATTTGAATTAATTGAGTAATCAATTTTCGTTTAATAGATTTATTTTATTTAAACTAATAATTAAATTTAAAACTAAATTCCCTTTAATAAATTATCTTTAGGAACAAAAAAATCAAACAAGTTAATTAACCAAATTAATTACCTTAAATACATTATTTTAAAATAACTAGTAGATTTAAAATGTGTGTTTATTTTATTTCTGAAACTTCATATATATATATATATATATATATATATATATATATATTTATAAAAGTAATCTTATATAGATAAAAAATCTAATCTTTATACAATTTCCTATGTTTCCCCAAAATCATATATATATATATATATATATATATAATTTTCTTATTTACTTATATATACACATTTATTAAATTAATTTTTTTTTACTATAAACATGTACAATAAATTCTTAAATAAATAGTAAATATGCCTTACTGTTAATATCATCATTTTCTACTTCTTTTACTACAAATTAATTAAAACAAGTTTAAAGTAAATCACCAATTACCTATTCTAACAATCTCAACATAATGCGCGACCATGCTGACATAACTCGCCCCAAATCGCAACCCGCATCCCCTATAAGCATCGTCGCAACCGTAACGCACAAGTTCGCAACCCTTGATCTGCCATTTCCCCCACCTCGTGAAGTCGATGTACTGAGTCGTGCCTTCCATTGCCTTGCATGCCCAAACTAACAGCTCCAATTGATCGGCACCCATGTCGCGCCTCAATACGATCGAAGGAAGTTACCCGATTCAGGGTTTCACTCGATCGATTTTCTTTTTATCAGCTTTGAGGAAAAATAGTGGCGGCCCTGATTTGAACGAGAATGAACAAATTTGATTTGGGATTTTATAAGGTAGCGGCCATGGTTTTGATTTTTGAACGATGAAATGTTTTCGTTCTACCTTGCTTTTTTTTGACTTTGAGCTTGAGGAGTGAAGATGTTCGATTTTTTATAAAGATCGGTTAGCTTTCAAAGGAAGATAGGATAGCGATACGATATAAGGACGCTGGGTAGCGTATGGGTGGAAAAAGGCTACAGTAATTGTGAGGTGAAGGCAAAAAAACATTGACGTGAAATTTGACTGGTCAAGCAAAGCATAAATTATATTAAATTTAAATTTAAATCGACTTGAATTTGTAGCTTAAAATCTTGACATCCTATCAAGGCATGCCGCTAGGCGTTTATAATGTTATACCCCTATTCCAAACGCAAGGGAAAAGATTTCGAGCCCTAATTCGATCGTATGGAGAAGATAGCTTTTTGAATCGAGTTTAAATATTAAATTATCGATTTTAATTCCAACACGTTTCTCACCCGTACGGACAAATGGTAACTCCAAACGCTACGAAAATTGAAATCCGTTAATAACTAACTATTACGGATTTAATGGGACTGGTCTCGTCGAATTCCGAGACTACGCCTCGGAAAGCTATTTTTTAAATATCGATTTAAACGATATAAATTCCAAACTGAACAAAATAGTTTCAAATTCAATTCTGAAGCTTCCATTATCTTCAGTATTCTCAATACAAATTTTCTAAGCCTTTGAAATATATTTTTTTCAGATTAAAACTGAAGATTCAATTTTTTATCCAAATTCAATAGTTAAATTGCCAAATTCATTCTGATATCTGAAAATCAAGTCAAACTATCTTTCAAACATTTAAAATCACTTAAATATTTTCAAATTCAAATACCAAAAATTACGGGTCGTCGCATGAATGCTATCAGACATGTTGATATTGATGTTGTTCAAACACGAAAGACGGTGCTCCATCAAAGAAGCAACGAACTGTGACAGATGATATCATGTTTTGGAGTAGAGATGCGATAAGGTGGAGGCCTCTAAGATGGAGAGAATGGTGATACTAGCCATGATCGGCTCCACCTTGGTGAGAAAGATTCTTAATGATCGTGGAAGTTCTGTAGTTATCATTTTCAAGAAGCCATATGACCAGATGTTACGGAAGTCAAAGATCTGAAATAATGCAAAGCCTGTACTCATGGCTTTACGGTATTGCAATAAAAGAGGTAAGCTATGTCGAGCTACCAATAGAGTTATGAGATGGTAGCTGAAGGAGAGTGCATGTGCTACCGTTTGTTGTGATGGATGTAAACTCTCCGTACAATGCTTTTCTGGACTGGACGACCCTTGCTGAATTAAGGACAGTTATCGCCCCTTGGTGCTTAACGCTAAATTCCCAACAGAGAATGGTGTTTGAATTATCCATGGAGATCAGGCGACTGGATGTGCCTGTTATATGGCTAAGTTGAGAGATGCTCAGTGAAGGGAGAAAGGAAAGGATGCGAAGAGGCCTCTGTGCATCAAAACTGATAAAGCTTAGCAATCAGCGTCTAGGCCTTGGCTCGGGGACCACAGTTGGTTATATATATATATATATATATATATATATATATATATATTATATAAGATATGAAGAAGAGGAGCCCAAAGAAACCAAGGTTTCACCCGCTGAGCTGACGATTGACATCCGGGCTAGCCACGACGACCCATCATCGGTCCTGGAGATCAGATCATAGCTCAGTGCAATGATGTTGAAGGAGTTAGCTGGCTTTCTTCGAGCAAATCTTGATGTGCTCACTTGGACTTATTTTTACATGTATGGGATCTCAATGACCATTGTGTGTCGTGCATTAAATATTAATCCAAGGCATGTCCCGGTGAAACAAAAGCGATCCGACTTGGATCCGAAGAGATCTACTGAGCTTGAAGAGGTGTTGGATAAACTCATGGACAATGGGTTCATTAGTGATGTCATTTACCCAATATGGGTATTTGATTCGGTTCTCGTGAGAAAAGCTAATGGAAAGTGACGGATATGCATCGATTACTCGGGCCTGAGCAAGGTGTGCCTAAAAGATAGCTTTTCACTTCCGAGGATGGACCAGCTGGTAGACTCAACCTTTAGGCATGAACTGCTTTCGTTCATGGATGTGTACTCTAGGTACAATCAAATTTTGAGTCCCAGATCAGGAATACACCGGTTTTATTACCAATCTGGGATTATAATGCTACGTTGTGATGCCTTTTGGACTAAAGAACGCTGGAGCAACTTATCAGAGACTAGTTAATCAGATGTTCAAAGACTACATTAGGTGACTAATGGAAGGGTATGGGGATAATATGGTCGTAAAGGCACGGTGATCAAACGACCATATTAATGACTTGGTAGAGACGTCTAGTGTTCTTTGGAAATAAAGAATGAAACTTAATCCCTTGAAATGCTCATTTGGCATTGAATTAGGAAAAGTCTTGGATTTCATCGTCAACTCTAGTGGAATTGAAGCCAAACCTCAGAAGATTCAGGCGATAAGGGATACCCAGGTGCTAAAGACAATTAAGCAGGTGCAAAGTCTAAATAGGAAGGTCGCCATCCTGAGCTGGTTCATCTCCACAGCCACCAACAATTGCATTCCTTTTAAGAACTTAATTAGGAGAAGGAAGATCAACGTTGAATGGACGCAGGATTATATTGATATGTTTCAAAGTTCTGGTACATCACTTAGAGGGACCCCCCATCTTGTCCAAGTCATTTGATCATGAAGGCTTGTACATTTATTTCATGGTGTCGTTACATGCCATAAGTGCAGGACTACCATATGAAGAGAATCTGATCTAGAGGCCAGTTTATAATGTTAGCAAGTGGTTGATGGGTGCTGAAAGAAACTATCTAGAGCTAGAAAAGCTCATGTATCGCGTATCGATTGCATCAAGGAAGCTTCACCCTTATTTCTAGGCTCATTCCATCAATGTCTTCACTGACCGGCCGTTACAGTAAGTCCTATAACAAACTGAGACATCTAAAAGGTTGCTTAAATGGAACATCGAATTAAGCCAGTTCGATATCATTTATCTCCCTTGGAGAGCAATCCAAGGACAAGAACTAATGGATTTCATAGCTGAATTCACTACAAAAAATGACTCCCTGGAGAGAGGTGAATAACATACCATTCAGTGGAAGATGTATATGGATGGAGCATCCAACGATTGATGTTCTAGCACCGGAGTCAACTGGAAACTCTTGTGGAATGCTTGATCTACTATGCCATGAAACTTAACTTCCCTGCACGAATAATGAAGCTGAATATGAAGCCTTGATCGCTAGGTTTAAAATGGCTAGAGAGATGGGGGTAAAAGCTTTGTAAATTTTCTATCATTCTCAGTTTGTAGCAACCAAGTCAAGGGAGAATGCCAAGCCAAAGGAGCATGATTTGTTCCTTACCTCAACCAGTCCAAGAGCTGCTAACCAGTTTCGAGCATTACACCATTACACACAACCCTAGAGAATGTAGTGAGAAAGCCGACTGAATGGCCACGCTACCCAGTTCCAGGAATGCACAACAAATGGGATTAGTCCCAGTCGAAGTACTCAATGCTTCGAGCATTGACCAGATGGAAATTGATTGGGTCTTAGAAATGGAGCCTAAGAAGGAATCGTGAAAGACTCCGATTAAACATTATTTGCAATGGGGAATCCTTCCCGAGTGAAGGAATGAAAAATGACAGATCCTTCATAAAGCATCATGATACATCCTCTAAGAAATAGTCACTTATAGGAAGGGGTTTCTCCTTTCCCTTGCTTTAGCGTATCGCCAACGATGAAATCAAGAAAACATAAAGAGAAATCCATGAAGGAGAATATGACGATCATACCTGGGGGCAAAGCCTAGCGAAGAAGATACTTCGCTGTGGTTATTTTTGACCAACTATCAATCAACATGCAACTGATTATTCTAGACGATGCGATAAGTGCTAGATGTTTGCAAAATTTCCAAGAGCCTTGCAAACGAAAATCACTTATATGGTCAATCCTTGGTCATTTGCTACTTCGAGTATTGACATTATCGGCACTTTGTCGATTTCCAAAGGTGGTGCAAACGCCGTCGTAGCACTTGATTACTTCACTAAATGGGCTGAAGCTGAACCTTTGGTCATGAACATTATGAAGAAAGAAATCAATTTTGTCATTAAAACCATCATCTGTCATTTTGGCTCCCCCAAACAATCATAACTGATAATGGGACCCAATTCGATAGTGTTGAATTCAAAGACTTTTATCACCAACATCATACCGAGAAAAGATCCCTTAAGCTAATGGATAGGTCAAAGATTTCAATAAAATCATAAAGTCCATTTTGAAGAAGCATTTGTAAAGGGCTAGAAGCAAGTGGATTGATGAACTCCATCAGCATTATGGGCATACAGAGCCACCTACAAGTCTGCAACTGGCCATACTCCATTCACCCATGCGTATTATTCTGCAGCCATGATTCCCGTAGAACTCGAAGTCCCTTCTCATGGAGTAACCGACTATGACCCCAAAACTAATCGAGATTTCCTTCTGAAATCTCTAGATATGTTTGATGAGAAGCGCGAAGAAGCCGAGTTCTTGAGCGTAGCTACACGCCGACACCGATTCACCCGCTATAATGTTAAAGTCCAAACAAGGACCTTTGAAATTGGTGATCTTTTCTTGAGATGGATCTTTCCTAGCCCCAAAAACATGGGTTTGAAATAGAAAGAACCGTATGTCATTAACTAAAAGCATAGAGATGGAACTTTCAAGCTAGTGACTATCTATGGCATCACACTTCCTACAGCATGGAATAGCGATCATTTTCGATGCTATTTCACTTAATTTTGTTTCACTCGGTTGTATTTCATTTATAATTTTCTTTTGTGTTTGAATTCAAAGCCATGTAATAATACAAATTTTGTCGCTTCCTTTTCTATTTGCAATAAAATCTGAAGTCCCTTCCATATATGAATTATTTGTGCATAATATAATAGTTGAGATATATGACAAACTTACATCCACATATGCATAACATGAACCAACAAGTACTTGGAGATTGGTGCCAACCAGGTACTCGGGTCCATACCTGAATCAAACAAAATGAGCATAACTCGACCATTTATCCATTAACTCACGCCTGCAATTTGATGGGCTGAGTACAAAGTAGAGAATGGGTGTAACTCGACCACCCATTAACTGACTCCGTTTCTCGATTCGATGGGATGAATGTGAAGTAAAAGCGGCAGTGATACATGTCACTCTTTGAATTTTTCCTTGGACTTAGGGGAAAGGGAATTAATCAAAGGAAATGTTATTCGATCATTTGCTATAACAATCTCGGTCCCTAAAGTATGGGTTGGATTATGAATATCAAACGGTGTGATTGACTACCTATCGACTAACTCGGATCCCTAGAGTGTGGAAAGAGAATAAATAAAAGGAAGGAGTGTGATTTGACCATTCATTCTCCAACACTGACCTGAACCAAACAAGAGGAGTATAAACTCATCATAGACGGACTCGACCGTCCATAAACTAACTCCGCCAACCCACGACATGGGGCATGAGTATAATCACTCAATCGTTGAACATGACATCATAGCACTATGGCTCGCATCGAGTGTTTGATAAGACTTAAGGCCATGACCGAAGCCTTGAGGTGGATTTACAGGATCGATGCCTGAAGCAACGGACGACAAAAAGACATTACAATTTGAACGGCGAGTGATGAATTGAAAGTACATTGAATAGGAAATGTACGAGCTCGAACACTTAGCCAAATTTTGGACAAAAGATGAACAAAGATGAAAGAATCTTTATTTCCATACTTGGAAACCAAGTACCTATTTATTTTGGAAACTACAAGACCAATAATGAGGGCCGCACTCGTACAATTACGGCCAAGAAAAAGAAAGAAGCTACCTAGCTACGAATTACCCAAGCCAGTTCGACGGCTATCTATGCCCTTTTTTAGCTTCTTCAAGGTGGACTTTCCAGAGCTACCACCTCATCCTCTCCTTTTCTCCCTTTTTTACCCTTACTACTCTTAGGAGATATGCTTTCAGAGATAGTGGTGGTCTCGCTTTGGGATACAAAAGGATCGACCTCCTTAGGAGGGATGCCTCCTGGCAGAATAATTTGAAGCGGAGTAATTTCCACTTCGACACTCTTCTTCGCTAACGCTAGCTCCTCCTTTTTGGTGTGCTCCTTCATGCTAAGTTTATCAGTGTGTTTGGAGGCATGGGTCACTACGACATCCTCTGTGTCATGTTGGCCCTACTGGTCATCAGTCTTTTATTTCATCCAAAGCCCCTATGACTTCAGCATCCAGGCCATGATTCCTAGCAGGTTGATCGGTAGGAGCTATCTGTACAATGACGGTCATGATAGACCTCAAGGTTTGCACTTGCAGTTCCTGCTTAACATCATCAGAAGCATGGACAGATGCAGACGTACATTCAATTTCATGTAGACCAATGAGTAACCCCATGAATATCGGGCATGAGATGTAAACCTTCTCGAATATTGGAGAAGTATGAGATATGCCTTCACCAGATTGGCTTTCGGCCAGTTGGAGTGCCGCCTTCCAAAATCGGAGATAGCTTAAAAGATATGTGTATCCTTGCATGATTTGGATCATAGCCCGCATCGTACTCTAGGGCATGAAAAATTGAATACAGTTGTTTGAGTAGCGGGGAAGTTCACGCATGAACTACTCTTCATCCACATCAGCACCACCAAAGAACTTCCTTTTCAAATCTACAATATAGTCTAGGCTTCGACGAGCGACTCAAGATAGCCCTCTCTAAGGAAGCAGAGGTTGCGATTCATCAGGATGCATGCATTGTAATATATCAACAAAAGACCAAACTCATCCTTTATCTCTGTTCAGCCCGCCTCCCTAACCTCTTCCACAAGGGCCTCTATCTACACAAGTTGTCTATCGGCTTCTATCTTAGCTTCACGAGTTTCGACAATCTTGTTACAGTATCGCTGGAAATCCAACCGAGCTTCTAATTTCTCCTGCTTTTCCTTCTCGAGCTCTTCCTCAAGCTGTTTAATACAGAGGGCTATAACATCATTGTCCATTTTCAATACCCCTTCCTCCTTCTGTAAAACGTCTTTTTTCAAGGGCTAAAGTATCGCTACGTCAAATGGCAATGTCCAGTTCAGTTTGATGCACTTTAGTAAACTCGACAGCTTTAGAGTACTTGCTGCCTTTTTCTTTCAGCATTGGTCAACTTTATACTCAATTGCTTGACCTCCTCATCCAAGCACTTGATGATGTCTTTGTCATGAATCGCCTCAAAAGTTTCAGTTTCATGTTTCTTTTCCATCGAAACCTCCAAAATTATCTCAATCATATGGAGAGTTGTTCTATGCTGGACGTAGTCTTCATTCAAGTAAGGAGCACTGTGTCCTTGGCCTCAGAGGAATTGAGTGTAAAGAGAGAGAAAATTTGAACTCATCGAAGCACAATTTAGGAAACATGGCCTTGAGCTCAGCTATCTTCTCAATAGCAGTGGGATCAAGAGTAGTCAGGGCCGAGAGAATCTATCTATCTTGCATATGGGATGAAGTGTCGGGACCTTCTATGCTAGACTGGCGGTTTGTAGATCAACGAGCGTTGGAAGAACCCAAATGTTTCTTGGGCATAGTAACCGTAGTAGGAGTATGAGGCAGGAACATGCTGCTACTATGTACAGAGTGCATTGACCATCACCCTTGTCATGAGAAGATTAATATTTTGATTTACGCTTAGATGATGAGTCCTTATATTGGTGGCTTTGGTCTCGGTCCTCTCTTTATTTATACCCTTCTCTATTTCGATTGGGCCCAAAATAAGATGGTTGAGAGTACGCTGATATCTTTAAGCAGTCATAGTTTCAAGGGCGTCCCATCGGTCCTACAAATAAAATGAAAGTGCATAAAAGTCACTGGAGTTAGAGCCGGATAAGTGTCGTGTAGTGCACATGATCATGAGTGCCCTAGTGTCCCCTCAACAGACCAGTTGCTAGAGCATTGCTCACTGGAGTAATCTCTCCTATGTCAGTGCCAAATCGAATAGGAGATTGGACATCCCAAGGCTTAGGTTGGTAAAATCATAATTTCCAACATCATCAAGGAGCAGGATGTTTAGTAGCCCCTTGAATAAATTTTCTAGAGGCAAATAGCTAGAATGATCTATAATAGCAGAGGTTGATTTGGATATCTTGGAGACATGCCCTCTGCGAAACTTATAAACGAGCCTTTTTTCATTTCTTTTCTCCGAGGCAAGGAGCTACAGACCTTGGGAGGTCCAAATGGAGGCTCGTGGCCTGGGATCACAGTGTCATGATCGGGCTCATTAGCATTACCCATCACCTCTCCTTCCTCGACTACATCCTGAGCCTCTTCGACTAGGGCCACGACAGGATCTGCTTCATCACCTAGTTGCCTAATGACACCTCTTCTCTTTACAAATTCCTCCTCTGTGTTTCCAAGCAGTCACATGCTATGACCTTCTTCTAGCAAGCCGAAGACAAAAAGGTGCTCATCAGTGGGAAGAGATATGATGTCTCTATCCACAGTGGTATATTTTTAAGCGTTTAAACCGTCTCCAAGTATATGTCGTCGATGGGATATGGATGTCTACTTGCAATATTAGATAAGAAACTACTTAATTTAGAATACGACTTGAATAAAAGCACTTAAAGTTAATTTTAAAGCAACACTTACATCCTTCAAACCATCGTCCTTCAAAACCAAGTGGGCAGCACATGTAGAACCATTCATTCTTTGAAAGCGTTTAGTCTGTTCTAAGTGTTGGTTATGACTTGGTAATGTGTGATTGACTCGAGGATAGTGTACAAGAGGTTCCTCTTCGTTGTTTGAGGTGGTAAATGAAACTAATGATCTTCTGGACTCAGCTCACGATATAAGAGCTCGAGGAATATCATACATGTGTAGTGAAGAAATGCATAGCTATTCAACGTTAGAATCGTCACGTTGAGAATTCTGTTCGGTGGCCATAGCTGTTAAACGCTCGGAGCGTTTGGAACTCATAGCTATGAAAATTAGTGGATAATCATTGTTAGAGAAATTAACCTATCCCCTTTGCTATGTGTGAACTAGTGTGTTATGGTGCAGTGTTGTGCACAATGATAAACAATTCAGAATTAAAAATGGCAGTTGTGACAAGACTATGGAATTCGACAGGAGTGACCATCATCGCTGACCTTCTCAACCGGCTTTCATATCGATGATTGTGGATTGTAGCTAAGATATGGAATCAGTTATTGGCATACTATTCGAGACTATATGTAATACTTTTTCAAGTTGAAGTCATATTCAAAAATGTGCGAATTTGGTAAGTTCAAATGCAAAGTCCAAACATACACATTCTAAGTCATATGCATTGGTATTCAAGTCAAAGTTCGAAGATCGTGGTTGAGTCCCATACCGGATTCAAGTGTTTAAGTTCAAGTCCAATATTGGATATGCAAACTTTCACGTCCAAGTTCATTCACATGTTCATGCTCCTATGGAAGAGCTCGAGTTCTTTCATGCACACAAGTTTAGGTGATCAAGTCCTAAAGTTCATGTGTGCTTGAATAAGTTTGAAAAATTGCTAAGTCCTCCTAAGTAAAGGGATCGTACCTGATCCTTTACATAGGGTACTTGATCCCTTACATAGGCAACATAGCCCTATTCCATTTCGAACTTGATATGCCAAGGACCGATCCCCTTAACCTAAACTATGACCGATCACATATCCATTACTGATCGCTTCCCTTACTTTACTTCATTGCACTTCAACAATCAATCGATCCCTCTCTCTACACAAAAGTCCTCTTTATCTTATTCCACATACGAACCCACTATAACCGATCACTCCATTTCATCCACACCGATTCCCTTACCACACTATCGATGATCCCAAGTTTTAACTTTATCCCCCATAAATCATCATCTTTACCACACTACCAAACTCTGGTTTCAAATCCACCAACGTGGTACATCCTATTATCTCAACACGTTAAAACACTAGATCATATACTAAAAATTCAAAAACCCACCTATGTAAGTGAGGATGAACATGAGAAAGGATCAAGGGAAGGGATAGGTGCAGTTTGGATTCAAGCTTGGACAAAAAATTGAGCTGGCAAGATTGAAAGGAGATTTGGTTTAGGGTGATAGCAAAGGCTTTTGGCAAGATGAAGGATTAGTTTGCCTTGGAGGTTGAGTGGATCGATATAAGAATGGATGAGAATGTTAAATTTCCAAGTGTTTTAATGGTAGCTACTGAAGAGGAAAGGGGATCGGTTCGGTTCCTAAACAAATAAAGTGAAATGAAAAAGATAAGTTAAGTTTTTTGCTTATATACGAACACAGCCTGTGTACTTGGGATTGAAATTCATTTAAGACTGCCTAGAGTAAGGGATCGGCACTGATCCCATGCTTAGGAGATTGGCACCGTGACCCTTGCTAATGTTATATATATATATATAAAGTAAAGTCCATAGCCTATATACTCAAGTATGTGATAATATATAAGGCCTGCTTCACTTGAAGCCAAAATTGGCTAACTCTGCGTAGGTAGAGGGATCGGGTATGATCCCCTACCTAGGGGATTTGTACCAATCCCCTACCAAATTAAAAAAAGAGAAAGAAAATATAAAAATGCTCTTTACTTTAACTATGTGATATTTTCGACGACCCATGAATGTGTAAGCATGATCTGGAACCTATGACAAAAGTGCATATGTGAATGAATGTGCATGTGTGTACCCAACATCCAATTTCTTGAAGTGATTGGATTATCACCTAGATTCCACAAAAAAGATGTCGTTGTAGATAACCAAAGCCTACTAGCTCGATCAATTAGCTCAATGGAACCGAGCATAGATGTAGACTGAAGATTACACCTTGAATTTATATTGACCAATATCAACCAAGCACCATGACGGATGGAGAGCGATACGACTCTTTAGGAAGATAATTTGACGGAAGGACGATGACTGTTTAGGAAATTTAATGGAATTCCTCCCGACGACTCTAACTTGCTTCGATTTAAAGCACGTCATATTTGAAACAAGACGTACTTTGGTAGGCAAGTGTTATCCATCCTTTTGACCCAGCTATATCCTAGCTGACTGGACTAGTTAGACTCAATGATAGACAAGGAAAGCAGTTCACAAAGGTGATAATAGAATCCAAAGATCAAGAAAGATGATAATATTTAGTAACCATCAAGCAAAGCCGAGAGGTAGACTCTACCGAACATTCTAAGTATGGAATAGTGCTTCCCCTAGGCAGGGGATCAGATCACTATGGTTATGAACAAGTTGGATCAGTAGTTCAACTCAACGGGAATCGTTCGATGTCTCTTGAAACTTGAGAGCAACTATGCAAACAACTTTTGAGACATGAAGGTAGCATAGGGGGAGACCCATCTAACCAATTGTTTCTTGCCACATTGTTTGGAAGACCAATCGGTCCCTGTGACGCCCCACCTCTATACCCACGCTAGCCAAGAACACTACGAAGTAATGCTGTCAACTAGCATGGAGAATAAGGCTGTTGAGGAGCGACCATCCGTGTAATTGCTTTGTGCGAGCATCGATATGTCAGATAGTATAACATGCATTTCTTTATCAAGAGGGAAATCCGACATACCGAAACAAACTCAAAGCTACTACACAGTGGCTATAATATCTTCGGAAACAAATATAGAAATAAACATAACATAAATCAGTCACAGACAATTCATATCACAAAGGCGGAAATAGATATGAATATTACACTAGGAAGTGTACATCAGAGTAGTGGTCTAAAAAGTTCCATAATATCCCAAAAGAATGGTTACATGAACTACACAAAAGAATAAGTATACATTATGGAGTCTATGTCTCGAATGTATACACCAAAATAAACTACTAATCTAAGTAGTAAGCCAAAAGTCGGAGAAATCAATCCCAAGTGAGAGGTCAAGCTGAAGCACCTGTAACATCTCGGTCTGACCCGAGTATTATTTAATAAGAAAATAATAAACGGATCAGTCTAACTATAGATATCAGATGAAACGACATAGAATAAGAGATATGACTAAACACATAATAATCACCATTCCAAGCTGTGATATATATAAGTAGTTGAAAATCAACGAGAGATTAATCAATATCACCAAATCTACACAAGAATCAAAGAAATGCCATACTCCTTATTTCGTTCATCAAACCACAAATATTGACGATTATATCAATGTCAATCACAAAAGTCAATGACACACAAATTCACCAATGCACAAATATTGACAATAATATCAATGTCAATCACAAAAGTCAATGACGCACAAATTCACCAATGCACAAATATTGATAAAACTTATCACTGGAAATCACGAAAATTGGTGAAACACAAATTCTAGAAATCATCTCAAGAAATCCAGAAATCACGAAGGGGGGGAGGCCTATCACAAACGGGAGCATAAAGCCCACCAACACGTGTATCACAAACGGAACGCTAATTCCATGGTCGCTAACCATCACAAATTGAGCCGAAGCTCCACAAACGGCCCGAAGACCATGGGTTGCTACCCCACCAAATTGAGTCGAAACTCCACAAAACGGGTTTAGTCTCCCTCGCAAACAAAGAAACATCGCACATTGTTAGTCTAAATCACAAAGATGATCGTCATGATCAACGAGAAGTGTCAATTACGCTAAGCTAGTAAATATATGAGTTTAGCTTCATGTCCCATAACCACTTGCTTAACTTAAATATTTACGAACAAACTGTAGATCTCCACTATAAAATTGTCACAAGAGACTCAATCGAACAAGTCCAAGAATTAACCAACAAAGTGAACGCAAGCATTTCATACCACTTGTTTTACTAAGTCGTTTAATTAGATTTCTCATACGAGTGAGGTAGAGGTTTATATATACTAATAGATTGGAAAACGGTTTTGTAAACGAATTTGGTATTAAAATAGTATTGAAATCGTTTGAGGAAAGAGTTTTGATATTTACTACTAGTATAGAAAACCTTTATATTTTTAAAGTGACAAATCACAAAGAAGATTGTAGGAACAACCAATCACAAAGATTCACATTCGAAAATGTGAATAAAATCCAAAGAAATCGATATAAAATCCATCAAAGTGGATATATCTAAAATTCCCAAAGAAAAGGTCATCAAAGTCGATAATAAATGACAACAACAAAAGGGAGACAACACGAATCGATTAAAGTTGGATATTCAAACGGATTAGCAAAATAGACTAATCTGGCAAAAATCATCAGGTCGGTCGACCGGACTCCCTGAGTCGGTCGACCGAACCAAAGGTTGGGAACCTCTCGGGACAGCAGGTCGGTCGACCGAACCCAGTACTCGATCGACCGAACCTTAAAACAGAAAGTGCTTATGCACTTGGAAGCAGGTCGGTCGACCGGACCAGAGGGGTCGGTCGGCCGAGCCTGTTTCCAGCCTCATCCATGCCTATTACAAATGAGGTTCAATCTTGACCAAAATTGCATTCGCATGTGCAACGGCGCTAAGGGTTTATGTCAATCGACTACCCGGCCCTATATGCTCCTTGATGCATCACCAAAAACATGTTCAAACATAGAAGTTAGGATTTTTAACGAATTGAACTCAAAACACTAAAAATTGGAATATAGACCAATTCAATCCAAACCAAAAGCAAATGCACACGAATAAGTGTTAGGAATTCATACCTAACAATCGAAGATAAATATAAGCATAGATGTGAGATAAAAATCTCACCTTTTCACAAAATCGAGCAAGAAGAAGCTTGAAAGCAAATGGAGAATCAACCTTTCTTCAACACAACCAAATTGAGCTTGAATCTAAGCTCAAAAACAAGAACATTCCCAAAATTAGGTTTAGGAATTTCTGAAATTGGTAAGAGAATAAGTTGGAGAGGAAGAAGAGAATGCTTACCAATGGGTTCTCTTGAGTTTGGAGCTAAGGATTTGAAGTTGCAAAAGGAACTAGGGTTTTGGAGTTTTAATTTCCAATCTCTCCCACCATTAATACTCTAAAAACTGAAAAGAGAAGAGAATGAGGGTGAGTGGGGAAGAGTGGCTCAGATTTGAGCATAAGTTAACATAGGGCTGAGCCCAAACCAAACCCAAAGTGAAAAGTAGCAAAAATCAACTTTCTCCAAACATATCGAAGCTTATACTCAAAAAGGTCGCAAACGGCATTTTAAACTCAATGGGAGTGGTCCCGAGTCTTAATTCGACCGTATGCAAAAAGTAGCTTTTCGGACTAAATTCCGACTAACGATGAAATATTTAAATAAAATATTTAAATATAAAATCGATAAATATGCGGGTTGTTACAGACTCCCCTCCTTAAAGAAATTGCGTCCTCGCAATATTTAAGGAGAAGATATGTAGTAACAACCATAAAAGCATATTCAACACAAAAGAAGTTTGAAATAAGAAGTTCACCTCAAAGAGCACGAGAAAGTAAGTCCGGATGTGTTCGCTCGATGTACTCTCTAGATTCCCAAGAACAATCCTTAGGATTTGAAGACCATTGAACTTTAACAAGCAGAACATCTTTATTTCGAAGTCATTTGACCTCCGAAGCAATGATACGAATAGGATGTTGCTCATAAGTTAAATTAGGCGAAACTTCAATCTCTTCCACAACACCGGGCTCAAGAATATAATCGGAATCTCGAAGACATTTCTGAAGTTGAGAAACATGAAACACGTCATGGATAGCAGAAATAGAGTCGGTAATAAAAGGCGATAAGCCATGGAACCAATACGTTCTGTGATAGGAAATGGCCCAACATATCGAGGCGCTAATTTTCCCGATCGACTGAAACGTACAACACCTTTCATAGGTGAAACACGAATGAACACAAGATCTCCCACAGAAAATTCTAACTTCCTTCTTCAGTTATCGGCATAGGATTTTTGTCTACTCTGGGCTTCTTTCATCCTATGACGAATAAGATCAATCTTTTCTGTGGAATCACGAATAAAATCTGGACCTAAAACCAGCTTCTCACCGGCCTCAAGCCAACAAGAAGGAGATCGGCATGGCCTTCCATAGAGTGCCTCGAAAGGTGCCATACCAATACTAGATTGGAAGCTATTATTATAGGAAAATTCAACAAGTGAAATATGACCTTCCCAACTTCCACCAAAATCAAGCACACATGCACGAAGAAGATCTTCAAGGGTTTGATTCACACGCTCGGTTTGTCCATCGGACTGAGGATGATAAGCGGTGCTAAAATTAAGCTTCGTTCCCAAAGCTTTTTGAAGACCCTTCCAAAATCCACTAGTAAACAATGGATCACGATCACTAACAATAGAAGTAGGAACTCCATGCAATTTAACAATCTCTTTGATAAAGAGCTTGGCCAAAAGAGGAACGGTTCGGTTAGACCGAACGGGAATAAAATGGGCGGATTTAGTAAGTCTATCAACGATCACCCATAAGCTATCATGACCCGAACGAGAACGGGGAAGGCCATCTATAAAGTCCATGGAAATACTGTCCCACTTCCAAATTGGAATTTCTAAAGGCTGCAATAACCCACTGGGCCTTTGATGTTCGGCCTTAACGAGTTGGCAAGTCATGCAACGCTTAACGAAGTTAGCGATGTCAAGTTTCATTCCCTCCCAATAATAAAGTCGCTTCATATCTGCGTACATTTTACTACTTCCGGGATGAATGGTAAATTTAGAACGATGAGAATCTTCTAAAATATCTTTACGAAGATCACTAATATTTGGCACGATAAGTCTACCAAATTTCCGAATGCCGCCACGAGAATCGATATCAAAGTCTTTCAAACCTTCAATGTCAAGTTTATCCTTAATATTTTGGCCAAGAAGAGTCATTTCGGGACCTGGCCTTTGAGCTTCAAGAATGCGGTCCAAAAGAGAGGGATGAGCCTCAAGGCTACATAAAACAAATGATGAGCATAGATCGGATACGTGGTCTCGAATCTCACAAGTGGATAAGATCTCGAGATCGTTCCATTCGGATATCATCATAGAAACAACAGCTTGTTGTTTGCGGCTAAGAGCATCGGCGACTCGATTACCCTTACCGGGAGAATAAAGAATATCAAGATCATATGGTGCAAGAAATTCGAGCCAACGTTGTTGACGCAAATTAAGTTCCTTTTGAGAAAATAAATATTTCAAAGACTTATGATCCGTGTAAAGAACAAATTTCTCTCCCAAGAGATAATGACGCCAAATCCGAAGAGCGAAAACAATAGCCGCGAGTTCTAAATCATGAGTGGCATATCTAGTCTCGGCAGGCTTTAATTGCCTTGAAGCGTAAGCAATAACACGTTCTTCTTGCATAAGAACGGCACCCAAACCAACACGACTAGCATCGGTATAAACAACGAAATCTTGATTCCCCATGGGAATAACAAGAATAGGAGCATCAGAAAGGAGTTCTTTTAATTTCTGGAAAGAAGCTTCACATTTGTCCGACCAAATGTATTTAACACCTTTCTTCGTCAAGCTAGTGAGAGGCACGGCAATCTTAGAAAAGTCTTTGATAAAACGGCGGTAATAACCTGCCAATCCAAGAAAACTACGAATCTCCGTCACACTCTCCGGTCTCTTCCAATCTTGAATCGCTTCAATCTTTGAAGGATCCACGGAAATTCCAGATTTGGAAATAATGTGACCGAGAAACTTCACACGAGATTGCCAAAAGTGGCATTTAGAAAATTTTGCCTTTAATTGATTACTCCTAAGAGTTTTCAACACAATCCGAAGATGTTTTTCATGCTCCTCCTCGGTTTTAGAATACACAAGAATATCATCGATAAAGATGAGAACAAACCGGTCGAGGAAGTCTTTGCAAACTCTATTCATAAGGTCAACGAAATACGCCGGAGCATTCATCAAACCAAATGGCATAACAAGCCATTCATAAGATCCATAATGAGTACGGAACGAGGTCAATGGAATACTATCCTCTGCAATACGAAGCTGATGAAATCCAGTAGCTAAGTCTAATTGTGAAAAGACCTTACCACCACTAAGCTGATCGAATAGATCATCAATCCGAGATAAAGGATATTTATTTTTGATAGTAAGATCATTAAGCTTGCGGTAGTCAACGCAAAGCCTAAGTGTACCATCGGATTTCTTCACAAAAATAGCTGAAGCTCCCCAAGGCGAGGAACTAGAGCGAATAAATTGTTTCGTCTCCAATTCAGATAATTGTTTACGCATCTCCTCGTTTTCTTTATTGGACATACGATACGGAGGATGAGTGATAGGTTGAGCTCCAGGAATAAGATTAATTCTGAACTCAATTGCTCGCTTAGGTGGTAATCCTAAAACGGGCTCGAATATGTCGGAAAATTCACGAACGACATGAATAAGAGAAATAATATCACCCTCATCATCATCATGAGGGTTTAAAGAATATAAAGATGCAACCAAAGCGGAATCCAAATCTTTAAGATTAATAGAAATCTGCTTAACAGATTGAGGATGTCGAAGATGAATAGTCCGCTCAGGACATAGGATATGGGCTTCATAACGGTTAAGCCAATCCATTCCCAAAATCATTCCAAAGCCTAAATAACGCATGACATGCAAATCGGCTAGGAAAGGAAAATCACACAAAATAATCTCGACATCTTTACACAATAAACTGATTGTTGCGGATCCACCAACCGGATTCGCAATTCTCAAAGAAGTCATTAAACACAAAACATTCAAAGAAAAAGTATCAACAAGTTCTTTTGATATAAAAGAATGGGACGCACTCGTATCAAAAAGAACTCGAATAGGATGATCACGAAATAAAATAATTCCATCCAGAATAGAATGAGAAATACCTTGGCCACGAGATATGTTGCCAGGGGCTTGAGCAACATTAAGCTTTCCCTCCTTCCTGCCCTGAAGCTTGGGGCATGAAGATATAACATGACCGGGAACTTTGCAGCAGCGACAAGAGAGAGACCTTAGGCACTTGTTCGCATAATGGTCCTTCGAACCACAATTATAGCATTCCCCACGGCCAAAGGAAGAAGTCTTTGCCACGGAGGTTGCTTGCTTCCCTCGCTTATCGGGATAAGGTCCTTTGAATTTATTTGGCCTCTTCTTGTTGTTGAAGTTTGGTTTGGAACCCACCACTTCAACATCATTCTCCCTATCCGCCTCTTCAAGACGAAGAGCGATATCAACGAGTTGGTCGAAAGGAACTTCTAATTTTAGAAGTAATGGCTTCTTGAGATTTTTGTTTAAGCCATAGACGAATCTCTGGTTCTTCTTTAAAGGGGTGTTGATGTATTCAACCCCATATTTGGAAAGCGACTCGAAGGAGGCGACGTAATCAGTCACGGAGGACTCACCTTGAACAAGGTCTATAAATCGTCGAGCCAATGTCACTTTCTCAGCTTCTGGTACGAATTTTAACTCGAAGCGCTCTCGGAATTTCTCCCAAGTGAGATCCGCTTCATTAGTTTCAGAAATAAGAAGCTCGTACCAGTCCAATGCTCTTTCTTGGAGCATACTTGAGGCCACCTGAACTCGGTGAAGGTCAATAAGATTCATGCGAGAAAAGATTCGATCGCATGACCTTAGCCAGGCCTGTACTTCAATTACAGTTTCGGAACCTTTGAATGGCTCCCCACCCAAATTAGTGTAATCGCTACACAAGCGTGCAAATCCCGACTTTGGGTGAGTAGGTTCCGGGTTAGCTCCAGCTGCTTGAGCATTTGTCACTAAATCAAGAAGCTGTTGAGCAGTCATAAAAACTCCATCTTGGGGTGGAACACTAGATGGTCCAGCTCTGGGACGGCCTGGTCTAGACATTCCTCTTCCTTAGAAAGAAAGAAGAGCAAGAAGAAGATTATTCACCAAATTGAATATCAAGCAATCTTGATAGATAAACAAGGAATCATAAGGAAAATAGGATGAATCGGTACGAAGACTCGAATTAAAATCCTAAAGCACGACTCCTAAGAAAGACTTAGGACGATGATCCTTGTTATAATATTCCATATTGTTCCAAAGTTTGGCTCTGATACCAAGCTGTGACGCCCCACCTCTATACCCACACTAGCCAAGAACACTACAAAGTAATGCTGTCAACTAGCACGGAGAATAAGGCTGTTGAGGAGCGACCATCCGTGTAATTGCTTTGTGCGAGCATCGATATGTCAGATAGTATAACATGCATTTCTTTATCAAGAGGGAAATCCGACATACCGACACAAACTCAAAGCTACTACACAGTGGCTATAATATCTTCGGAAACAAATATAGAAATAAACATAACATAAATCAGTCACAGACAATTCATATCACAAAGGCGGAAATAGATATGAATATTACACTAGGAAGTGTACATCAGAGTAGTGGTCTAAAAAGTTCCACAATATCCCAAAAGAATGGTTACATGAACTACACAAAAGAATAAGTATACATTATGGAGTCTATGTCTCGAATGTATACACCAAAATAAACTACTAATCTAAGTAGTAAGCCAAAAGTCAGAGAAATCAATCCCAAGTGAGAGGTCAAGCTGAAGCACCTGTAACATCTCGGTCTGACCCGAGTATTATTTAATAAGAAAATAATAAACGGGATCAGTCTAACTATAGATATCAGATGAAACGACATAGAATAAGAGATATGACTACACATAATAATCACCATTCCAAGTTGTGATATATATAAGTAGTTGAAAATCAACGAGAGATTAATCAATATCACCAAATCTACACAAGAATCAAAGAAATGCCATACTCCTTATTTCGTTCATCAAACCACAAATATTGACGATTATATCAATGTCAATCACAAAAGTCAATGACACACAAATTCACCAATGCACAAATATTGACAATAATGTCAATGTCAATCACAAAAGTCAATGACGCACAAATTCACCAATGCACAAATATTGATAAAACTTATCAATGGAAATCACGAAAATTGGTGAAACACAAATTCTAGAAATCATCTCAAGAAATCCAGAAATCACGAAGGGGGGCAGGCCTATCACAAACGGGAGCATAAAGCTCACCAACACGTGTATCACAAACGGAACGCTAATTCCATGGTCGCTAACCATCACAAATTGAGCCGAAGCTCCACAAACAGCCCGAAGACCATGGGTTGCTACCCCACCAAATTGAGTCGAAACTCCACAAAACGAGGTTTAGACTCGCTCGCAGACAAAGAAACATCGCACATTGCTAGTCTAAATCACAAAGATGATCGTCATGATCAACGAGAAGTGTCAATTACACTAAGCTAGTAAATATATGAGTTTAGCTTCATGTCGCATAACCACTCGCTTAACTTAAATATTTACGAACAAACTGTAGATCTCCACTATAAAATTGTCACAAGAGATTCAATCGAACAAGTCCAAGAATTAACCAACAAAGTGAACGCAAGCGTTTCATACCACTTGTTTTACTAAGTCGTTTAATTAGATTTCTCATACGAGTGAGGTAAAGGTTTATATATACTAATAGATTGGAAAACGGTTTTGTAAACGAATTTGGTATTAAAATAGTATTGAAATCGTTTGAGGAAAGAGTTTTGATATTTACTACTAGTATAGAAAACCTTTATATTTTTAAAGTGACAAATCACAAAGAAGATTGTAGGAACAACCAATCACAAAGATTCACATTCGAAAATGTGAATAAAATCCAAAGAAATCGATATAAAATCCATCAAAGTGGATATATCTAAAATTCCCAACGAAAAGGTCATCGAAGTCGATAATAAATGACAACAACAAAAGGGAGACAACACGAATCGATTAAAGTTGGATATTCAAACGGATTAGCAAAATAGGCTAATCTGGCAAAAATCATCAGGTCGGTCGACCGGGCTCCCTGGGTCGGTCGACCGAACCAAAGGTTGGGAACCTCTCGGGACAGCAGGTCGGTCGACCGAACCCTGTACTCGGTCGACCGAACCTTAAAACAGAAAGTGCTTATGCACTTGGAAGCATGTCGGTCGACCGGACCAGAGGGGTCGGTCGGCCGAGCCTGTTTCCAGCCTCATCCATGCCTATTACAAATGAGGTTCAATCTTGACCAAAATTGCATTCGCACGTGCAACGGCGCTAAGGGTTTATGTCAATCGACTACCCGGCCCTATTTGCTCCTCGATGCATCACCAAAAACATGTTCAAACATAGAAGTTAGGATTTTTAACGAATTGAACTCAAAACACTAAAAATTGGAATATACACCAATTCAATCCAAACCAAAAGCAAATGCACACGAATAAGTGTTAGGAATTCATACCTAACAATCGAAGATAAATATAAGCATAGATGTGAGATAAAAATCTCACCTTTTCACAAAATCGAGCAAGAAGAAGCTTGAAAGCAAATGGAGAATCAACCTCTCTTCAACACAACCAAATTGAGCTTGAATCTAAGCTCAAAAACAAGAACATTTCCAAAATTAGGTTTAGGAATTTCTGAAATTGGTAAGAGAATAAGTTGGAGAGGAAGAAGAGAATGCTTACCAATGGGTTCTCTTGAGTTTGGAGCTAAGGATTTGAAGTTGCAAAAGGAACTAGGGTTTTGGATTTTTAATTTCCAATCTCTCCCACCATTAATACTCTAAAAACTGAAAAGAGAAGAGAATGAGGGTGAGTGGGGAAGAGCGGCTCAGATTTGAGCATAAGTTAACATAGGGCTGAGCCCAAACCAAACCCAAAGTGAAAAGTAGCAAAAATCAACTTTCTCCAAACATATCGAAGCTTATACTCAAAAAGGTCGCAAACGGCATTTTAAACTCAATGGGAGTGGTCCCGAGTCTTAATTTGACCGTATGCAAAAAGTAGCTTTTCGGACTAAAATCCGACTAATGATGAAATATTTAAATAAAATATTTAAATATAAAATCGATAAATATGTGGGTTGTTACAGTCCCGATCGCTCAGCATAGGGAATTGAGCCTTTAAATTTTTTGAGTGACCTCGTCTGCATCTGAAGATTCTGCTGGCGAATTTTTAAAAAGATATTCGGTTATCTACGCCTATAAGAATAACGGTTATAGCTCATTTGAGGGACCTTATCGCTGTTGTTTTCTTTGTACTCATCGTAATTATGGGTTCCGATCTGATCCCTCTTGTAGTCATAAATCTAAGCGGTTAATAAAGTTATTTCATAAAAGTGGATGTAGGAATCCAACGCCGAATCACTATAAATATGTTATTATTTACTTTTTCTTGTTTTTTGCTTGTTTCCTCTATTTTAGTTTTGATCTCTTCATTTATTTCTCGACAGATAATCTATTGGGTGTTTGTGCCAACTTTTGGTGCAAATAAGTAACAACTATAAAATTGATTTTGGATTTGTTGTGACAATGTGTTAATAACATTGGTTTTAATCCTTTTTATTATACATGGTAAAGTAATTAAATCTTTAAAAGATTGTTTTAAAGATAATTACAAAGGAATGGTTTTGGTTTTATAGTAACAATGTTTTAATGATATTTATTTTTGATCCATCATAATATACTTGTGCAAATGTGAAATCTTATTTAAGATTTATGAATATTCTTATACCTTATGGGACAAGAACATGAATACATTTCCAAGTACTGAAAAGAGTAGAAATGTGTAGTGCATTATAGTACATATACATATCTTTGTAAAGCTATCTTAAAAATATCTATATACGCACACACAAGTATTGACAAAGAAGATTTTAAGTAATATAGGGATTAATTAAATAGAAGGGATTAGGAGTTTCTTAATTAGCTTACTCTTACTTTAAGTAGCTTAATCGTACTTTTTGTGGCATAATCATGCTTTGGGTGCCTTAATCATGCTTTGTGTGGCTTAATCGTACTTAGCACTAAAGGCCAATGAACTGGGCTTGTTTATCTATGAGAGCTAAGAAACATGTTCGAGTAGAGTGTAAAAGCAGTAGTGCTCTAACCTACCAACTACACAATTGACTGAGGGATAATGTGAGATGAAAAGATCGAAAACATGATAAGTATACAAGACTTGGTCTTCATTAATGATCGTTTATCTTGTACTTTACAATTAATTAGCCGACTATCGAAATTGACCATAATAACTTAGGAAATAACTAAAAGAAACATGCAGACTATGTGGTATAGTTATCTTCGAAGTGCTATACTGTACATATAAACTCATCTTGATCTTCTAGGATAAATAATAAGGAAATCCATCCGAATAGGTAATGATCTACACTCTTATCATTATCTGTTTATTTCTAAAAGAATCAAAGTTAAGTTAATCGAAAACTCATCGATTCAGTCTTGAAGAGACCGGAATTGGTAAGAGTTTTACTTATGAAAAACCACTTCAAGACTTAGGTACGTGTTTTATCTCTGGGAAATGGATCTATTCGAGATGCTAGAATCCATTTGGGGATTTGCATTTTGTTCGAGTGATGAAGACTCGTGTGAGAGATTTCAAATGTGACATTGACATCAAAAATGACTAATGATAGAGTAGGATGCAAAATCTTAGGGTTAGCTAGCTATGATGGCATATCAACTCCAAATATAGAGATGCTTTCAATTATTGGGCGTCGGGTGTTGTTGATACTTGTGCCATGTAGTTCACCGTTGAGCCAGTTGTGTTTACCTTATGGTATATCTTATCTGGAGGTATATGATGCCCGAAAGGTAGCTTCTTATCCTTTTCATGGAGTTTTGATTTGGCTAGGCCGAGGAAATCTCTGTGGAAAACTTCATTATTAGAACGTACCTTAGTGGTCTTGATTGTACCCTTAGCATTGTTATGGTGCAATCAATGTAAGCATCAAATCTATTTGATATGATTTATATTCTACACTTTAGACATTATCTATTATATCACTATATTAACTTAATGAATGGTCGGTTTTTTTTGAGAGGAAATCAGTTACGGTGATCTGTATGATCTCAGTAGTTACTGTAAGGTGTTACATGTATCTCGGATTTTCTCATACTAGACTTATGTCCGAAACATTATTTTTGTTTTCTGTAAATTCCTCATGTACTCTTTCAAGTAGGTTGAGAAAGGCAGTTTTTTGTTGATGTTCTTAAAGCTTTTAGAGATGATCTGGATGCTTCCATTCATCTGCCATAGCATTCTTATTTCCTTTGCGTTGCTACATTGTATATATCAGCATATGTGATGAGAGTTTTTTATAACTGTCTAGGCTGATGATAGTACTTATGATTGTAACTTTGAAATGCTATATATCTTAGAGTGATGGTTTGTATTGTCATTTGATATTGTATGCCATCGTTCCATTGTGAGATCTTGATGTTGTCTTCTCTTATTCCTTATTCTGTTTCCTTTTCTTTTATTTACCCTAACAATTTGTCTTTTTGGTTGTTGAGTGCTCGAAATATGAATACCGTGAATGTACTAATGTAGACATTTGGGGATTGAAAAGGCTAGTCGTTACATTAATGGTCGCGATTCAATTTATATACTATATATATACTACTATATAGTATTGAAAGCCAAAATATATAATAAGTGTGCTCTCTCATACAAGCTTGATCCGTCCTAGAGTGATAGCTCATGTGATGGATCCTGGTATCCCTCAGGCTAACTATGCAACCTAAGATCTAATACCAATTGCAATGGCCATCCTGTGCCTCCAGCATTCAATATATACTTGTAAAGTGCGTTTTAATGATATTCGGCCGATGTAGGACGATTGTCAATGATAAGGTACTAAAAAAATCTCAAAACGTTCCATATTTCCTACAACGCATCAAATAAAGTATAATAGTCAAAAATATATATAAAACATGCAAGACATAAAAATAAGTAAATGGATTACTATAGATCAGAGCATAGATTAAAATATAGTTATACGGAATAAATTATAGATTTTATACATCAAATAGTAATTCAAGTGATAAATTATTTCTAATAAAATTCAAACATTGTTAAAGCTCTATGATACTGCACAACGAAATAAAGAAATAATAAGCCCAAAAGTAAATATGTGATTGTAGCCTCCTATTAGTCCATCTGCATAATTCCATGCGCTATCCACACCTGTTATCTATTCTACTCATTTAATAGTACATGGATAATAAGAAGCAAAGCACAAAATTTTAAGTTAGACAATAGCTTGGTGTGAGTGATAAATAATCTCCAAATACTAAAAAATCGATATAGAATATATGACATCGACTATAGAGAATCATACCGTACATGTCCCTACATCCAAAGAGTTAGCACATAACATTAATATCTGCTAATCAACTATCATCATCGTCGTATGTGTATACTACGAGTAAAAGTTGGTGTTTGGGTATCCAAGTCAATAATACCTACATCATGTGATATCACTAGAGTGATAAAACAACATAACAATCGTAGCATCCATTAACTAACCCTCATATCACTCGGGTGTGTTAGATATATGATATTTCATATGACCTAATTATTAGCCAAAAACTAAATCATAGTCTCAGTTTCTTAGTGCTTAAACCACATCCCTTCATGAGGCTAGAACTAGAACCATAACTATTATGTCTAGGGAAATTCACAATTATAAGATCTAAACAAAAATCATAATCTGATAGAGTTAGGGGTAAGCCTTAAGAGAAATTATGTAATTTGTTACATATGTCTAACTCGATAAGTAATCTTGTTCAAAGTAAGGTGTTTTCTTTTTATTAATTACTTGTTATATTGTGATCTAATTAATTTAGTAATTAATTTAAAGTATGTTAAATACAAAATCCATAAATGATATGTTATGTGATAGCAATTATAATGTGTTGTAATCATGAGAAATTTATCACATTAAAATTACATATTATTTTAAATATTCTTAGTCAAGATGTTTCGAAATGGGATATCGATACATTAATTGAGACTAGCGTGTAACGCTTTCCAAATATTGGGCAGTGTAGTACTCACGGCTCTTAGGAGAACCAAGGGGTTACATACTAATAGTTATTGGATAACTATGAAATGACTCACTTGAGAGTTTTCTATCGGTTAACATAACTAAGGTCAAACAGAGAATCTCGAAATGATGATGTTACACAGTTCTCTTGACTTGAGAATGTTGTTGAACTTTGGTGTGGACACTCAACTTAGATTATAGTTAAATCATGGCATGACATCCATAGGACGACTATAGTTAGCTTTGAGTTAAAACATTGAACATGAAACACTATTCAATAAAAAATTTGACTCCTCGATTATATGAAGTTAGTGTCGTGGTCAATTATAATCAACTCAAAGTCAAAGTCTCTACCATGAAAATACAATTAATAGTAATTTTTATTATTGAACTAAAGACTTTCTGTTTGGATTATTCAAGTTGAATATAGGCAATTTGGAATTTTGGCCAAAATCAAATTCCAGAAGTCTTAATATGTTACAATACTTACGAAGAGAACTATTGTAAATAATCGTTGTTAACGGGTACCAATTATAATAAGTAAAATTGGATTTTACTTAAAAAGATGTGTAAGTGATAAATCTGATCAAAATGTCACAACACTAGCTAAGGTGATGTGTGAACACTAACATTTGAATTGTTTAAGCTTAATCGCTAACTGAATTTACACCTTTTAGTCGTACAACCAAAATGATGAATACTCCGAATGAACTACACGAATTAATAAATTTATAATCATTATAAATTAACTAATATTGATAAAATATTAATTCTTTAATTTATTTGATTTTTATGAATTTCATTAGTATTTAAGAAAGTGTGCATATGAGAGTTATAAATTCATGTATCGCTATATGATGCTGGTAGATTATTTAAATTGGATTTAAGTAGAATAATACTAAGTAAGTTTTTACTTAAATTATTTAGTACTTATGAAAGATTAATTATTAATTTTTTGATTAGATTGAATATCATTAGTGCTTAATAAAGTGCGTATACAAAAGCTAAAAATGCGTGTATCGATATACGATAGAATGTTTAAATTGGATTTAAATAGATTAAATGCTAATTTTAGAAAAAAAATTTAGGGCTACGTGGCACCTATTATGGACAACCATAGACAATAAAGAAAGGGAGAGGATTTGATAAGATCCAATAGGGAACTAAATAGGAAAACTCTTAAAAGAGAGTTGAAAGGTTTCAATGTTTCCCTTAAAAATATTATGTAATTCATTTAAGAATACTCTTCATAAAGTTCATGTTTATTCCCTCTCCTCTTACATCCTAGCCGAAAATAAAGGCTTCCAAAGCCTAAAAAGTTATCAAAATCAAATAAAGTCAAAAACAAAAGGTGGTTCTCATCTCTTGATTCCTGCCAAATCTGAAGATCGATTCAATTGAGTCTAAGAGGATTGATTCGTCTTTCCAAGATGTATTTTTGGCAACATCCCTAGGTAATTATCTAATTTAGTTTACTTATGTTACTAAAGTATTTGGATCCCATATGATACATCAACTATTTGTGGTTTGTCTTATAATAAGTAATTCAAATCATCTTATCTCTATCTCTGTTGAAAGTGTGTTAATATGTGTATTTAATTCATACCTATTTTTTGCTCTTCATTTCATCTCAAAATATGTTCATTATTATCGATATGATTTAGTCCCGCCTTTTCCTTTGTTAATTTGTTGATTTCGTTTGTGTTTCTCAGATTTGTATGTTATTATCAAAATTTACATATGCCTAATTTGTCAATTCCTTTTCAATTTCATTGAAATTTTGTTAATAAAAAAACTAAATTGATTTATATCTATTTTAGAATTTTATAATATTTATATAAATAAATATAAACGAACTACTCATGTTAATAAACCAACTTTCACCTTGAAAAGTAATTTCTTTTGTTAAATGGTTAATATTTTGAATATGAATGTTTCATTCATTATTTTAAAAAAATTCGTTTCATTCAATATTAATAAATGAACTTTTATGAAAATTACAAATCCTTTATTTATTTTCAACCTTAAATTTTTGTGAATTTTCTTCTAAGAGTGGTGGGTACTCACCAGTCCTCGATACCGACCAGTTTAGTTTTGTACCTAGCCAAAAATGGCTGTGTACAAACAAAGTGAAAGCATTTGGCATCTAATTTGAAGCTCAAAGCACACTGTAACAACCCTCTCCAGATCGAGCCTAATTTTTGACCAAATAAAACCCATCGAAGCTCAGGTTCATTCCAGAGTTGGTTCTTGGTTGGTAAAATTGATTAGATAAACAATGTACAAAGCAATCTATCTATACTTTTAGAATCCTAAGAGGAGGGGATAATATACCATAACAAAATAAGCACCCATTTCACATTTTCCAAATCTCAGAAATACAACATTCCAAGTTTCCGCAATGTCCCAAAATTGAACATCATCAAGTCCCAAATTACAAGTCTTCATCGCCTCTTTACAATCTTCATCAGAATCGTTCCTCCTGATCTATGGGTTGCCATGAGGAGGGAGTCGAAACCCTAAATTTCTGGTGAATGAAAATCACAAGTCTTATTATAATAGTATTTGGCCGATATCATTTAGATTAGTACTATGTCTTATGCTTCCTATACAATGTCCTATCAAGTATACCACCAACTATAAGCCAAAGCCTCTTCCAGTCCAGCTCGGTAACATATCTCCAAGTGAAGGCCAATGGATTTTTCCAGTCTAACTTTGTAACTATAATACAGGTGCAATGCAACTATGGAATATATAGGTACCAATGACCCACCTCTATTTACCATGCCCTAACGATGCAAGAGAAAGTATCTGAGCTAATTAATACCTCTTTAATAGGATATAGGAAGACCTTGACCATTTAATACCTATACCTTACGCAGATCCTTGTCATTCAAAACTAGACCCAATGCAGAACCCTCTCTAGTACTTCCTAGCTGACATCATAATAAATCTCATATACCACTTAAGACTTCTTTAATAGGGAAGAGCAGACCCTTCATTAGCCATTTAATACTTCAACCTCGAACTAGGCCACCTCCAAAGATTTCCCACTACCACATCTAAAAGATTATTCAACTATCTAATACTTCTTGAACAGTAAGGAGGAAGACCCTACAATAGTCATTTAATACCTCCAGCCCTGAAGCGGACTCGTACTGGGAATTTCCGTTCTATGACCTGTAACCCAAACCGTGACTTCTCACATTAGTACAAAATATAGTAAGATAGGCTTACCCTACAGAATTGCGACTAACCTCAAATCCCTATAACCTTGTCATATTTCCACTCTCGAACAGTACAAAATATAGTAAGATATATATACATATATATATATATATATACATATATACATATATATATATATATATACATATATATAACATACCTCACCTGCATTTACACGATATGGCCATATAAGGGAATACTTTTTACTTCTCCTTTAAATATAGATTAATTTTCATAATTGTTCGTAACTTCATTTCTATAGGGTTAATGTTATTTATTGTTTTATACATTATGATTTATACATCACTAGTATATTTATACTTAATGAAAATTTTAGGCTAAATAGTTTTTATTAAATATTCCCAAGTGTGCGCAAAAGTATTTCTAACTAAGGTTTTTGCTTCCTATGCAAGTTGTTAAGATAATTTAACTATCAAAATTTCCATATCCATATAAGTACCAGCCTAATTCAATAGTTTATGCAATAGCTAATATCACAGTTTAAATTAGTTAAACAAAGCAGACTTGTATATATATTCAGAAGAACGGTAAAAAAACATCCAACTTATTTTACATTAACATAGTAGAATTAACAACTTCATTTCAAGGAAATATAACCTTACAATTGAAATTATTTATATTCTATTCGACTTTTAAATACATAAGATTGATGTGAAAAAGATTCATATTTATTGTAATTAAGGAAATAGGCAGTGCAAACTATAGATAGGGATAAAAGTCCTTACTTTGCACACCCTTTCTGAATTCGTTTTCTTTTAGAACTGTTTGTCACAACAAATAGAAATTGGAAAGTGGAAGTTGAATATAACGCTAATTATTCATATTACAAATAACAATAGATCAAATTCTACTATATTAATATATAGAACAATTAAGATTCCAAACAATTCAAGAATTAACAGTTTAAAGGGGAAATTTTAAGGTTTAAATTTGAATTTTTCGCATAATAATTCTCTAAAGTATAAAATAAATTCAAATACTAACTACAAAAACTATTAAAAAGAGTAAAACTAAGATTTCCACTCACATATAGCTTTCCATGAATTCCTTTGGATTTGATTCCACTCTTTCATCTATTTTCCCCTCCAGTTACCATCCTTTTAATTTTTCAATATATAAAAATTCATTGTATATAGATTAGATTCAGAATCCAGGGATTATGTAAGAATACAAATAATGAAATATACATATATCTTAAACTTATTACCCTTTCCCTTTGTCCTTATTGATTGCTTCCTAAAGCTTTAATCTTGAATCTAGAAAGTTTATTGAGGAGGAAAGAAACTGATAGAGTTTTGCTAGCATAGTTATTTCTCTTCTGATTAAATGTGGGAGACATAGCATCTTATTTATAATGGTTAGAACGCTCTGGAGCATACGATCAAAATTGGTTTAAAGTGATAAAATTTGGATCATTTAGGCCTATACAAACCCTAACCGTCAACGCATGACCGATCTATCGGCCTCAGTATGGGTATCGACCGGTGGTCTTAGCGTTCCTAAAATATACCGTTAACGCAAATTTTAAACATCTTATTGTTTATTTCTCCATTTATCGTTAAAATCTTTTATCAATTGTTTTAAATTTCAAATGTTAACATTACTAAATATTAAATTTAAATTTATTTGAATTATTTTAAACTCATAAACTTCAAACGTTAATAACTTCTCCGTTTGAACTCCGATCGCAAAACTTTATATATGAAAGTTGCTTAGAAAATCGCCACGAACACAATAGTGTAACTTTCATGACCAAAGTTCAACGTTTGAAAAAATTCTGGTTTTTAGCCTTATTATTAATTAATTAGTTTCTAATTTACTTTTTATAGGATATTGCATTCTTCCAACTTTAAAAGAATTTCGTCCACGAAATCCCTAATGGGAAGATAGTGTAACGCGTATGCTATAACTATGTTATACAACCAAGTTATCTAGACAACCATCTACTCAACCAAATTTGCAATTTGATTATATATGAAACATATCATAGGTGAGCTCAACCCTAGTGTGAATGCAAAATTGTGACATATAAGCACGTAGCAAGCATTCTAAAAATGCATAAAATTCTATATGAGAGCAAAAATAACAGTAAAAAGTGTGGCAATCATCCTTTACCATCCAATTTAGCAACCATGATGTGACCAAAACTATGCAATAATAAATTTTGGAGAGAGAAAATTTGCCAAAGAAAAGCTCAGGATGAGAAGCATTTATCTTCTCTTCTATCTCCTATGTGCTTTCTACTGGATTATCGCCCTACTGCACTCGGACCAGCTTAATTTATTTGTTACAAATCTTTCTAACTCCATGTTTCAATTTACGTGCGGTGGCACAAAATCAGCTCCATCTCTATATCTACTAACTGATCAGGCTCTACTATAGCGGTTGTGTCATCCAGATATTTCCTCAAATGCGATATATGGAAAACATCATGGACTCTAGGAAGCTCCACTAGATACGCAAGTTTCTCTACCCTTTCCAAAATCAGGAAAGGCCCAACATATCTCGACGTCAACTTTCCTGATGTTCCAATCCTCATAACCTTCCTTACATATGGAAATCTTAACAAATATCATGTCTCCAACTGAAAACTCCAACTCTTTCCTTCGCCTATCAGCATAGGACTTCTATCGATCCTAGGCAGCCTTCATTTACCGCCTAATTACCTCAAGTTTTCCGCAGTCTCATGTATCACACCTGGCCCAAGTAGATTTTGTTGGTAGTTTCTCACCAATAATTAGGTGATTTGCACGACCTCCCGTATAAGGCTTCAAGGGGTGCCATACTAACGTCACCCGGTAACTACTATTGTATATGAATTCTACAAAGGGTAAATGCTACTCCTAATATCCTCCAAAATCCATGATGCAAGCTCTCAAAATCCTTCAAAATTATACTTACCCTTTCTACCTATTCGTCGACTGTGGGTGGTAAGTGGTGCTAAGACTTAATATCGTTCTTAAAGCTGATTGCAAACTACTCCAAAATTCATTAGTGAATAATAGGCCTCTATCACTAATAATGCTGACCGGAACTCCATGCTCTCATATTACTTCTTTAATATCAATTTGCGCTAGAGATGCCGCCGCCCTATCACTCCTTACTGGAATAAAGTGGGCACTTTCGGTGAGTATGTCCACTATAACCTAAATAGCTTCATTGCCTCTTAGACTTCTAGGTTACCTATCCATCAAGTCCATTGACATATGCTTCCACTTCCAAGTCGACACCTCTAATGATAACAACAGACCTCGTGGCTTCCCTTGTTCCACTTTTATCCTTTGGCACATTAAACATTTAGTGACATATTTTGCTACTTACCACTTCATCGCTGGCCAATAGAAAGCTTGCTTTATATTCTTCTATATCTTATCTCCGTTGGGATGAATAATCATCTTAGAACGGTGGCACTCTACCAGTACTTCCTTTAGAACATCTTCAACTAGTGGAATATATAGCTTTCCATTTCTCCTTGGCCATCCTCTTTCTTAGATCGAATACCTACGGATGTGAGGGAAATGCTCTCCCTTACTTAATTTGTCCAAAATGCTGGCCTTTGTCACAACTCTCTTTTGTTCCTGGCCAATGCGGTCCATTAATGCCGGCCTTAATTCCATAGCAACTAGGTAACCTGGAGTGAATTCTGATGGCGGTTTGAAATTGGAGTTCGAGAGGAACTCCAACTGCCTCCACTCATATATATAGCACCAAGAGTAGCATGCCTCCGGCTAAGGACTTTGAAAACAACAATCCCTTTTCAACCAAGAAAACTCATAACTTTAGTAGTGTTCCTCTTAAGCTTCTGGACTTAAATATCTTCTATCTTGGTAGGGTGAACCGATAACCCTTTCTTAAAGACAACGTGATTGAGAAATCTTATATCGTTCCTTCAAAACATGATACTTTGAGAATTTGTCTTTCGTTTGATGTTCTCTCAGGTTCTCTAGTACCTCCCTTAAGTGATCCTCATGCTCATCCTCACCCTCGCTTTTAGTGAATACTAGAATATCATCTTTAAATACTATGATGAACTTATTCAATTGCCTCCTAAAGACCTTACTCATCAAATCCACGAAATATGCAAGGGCATTTCTTAGTCTAAAAGGCACTACTTTCCATTTATACGTCCATCCGGAGTGCGAAAAGCAGTCTTCTCTTTTCTTTCTTCAGCTACTCTTAATTAATGTAATTTGATGGTCAAGTCTAAGTTGGGAAAAGACGATGGCTGCAATAATCTAGTCAAATAAGTGTTTATTCTAGGCAAGGGATGTCTATTTTTCCTTGTCGGCTTGTCAAGCTCTCGATAATTGACACACGGCCTTAAATGGTTATATGCCTTAGTGGAAAAGGCTACTGAAGCTCCCCACTCTAATGTACTATGATGAATAAATCCCTTCTATATTAACTCTAAAATCTTCCTGTCCAGTTCTTGCCTTTCTTTGAGGGCCTTATGCCTCAATGGTAGCACGATGGGTCTAGCATCCTTCTCTAAATCAACCCTAAACTTGATCTCCATTTGGGGTTGGAGGCTAAAGACTTCTTCAAAAATATCTAAAGTCTCAAACTATGGACATAGATGGGAGTTCATCCTATAATATGCTAAGTGAATTCAAATAGCTTAATTTAATTGAGCTTTGGGGGCATGCAACGAATGTCTATTTCTTGCCCTCTATAACTCTTCCACCACACAACCCTCACAATCTAAGACAGCCCCGTGGTATGACAAGCAATACATCCCTAAAATAAATCCATACCCTTCATAACCCAGAACATACGTGTTACATATAAAATCAACATTACATATATCCACTACTAGGTCTTTGCATATCATAGAAAGGTGTGTCAACCCCTCGACAGGATTTGACACAACTATAGGGTTGGTGAAAAATTGGGTCTTTAGTCCTAAAGAGTTAACTACATTCTTGGCTATGAATGAATGTGATGCTCCAATATTAAATAAGGTACGAATAATATTTCCAAAAATAATAGGTATACCTTCATTTTTAGCTTTTCCTATGTCCTTGGGAGGAGGTATGCTTGAGACAGGCACAACCTCAGTGACATAAGCTTGCCCACCTTGTCCCTCCTTTGCTATTTTCGGGCATCGGTTCTTGTAGTATCCTTCTTCATGGAAGTTATGGCACCTCAGCTTGAACTCTTCTTTCATGAAACTCACTTTGTAGTCCTTAGCAATGTGCCCCATTTTCTGACATCTGCAACATATCGCACCTCCTTTCTTGATCTTCCACTTGGCTTCTTTTTTGCCCAAAATCCTCCTTTCTTTTCCCCATCTCGATTTTGCGACCGTCCTACTTTCTTCTTTTCTTCTAAGCCAACTATTTGAAGCATGGTCTAGCGCCTATGGAAATTCGAGTTAAAAATAGCTCACTAAGGGGAGAATCTAGGCCTTTTGCAAACTTCTTGCTTTTTTTGCAGGGTTATTAATCAGGCTCACTCCAAAATTAGCTAATTTTGTGAACTTATTGATATACTCCTTCACTGTTTTCTCCATGTCTTAGTTGGCTAAAATTTTCCAACTGCAGATTTACTTCAGCTTTGGACATGAATCTTGACTCAGAGTAGGCTCTGAATTCAACCCATGTAATTTCTTCCACTTCATTGTCTTTAACGATTATGATCCACCAATCTAGCATCTCTCCGTTTAGGTGCCATGCAACTGTCCTCCTCTTAACATGGTTTCCCATCCTATATCCTAAAATATATAGTTATAATAGTTAATCCATGCCTTGGTTTCTATAAAATCTTCCAGCCTCGAAAATGCTTGTCCTCCCATATTATGTAATCCTTTACATATATCTAGAAAGTCTGGTGGGCAGAGTGTTGGTTCAACGAGCGAAGCAACTGGTGCAGCTAGTAGAGGAATGAGAACTTGCCCCTACGGTTTTTAGATATTTCCAGAACCATCATGGCGAACCCAAATGGTGGGTACCTCTTGGGCGGGATGGTTTCTGACTTCAAAGGTGTTACTCTTAGCCATTAAACAATCCATAGGTTCAAAATTTCTGATTAATTGTGATTTCTTACAATAATGTTACTTGTTGAATCAAAAGTTTACCTAGGGTGTTTATGTATGTCCATACATGTGTGTGTGTGTAGAGTAATATTTTCGAGAAAAACAAATACATACTCTCACACATACCTATTCTCATTGATTGGGCAAACTAAGCTCTGATACTAAATGTAACAACCCTATACCAATAGAGCCTAACTTTCAACCAAATAAAAGCCCATCAAAGCTCAAGTCCATTCCAGAGCTGGTACTTGGTTTGTAAAATTGATTGGATAAACAATACATAGAACTATCTATCTATGTTTTCAAATCTCACATCGAAAGCGACAGAATATAATAACAAAATAATTACCCATTTTACAATTTCCAAATCTCAGAAATACAACATTCCAAATACCCATAATGCAATGTCTCAAAATTGAACATCATCAAGTTTAAAATCTGGATATATCAAAATAAATCAAAAGCATAGATAAATGACTAAACTGCCACAAGTCCTCATCGCCTCCATCATAATCTTCATCAACATTTCCTTCTAACCTATGGGTTGTAATGAGAAGAGAGTCAGAATAACAAATGGCTATCGAATGAAAATCTCAAGTCTTACCATAATAGCATTTGGGAAATATCATTTAGATGAGCAATATGTCTTATGCATCCTATGTTATGTCTTACTAAGTATACCTTCGATCGTAAACCAAAAGCTCTTCCTATCCATCTCTATAATGTATCTCCAACTGTAGGCCAATGGCCCTTTCCAGTATAACTTTGAAACTATAATGCGGGTGTAATGCAACTACAGAATATATGGGGCCCAACGACCCATCTCCATCAACCATGCCCTAACGATGCAAGATCTCTATCATTTAATACCAATATCATAGGTAGATCCTTGTCATTTAATACCTAGACCCAAAGCTGAACCATCTCTAGTACTTTCTAGTTGACATTGTAAAAAATCTCATAAGGTCACTTAATGCTTCTTTAGTGGAGAAGAGGTAGACCCTCCAATAGCCATATAATACCTTAATCTCGAAGGGGACCCCCTCAAGAGATTTTCCACTACCGCAGCTAAAAGATAATGTCGATCATTTAATACATCTTAAATGGAAAAAAGCAGACCCTACAATAGCCATTTAAAACCTCCAACCCTAAAGTGGACCTGTACTAGGATATATGTTATAAGACTCGTAACCCAAACTGTGACATCTTATATTATCTGACCATTCGTAGGCACTGGTAGCCAGATTAGCTAGATAGGCATACCCTACAGAATTGGGACCAACCTCACGTCCAGAGTGGGAACTTATTATATACATTATCTCACATCGGTTCCAGAGTCACACTGCTAGTAGCCGGATTAACTAGGCAAACTTCTATGTACTTTTAACTGACCTTGCATCCCTATAATGTTCTTATATTTCTGCTCTTCGACATTACAATATATACTAATACGCACACATACATATACACCTCGCCTGCATTTACGCGATAAGTCCATATAAGGAAAAACTCATTATTTCATCTTTAATTGTGGATTAATTTACATAATTATTCTTCTCTTCCTTTCTATAGGGTTTAGTGTTATTTATTAACCTATTTATTTCATATGTCATGATTTATATGTTACTAATATATTTATATTTAACGTAAATTTTAGGCTAACTAGTTTTTATTAAACATTCTTAAGCGTGCGTAAAGTATTTCTAAACCAAGGTTTTCACTTTCGACGCAAGCTGTTAAGATAATCTAAATGTTAAAATTTCCATATCCATATAATTCGCAGTCCAATACAATAGTTTATGAAATGACTAATATCATAGTTTGAACCAACTAAATAAAACAGACTTGTATATATATCCAGAAGAATGGAATCAAAACATCCAACTTATTTTACATTAAAATAGTAGAATTAATGCTTCTATTTTAAGGGAATAAAATTTTACAATTTAAATCCTTCGTATTCTATTTGACTTATAAACATTTAAGATTAGAGTAAAAAGGATTCATATTAACTTTAATTACATAAATAAGTGGTGCAAACTACATATAAGATAAAATCCTTACTTTGCACACCCTTTTTGAACTCATTTTCTTTTAGAGCCCTTCATTACAACAAATGGAAAATGGAAGTGGAAGTTGAATAGAGCATGAATTATTCGTATTACAAATAATAATAGATTAAATTCTAACATAATAACAAAAAAAATAAGATTCCAACCAATTCAAGAATTAACATTTTTATAGGGGAATTATAGGATTTCAAATTTGAAGTATTCAAATACAAAATTCCTCAGGGCATAAAAAAATCCAAACATTATCCGCACAAGCTACTAAAAAGAGAAAAACTATATTTCCACTCACAAATAGCTTTCTTCGAATCCTTTAGATTTTATTCCACGCCTTTGCCTATTTCCTCGTCCGGTTATCTTTCTTTAATTTTTCAATATATAACAATTCATTTGTATATAGATAAGATTTAGAATTCAGGGATCATGAAAGAATAGAAATAGAGGAATATACATATATCTTAAATTTATTACCTTCTCCCTTTAACCTAATTAATTTCTTCCCTAAAGCTTGAATCTTGAATATAGAAAATTTATTGAGGAGGAAGAAAACTGACACAGTGTTGCTAGCATAATTATTTTTCTTGCAAATAAAAGTAAACGAGTTGGCCTCTTATTTATAGAGGTTCGAAGTCATCTGGACTGTGGTTTAAAATAATAAAATCTAGGCCGTTTAGGCCTAGATAAACCCTAAACGCTGAGCAGCCCTATTGAAGCGATTGACCGGTCCTAATGAGGGTGTTGACCCATGGTCCTAGCATTCCTAAAATATATCATTAATGTTAATTTTTAAGTGGTATTATTTATTTCTCCATTTAACTTTTAAATCTTTTATTATCCTTTTTATATTTCAAAAGTTAACGTTATTAAATTTTAAATTTGAAAATTTCAAACATCAATAATTTTTTGTTTGAACTCCGATCATGAAACTTTATGTATGTAAGTTGTTTAGAAGATAGCCACAAAAACATAATGGTGTAACTTTCATGGCTAAGTTCTAATGTTTGCAGAATTCTCATTTTTAGCCTTACTATTAATTAATTAATTTCTTATTAATTTTTTTTGGGGTGTTACGCACAATCCCTAATCCATCATCTTTTGTCTTTAGATCGCTTGGTATGCATTCCGACACTCTTCTACATGCTTATCCCATCTATTTGGGTTCTCATCAGGTGTGCATTCTTTGATATGCACGAAACTCTATCTTACGGGACGTTCCCTAAAACTATATTACCTATCGATCGACATTTTTAACCAAAATAAAAAATAAGCATACATACAACTAACATTGAATACATACAACCTGTACAACACACTTACTAATCGATTCAGATTCATAAAAAAAATTGCCTAAACAAACCAATTTTCAAAAAATATTATTTCCATGAGAACTTGTGTAATATCCAATTTAAAATCATTTTAAAATCCGTATATAAAATCAGACGTGGATTAATATTTATTAAAAATCACATTGTAAAGGTGGAAATCATTTCAAAAATATCATTTTTATACTATACTGATAATCATAGTATTGCAAGAGATAAAATCGCTCAACTTAATAAAAGCTATCTAATCCCTTTCCAAATTGCATAGGACTCCAATATGAATATAACGTAAGAAACTACGTCCAAGTTGGATCTTGTATGCAAAAGAAATGGACGATATAAGATATCCATTTATATCAATTAACTAATTAATTGATTAAACTAGGTAGTATTCATTAACTTAATAACCTTTGATAATCCATCTTTCTCCTAAATAACTTCCTTGTGTAGCCTATTCAAGTTAACCAACCTTATGCATGCTAACTTCAGCACCACCGTCGTGTGTCGCATCTCCACCTAGACCATTCATTACTGCCACATGACCTAGCACCCCGTCACTTACTCCAGCCATCCTGGAAACCCTCAAATGCATCTCCTCCTCGAAAAATGCATGAGACTTATATTTTTCATGGGTTTTCTCCCCCATTTTGCCCCACACCGTCCTTTCTAGATTCATCCATCAACATTTCTGCAATCACCTCATCAAAAAATTATATCAATGATTTTCCCTTTGATTAGATCACCAAAAAGTTTGCCATTATCAATCTGTCCATTGACTCTAATGTCTCCTTCACTACAGCATCAAAAACGACCATTCTAACAACATTTTGATTCTCTCCCTGCTACAAACACAATCATACCGTCCAAATCTGTATCGGTTCACTTCTAAAATTGCTTTCCTCGTTGTATTTGCATTTTTGGGCCACCACATGTAAAGCTGGACCGAACCAAAACCAAGACCATGATTGCATAACTCTTGGAAAAATAAAGAGACCTGTTATTAGGAGATGAAGATAGTAGTTTTGATGACAACAACTTTTGTAACTTATTTTATTATAACTTATATACTAACACAGTTGTCCAGGAATATATGAATGTTATTATGAAGGATATATGTGATCAACCGGAATTTTGGACAATATCAATTTAATAATCTATATTAAAAATTTAATTGATTTGATAATCTTGGTTAATAAATTTTGAATTAATTTAATAATCTTCTTTTTATAAATATTTAATTGGTGAATTTTATATTTTTAGAGCTAATAAAAATTTTTCTATTTATAATGTATATATATATATATATATTTGCATATATTTTAAATAGATAAGCTTTGGTTTGAATTTAATAAATAAAATTATGTTTTCAAATTCTAATATATTTTTAGAAATTTGGAAATTTGATTTAATTTAATATAAAACTTTTCGAAGCTATTTAAATAAATAATCATATTGTTTTAAGATATTTAAGGAAAAAGTTAATTGTTTAAATTATATTTAGTTTAAGTTTAAATATAAATAAAATTAACATAAAGGTTTGTTTTCTAAATATTGCTTAATAAATATGATTTGTAATTAGATATGAAAGTTTAAAATACAATTAACATATGACATTTAATTAATTTAGAAAGATAAGTAATTTATAAAATAAGATAATCTATTTTATAAATTATTTTTAAATTGTTATTTCAAACACTATTAATAATGTATTATTTTAAATAGATTTTAAAGAGAATAGAATGGTTATTTTCAAAATTAATGAATAGTTATATATGTATATATAACTAGATTTTAAATTAGATTTTCAAATTTAATTTGAATATGAATTTGGATTTATAATGGAAATTCAAAAGGTAGATATTTAAAAAAAATATTTGGAGTTAAAATATATTTATAAGCTTTTATTTGTATAAAATTTGTTTAATAATATTTTCTTTAAAGAAATGTTTATATTTAGATAAGGATTAATAAATTAAGTAAAAAGAGCTTTTTCTTAACATTAAATTAAGTAAAATTACTTAAATTACAAGTGTAAATCTCTAAAGCCTAATGTAACATGAGTTAAGTAAATACTAATTCAAGTGGACAAATGTAAAAGATATTAGACAAGTGCCATTTAAAAAAATTAATTTTTTTTTTTAATAAACCACATTTTCATTTATATAAACACATTGTTTTCTTATCTTTATTTTTTTTATCTTTCTGCTCAAAGCCAAGAAGAAATTAAAATCAAATCCTCTCAAAAACAATCGAATCACCCTCCATAAACCAGAATTCATCAAACAACAAAACCTAAACTCATTTTTTCAACCTGTTAATCATCTTCAAACAATAAACTGCTTATCATTTTCAAAATCAATCCTGTACAAATTTCCCAAACAAAATCTGATAATTAGTAATAAAATCCCTCCATAAACCAGAAATAAATCACCAGTAATCATCTTCAAATCATTAACCTGTAATCATTTGCTAATCATTTTCAAGATAAAAAAATAAAGCCTGAACAATTTTCTTCAAAACCAAAAGCCAACAAGTTTTCTTCAACCTGGAACAAAGCTTGCAAGCATCTTCTTTCAAACCTGAGATGCAGATAGAAGCAAGCAGATTTCATCTATGATTTAGTTTCAATAACAAAGCAATTCAGGTTTAAAGTTTTCAGAAGCTAAGGCATTCATGTTTTCATAAAGATTCAAGGCTATTTCAAAACCAAAAAAAGAGGCTCTGTTTTCAAATTAACAGGTGAGTAACACTTTTCTTAAAAAACTTAAGTATAAATGTAGTTGCATGTGAATCTCTAAAGCTAAGAATGTTTGTATATGATTGGATTTTCTATATATATATATATATGTGTGGATGTATAGATGCATGCCTGCTGATTGTATCTGTTCTTACCTTCTCTTATTTTTGAAAGCAAAAATTTTGATCAAAAATCCATTTACTCTTAAACTAATATCTGTTAGAACTTAGGTTTCAAACAAAATTTGTTTGTTTGATCATGAAGTAAAGTTTAAAATTTTAATTAAATAAATTAAATTTGGAAATTTCTTTGGAATACAAAACGAAGAGGGAAGTTTGAGTTTTGTGGAAATTTCAAACTTCTTAATTTATTAATCCAGGAATATAATCTGAATCCCTAAACTAAATAATGATTTTTAAGAATGAAATTACAATTTTTAGTTTTGGGTTAAGGGAGTAGTTTGAGTTTAATCAGAGATGGTATTTTTGGGGATTTCTGGTGATCGAAGTGCTCGAAGTCTATAAGGGTTGAACTCGGGTCAGTTATTTTGGTTTCAGGTTTTAAAACCTATCAAGTTTTAAAATTTTAAAATGAATTCTAAAATTAAAAACAAGATTTAAACAAAGTTTTGAATCAGTTATTAAGTATGGATTCAAATTAACTTTTGAATTCTATTTTTGAAACAAATAAAGTTTTATAAAATTAAATTGTTTAATTAGATTGAGGTTTAAAGCATATTTGTAGATAAATTAGTTTGCCAAATATATGTGTAAAACTTTATTTATATAAATTTGTTTTATAAAAGTTCTTTAATATTTGAATGGAAAGATATATTAATCTGTTTAACTTAAATTTGCAAGTTAAATGATTAATTTATTTTCAAAAATTGATTTTTTAAAATATAATTAAATAATTTAGTTTAAACATTTATTTATATAAGTTTCTTTATAAAAGATAAATGTTTCTTTAATATTTGATTTAAAAAGGTTTATAAGATTGATTTAAATTTGGTTAAAGTTTAAATTTGTCAATCATTTTAAAATCTTAAATTTGAAATGAAATTTAAAAAGTAAATTTAAAGGTGAAATGTTTTAAATGCATATGTTAATGGAAAATTAAGTCATTAATAAAAGAATTATTTATCTTAAAAATAATTTAGGTTTCAATGAATAATGATTAATTTAGTTAATTAATTAATGTTTTACAATTAATTAATTAGTAATTATGGATTGTTAGTTAATTAATTAAGGGTAGATTAATTAAGTAATTTAGGGTTAAGTTAATTAATTAAAGATTAATTAATTTGAAATTAAGGATCATTAATTAGATAAGTAAAGATTATTAATTAATTATTTGAAATTAATTTATCAGGTAATTAAGATTAATTAAGTTATAGTTAAGCACTTAATTAATTAAGTAATTTGAGATTGATTAATTGGTAATTAAGAATAAATTAATTTGTAATAAATAACGGTTAATTAAAATTTAATTACTTAAGGAAAGTAATTAAAGTATTATTAATAGTTAATGAAGGATCATTAACTAAGGAATATCAAATGATTAATTAACGTAATTAATTTATGATAAAGTTAATTAGATTAATTAATTATGGATAATCATTTGGGATGATTGGTTAAGTATAATTACTTAATATAATTATAAAGTACAATTACTTAGTGAAGTAACTAATGGGTAATTATTGGATGTAATTAATTGAAGGGTGATTTATTAATAGAAGTAATTTGAGTTTAATTACTTTGTGTAATTAATTAAGGGATTAATTAAAGATAATTAATTAAGGAGTAATTAATTAATTAATGAAGTAATTAAGGGTAGTTAATTACTGAATGAGATTAATCAAGGGTGATTAATAAATGTAATTAATTATTTAAATGTAATTAATTTAAATAAAGTAATTAATTAAAGAAGTAATTAGGGATCATTAATTAATATAATTAATGTTGTAATTAAGGGTTGATTAATTAGGATTAATTAATCAATAATAAGTGATTATAGAGTAATTAATTAATTTAATTAATTAAGGATTAATGTAATTAATTATAATTAATTAATTAATTAATAAAGTAATTAAAGGTTAATTACTATAATTGCTTGAGGATAATTAATTTGCGTAATTAATTAAAGGCTAATTACTTTATGTAATTAGAGGATGATTAATCAAGATGATTAATTAAGATGGAAATTAGAGGTGCTTAATTAATTGATTTGTAATTAATTAATGGTTAAGTAAGAAGGATTTATAGAATGAAGTAATTAATTTAATTTATTTTAAATTAATTAGAGATGAAGCAATTAATTTAATTCACTTTAAATTAATTATAGATGGTATAGATCATTGCTTATGGATGGTTAAATGATATTGAATGCTTTGCTTTATTTGATATCTCTAATATGTGATATGTACTGATTTGTGATATGGATGCTTTGGTTGAATTATGATGATAATGTGAATTATCTATTTGTGATGACAATGTGGATTATCTATTTGTGATGATAATGTGAATTATCTATCTATTTGTGATATTTTGAATTATCTATCTATGTGAATATAGATAATAGAATTGAATTGTTTTAACTTTAAAACAACTTGGGCCTAAAAGACGGCGTTTGGGATTTTGATGAGACTGGGATCGGGTTTCCAAATTTGGATATCCAAAAAACACATCGATCCAAATTAATGATAGGTCGTGAATCTCAAGTGAAGATGAAGATTCAGAGTGCATGGGTTATCGTCGTTAACTCTGAGGGTGATTCCAAAATAAGTGTGACGAGATAATGCCTTCGGTTTCGTTCGAACCTGGAATGAACTTGTATGGATTGAATGCTTTCAGAACATCGTTAGGTGCACGATGAGCATTCCAAGAGATGTATTCTCTAAAGGTAATTGTAGCCTTAAGCCTCATCAACCAGGAATGGCTAAAACAGGGAAGGTACAGCAAGGCTAAGTGGGTAGCACCCAAGTAGGACAAGATTTTCTCATGTCTAGAAGTCCCTTTATATCCGATTGTGTGGAAAGTTTAGAAACGCACACCAACTGCGGGGTTGTCTTGTTCGAGACTATCCAGTAAGGGATGGTTCCGATCTTGTGTTGTAGGGGATAGGGAGTAATTCTCGGTACGATGATCTAGGCCCCATACTATGATGGGCGATGCCCCAGGAGCCCTGCCATTGATGAAAACCTATTCTTCCTACGCAGCCTTACAGTTTTGATTGTATACTTATATAGTTGGAATTTAATAAATGTAACAATTTCGGCTATTTCTTATTTACTTGAAAACCCTAGACCCTATTATAATATCACTGGATTTCCTATCAAATGTTTTGGTCAGCATAAGGTAAAAACTTACCAATGTTTATATGTGGGAAGTCTTACGTAATACCTTTTGTTTTCAAAGGTTTTTGAAAGTTAAGCAACTTTAATCTATTACTCACACCAGACCCATGTCTGGCCCGAAGTTTGGCTTCTGTTTTCTTAAACTCTTGGGTATTCAAATTTTTACGAGTAGCCAAGGGATTCAGGTTAGCTTTGATGAATTCTGGAGGAGCAATGGAGCAGGAGGCTTTAGCGTTTGTAGATATATATATTATGTTCCGCTGTGTGATCTCTGAGTCGTTTGCTTGTGTTGTATTTGAGGTGTAATAACTACACAGGTGTTTATAACTGTCTAATATGTGATGTGTAAGCTGTGTAACTATGATGTACTTTGATACTATGTAATATTCATGCGATTAATATAATTTATTCGTTCCGCTGTTGAGATTTTAATGTTGTTTCTTTCTTTCTTTTATATCTCTCTTTTCTATCCCTTTCCTTCTTTATAATGATGCATCTTTCTGTGAGATGAAAGGCGGGTCGTTACAGTGGTATCAGAGCGCTATGTTGAGTGAATACCTAGGCTTTGGAATGATTTCTTCTTGAGAGAGCTTACTTGATATATATTTATATATATCCATTTCTACCTATTTATTGGGTTACCTGCTCGGTTTTCCAACATAATTTCTAGAGGTAGGAAGGGTAGCGGTGTGTGTAGCATGACTACCAATGGTAGGAGTCTGATTGTTGGGTTTGGAAGTGTATCTGTCAAGATTGTAGACCTAATACCGTCTCGAGTAAGCTTTTTTGTGGTATAAGGATTTCACCAGTCTTTGAAGGAAACCTTTAAAAGGTTTGGAGTCCATCCTTGAAGTTGGTTGAGTAGAGTTTGGATCTGTTAGTTGAGCAACAGCGAGTGATGGTATCTTGGCAACTTTAGAAAGAAGTAGATGCGTGATGAGATGTAGTAACTATGGATTTTTCCGAAGATGTTCTTTTGGAGCAAGTTTAAGGAAGTGTGTCTGTATCGGTGTTGAGGCTAGGCTCAACAGGGTGTTTGTGTTTGACTTTGAGGCCGAGTTTCTCGAGGAGCTCATGGATTAGGAAATCTTTGTCATCAGTGGCAGCAGTGCAGCTTGGAGTGTTCTGTGTGCCAGCAAGAAGGTCATCTGGCTAAGCTAAGTTCTAGAAGTGAAATTCTGAAGCAGCTTAGTGAATCCGTTTCTCCGATGGACTGGTTAGATAAGTATAAGCTGTTCTGATTGGTAAAGAGAGAATAGTTTCTTTGGAAATTGGTCTAGGTTGATCGCAAAAGTGACTTGCGATAGTTGATCGTTCTCTTGGGTTATCTTTTGCTTGGGATCGAGGCATCTCCAGGGATTGGAAGTTGTCAGAGGTTTGCCCTAGGATATGGAGATTGAGTTTTCATATCGATTGGGATTCCAGGAGTGGTACCAGTGGTTCAGCTAGTAGAGGGATGGTTTCTAGAGAGAGGTTTGGTGAAGTGGCTCAGGATCTCATGGTACTTCTGAGTTTTCTCTTTATGGATCTGTTGAACCGTGTCTTTCGGGATGTGCTGGACAAGTTTGTGATCATGTTCATCACCAGCATTCTCATCTACTTCAAATCAGAGTTGTGCAGCTGAAGCGAAATAACAGTTGTTCTAGAGTGGAAGTTTTCAGGATCTGAGGCAAGTTTGGCAAGTGCTTCTATTTTATCTTTTCCAGATAGGAGAATTTAGTTTTCTACTGATGATAGTAGAGTTTGTTCTTGATTTTGATTGATCTTGAGTGGATCATTTTGTTGAGTTGTTTTTGGTCCAGTTTGATTCGAGGAGCATCAGCAAAGGTTGAGCTGTCAGGAAGGATGTAGGTAGCCCTGGATCGTTATAAGAGTTTTGTGGATAAGAGGTGAAGGAATTTGGATTTCGGAGTCGAAGATCTGATTTTGGATAAGTTTTCTTTGATCAAAGGATCTATAAGTTTTGGTAAAGCCGGGAAGCTAGCTCCGAGGTGTTTTTGATATTTTCTGTGTTCTTGTGAGGATAAGTGTTTTTGGCTTATAAGATTGAATTCCTAGTTTGGAAGACTGGGATTCAATATGTTACACGTATCTCTGAGGGAGTACGTGTATAATCCATCACTGGTTGTGGAACTAGCAGTTCTAGGGGTTTTGGTAATTGAGCAGGACTTAATTGTAGTCTGATATCCTATTTAGTTTTGTAGGTCCAGATAGATAGGAGCTCTGTAGCTTAGTAGTGTTGATTGTATGGATTCAGTAGAGTGAGTATTCCAGTGTTTATTTCTTGGAAACTCTAAATAGTATTAAAGAGATCTATCCTGATTTGTGCCCAGATTATTAGATTTGTTTTATTGAGTGAATTGGTAGCTATGGTTGTTAGCATATGGTTATGATTATATGCTTGTGATTTAAATTAAAATTGTTGATGGATTATTAAATTACCTTTGCTTTTAAATTTTAGGGACGAAATTCTTTTAAGGGGGAGGAATATGATGACCCAGAATTTTGGGCAATATCAATTTAATAATCTATATTAAAATTTAATTGATTTGATAATTTTGTTTAATAAAATTTGAATTAATTTAATAATCTTCTTTTTATTAATATTTAATTAGTGAATTTTATCTTTTTGGAGCTAATAAAATGTTTTCTATTTATAATGTATATATATTTGTATATATTGTAAATAGATAAGCTTTGGTTTGAGTTTAATAAATAAAATTATGTTTTAAAATTCTAATATATTTTAGTAATTTGGAAATTTGATTTAATTTAATATAAAACTTTTCAAAGCTATTTAAATAAATAATCATATTGTTTTAAGATATTTAAGGAAAATGTTAATTGTTTAAATTATATTTAGTTTAAGTTTAAATATAAATAAAATTAACGTAAAGGTTTGTTTTTTTTAAATATTACTTAATAAATATGATTTGTGATATGAAACTATAAAATACAATTAACATATGATATATTAATTCATTTAGAAAGATAAATAATTTATGTAATAAGATAATCTCTTTTATAAATTATTTTTAAATTTTTATTTCAAACAATATTAATAATGTATTATTTTAAATAGATTTTAAAGAGAATAGAATTGTTATTTTCAAAATTAATGAATAGTTATATATGTATATATATATAACTTGATTTTAAATCAGATTCTCAAATTTAATTTGAATATGAATTTGGATTTATATTGGAAATTTAAAAGGTAGATATTTAAAAAAAAAATTTGGAGTTAAAATATATGTGTAAAGCTTTTATTTGTATAAAATTTGTTTTATAATATTTTCTTTAAAGAAATACTTATATTTAGATAAGGATTAATAAATTAAGTAAAAAGGGCTCTTTCTTAACATTAAATTTATCAAAATTACTTAAATTACAACTATATCTCTAAAGGCCTAATGTAACATGTGTTAAGTAAATATTAATTCAAGATGACAAATGTTAAAGATATTAGACAAGTGTCATTTTAAAAATTTTAATTTTCTTTATTTTTAATAAACCACATTTTCATTTATATAAACACATTGTTTTCTTATCTTCATTTTTTTTAATCTTTTTGCTCAAAGCCAAGAAGAAATTAAAATCAAATCCTCTAAAAAACAATCTGAAATCACCCTCCTCAAACTAGAATTTATCAAACAACAAAGCCTGAACTCATTTTTTCAACCTGTTAATCATCTTCAAACAATAAACTGCTTATCATTTTCAAAGTCAAAATCCTGTACAAATTTCTCAACCAAAATCTGATAATCAATAATAAAATCCCTCCATAAACCAAAAATCAATCACCAATAATCATCTTCAAATCATTAACCTATATTTCATTTGCTAATCATTTTCAAGATAAAAAAAATAAAGCCTGAACACTTTTCTTCAAAACCAATAGCCTACAAGTTTACCTGGAACAAAGCTTGCAAGCATCTTCTTTCAAACCTGAGATGCAGACAGAAGCAAGCAGAATTCATCTGTGATTCAGTTTCAATAACAAAGCAATTCAGGTTTAAAGTTTTCAGAAGCTAAGGCATTCATGTTCTCATAAAGATTCAAAGGCTGTTTCAAAACAAAAAAAAAGAGCTCTATTTTCAAATTAACAGATGAGTAACACTTTTCTTAAAAAGCTTAAGTATAAATGTAGTTGCATGTGAACCTCTGATGCTAAGAATGTTTGTATATGATTGGATTTTCTATGTGTATATATATATATATGTGGATGTATAGATGCATGCTTGCTGATTATATCTGTTCTTACCTGCTCTTAGTTTTAAAAGCAAAAATTTTAATCAAAAATCCATTTACTCTTAAACTAATCTCCGTTAGAACTTAGGTTTCAAACAAAATTTGTTTGTTTGATCATGAAGTAAAGTTTAAAATTTTAACTAAATAAATTAAATTTGGAAATTTCTCTGGAATACAAAAAGAACAGGGAAGTTTGAGTTTTGTAGAAATTTCAAACTTCTTAATTTATTAATCCAGGAAAATAATTTGAATCCCTAAACTAAATAATGATTTTAAGAGTGAAATTACAATTTTTAGTTCTGGGTTAAGGGAGTAGTTTGAGTTTTATCAGAGATGGTATTTTTGGTGATTTCTGGTGATTGAAGTGCTCGGCGAGGTTGTGATTCTCACTGGAGGTGGAGGAATGGCCGAAGATTGAGGGAAAAATGTCAGGTCGGGGTTTAAGGCACGGCGGCGGCGATGGGAGATTAGTGATGCATGTAAATCTAGTTTTGGACCTGGTCGGAATTTCATTCTTCATGGCATCTCTGGTGGACCGAGCTCCGTCAGATTCTGGGAGATGGAAGCTTGGGTGACGATGAAGTTGTGGCCGGAAACTACGGTTCTCTGGTGAACGGCGATGCGTGTTCAATTTTGTTTCAGGTGAGGTCTGTAGTTCCAGGTTTAGGCGTAAATGATCGAATTTGATTTCGAGTTCGTACTGGAAATCTGATGGTCGGATTAGGGTTAGGGGATGATCTTCGTTTTGCTGAAGGTTGTGGTGATGACCAAGGATGGTCGGAGCCCCCATGCATGTGCACGGTGCACTCTTGTTTTCCTAGTGAAGTCTGGGAACAGAGAAGAAGTGGTACTCGAGATATCTCGAGTCGCGTGCATGTGTTGCCGAAGCATTGTGGGAATTTGCTCGAAGTCTGTAAGGGTTGAGCTCGGGTCAGTTATTTTGGTTTCAAGTTTTAAAACCTATCAAGTTTTAAAATTTTAAAATGAATTTTAAAATTAAAAACAAGATTTAAATAAAGTTTTGAATCAGTTATTAATTATGGATTCAAATTAACTTTTGAATTTTAGTTTTGAAATAAGTAAAGTTTTATAAAATTAAATTGTTTAAACTAGATTAAGGTTTAAAGTATATTTGTAAATAAATTAATTTTCCAAATATATGTGTAAAACTTTATTTATATAAATTTCTTTTATAAAAGTTCTTTCTTATTTGAAGGAAAGATATATTAATCTGTTGAACTTAAATTTGCAAGTTAAATGATTAATTTATTTCAAAATTTGATTTTTTAAAATATAATTAAGTAATTTAATTTAAACATTTATTATATAAGTTTCTTTAGAAATGATAAATGTTTCTTTAATATTTGATTTAAAAAGGTTTATAAGATTGATTTAAATTTGGTTAAAGTTTAAATTTGTTAATCATTTTAAAATCTTAAATTTGAAGTGAAATTTAAAAAGTAAATTTAAAGGTGAAATGTTTTAAATTCATATGTTAATGAAAAATTAAGTCATTAATAAAAGAATGATTTGTCTTAAAAATAATTTAGGTTTCAACGAATAATGATTAATTTAGTTAATTAATTAACGGTTTACAATTAATTAATTAGTAATTATGGATTGTTAGTTACTTAATTAAGGGTAGATTAATTAAGTAATTTAGGGTTAAGTTAATTAATTAAAGATTAATTAATTTGAAATTAAAGATCATTAATTAGATAAGTATAGATTATTAATTAATTATTTGAAATTAATTTATGAGGTAATTAAGATTAATTAAGTTACAGTTAAGCACTTAATTAATTAAGTAATTAGAGATTGATTAATTGGCAATTAAGAATAAATTAATTTGTAATTAATAACAGTTAATTAAAATTTAATTACTTAAAGAAAGTAATTAAAGTGTTGTTAATAGTTAATGAAGGATCATTAACTAAGGAATATCAAATGATTAATTAACGTAATTAATTTATGATAAAGTTAATTAGATTAATTAATTATGAATAATCATTTGGGATGATTGGTTAAGTATAATTACTTAATGTAATTTATATAGTATGATTACTTAGTGAAGTAATTAATGGGTAATTACTGGATGTAATTAATTGAAGGGTGATTTATTAATAGAAGTAATTTGAGTTTAATTACTTTGTGTAATTAATCAAGGGATTAATTAAAGATAATTAATTAAGGAGTAATTAATTAATTAATGAAGTAATTAAGGGTAGTTAATTACTGAATGAGATTAATCAAGGGTGATTAATAAATGTGATTAATTAAAGATTAATTATTTAAATGTAATTAATTTAAATAAAGTAATTAATTAAAGAAGTAATCAGGGATCATTAATTGATATAATTAATGTTGTAATTAAGGGTTGATCAATTAGGATTAATTAACCAATAATAAGTGATTATAGAGTAATTAATTAATTTAATTAAGGATTAATGTAATTAATTATAATTAATTAATTAATGAAGTAATTAAAGGTTAATTACTATTATTGTTTGAGGATAATTAATTTGTGTAATCAATTAAAGGCTAATTACTTTATATAATTAAAGGGTAATTAATCAAGGATGATTAATTAAGAGGGAAATTAGATGGTGATTAATTAATTGATATGTAATTAATTAATGGTTAAGTAAGCAGGATTTATAGAATGAAGTAATTAATTTAATTTATTTTAAATTAATTAGAGATGAAGTAATTAATTTAATTCTCTTTAAATTAATTAGAGATGGTATACATCATTGCTTATGGATGGCTGAATGACATTGAATGCTTTTCTTTATTTGATATCTCTGATGTGAGATATGTTCTGATCTATGATATGGATGCTTTGGTTGAATTATGATGACAATGTGAATTATCTGTTTGTGATAATAATGTGGATTATCTATTTGTGATGACAACGTGAATTATCTATCTATTTGTGATATTGTGAACTATCTATCTATGTGAATATAGATAATAGAATTGAATTGTTTTAACTTTAAAACAACTTGGACCTAAAAGATGGTATTTTGGATTTCGATGAGACCGGGATCGGGTTTCCAAATTTGGATATCCGAAAATCACATCGATCCAAATTAACGATAGGTCGTGAATCTCAAGTGAAGATGAAGATTCAGAGTACAAGGGTTATTGTCGTTAACTCTTAGGGTGATTCTAAAATGAGTGTAACGAGATAATGCCTTCGGTTTCGTTCGAACCCGGAACGAACTTGTATGGACTGAATGTTTTTAGAACATCGTCAGGTGGACGATGAGCATTCCAAGAGATGTGTTCTCTAAAGATAATCGTAACCTCAAGCTTCTTCAACTGGGAATGGCTAAAACAGGGGACGTGCAGTAAGGCTAAGTAAATAGCACCCAAGTAGGACAAGATTTTCCCCCGTCTAGATGTCCCTTTATATCCGGCTGCGTGGGCAGTTGGAAATGCGTGCCAACTGCGGGGTTGTCTTGTTCGAGATTATCCAGTAAGGGATGGTTCCGGCCTTGTGTTGTAGGGGATTGGGAGTAATCCTCGGTACGGTGATCTAGTCCCCGTACTGTGACGGGCGGTACCCCAGTAGCCCTGCCATTGATGGAAACTCATTCTTCCTACGTGCCCATACGGTTTTGTTCGTATACCTATGTAGCTGGAATTTAGTAAATGTAACAATTTCGGCTATTTCTTATTTACTTGGAAACCCTAGACCCTATTATAATATCGCTGGATTTCCTATCAAATGTTTTGGTCAGCGTAAGGTAAAAACTTACCCATGTTTATGTGTGGGGAGTCTTACGTGATATCTTTTGTGTAACAACCCGATATTTTCAGCCATTCACATCCACATATGTCGGACTTGAATTGCTCATAATACCGCATTGTAATAAAATTTGGAGCAAATGAAATGCAATCACAGAATCACAGACACAGAAATATCAGAATAACTCGCAGCGGAAATTAAAATACCATTATAGTTCATGAAGCTACTATAACAAAATCTCAAAAAAATACATTTATCTGTCTGGAAAAACCTATACAATAGAAATCTCAAATACATAGAAATTTATAAATACCAGAACTGAAATAGAACAACTGAAACTGAAAGGGAATAGATAACTAGACAAGCAGAATCTCCAGCGTTTCTTAGCTCCAGAAAAAGAAATCCAAAGCTAAGCTGTAAATACTCAAGCTGACCCGAGCGTAAAGTGAAACACAAAACACTCGAGTCATGACATATATACTTATATAATGTAAACCAACTCAAGTGAACTGTAGTAGTAATGTACAATAACTTAAAGGATGCTTGGGATCGCTCATCCTCAAGGATCAGTTAAACCATAAATTAAATACATCCTATGGTTAAAATTCAAAAAGGGCATTTTATGCTTCTAAATCAAATATCATTTAAAAATTCAATATCACTTCAAATTCATTTTGAAATATCAAAATATCATATCTTTCCAAAACCACATTCATTTTTATTTAATTTAAATACCATTTCAAATCACATTTCAAAATGGTTTATATTTCAAATCAAAATATTCCATTTAAACCATTTAAATATTCCATTAAACCATTTAAATATTCCAATTAAACCAATTAAATATTCCATTTAAATCATTTAAATATTCCATTTAAATCATTTAAATATTCCATTAAATCATTTAAAAGTGAAGTTATTATATTTAATAATCAAATCTACAATTCTTAAATTTTACCATTTTTAGAATTCATTTATTCACTTAAATTTATTAAAACAGTGGAAATTCAACTTTCGCAACACTTAGAAAACGCTACGAAAAGTTATGTTTAAAAACATTTCAATTGGCAAAAGACAGCATTTCAAAAGCTGTAATAGGTTTTAGATTTCAAAGCAAACTTTAGTTCAATTCAGCAACTACAACACTTACAAAGTGCTGTAATAGCCCTTTGTTCATTTTAGCCATTTAGTTCATTTATATCAATTACGGCATTTACAAAATGTTGTAATATCCTTTACATTAGAAATAATAATATTTAAAAAATGCAATTAATTAAATTCCAAATATTCAATATAATTTCATAAATAATTAAATCTTTGTTTAAACCATTTTAAACTTATAAAATCATATTCTCACATTTTAAAATGATCATTAAATATCCCTTAATTTATGATTTTACAAAGTGAAATTTTTCACAAATAATTATCAAATCTTTAATAATTCAATTACAAAATAAATGTAAATTTTATAACATTTGATTTACTTAACATTTTAATTAAGTTTACCATTTCATAATTTTATTTAAATTCCATTTTATTTTCTTAACTTAACTTTTTTTTAAACACTTTCACATTTTTCAAGTTAAGCTATACTTCAAATTTTTCACTTTTAAACATTTACTTATTTAACTATTTTTAATTTATAGAAAATCAATAACACTTTATAAAAATCATCTAAATTTAAATTTAAATCAAATTATCATATTTTCTTACTTAACTTAAACTTCATTTAACAACAAAATCTTAAATTCCAAAATTAACTTATATTTCAAATTGTACTCCACCATTTATTTATTTCACTTATTTAACTTGTAGAAAATCACTAATACTTTATAATATCATTTTTAATTAAATTTAAATCAAAATTTCATAGTATTTATATTTTTTTAATATTTTAAAAAAATTTGAAAAATATATTTTAACCACAGTCTGTATGAAATTTTCTAACCTAAGTCCAATGATACGGATAATATATCATTTCAATCCGTAATTTACAAAGGAAAAATCCGAGTTCTATAATTTCAAACCTGCAATCCCAAGTAAATGCAAATAAATAAAAATTGTTCAAGCCTGTCATTTCAGCCCATAATGATTTTTCCCTATTCTAAAGTCCGTTCGGGTATGTATCATTTCAACCCATGGTGATTCTAATGTACAGGGAACTTGCAGTGTGATAAACTGATATAAATAAACAGAATAACATAATATATAGTAACATATGATATAACAGGTGTATAAGCATGGGTGAACATCATATGATCATAGCATAAGCAATTACAACGTATGTTTTACAGATTCAATTGCAATTAGTTTACTAGTTATATAAGTATAGATTGTCTAGTGAGAATTACTCACTTGTACGAGCTGGAGATGACAACCAAATACACAAAACAAAGATCTTCAAAGGCATGAAAGCACAACTACGATTTGAGTGCGTTGTCTTGTCACATAGCAAACAAAACAAAGTACACAACATGAATTCCAAACCAAAATATTATTAAACAATGCTAGAAATATATGCACAACACATAGCCAAATTTTTTGCACTTGCATTCAACAACTTATGCTTCAGCCATAGGTTGGAAATGCTCGGCCAGTGTGGACTTGGATCAGGTTAAGGGTACACAAGGGTCGGTCATACATAAGTATAAAGGGGTAGAAGGATATGTGTGCATGTACACACAAATTCAAGGCAACAGAAATGAATTCCATGGCAAAAATGGTTCGGCCAAGGCATGATTTAGCACGACCAGGTCTGGTGAGTTCATGGGGTGATGTGGCAGTTAGTTAAGTCAGCAAGTGGCTGGTGGTAGTGGTGCACAAGGTCGGCCTAGGTGGTGGGTGAGATGGTGGAGCAAAAGGGGAGTTCGGCTATGATGTTTCGTGGAGTTTGCTTCATTTTTTTTTGGTGGATCTTCAACATGGATGGCCTCAGCCATGGAAGGACAGTGGAATGGAGGGGATGGTGGATAGTTGTGGTGGTAGTGGAGGCGGCCATGGTGCTAGAGATGGAAGGGCCGAATTACATAGTCGAGATGCAAGTGCAAAATCAATACAAAACAAGTAGAAAAGTGAAAAAAGAATAAAAAATTTACCAAACGTTTTCTTCTTGGGGATGGTCGAATTTTTTTTTAGGGTTTGAGAATATTTTTTTACATGAGAAAGTGGAAGGAGTTGGTTGAAACAAAGTGTATATGGCAGAAAATGAAGGGATATGTTGATTGGTGATGAAAATGTGAAGTTGAATATGAAAAGGCTAATCATATTAATGGTCAAAAACCTTTCAATTTCCAAATTCATTTTGCAATTTTAAATACATATAAAAATGGATATAAATAACATAAAAACACAAAAAAAATTATGAATGATAAAAATAAATAAATAAATTTTAAATAATATATTTAAATTAAGAAAATAGCTTAAAAATGAAACTAGACTTTAAAATTTTGAAAATAAATACGCTAAGCTTTGGAAAATTCAAACATCGCTTTAAAAATGTTTTAAAAATAAAATATATACCAAACATGCCATATTACACATATTAGAACATGATTTAAAAATAAAAAAATTATTTATATAAATTAAAATAAATAATATTGTTAAATAAATCAATTTACACATAATATTGTGAAAAGCATAACTTTCACAATATAAATCGGATTTCAACGATACGAAAAGCAGTATTCTTGAAATTTAATTTATTTTAATAATAAGAGATAAAATTTAAAAATAAAAATATTTAAATATTAAATTTAAAAGTCAAAGTTTGACTGATTTGACCAAAAATACACTTTTTTCTAGAAATATCCTATTTATTCAGATTTGAAATTATAATTCACACAAAAATCAAAATTTATAATTACAATAACAAAATTTATCCAATTTAATAAATATAATAAAGTTTTTAAATTAGAGTTTTAATTTAAATAATTAAAATAAACAATTAAAATAGACAATTAAAATAAATCATAAAATTCAGGGTTGTTACACTCTCCCCCACTCAAATGTTTTCATCCCCGAAAAGGAATGAGCAAGGAAAATAAGAAAAAGCAAGATAGAAAAAGCAGATAGTACCTAAAAAAACAATTCGGGATTCGAAGGACGAATGCTTTCCTCCGTCTTTCAGGTACAATCTCGATCATCAGTACTTCATAGAACTTTGACCGGACTAATAGATATCTTTCTTAGCTGCTTCGTACCTCTGTCGATAATACGAAGTGGCTTCCTCTCGACAGTCTGATTAGGCTCAATATCCAAACCATCAAGAGCAGAAGGCTGAACCAAAAAAAGATGGGTCAAGAAGATACCAGAGAAGATGGGAGACGTGGAATACATCATGCACTTCAGAAAGTTTCTCAGGAAAATCTAAACGATAAGCCAAAGAACCAACTCTAACCCTAATGCAAAAAGGACCCTCGAAGAGGAAGAAGATAGAAATGGCTAGGAGGGAAAGTAGGTTGAAAGACAAGGATGAACCATTATTTTAAAACCATATAAATTTCAATTTAAAATTTTATATTTATAACATTTTAAACATTTAATATGGTAAATAGTCATTTATTTCAAATTTGATAGTTCAAAGTAAAAAATATTTAAAACTTTTTAAATTATTTATACAAATAAAATAAATGATAAAAATATCCTTTATATAATACTTTATCAAAATACTTATATAACTCGGCGTCTTAACAAGTTTACTTTCGTTCCTACAGACTTTGGCCATGCGTTGATCAGGCGCAAAGCTAGAATTCTCCAAGTGCTTAGTAGACTTGTTTCAACACCGAGTGAAAATACTGGAAAACCTTTTAAAACAATAGATATGGAAAGTACAATCCAAACAAATCAACCAAACCAAAACATTTGTCCAACCATGGATCGTAGATACACAATGGTTACGCCTGGATCCCCCAGGAAACATCCATATCTGTAAGCTATCTCAGCCTGCGAATTATGCCATGATGACTAGTAGACCTAGATACACAATGGTTACGCCTGGATCCCCCAGGAAACATTCATACCCTTAAGCTATCTCAGCCAGCGGATTTCGCTACTAATACGACCTGCATAGATCGCAGGATGCACAATGGTTACGCCTGGATCCCCCAAGAAACATCCGTACCCTCAGGCCATCTCAGCCAGGCAAATTACGCTATGCAGTCGCGATCATAAGACCATGGAGATTGCCATGTAATTCGGTGGACACTCGAGTATCATATCCGAAAAACCCAAATCGAAGAGAATAATATCGAGAATGAATCCACAGTGTGGCCACAGAGCGGATATCAAGCAGAATGCACTTTCCATATCTTTACTTCGAAAATATGTATCATATAATACCTTTCAAAATCACTTTCAAATATCATACTTATATAAAGTCCATCATATATAAGATTTCATTTTCAAATCAAATACTTTCCAAATCAACAGTATATCAATCCATAATTATATAGACTTTGATTATATTAGATTTCACTTTACAAATTGAGTACCCTTTCCAAATCAACAGTTTTCAAATCACTTCATACTTATACAAATCAATTTTATATAAGTTTGATAACTCCTAAATCAAAGTATTTAAATAAACAAGGTTCTCAATTTCAAACCATTTCAATACCAATTCAGTTTCAAAATCATATATGATTTCGCCAAATCATTTTTTCCTAATTACATATATTCAGTTTCAAAGTTTCTTAAAACAATAGATTTAGAAAATAATCCAAATTTCCAAATCAACAAAATTTATGTCAAACAAATTCATTTCTATTTCAAACATATATTCACTTTCAAAGATTATAATACTTTCAAAGTTATAAATCTTTCGAAACCAAAATACTTGAAATCATTACACTTTGAAAATCATAACCTTTTGAAATTATACATTTGAAATCATAAAACATTCCTTTAATTCTTTACATTTCAAAATTTTATTCAATTAAACCCAAATCTGAAATTTCCAAATTTTAATTCAATTCAAACCATCAGTTTCAATTCAATTTAGTTTTCCAACAAAACCATTTCAAATATTATCAAATTTCAAATAAAGATTTGATCCATAAAATAAACTATTCAATCTCTAATATATTTCAAAGCTTAAATATACCATATTTCAAAACTAAATTTTATAATTTCATATATCTTAAATTTTACTTCATTATTACTTAGTATTGAAATATTCATTTCATAAATCCATCATTTTTAATTAAACTCAAATTACAAGTAAACCAAATATCCTTTCATACAAATATAAACTTCAAATATTCATTTATCAAAATCAATTATCATTTCAAATTCACATTCTTTATCAAAATAAAGATTATATCATTTCCAAACCATTTCAATCATCAAACTATCTAAAATGGTTACAAAGTTTAAAACCAACTCTTTTCAAAACATTCAAACTATTTATTTCTATATGAAAAAACCAATTTACCATTGGAAAGATTATTATTCTATATATATAATTTATTCAAAACATTTCAAATCTATATTTCATACTAGTATAATTCAACATAGTCTTATTTATTTCACTCAGCAAACAGTTTCAAACTTATATAAATCATATCACTTTATACTTTAATCATATCAAACCAAACTTATATTCTTTATCAAATACCCTATACCTTTCGAAATTACCTAGCCTTGAAAAGTTGACCTTGATTTGGAAGTGCTCGAACCTTCAAAATAATCGAAGAAATCATATTTTCAATCCAAGAGTTGGAAATCACCAACAAATCAGTAAACCAATTCCAAAAGATAGGGTTATACAAAAAAATCTAAATCTTGAGGAAAGAACACCGGCTTACTTTAAATCATTTCACACACACACACACACACACACACACATATATATATAGACACACACACACACACATATCTTTCGAATATCAAACCATACTTCGAAATCTGAAATAAAAATTTGTTTCACAAAATCACTCGCATAGCAAAGCTACTAGAGTGGCCTCTCCCCCACTTAGAAACTCAAAAATCAATGTCGATGATGCATGCATTCATCACCGAAATTATTTTCCAGCGACATAAGTGGGTTCTGGACTTTTATTTTCTTGAAACTTCTTTGAAATTTCTTCGAAATCATTGGAATTCATTCGAATACATTGGAAACATTTCTTACTCAAAAAATATCTTTAAATCATATTATTATTATATATATTTTGAAATCTTAAAACCGACACCGGAGTTCGATTCCTTGAAATTCAAATTCAAAACCCTTTAGTTATAAATCATTTTTATTTAAATCAAATTTCTTATAAATTTTCAAAATTTCAAATCCTTTCAAAAATTCAAATTTTCAAATAAAGAAAAATATATAATCCATATCGAAAACATTTCACTTTTATATATGAAATGGGTCATCCTTATCAAAATAGTAATTTCGATGTATGCACAATTTCAAAATACAACCAAACACAAATTTTCAAGGGATGATTCAAGGTAAGATTTCAAAATAAACAGAAATTCGAATTTAGAGGAACTCTAATCAAGTAGAATCCTGGTACGAAGATAAGCTCGAATGAAGATAAGATAATTTTATTACCAAATAGAAGATAGATAAGCATATATAAATCACGGGCGACCTTAACCGATCAACCGTGATTTCATGATTATAATCAATTCGGAAATCTAAGGAAAATCAATATTCGATCGCTAGAGATAGAATCCGGGTAGAGCAGGAGATAGATAGCATTGTAAACCGAGGATATAGAAATCTCCGGTGAATCGATGCCAACTATAAACGAGTTTCGCCCCTTTACAAATCATTCAAATATTTGCGGAATCACTGCTCTTTATAGAGGTCATTCAAAGTGGAGTTATGAATGCCCCAAAATCAAAAATATAAAAATAGAGAAGACAAGACTGGATTTCAGAATTAGTAGGATCGTTCCAAAGTTCAAGGAATCCTAATCGATAAGAATCCTAATCAAGAGATTTCTAACAATGTGGATACAGAAGGAATGAAGTTTAGAAAATCTTGGTTTCAAAATAAGAATTTTTTTATACTAATATAATCTTTGAAAATCCCTTAAAAATCATTAGGAAATCATTTTATACTTCGAAAATACGTTCTCTCGCACAGAAAGGATTCTGAGATTGATTTCACTCATTCTAGGGTATTTCTACCCTATCCTAATGAGTTTTTGCTCCGCAGGCTATGGTCTGCCTAAAACCAAAGCTCTGATACCAACTGTAACAACCTGATATTTTCAACCATTCGCATCCACACATGTCGGACTTGAATTGCTCATAATACTGCATTGTAATAAAATTTGGAGCAAATGAAATGCAATCACAGAATCACAGACACAGAAATATCAGAATAACTCGCGGTGGAAATTAAAATACCATAGTAGTTCATAAAGGTACTATAACAAAATCTCAAAACAAATACTTAGTCTGGAAAAACCTATACAATAGAAATCTCCAATACATAGAAGTTTATAAATACCAGAACTGAAACTGAAAGGGAATAGATAATTAGACAAGCAAAATCTCCAACGATTCCTAGCTCCAGAAAAAGAAATCAAAAGCTAAGCTGTAAATACTCAAGCTGACCCGAGCGTAAAGTAAAACACAAAACACTCGAGTCAGGACATATATACTTATATAATGTAAACCAACTCAAATGAACTTTAGTAGTAATATACAATAACTTAAAGGATGCTTGGGTTCCCCCATCCTCTAAGGATCAGTTAAACCATAAATTAAATACATCCCATGGTTAAAATTCAAAAATGGTATTTTATGCTTCTAAATCAAATATCATTTAAAAATTCAATATCACTTCAAATTCATTTTGAAATATCAACAAATTATATCTTTCCAAAACCACATTCATTTTTTTTAATTTAAATACCATTTCAAATCACATTTTAAAATGGTTTATATTTCGAATCAAAATATTCCATTTAAACCATTTAAATATTCCATTAAACCATTTAAATATTCCAATTAAACCAATTAAATATTCCATTTAAATCATTTAAATATTCCATCTAAATCATTTAAAAGTGAAACTATTATATTTAATAATCAAATCTACAGTACTCAAATTTTTACCATTTTCAGAATTCATTTATTCACTTAAATTTATTAAAACAATGAAAATTCAACTTTCGCAGCACTTAGAAAATGCTACAGAAAGTTATGTTTAAAAACAATTCAATTAGCAAAAGACAGCATTTCAAATGTTGTAATAGGTTTTAGATTTCAAAGAAAACTTAGTTAAATTCAGCAACTACAACACTTACAAAGTGTTGTAAAAGCCCTTAGTTCATTTTAGCCATTTAGTTCATTTATATCAATTACGGCATTTACAAAATGCTGTAATATCCTTTACATTAGAAATAATAACATTTCAAAAATGCAATTAATTAAATTCCAAATATTCAATATAATTTCATAAATAATTAAATCTTTATTTAAACCATTTTAAACTTATAAAATCATATTCTCACATTTTAAAATGATCGTTAAATATCCCTTAATTTATGATTTTACAAAGTGAAATTTTTCACAAATAATTATCAAATCTTTAATAATCCACTTATAAAATAAATGTAAATTTTATAACATTTCATTTACTTAACATTTTAATTAGGTTTACCATTTCATAATTTTATTTAAATTCCATTTTATTTTGTTAACTTAACTTTTTTTAATGCTTTCACATTTTTCAAGTTAAGCTATACTTCAAATTTTAACTTTTAAACATTTATTTATTTAACTATTTTTAATTTATAGAAAATCAATAACACTTTATAAAAATAATTTTAAATTTAAATTTAAATTAAATTATAATAATTTCTTACTTAACTTAAACTACATTTATAAACAAAATCATAAATTCTAAAATTAACTTATATTTCAAATTCTACTCTACTATTTATTTATTTCACTTATTTAATTTGTAAAAAATCACTAATATTTTATAAAATCATTTTAATTAAATTTAAATAAAAATTTCATAATATTTACATTTTTGTAATATTTTAAAATTTTTAGAAGAATATATTTTAACCACAGTCTATATGAGATTTTCTAACCTAAGTCCAATGATAGGGATAATATATCATTACAATCCTTAATTTACAAAGGAAAATACGGATTTTATCATTTCAAATCCGCAATCCCAAGTAAATGCAAATAAATAAAAATCGTTCAGGCCTATCATTTCAGCATATAATGATTTTTTCATATTCTAAAGTCCGTTAGGGTATGTATCATTTTAACCCATGGTGATTCTAATCTACAGGAAACTTGCAGTGTGATAAACTGATATAAATAAACAGAATAACATAATATACGGTAACATATGATATAACAGGTGTATAAACATGGGTGAACATCATATGATCATAGCATAAGCAGTTACAACATGGTGATATGTTTTACAGATTCAATTGCGATCAGTTTACTAGTTATACAAATATAGATTGTCTAGTGAGAATTACTCACTTGTACAAGCTGGAGATGACAACCAAATACACAAAACAAAGATCTTCAAAGGCACGAAAGCATGACTACAATTTGAGTGTGGGAGAGCCAAAGATAATTTCCTTGTTGCATAGCAAACAAAACAGAGTACACAACATGAATTTCAAACCAAACTATTATTAAACAATGCTAGAAATATATGCACAACACATAGCCAAACTTTTTGCGCTTGCATTCAACAACTAATGCTTCAGCCATAGGTAGGAAACTCGGCCAAAGTGTGGATTTGGATAAGGTTAAGGGTAAAAAGGGTCGGCCATACATAAGTATAAAGGGGTAGAAGGATATGTGTGCATGTACAAACAAATACAAGGCAACAAAAATGAATTGCAAGGCAAAAATGGTTCGGCCAAGGCATGATTTAGCACGATCAGGTTTGGTGAGTTCATGGGGTGATGTGGCAGGTAGTTGAGTCAGCAAGTGGCTGGTAGTGGTGGTGCACAAGGTCGGCCTAGGTGGTGGGTGAGGTGGTGGAGCAAAAGGGGAGTTTGGCTATGATGTTTCATGGAGTTTGTTTCATTATTTTTTTGGTGCATCTTCAACATGGATGGCCTCAGCCATGAAAGGACAGTGGAATGGAGGGGATGGTGGCTGGTTGTGGTGGTGGTGGAGGCGGCCATGGTGCTGGAGATGGAAGGGCCAAACTACATAGATAAGATACAAGTGCAAAATCAATACAAAACAAGTAGAAAAGTGAAAAAAGAATAAAAATTTTACCAAACTTTTTCTTCTTGGAGATGGCCGAATTTTTTTTTAGTTTGAGAATATTTTTTACATGAGAAAGTGGAAGGAGTCGGCTAAAACAATGTGTATATGGTAGCAAATGAAGGGATATGTTGATTGGTGATGAAAAGGTGAAGTTGAATATGAAAAGGCTAATCATATTAAAGGTCGAAAACCTTTCAAATTTCCAAATTCATTTTGCAATTTTAAATACATATAAAAATGGATATAAATAAAATAAAAACATAATAAAATTATGATTGAATAAAAGTAAATAAATATATTTAAATTAAGAAAATAGCTTAAAAATGAAACTAGGCTTTAAAATTTTGAAAATAAATACACTAAGCTTTGGAAAATTCAAACATCACTTTAAAAATGTTTTTAAAATAAAATATATACCTAACATGCTATATTACACATATTAGAACATGATTTGAAAAATATTATTTATATAAATTAAAATAAACAATATTGTTAAATAAATCAATTTACACACAATATTGTAAAAAGCATAACTTTTACAATATAAATCGGATTTCAACGAAACAAAAAACATTATTCTTGAAATTTAATTTATTTTCATAATAAAAGATAAAATTCAAAAATTCAAAAATTTAAATTTTAAATTTTAAATTTAAAAGTCAAAGTTTGACCGATTTGACCAAAAATACACTTTTTTCTGGAAATATCCTATTTATTCAGGTTTGAAATTATAATTCAAACAAAAATCAAAATTTGTAATTAAAATAACAAAATTTATCCAATTTAACAAATATAATAAAGTTTTTAAATAAGGAGTTTTAATTTAAATAATTAAAATAAACAATTAAAATAAATCACAAAATTCAAGGTTGTTACATTTTGTTTTCAAAGGTTTTTGAAAGTTAAGCAACTTTAACCTGTTACTCACACCAGACCCATGTCTGACTCGGAGTTTATCTTCTGTTTTCTTAAACTCTTGGGTACTCAAATTTTTACGAGTAACCAAGGGTTTCAGGTCAGCTTTGATGAATTCTGGAGGAGCAATGGAGCAGGAGGCTTCAGCATTTGTAGATATATATATATATATATATATATATATATATTATGTTCCACCGTGTGATCTCTGAGTCATTTACTTATATTTGAGGTGTAATAACTAGACAAGTGTTTATAATTGTCTAGTATGTGATGTGTAAGCTGTGTAACTCTGATGTACTTTGATACTATGTTATATTTATGTGATTAATATAATTTATTCATTTCGCTGTTGAGATTTTGATGTTGTTTCTTTCTTTCTTTCTTCTCTATCTTTCTCTTTTCTATCCCTTTCTTTCTTTATAATGATGCGTCTTTCTATGAGATGAAAGGCGAGTCGTTACAATATATATAAGGTAGGTACTGATTATTGAAGATTGTACAGTATCAAGATCAAGAATGAAGAAATCAAGTTTGAAGACTCAAGAGAATCAAGATCAAGATTTCAAGATATGTGTCTAGTCTTTTTTGTTCAAACTTCATAGTAGCATGAAAATCTTCATTTCGAGTTTCATTTGGGATGGAACACATTTCTACCTTCTTAGTGGCTTACAAACCCACGACAAGTAGCTTATAAACCTACGACAATTGGCTTACAAACCCACGAACATTTGATTTTGTACAAGTTCTCGAGTTCTGATGTGATGGGATATTCTGCAGGAAGAAGCTTGCAAAACTACTTCAAAATGGTTTTTCAAAATAATTTTCAAAACTGCTTTTCAGAATATTTTAGCCTTAAAATTATCTTTTCAATGATTTTTCAAAAAGATGTTTTAGCCTTAAAATATTATTTGTTTTTGTTTTAAAATAAACTCTTGTTTTAAACTTCATTTTCAAAAACAAATTTTACATTGTTTTTTACATAGAGATGTCGACATCATGGGATACCCCATGTCGACATGGTGGCCGTTGATTTCAAAGGTTTTAATTTTCAAAAGAAGTGTCGATTCGTTTAAATCTCTTCACGAATGGTTATGACCATTGGTGCTTTATAAATAGGTTTCGCAAACGAATTTTTTAATAATCTAATTTCATATTTTCTTCACTTCTTCTTCTCCACAAATCCATATTCTATAATTTTCATACTTTTAAGATCGTTTCGAAATTATGCCGAATTCTCAAGTGAATCAAATTAGAATCTCATTCTTGTTTAATTCTCTTACCTCTCTCGAAGATCAAAGTGCTATTCAGAGTTGTAGGATCAATTTGGAATCAAAAGTGTATCGAGTCTCTCTATAAGGTGTGGTTGTTCCTGGAAATCAATTGGGTAATCTTGTGGCCCATAAATCAGTAGAGTTTGCTCCGGACCCGTGAGACAGGAGGGTACCTCAAGGCTTTTAGAAATTGAGGAATGTAATCTCAACATTGGTATAATAAAAATCTGTATGAGGTGGTTTGCCTTGGTACAGGACTAGATGTAGGGTAACTCCGAACCAGTATAAAATCCGGTGTATTCTTTCCCTTTACTGATTCTTATTTACTTTCTGCATCTGTGTTTGATTCTATGATTAAGTTCTGCATTTGTTTGTGTCATAATTTTAAAATTAGTTCATATAAGTGTTAGAATCTATTAAACACTATTCACCTCCCCTCTAGTGTTAAATTATCCTTAAGATTCTTAATTCACGCTCCCTTTCAATTGGTATCAGAGCATAGGTTTTCATAGTTTTCGTATTCTGAAACTTGAAAAGTTAAAAATGGCGTTTTTAGGAAATTTTGTTCATACTAGTTTGAATTTACGCATTTCATCAAAGTATCATAAGTCTGCATATAGTTTTTATGAAAAATCAAGTTATCTACCGAATTGATTTGTTATGCAGGAATAGACATGTTACATGGCTTTTGAAGAATCAACAACTAATGGACAGACTCTGCAAATTAAGAAAAATAAATGGATATTTGATAGTGGCTGTTCAAGGCATATGACTGGAAATCCCGAGATACTCAATGACATTATATATCAAGATAGTGGATCGGTCAACCTTGGAGATAACTCAAAAGGATACGTGGTTGGCATAGACAATGTCGGTAATTCTAGAACTCCTTTTATTTCTGATATTTTGCTTGTTAGGAATTTTAAACATAATTTGCTTAGTATAAGTCAACTATGTGATAAAGGATTTAAAATTAAATTTGGAAAAGATAAGTGTCATATCGAAGATAATAAGTCAAATATTATCTTTGAAGGAATTAGGAAGAAAAACATTTACATTCTCAATATGAAAGTTTCAAATGATAACTTATGTCTTTTGGCTAATACAAGTGACCATTGGATTTGGCATAAAAGATTTGATCATTTAAATTTCAAACTGTTATCTAGGTTATCAAAACTTGACTTAGTTAGAGGTCTTCCTAAGTTAAACTTTAATGTAGATAGTATATGTGATGCTTGCCAATTAGGAAAACTTAAGAAAAGTTCATTTAAATTAAAAGATATGATTTCTACTTCTAAACCTCTAGAATTACTTCATTTAGATTTATTAGGTCCATCTCAAGTTCAATCAATTAATCACAATAAATATGTTTCTGTAATTATAGATGATTATCTAGATATACTTGGACAATTTTTCTTAAACTTAAAAGTGATGCTTTTGAAGTATTTACAAAATTTGCTAAAAGAATTCAAAATCAACTTTCTTTAAAAATAAAAACTATTCGTAGTGATCACGATGGAGAATTCGAAAATGAAAATTTTGAGAATTTTTATAATCAAAAAGGAATTATTCATAATTTCTCTTTTCCAAGAACTCCATAACAAAACGAAGTGGTAGAATGTAAAAGTAGAACGATTCAAAAGTGTGCTAGAACAATGCTTTTTGATAATAATTTACCTAAAAACTTTGGGCTGAAGCAATCGCTACAGCATGTGATATATTAAATAGGATTTTAGTTAGACCATTAACTAATAGAACACCATATGAATTACTTTACAATAAGAAACCTATGGTAGCTTATTTTAAAGTTTTTGTAGTAAGTGTTTTATTCTTAATACAAAAGAAAATTTAGATAAATTTGAACCTAATTTCGACAAAGGTATCTTTATCGGATATTCTAATAAAAGTAAAGCATTTAGAGTTTATAATTTAAGAACTAACACTATTGAAGGAACAATGCATGTATCTTTTGATGAAAACTTTAAAGATACTGTACAAATAGAAGATGAAGAAGATTTTGTAACTTTAAACAATGAACCTAATGAAACTAATTGTGAAATCATTCAACCTAATAAAAGAATCAGGCTATTAAAAGATCATCCTGTAGAAAATGTACTAGGAAATAATGAATCTACAGTTAAAACAAGAAATCAACTAAATATTATGAGTAATGTAGCTTTTATATCAACTATTGAACCTAAAAATCCAAAGGAAGCATCATCTGATAATTCATGGACTCTTGCTATGCAAGAAGAATTGAATCAGTTCACCATAAATAATGTTTGGAACTTGTCCCTAGACTTGAAGATAAAAGTATAATTGGAACAAAATGGGTTTATAAAAATAAAATGAATGAATTTGATGAGGTCGTGAGAAATAAAGCTCGTTTAGTCGTGCAAGTTTATTGTCAAGAAGAAGGAATTGATTATGATGAAACCTTTGCACCCGTAGCAAGACTAGAAGCTATCAGAATTCTATTGTAGGTACTAATTATTGAACCTTTATAGCTTTGATGACAACAACCTTTGTAGTACTGATTATTGAATTCTACTGTAGGAGATAATAGTTTTAATGACAACAACCTTTGTAACTTATTTTATTATAACTTATATACTAACACTATTGTCTAGATATATATGAATGTTATTATACAGGATGTATATAAGGTTGGTACTGATTATTGAAGACTATACAGTATCAAGATCAAAAATGAAGAAATCAAGTTTGAAGACTAATGAGTATCAAGATCAAGATTTCAAGATATGTGTCTAGTTTTTTGTTAAAACTTCATAATAGCATGGAAATCTTCATTCCGAATTTCATTTGGAATGAAATCCATTTCTACCTTCTTAGTGGCTTAAAAACCCATGGCAAATAGCTTACAAACCTATAACAAGTGGCTTATAAACACACGAACATCCTGGTTTTGTAAAAGTTCTCGAGTCTTGATGCGATGAGATATTCTGTAGGAAGAAGCTTGCAAAACTACTTCAAAATGGTTTTTCAAAATAATTTCCAAAACTTCTTTTCAAAATATTTTAGCATTAAAATTATCTTTTCAAATGACTTTTCAAAAAGATGTTTTAGCCTTAAATTTTTTTTTTGTTTTAAAGTAAACTCTTGTTTTAAACTTCATTCTCAAAAACAAATTTTACAATTTTTTTACATAGGGATGTCGACATCATGGGATACTCCATGTCGACATGGTGGCCGTTGAATTCAAAAGTTTCAATTTTCAAAAGAAGTGTCTATTCGTTTAAATCTCTTCATGAATGGTAATGACCGTTGGTTCTTTATAAATATTCCTCATGAACAAATTTTTTAATCATCTAATTTCATATTTTCTTCACTTCTTCTTCTCCGCAAATACATATTCTATAATTTTCATATTTTTAAGATCGTGCCGAAAATCTACCAAATTCTCAAGTGAATCAAATTAGAATCTCATTCTTTTTTGATTATCTTCCCTCTCTCGAAGATCAAAGTGCTGTTCAGAGTTATAGGATCAATTTACAATCAAAAGTTTATCGAGTCTCTCTATAAGGTGTGGTTGTGCCTGGAAATCAATTGGGTAATCTTGTGGCCCGTATATAAAGAGAGTTTGCCTCGGACTCGTGAGACAGGAGGGTACCGCAAGGCCTTTATAAATTAAGGAATGTAATCTCGATACTGGTATAATAAAAATCTGTATGAGGTGGTTTTCCTTGGTACAGGACGATATAAGGTAACTCCGAACCAGTATAAAATCCGGTGTGTTCTTTCTCTTTACTGCTTTTTATTTACTTTTTGCATCTGTGTTTGATTATGTGATTGCTCTATGATTAAGTTTTGCATTTGTTTGTGTCATAATTTTTAAATTAGTTCATATAAGTCTTAGAATCCATTAAACACTATTCACCCCCCTCTCTAGTGTTAAATTAGCCTTAAGATCCTTAATCTGCACTCCCTTTCACCAAAGTTTAATTTTGGTCAAAATGATGACCATCTGCCCATGAAGAGGAAGAGAAAGCTAGTGGAAAGATGAGTTTTCATGAATAGCAGAAGATAAGGTGATGGAGAGTAGGTATGAAACGACAGTAAATTCCAGTATTCATAGGGTAACACTAAGGTTAGAGGCTTGAAAATACAACGTTTTCTTTATTTTCATAATTTCATTGCACATGTTGTGGTCACACAACTTCTAGGTATGTTGGATTGTGATGGCCTAATTCATCATATTTTTCTCATTTCGGGGTATAAGTTTCATCCGAAACTGAGGCTGTGCCTAAGAAGAATATTTTGATGCATTTTTATATAGTATGCTCCTAGAACATCTGATCTCGAAAATTCTTCGACTATGCATCTTGTGTGATATTCTCTAACCCTAGGACATTTTCCGTTTGTTTAAATTCTCCATCCAGTGCCTATAGGTGTATGTATATCTATGAAATATGTGTAACTATTGGAAAATGCCAGATAAAATAGTATATAAAAATCAAGATCGTTATGATTTATATTTAAGATTATCAAGAATACACACACATATCTATTGAGACTGGTATACGTAATGTTCCCCATACGACGGATAGTGAATTAATCATGATCGTTACAAACATTAAGGGCTTACATAATTGTGTTTGTTTAGAATAAGCAAAACACGAATCATTGGGAGTCCTCTATAGATTAAATACAACCAAGTTAAAATAGAAGATCTCATGAATGAAATGTTCAAACTAGAGAGTACCATTAACCTTAAGTATTTGTATTATACTTTGATTATGGTCAATTACATGACGTAACGTCTATGTTATAGCCATAGTTAGGCATTCGTTGTACCACATGAAGTGTTATAGTACTCAAGCAAGGATTTGTCTTCCTTATAGAAGGTCAATGTGACCATTATGGTTGTCAACCTAAAGTCAGAATATCTAACTAAAGTAAAATGGTTAATCGAAAATTACCGGAGAGAACCAAGGGCTTTGAAGTTATATTGTCCAATTAATTATTGATATTATTAGAGTTTTTAATGATTTATAAAACTTTACTTATCTCAGTGATATAGTGATGACAAAAGAAAACATGCATAAAATATCATTATTTAGGATGTAGCTTTAGTAGGTTAGAAATTGAATATCACTTAAATGATCTACAAGCAACAAACTAGTGTTAACCACCATGCTTCAAAAAAGTCCATACAGAGTTCAATATCCGAATTGTTTAAATATAACTAAGAACCGAGTTGACACCATGAGGCACAAAATAGTTCTAGTCAACATATTTATGAATTTAACCAATTCTAATTAATTTATAAATTTTATAAATTAAATAGTAGGAAATTAATAAAAATGCTATATTATATTTTTATGGTATTTATTTATTTATATGAAAACTTTCATTAGTTAAATTAATATATAAACGTTATATGTTAATTTAATTTAACTAAAAAGGTTTAAGAGAATATATAAATTTTGCTTTTATATATGCGTATGTGTGTGTGTGTACACACACACACACACACATATATATATATATGTGTGTGTGTGTGTGTGTGTGTGTATGTATGTATCAATATTTATTATGGTCGGCATTGTTTTAAAAAGATAAGAGAAAAAATGAGTTTAAATTTTTAGTTGATAAATAGTATACCGAGTTTAAAAGGAGAAGAAAGAAAGTAGAATAAGATATTTTCCAGCATTTTGTTGCCTATACAACTCCATTGTCGCATTATTTTCATGTCTAAGCTCTCACATCTATTAGACTTTGTACAGTCTATAACTCAGCTTCTCAAGCAAAACTAGGAGGAAAAAGAAGGGGGACTCTAAGGAGAAAATAAATTTTTAGTACAACATGCAATCGACCAATTAGATCAAGGTAATTATGTTTCGTTTGGATAAAAAATTTGTGTGTGTGTGTTCGATCTTGATTAAAGAAACATTTTTTATATGTACATAAAATTTATAAATTAAATAACATATTAAAACTATAGATAAATATATAATTAAAACATTTGAATCTAGGCTTTATTATATTTTTAAGAAAAAATATATCATTATATATAGTTTACATTTAATTGTATATTTGTAATTTAATTTTGTATATCACATACATATCGTTATTCGATATTTAAACCAAGCAACATTTCGGTGGGGTTGGACTATGAAATGATGAACGAATGAATACCTTGGACTTCAAGAAGATAAACTGTGAAGTGTTAAAGAAAAAGGATACTATTTTTGGTTGTGATGCCCTAAAATTTCTAACATCTGAAATTAGTGACGAATACCATCAAAATATGCCTGAGCACTAGTATCAGACACAAAATAAAATTGGACCGCTGGTTTTATAATTTAAAATACATAAATAATATGAAAAAGAGAAAATCCTCACGGCAAAATAAAAATATTCATATCTCACAGTACATAGTATACAAGGTCTGATACATCAAATCAAATACACACTTTCTGTTGCATTATATATCATTAGCTAAATAGAGAATATATTCATGATGCAAAAGGAATATAACAAGTCAATATCACGTGGATACAACCTACATCCAGACCTTTGCTCCCTCCTCTGCTCCTACCTGCAGACTTCACAAAGGTATGGAGGAAAAAAAAGAAGTTCAAATATGTTTGGCCTGCTCAAATTTCTATACATCACAGCCCAACTTAATAGTTTCGATAGCTATTGCATGGAAAAAGTTTGCCTATGTACCTTATTGGAGATCAAGCCCACGTAATTCTTTTTCTGCTCTTCTCCTACATCCAAATATTTATTTGTACATAACAACCATCACATTTATTCAAACAATGCAACCAGGGAACAATGTTCCTACTCATTCATCGACATCAATCGTCATAAATATGGGGTAACAACAGTAATGGCACACTCATCCATTAAATATCAAATAAGTTTAACAACACTCAATGTCGATCCCAAACGTCGAATAAACTAATCACAACTAATACACTCATATACATACTAATTATCAACTATTAGAAATACAACGTCACTACAAGTATACATCAAATAAATATGTTCTATTACGTCATATTAGTAACACTATATCAATCTCATCAAATGTGCACTGACCTATCATCTTCAATAACACAAACATCAATCATCATACATCCTAACTCATAATATTAGTAACACAACATGAATCATCCAGTAAATCAAGAACCATAACCAGCTACCTGCTATAGAGCTTATATATCCATCAAAATATTATTTTTTCATCCTACAACAAACATATCTAATCATTACAACAACTAATCACATACATCCAAAGTAATATATTTACGACCATTATTCTCCTAAGTATAAAATCTTTTTATTATTGTTTACCATAAAAGCATATTTATTTATTTTATCTCAAAACAATAATAATTCTTCAAAAATGATAATATACTTTAGAAATTCTTAATTACTGATGTACTTCAAAACATCATATTTTAATTAAATAGTAATTTGCATAAAGTTTTACTTTTCAGTCAATGGTATTATTATTCTACGTCAAAATAGTAATATATTAAAACCACTTTAATGTTTTCCAAAATTAATTCATTACTATTTATCTCAAAATTAACAATATTATATTAAATCTCAAAACTCCTTTTTCATTGCTATCTGTCTCAAAACAGTAATAATTTAACTCAAAGTGCTTTTGAAAACATATCTTTACTATTATTATTATTATTACTACTCTTGAAAATATCTTCTTTTTTATGACTCAAATAATAATAATTTCTTCTATAAAATCCATAAAATCAATTATAAAGTCTTTTATCAAAACAAAGCAATCTTTACTAAAAATATATTGCTATTTATGAAATTCATCTTTATTTTATAAATAATAATAAATTTTCCAATTTTAATTTAAAAAAAAAATATTTGGTAATTATTACAAATTTCCTTGGAATTCATAAATAATAAACTTATCAAATTTCTACATTAAATTCGGTAAAATTCATCAAATCATTGTTATTTACAAACATCAACCAAAAATATATAAATAAGTTTTCTTTCATTTATTTATCTATTTTTCCTATTATTACACATTTTCATTTGTTTTATTTTAATTAGTTATTTTTCAATCCAAATTAAAAATCAACTATAATTTAACATCCAATAACACTATGATCAATAATAGACTATCCAAACGGGGGATAACACATTCAAAATATCACAATAACTAAACGGTCTCGATATGACATAACACATCTCAATAAATATAAATTTTCATCAATGGATATGCACTTAATAGTTTTAAACCTCGATTAATTAAAATAAATAAACTATACTCACATGTTTTCACAAATAACCTTAAAAATCAACAAATCAAGGGCCATTTTGTTCGAAATTCTGCCATGAGTCCAATGAAACCAACCACGCATGATATGGAGTTCATATGCAAAAGATACGATGGTTAGAAGTTTAAATGCCTATTTTGTAATTAATTGAAATACGAGGACTTGCATGTAAATTCATCTTCCTCATACCGTTATCGAACCCATTCTCGTACAACCCTATTGTGCCTATTACCACCCATAACTTCATCGTCCGACCACCATTTAATGTCACACCACCTCCAGTTGCCTTGCATCTCGATGCACCACCCACATGTACCATTGTCACCACCTGCGATTGTCGTCGCCACAACCCTAGATTAGCGTTACTATGGAATATAGGTCAAATTCAGACCACATCGCTAGCTCGTTCTCCACATCAAAGCCAGATATAGGTTGCTCTTGTCAAACAATATGATTTTGCACTTTCAATTGCATCATTCAGTTGCCGAATCAAAAATCCCTAGTTCGACCCATAGGTTTCACTACCAAAAACTTTGTCAATCAATTCTAGTCAAGTCGAGCATTTTTACAATAGATGGACACTTTTCGCTGATTCCTCTCATCGAGACGCTTAGTTTGATATATAATTTGATGGGTATTGAACACTTTAAATTTTGAAACATTATGTGATTAACAAGAATCATCCACCATTAAAATGAGATTAAGAGAAATTTTGGAATTAGAGAAGAGATTGATGTGACGACCGTTCCCTGGGTTTCTTAAAATCATTTATATTGGTAAAGAGACAAGTTCAGTTATGTGTAACCATTTGGTCCAAAAGTGGTTATGTACCATATTTCAACACTATAACGTCTCTATTTTTCAAACCGTAAACCCAATCCATCAAAATTATATATCAAACTGATTAGCTCATAAAGACATATGCAACGGTTATAAATAAGATTCTTAGTTCAAACTTCAGTTAAAATCCACTTTTACTAATTTTAATAGTGTCAAATTTGTAGATGGTCACTTCCCACACTTTAAAAAAATCAGGCCCTCACATTTCCCTAAGCACAGCCCTCGGCCAAATCAATAAAGGCTCATTATTAGTTTAATCACAAAACACGAGGAAGTATACTAACTATGGATTGACTACTTTAATGTAGTATACAACAACCACACAATAAAATCAATCCTGGCACACTACAGTTCATTTTCAATAGTGAATTCAACACATACTATAACAACATCTACGTTTTCTCAATCATGCAATCTAAACTATAACATTTAAAAACAACATTCCATCAATGAAAATGGTTAAATGACCTCAATCGTAGGTCAACTTCGTCTGTAAGTCAAATCATGCATCTCAACAATCTAATCGTGATTGCCTATAATAAAAGTTCGATACAAAACTTAAGTTGGTCCAAACATGCACGTACAAATAAAACATCAACAATCAGCATAACTTATCAAAATAAAGTGCATACGCTCAAAAAAGACAATCATCATACCAACTTGTAACACGTGTATGTTAATTCTTTTGCTGACCACACATCCATCAAAATATATGTACCCTCAATCTTCCTCCATAAATCTTTTAGATCTTAATTCTACAGTGTCAACTTTAATTTGGCTAACCCATGTTCCCGCTAGCTCCATCTTTGGGTTGCCAAGATTTTTCCGAAGGCATTATATTTTGACGAACCAAAACAACAACAATTAGCACATCCTGGAGACAGATTTTCGTATATCGCATCATGTTTATATACATCTCGATCTTCACCCACTACCTTTACTATGTTCAAGAAGCCTATTTCGTCGTTAACATCCACTAAACATGAGGGAATGATAGTCTTGTTATATTCCTGGTAGGTTCATCAAGCTTAATTGGTATTCCTATCGTACTAACGGATGTGTTAATAGCTTTTGGTCCCAATAAATGAAAACTCAAACCTATAAATCGAACTCATTCTGGCATTGACGTTAGTAAACCTCTGTCGGTTTTTATATTTGGACTTAGATTTTTCATAATAATTATTTTTGTCAAAACGCAAGGTCCCCATTCTAAGATTTTAATGTAATCCTCTTAGATCCAAATCTAACCACGAAGAAACCATGTTCTCTAGTTTGAATCATATAATTTGGCACCGTTTTCCACGTTCTCTTGGAAAAAGCCTTTAAGGCTTTGCAATACACTCTAGGACCGACCATATATAATATGACATGGTTTTCCAGCCACCCTCAGCCTCTTTAGTTCCATCATTAGATATCCCACCCCTTCTCCTCCCGTTTATGTTAAAAGGATTCACGAACTCCATGTTTTGAGACTTACTTCCTGACCTTACAGTGCCTTTTACAACATCACCATATGAGGCTTTTTTTTGGCATCATCTAAAATTTGAAATTTGTTCGCTTAGAACCACCTACCCAACGCGTTAGGAAATTTCTACCAAATCTGTGTTTGTTGCCCCTAAGTTACCCTTAGTTTCTCAAGATTGGCTGGATCCACTACTTTCTCTGGTAGTTTCCCCTTCTTCCGAACCATTTCAACTCATCCCCCATCCTCCTCCACTAGGGATATTGATTTTGCAAGAATGTCTGATGTCCATTCGGGTCCATGGCCGAAAATGTTTGTCCAATTCCGTTCGATTTTCATTTAGGACGTGAATTAGGACAACAAAATTTGTACGAGCAAAAATCACATCTGATCTGTGTTTTTTCGAATTCGTTCGAACTTTTTATAATGCAATATATCCACTATATTCTGCAAAATATTTATGGTAACTGTACGTTTGGTTGATCGAGTAAAGATGTATAAAATGTTTATACTTCAATACGTACTGATAAAAATAATATAGCTGATAGAAATTCCATTGAAAAACATAAAATTTGATGTAAATAGTAACGTCCGTCCCCGTCCTTTCGAGTCTATGGTTGAAAAATGTCTGTCTGTATCCATCCAATTTCGTTTAGGATATGAATTAGGACAACAATTATTATTATTATTACTACTTTTACTTAGACAACAAAATTTATACGAGCATAAATCTTGTACAGTCTATGTCCGGCTCGATTTTATTTAGAACATAAATCGAACACATTTTCGTTCGGTCCGATCTGAACGATTTACTCCCATCATCCGCCCTCCATCACCATCTCTGTCTGAACCAACCTCCTCCGCCATTTAACTAGAGATTGAAGATACAACATGACTTTGAGAATATAGGATTTGGGTAAGAAAAACAAAATATGAAAAATAGATTTTGAGAATTTTATTTGGGTTCTTAAACCTCGTTGTCAGATGGAGATTGAAGATATGATATTAAAACTTCCGAGCATTTTTTTTTATATAAATTTATTATTGTGAATCATACATTGAACCCTGACCTTCATATGTATAAAACAACATAATTATTACATCTGTGGCCATTAGTAAAATGGTAAGAAACAACGTGAATGTTAAGATCTAGAAACCACTTTTAAAGGCAAAGTTAAATATCGCATGTTCTAGAGCCACTCGTCAGTCTGACAAAGAAACCTCTGCCACCTACTAACCCCTCAATCATCCCTGTATGCCACGTAGTCCTTGTGCATCCGAGCACCTTCTCCTTTAAATTTTCTAATCGACCTTACAATTTCCAATAATACACATATCATTTAATCTAATCACCAGCAAAACATGGCATCAAGCGACCGGAACCCGACCCCGACGACAGTCGCAGGCGGCGCACCGGGCCCTACCCCACCCGGAAAGGAAACGACCGTCAAGTCCGCGATAGTCGATAAAGGTGCGAAACTGCTGCAGTCCATGCATCCAATAAATAACATGAAGCAGCACCTCTGCACTTTCGCCCTCTACGGCCACGATCTCACCAAGCAGATCGAGACCCATCACTTCGCTTCCAGAGTTAATCAGGATTTCCTCCAGTGTGCCGTCTACGATTCCGATGACTCCAAAGCCCATCTCATCGGTACGTTTCTCCAATTACATGCATGCCAGTTGTACATAAATACTGTGAGATTAATTAATCTTCAATTGGGACAGGTGTTGAATACGTGATATCGGACCGGTTATTCGAAGACCTTCCTGAAGAGGAGCAAAAGCTATGGCACTCGCATGCCTACGAGATCAAATCAGGACTGACGTTCTCGCCAAGAATACCTGAAACATTGGCAAAACCAGAGCTGAACAATTTAACAAAGACTTATGGAAAGTTTTGGTGCACGTGGCAGGTGGATAGAGGGGACAGACTCCCACTCGGTGCACCGGCGCTGATGATGTCGCCGCAGGGGGTGAATGCGGGAAAGGTTCATCCGAGCTTGGTGAAGAGTAGGGATGATAAGTATGGGGTGTCGAGCGAGGAGATGAAGATGTCAAGGTTGGAGTTGGAGGAACCGGATCAGAGGATCAATCCGAATGCGGATTACTGGAAGCAGCATGGCAAGGGTTTTGCTGTTGATGTCGTTGAGTGTGAGATGAAAGCTCATGCTCCTTTTCCTTAAAGAGTATGCTGGATTTGTGTGTATGTGCAATGTGCGTGTATTGTATGTGCATTTTATGTGCGTGTATTGTACTTATATGCTAGCCTTTTGGTATAATATAATAAAACCGTATGGTAGAGTTGCTCTGCTTCGTCAATGCACCGTCGTTGAATACCAAATCCGACGACCCTTTCTTATTGGGGAAAAACCAACTGTGCAGTTTAGGAAGGTGAAATATATCTTCTCGTCCCTTTTTACACTCGATCCCTCTTGGGACAGTGCATTGATTTTAGGTTCTTGTTTCAAAACAACTTGTCACAGATTACTCGGCATTAGTTCTTGTTTTTCAATCTGTATTCTCTTGGTTTAAATTTCATTTCGTTCGATCTTTGAACTGCGATATTTTTTTTCATCGAGAAGTTGGATTAAAAAGAAATTTGAAGGAAATTACAAATTTCATTTGGTTATCGATGACATGCTCCGAGTACGTTTAAAATTAAACTCGTGAGTTGTGTTTTACCTTTTAGTGGTAATTTGTAATTTTATTACCGTTTCTCAATCTCACGATCAGCATCTTTAATTTTCAGATTCTTCAACACGCCTACTCGCTACTTTTCAAAATCTTCAACGTTTCTAATTGCTCAAGCACGTGATCGTGTTTCCTGGATTACAAGGCGACAATTGATTGTGACGCATCTATTAATCACGGGAGATTATGAATTTTATTATTTTTTCATTTTCGGTTTGGTTTGTATTTTTCGTTTTAGGTTCGTTTGTTTTTCGAATTTACGATTGCTAACAGCGTTAGAAAGTCGCTACGGTTTCGCTAACATGGTTAGTGAGAGCATAGTGATGCCACATTTTTCAATGAAAAACGTGCACTAAGTTAGAAAATTAGCAACGACATTACTTTTGTAAAGCATTAGTTACAGCAAAACATTTAGCAACACGCATCATGGTTCTAATGCAGTAAAGGGCATCATAAAATTAGCTTCGCAAAGGACTAAAATGTACATTGATGCCATAGCAACACCATACTTTTGATGCACGGGTGGAGTGGTTATGCTATCAGAAAAATTAACCCTGTCGCAGAGGGGGCACTAGTGTGGCGTCGGGAATGATAGAGTTAAAAGGATGTTCTATGGACAATTATGTAATTTGTTACCTATATCTGACTTCATGATCGATCTATTTACTAATAAAATTATTTGATTTCTATTATAAGTTATATAGTGATATAATTAATTAACTAATTAATTTGAAGTGTATAAGTAAGAAAATCATTAAATGAAATGTTATGAGATTGTATTTGTAAATGGTTATAATCGTGAGTAACTAATCACAATATAAAATAATATTTAATTTTAAATATTTCAAGTTAAGATGTTTTATGAAAGAATATCGATACATCCGTTGAGATCGGTATATAATGTTCTTCAAATATTGTGATGTGTATTGCGTGAATTTGGGGGTATCAAAGGATTGCGTGCTAATAGTTATTGGATATTATGGAGTGACTCACTCAAGATCTCTTCATTTATATGAGTTTAGTATCACGGTCAACAGTAGTCAACTAATGTCAAAGTCTTTAGCAAAAGCAATAGAGTTAACAATAAATGTTATTGTTGGAACAATGACTTTATTTAAAGACTAATCAAGTTGAATGTGGAGGATATTGGAATTTTGATCAAAACCAATTAAATTCAAGTCCTAAACTGATATAATGTATACAACATCACAAACATATATCATCACAAGCAATTACACACACATACATACATGCACATACAAACACACACATATGCATATATAGTATATATAACCAATAAACCGTCATAAACAGCTATAGATCAAGTCTGTAACGACCCGTAATTTTACGGATCGAAAGATCGTAAAACTGTCGACATTAAGTCGTTGACGTTGTTAAGTCGTTTAGAGTATGAGTCGACCAAAGTTTAAGTCGTGTTAAGTTATCTCGTGTGGTGCTTAGGTCGTATGAGAGTTAGGTTGAGCAGAGCGACCTATAGAAGTAGCGACTTATAGGAGTTATCGGTTTAAGGATGGTTGCCGACTTAAGGGATTGACCGACTTAGTGGAGCTAACGACTTAGGAGTTAGCAAGTTATTGGGTTGGACCGACCTATAGTATTTGACCGACCTAAGGAGATGACCGACCTAAGAAGGTTAACAACTTAAGGAATGGAGCGGTTTAAGGGTTAACGACCTAAGGGAACCAATGACTTAAGGTAGGTAGCGACTTAAGGGGGGGGGGGGGGTAACGACCTAGTGGCTATACCGTGTTATAGTTAGGCCGTGTGCTTAGTTAGGTCGTGACCGACCTATGTTAAGTCGTGTGGGTACTAAGTCGTTAGGTTGTATGGTTGTCTCTTGTGTTAGGTCGTAGGTTTTTGATGAGTCGTCTCCTGAGTTAATTGTTGAGTCGTTAGGTCGGCAATGGTGTTAGGTCGGCAGGGTTAGGTCATGTGCATGCTATGATTGTTGAGTCGTTCAAACGACTTAAGGCTTAGGAAGGAACGCGCGCATATGTTAAGTCGCGCATAGGCTTGAGTCGTTGAGTCATAGATTGTGGGCTGTTAAGTCGTGGTGGACGACTTATGGGGATGATGAGTCGTGACCGACTTAAGGGGGTACGAGTTAAGGAATCAGCCTATAAATAGAAGGGTTTGCATCACTTTTTGGCACCGGATTTTGAAGCGACGAAGTGCTGCCATTTTGAGAGCTCGACTTCAACACTTCTTCACTTCTTTTCTCCACTCTAATCTAGTGATTCCTTCCATCTAAATTGAAGATCAAATCGGAGATCCAAGAGCCAAAGTTGAAGATCTTCATCCATCGAAGAGAGATTTCTTCATTTGAAGCGGAGCTTTGGAGGATCAAGCTTGATTCTTTGCTGTCCAGATCTGGAGTTGGTTGTTTTTGAGGTGTTTAGGTGATTCAGTGAGTGGTGGTTATCTCTCACACGAACCCAAAGGAGTATATTGGATCGGTGGTTTGTTTATGTGCTAAAGAAAGTGATTTCGTGCATTTTCTTAAGTCTGCATGTAGATCTATTGCTCATGATGATTTGACATCTATTTTACTACATGTTCACTTATGCAAGTTCATTCATCAAGTTGTAGAGATATTGTTCATAATTCATGCTTGTTAGAATGCATGTTAGATTTGGACTCTTTATTTACGAAATTGCCATTATTGTTGTAATTGTTTATTTAGATCTTGTTTGAATGATTGATTACTTGGATTAATGTTTGAATTGATTGATTAGTTGATTGATAACTTGATTTGGACAAGTTGGTCGAAGATGATTCAAAAGCTAAGTGGAAAGGCTCTTGAATAAGGAAAGCTGCTTGTGGCATATGAAGCGGATGTTGAAGCTCATATGGATAGATTTGATGATGATGTTGAGATGGGACTTTGCCATGATGCGATGAGGCAAACCATGATGTTGAGATGGGACTTTGCTATGATGCGATGAAGCAAAGCATGATGTGAGAAAGTCTTGGTTTAATCCAGACGGGATCATCCCAAGCATGTTGATAACTCGGTGATGTGGTCCGGGTTTGTGGATAATGGTTAGCTTGAGAGGCGCATGAGCTAGTATGGGAATAGTCGTCGAGGAGGATGACTAGAAGGCTGAGATTTCATCGTTGTTGAAGGTTCTAGCATGCTCAAAGCAAGAGTACGTTGGGACGGGTCACGATGACGTTCCAAGCACGGGTCACGATGACGTGCTAGTACTCTGGGCAGATGCGATAGTCCTAGGCACGGGTCACGACGACGTGCGGAGCTATGTCTAGAACCGGGGTTACCATTAGCCCTTGGCAGGCGGTCATTCAACTAACGGTGAATTCAAGGCAATGATAACAGTGATGCCAGATTCATGGATGTTTGGATGTTTGATTGTATCGTCATTTGGGTCAAGAGCGATGTTTTCAGGGTGCTTATCTGATCTTGGTTTAGACCTTGGGGGTTTGCACTTGGAAAACACCGACCTTGACTCGAGTGATAATTACTTTGCTTTGAATGTCTGAATTGCTATGATTGCTTCTGCTTAGTGTGTCTGGGGGCTATCACTGTAGAAAGAGGTGGAGTGGGATGGTTGGGTTCCTATTCCTTTTACCCTTTATGCTCTTTTGGTACGTTTGATAGTTGATTTACTGCTCACTAAGACTTTTGTCTGACTCAAGGTTTTATGTTTAATTCTTATTACCTTGGGCTGTTCATCCATGTTGGGATGGGCAGACTAGGTAGCAGGTGACAGGTGCTGTTCTTAGTGGTCAACGTTGTTGATGACGAAGACGAGCTGGAGGCTTTTGCATATTGTTTTCTTACTATATATACTGGGTGTTCCGCTGTTTGTATATTCTCTGAGTGATATGTAGTGAGGCTTGATGTATTGACTTTGCTGATTGCTGTATCAAACTATTATGAGTTTATATGATGAGATTCTATTCTATGAAGCTTCACTATGTATATTTTCTATTGTATTTTGTCCATGCGCTGTGAGTAGTACGATAGATTATTCTGTGTTTTACCTTACCTTGACGGTCGTCCATGGCGGCCTGACACACTTTTCAACGCACCATTCCCTTGTTTAGTGCAGGAGTCATGGGTGGTCGTCACATTTGGTATCAGAGCTTTGGTTAATCGATTTTAGCCAACGCTCGCTGACGTAACTACGTATGAGAGACGTAATTGTATTTTGATGGATGATTACTATATATAATATAGTAGTTTAGAAGGATTTGAACTCCTTATGCAGTTGTTTCTCAAGGTGTTCTAAGTCATTCCTTTTTGTAGATATTAAGGATGAGTCGAAGGGTGAGACCAGCTGCTAGGGAAGGCCGTGCTGATGGAGCTGTTGATTATGCTCCGATGTTTGAGGCCATGATGACTTCGATCATGAGAAGGATACCAGCCTCGGGGTCATCAGTAGATGTTGGAGTTCAAGTTCAAGCTCCAAGACCAGTGGATTTTGCTAAGTTGTGTAAAGACTATACTGCTCTTGGAGGGAAGGTTTTCTTGGGAACAGAATCAACCATTGAAGTTCAGAGATGGATTGATGCTTGTAGAAGGATCTTTGGTGACTTGGGAATTGAGGATGCAACTAAGAGGAAGCTTGCATCAAGGCAGCTTCAAGGGAGAGCTTCGGATTGGTGGAACTCTATCACCATTGATACTCCAGAGGAAGAGATTACTTGGGAACAATTCCAAGTCAGATTTGAAGCTAAGTTCATTTCTGCAGCTCAGAAATCCGTTCTGTGTAAAAAGTTTGTGGAGCTCAAGCAAGATGAGAGACCAGTTCTTGAGTATGTTTCTGAGTTTGAAGCTTTGTCCAAGTATGCTCGGTCGTATATTGATTCTCCCTATCAGAAGAGTGAGAAGTTTGTGACAGGCTTGGACACTTATCTTGGGAGACAGTTGGTGGATCATTTGGACGATCCATTTGAGAAGCTTGTGGAGAAAGCTCTCAGGCATGAGAATCTGTTTCCTAAGGAAGGATCTGTTGTTGCTGTGACCAAGGAGCAAAGTGGAAACAAGAAGAGAAAGCAGCAGCAGCAGAAGGGTAAGGATGGCCAAAAGAAGCCGAAGGGCGAAGTGATCTGCTACAATTGTCGGCAAAAGGGTCATCTCTCCAGGGATTGCAAGAATCCGAAGGTGCCGGTGAAGTGCCACAACTGTGACAAGCTGGGGCATATTATGAGGAATTGTCCGGAACCGAGGAAGGATAAGCATATCGTGCAAGCTTATGCTTTGGGGGCTGTTCCATCGTCTTTGAAAGCTTCTACTGCTGAAGAGAAAGGAAAGAGTGTGGTAGTTCAAGGTGTTCTTTCCATTTGTGGTGTTCCAGTTAGGGTGTTGTTTGATACTGGAGCGTCGCATTCCTTTGTTTGTAATGAGTTGGTAGACCGGTTGGGTTTGGAACCGGATATTGTTGATAGACCATTGGTTGTGACTAATCCAGTTGGGGGTTCGTCTTGTTTGTGTATGCTATGCCGTGGTCTAGTTGTGTCGAGTCATGATTGCTCTTTTGTTTGTGATTGCTTTGTTCTGAACTTTGCGGGGTTCAGGATTATTTTGGGTATGGACTGGCTCAGGAAGTATGCGGCAAAGGTTGATTGTGAAAGGCTGAAGGTGACAGTCGAGAATGTGGAAGGGCGAAAGGTTGTGATACGATGTAAGCATGAGGAAGGCGTCTTCATGAGCTTCATGTATTCGCTGGTTGTTCCACGGGATGGACTGTCATCGGTGCCTATTGTGAATGGATTTGAGGATGTCTTTGACGAGGTCAAAGGGTTACCGCCGCATAGAGAGATCGAGTTTCGTATCGATCTAATTGAGGGAGCCAGACCTGTTGTGATGCCTCTTAGGCGGATGGCGTCTAGGGAGCAGCAAGAGTTGAAGGTGCAAGTTGATGACCTTTTACGGAAAGGATTCATTCGGCGTAGTGTGTCCGAATGGGGTGCACCAGTTGTGTTCGCAACCAAAGCGGATGGATCGTTGAGGTTGTGTGTGGATTATCGTGAGCTGAATAAAGTGACTAAGAAGAAAAAGTATCCATTGCCGAGAATAGATGACTTGTTTGATCAGCTTCATGAAGCCAGGGTGTTTTCTCAGATGGATTTGGCAACGGGATTTCACCAGTTAAGAGTGGCAAAGGATAGTGTGCCGAAGATTGCTTTCAGGACACCATCTGGTTTCTATGAGTGGATGGTAATGCCGTTTGGATTGACTAATGCACCAGCAAATTTTGTGGATCTTATGAATAGAGTATTCAGGGATCAGTTGAACAAGTTCGTACTTGTGTTCGTGGATGATATTTTGATTTATTCCAGAACTGAAGAAGAGCACAAGACGCACTTGCGGATTGTTTTGAAAATCTTGCGGAAACATCAGCTAAAGGCTAAGTTTTCGAAGTGTCACTTCTGGAAGAGTGAAGTGAGGTTCTTAGGCCATGTTATTTCTGGAAATGGGATAGCGGTTGATCCCGCTAAGGTGGCAGCAATCCAGGATTGGGTTGGACCTAAGAATGCATCTGATGTGAGAAGTTTTCTTGGATTAGCAGGATATTATCGTCGGTTTATCAAAGACTTTTCCAAGATAGCTGCACCGTTAACAGGATTGACGAAAAAGAACCAAGTGTTCAAATGGGAGGCTAAGTGTGAGCAAGCTTTTGGAATCCTGAAAGAGCGACTGACAAGTGCTCCTGTTTTGACTATTCCAAGTGGGAATGATGAGATGGTGGTTTACACCGATGCATGTGGTACTGGACTTGGAGCAGTGCTAATGCAGAAGGATAAAGTTGTCGCGTATGCAAGTCGACAGTTGAAGCCGCATGAAAGGAATTATCCGACTCATGATTTGGAGTTAGCGGCGATTGTATTTGCTTTGAAGATGTGGAGACATTATCTATTGGGAGTTCGATTTGAGTTGTTTACAGATCATAAGTCATTGAAGTATCTGTTCTCCCAAAAGGACTTGAATCTTCGACAGCAACGATGGCTAGAGTTTTTAGCATCATATGATTTCGGTATAGCTTATACTCCGGGAAAAGGTAACGCAGTGGCAGATGCATTAAGTCGAAGACATGCAGGATTGAGAGCCATGTTTTTAGAATGGAAGAGCCTTGAATATTTGGCTGGATTTGACTTCAGGCCTAGATGTGAATTGGAACCTGAAATGTTGGCAAACTTATCGATAAGACCTACTCTAGTGGAAAGAATTGGCGAGAGCCAAAAGCGAGACGATAAGCTTGTCAAGATTATCCAAGATTTGGAATCTGGATCAGACCCAGAGAAGGATAAAGGATTCAAAGTCGATCGAGAGGGTTGGCTTCGGAAGCAAGGACGACTAGTTGTTCCCGATATAGATGAATTGAGAGATGAAGTTCTTAAGGAAAGTCATCACTCGAAGTTGACAATTCATCCAGGTGGAAATAAGATGTATCGGGATATGAAGAGAACCTATTACTGGGAAGGTATGAAGAAGGATGTGGGAAATTTTATTTCCAAATGTATGAACTGCCAGTTGGTAAAAGCCGAGCAAAAGAAGCCAAGTGGATTGCTTCAGCCATTAGAAGTTCCTACATGGAAGTGGGAGCAAATATCGATGGATTTTATCGATGGGTTACCTAGAACCAGAGCAGGAAATGAAGGGATTTGGGTCATCATAGATCGTTTGACTAAGAGTGCAAGATTCATTCCTGTTCGATCAACTAGGACTGCATCGAAATTGGTTGAGTTGTATGTTAAGTGGATAGTTCGATTCCATGGTATTCCAAAGAGTATAGTGAGTGATCGAGACCCGTTGTTCACTAGTGGATTTTGGAAGAGCTTCCAAGAAGTTTTGGGAACCGAGCTGTGTTTGAGTACAGCTTATCATCACCAAACAAATGGTCAGACCGAGAGAGTCAACCGAGTTTTGAAAGATCTCCTTAGAGCGTGTGTTTTGGACTTCGGAGGATCATCTTCATTTGGTGGAATTTGCATATAATAACAGTTACCAGTCAAGTATTGGTATGGCACCGTATGAAGCATTGTATGGAAGACCGTGTAACTCTCCGACATGTTGGTTGGAAACTGGAGAAAAGGTGATACTTGGGCCAGAAATGATTCGACAGACTTCGGATTGTATAGAGATCATTCGGCAACGAATGAAGGCAGCTCAAGACCGTCAGAAAAGTTATGCCGATAATCGTCGTAAGGATTTGGAATTCGACGTAGGCGATATGGTTTTTGTGAAGGTTTCTCCATTGAAGAATGTTATTCGATTCGGGAAGAAAGGAAAATTGACCCCGAGATTTGTTGGACCCTTCCCGATCATCGAGCGAATTGGAAAGCTGCCTATAGATTGGAGTTACCAGAAAAGATGTCGGGCATGCACAATGTTTTTCATGTATCGTATCTACGGAAGTATGTGCATGACTCGAATACGGTGGTTTCTGCTGATAGCTGTGAAGATTTAGAAGTTGATCCAGTTGTTAGAAGGTCTCGTAAGCCACTTCGTGTTGTAGGAACTGACACGAAACAGCTTAGGAGGAAGGTAGTTAAGTTGCTCAAGGTACAATGGAGTGACGATGTTAACGACTGTACATGGGAGTAGGAAGAGAGGATGAAGGCAGCTCATCCTGAACTCTTCGAGGTATGGCCCTAAGGTGTCGTGACATCTCATGAATTTGTAACTTGTTCTAGTCTTAGAATTCTGCATGCTAGGTTAGTAATTGGATGCATGGTTTGTTGATTGCTATGGATGGTAGGCATGCAGAATAGTTTTGATTGTTCTTGTATGTTTGGAATTTCAGGGGCGAAATTCCTAAGGGGGAGAGAATGTAACGACCCGTATTTTTACGGATCGAAAGATCGTAAAACTGTCGACATTAAGTCGTTGACGTTGTTAAGTCGTTTAGAGTATGAGTCGACCAAAGTTTAAGTCGTGTTAAGTTATCTCGTGTGGTGCTTAGGTCGTATGAGAGTTAGGTTGAGTGGAGCGACCTATAGAAGTAGCGACTTATAGGAGTTATCGGTTTAAGGATGGTTGCCGATTTAAGGGATTGACCGACTTAGTGGAGCTAACGACTTAGGAGTTAGCAAGTTATTGGGTTGGACCGACCTATAGTATTTGCCGACCTAAGGAGATGACCGACCTAAGAAGGTTAACAACTTAAGGAATGGAGCGGTTTAAGGGTTAACGACCTAAGGGAACCAACGACTTAAGGTAGGTAGCGACTTAAGGGGGGAGGGGGTAACGACCTAGTGGCTATACCGTGCTATAGTTAGGCCGTGTGCTTAGTTAGGTCGTGACCGACCTATGTTAAGTCGTGTGGGTACTAAGTCGTTAGGTTGTATGGTTGTCTCTTGTGTTAGGTCGTAGGTTTTTGATGAGTCGTCTCCTGAGTTAATTGTTGAGTTGTTAGGTCGGCAAGGGTGTTAGGTCGGCAGGGTTAGGTCATGTGCATGCTATGATTGTTGAGTCGTTCAAACGACTTAAGGCTTAGGAAGGAACGCGCGCATATGTTAAGTCGCGCATAGGCTTGAGTCGTTGAGTCGTAGGTTGTGGGCTGTTAAGTCGTGGATGACTTATGGGGATGATGAGTCGTGACCGACTTAAGGGGGTACGAGTTAAGAAATCAGCCTATAAATAGAAGGGTTTGCATCACTTTTTGGCACCGGATTTTGAAGCGACGAAGTGCTGCCATTTTGAGAGCTCGACTTCAACACTTCTTCACTTCTTTTCTCCACTCTAATCTAGTGATTCCTTCCATCTAAATTGAAGATCAAATCGGAGATCCAAGAGCCAAAGTCGAAGATCTTCATCCATCGAAGAGAGATTTCTTCATTTGAAGCGGAGCTTTGGAGGATCAAGCTTGATTCTTTGCTATCCAGATCTGTAGTTTGTTGTTTTTGAGGTGTTTAGGTGATTCGGTGAGTGGTGGTTATCTCTCACACGGACCCAAAGGAGTATATTGGATCGGTGGTTTGTTTATGTGCTAAAAAGAGTGATTTCATGCATTTTCTTAAGTCTGCATATAGATCTATTGCTCATGATGATTTGACGTCTATTTTACTACATGTTCACTTATGCAAGTTCATTCATCAAGTTGTAGAGATATTGTTCATAATTCATGCTTGTTAGAATGCATGTTAGATTTGGACTCTTTATTTACGAAATTGCCATTATTGTTGTAATTGTTTATTTAGATCTTGTTTGAATGATTGATTACTTGGATTAATGTTTGAATTGATTGATTAGTTGATTGATAACTTGATTTGGACAAGTTGGTCGAAGATGATTCAAAAGCTAAGTGGAAAGGCTCTTGAATAAGGAAAGCTGCTTGTGGCATATGAAGCGGATGTTGAAGCTCATATGGATAGATTTGATGATGATGTTGAGATGGGACTTTGCCATGATGCGATGAGGCAAACCATGATGTTGAGATGGGACTTTGCTATGATGCGATGAAGCAAAGCATGATGTGAGAAAGCCTTGGTTTAATCCAGACGGGATCATCCCAAGCATGTTGATAACTCGGTGATGTGGTCCGGGTTTGTGGATAATGGTTAGCTTGAGTGGCGCTTGAGCTAGTATGGGAATAGTCGTCGAGGAGGATGACTAGAAGGCTGAGATTTCATCGTTGTTGAAGGTTCTAGCATGCTCAAAGCAAGAGTACGTTGGGACGGGTCACGATGACGTTCCAAGCACGGGTCACGATAACGTGCTAGTACTCTGGGCAGATGCGATAGTCCTAGGCACGGGTCACGACGACGTGCGGAGCTATGTCTAGAACCGGGGTTACCATTAGCCCTTGGCAGGCGGTCATTCAACTAACGGTGAATTCAAGGCAATGATAACAGTGATAGCCAGAGTCATGGATGTTTGGATGTTTGATTGTATCGTCATTTGGGTCAAGAGCGATGTTTTCAGGGTGCTTATCTGATCTTGGTTTAGGCCTTGGGGGTTTGCACCTGGAAAACACCGACCTTGACTGGAGTGATAATTACTTTGCTTTGAATGTCTGAATTGCTATGATTGCTTCTGCTTAGTGTGTCTGGGGGCTATCAGTGTAGAAAGAGGTGGAGTGGGATGGTTGGGTTCCTATTCCTTTTACCCTTTATGCTCTTTTGGTATGTTTGATAGTTGATTTACTGCTCACTAAGACTTTTGTCTGACTCAAGGTTTTATGTTTAATTCTTATTACCTTGGGCTGTTCATTCATGTTGGGATGGGCAGACTAGGTAGCAGGTGACAGGTGCTGTTCTTAGTGGTCAACGCTGTTGATGACGAAGACGAGCTGGAGGCTTTTGCATATTGTTTTCTTACTATATGTACTGGGTGTTCCGCTGTTTGTATATTCTCTGAGTGATATGTAGTGAGTCTTGATGTATTGACTTTGCTGATTGCTGTATCAAACTATTATGAGTTTATATGATGAGATTCTATTCTATGAAGCTTCACTATGTATATTTTCTATTGTATTTTGTCCATGCGCTGTGAGTAGTACGATAGATTATTCTGTGTTTTACCTTACCTTGACGGTTGTCCATGGCGGCCTGGCACACTTTTCAGCGCACCATTCCCTTGTTTAGTGCAGGAGTCATGGGTGGTCGTCACAAAGTCTATTCCATGCGTAAAGTCATTATAAGTAAAACAAAATTACAAAGTCACACAACAACCACAGATTCAACCTAACATGTATGAACAATATTTAATAATGTAAATACATAAAACATATAATCCATAAATCAAGTTCAAATGAAATAATTTATATATCATGTGACTACTCACTAACATCCCTGCCTCTTTACTATTTATAATCCTGCATAAACTTTATCACATTCGTCGAACTCGTTTCATACCCACTCACGTCAATCTTGAATGTAGAAATTTTCTCATCCTTTGCTTTCAGCTCCTTATAAAGCTTCCGCCTCTCATCTAATTTAGCACTTTTCGTGTTGAATGTGTTGTACCTATATGATCATATATAATAGATTGAATGAATTAAGATAACTTTATCTCTTTTATAATAAGTTGAATCTATATACATAGTAGAAGTACGATGGTATAAATCTATAATAAAATAATTAATTAATGATATAAGATGCAATATATACTTGTCCATATATAATGAAGAAACCCTCATTTGCAGCTTTTGAATTGTGCAAAATGCCCTTGACAATTTTTACATGGAGTTGTTATTTTTGTCATCGGATTCCAAATGTTCGTATAGTATTATATTTTTACTGCATGGATTGATTATTTTTTTATATGTATACAACCATGAAATGAATTTACTCGTAGTTTTATTCTCACATGTCGTACTCGTACGAATAAAGAGATTTTTTTCATGATGGATATGACATATATCAGTTTGTCTATTTAAACCTTTGATCCAAACTTTATTGAATTTTAAATATCAGTTGTAGTATAATCTATATAAATATATAATGATTTTTGTCAATTTTAGGTTGGTTCCCTAAATGTATTGGAATAAGCTGTATAAATATATGATAATATCGCTCCAAAAATTATATCGGTGAATAGCGATGTGTATAAGAAAAATTGATAAAAGAAAAATGTGGTACAAATTAATGGAGTTATTGAACAAAGCAGTGCAAAGAAAAAGACCAAAGTTTATATACCACAAGGAGAATACCAAGCTATTAAATTTCTATATTTCACTTCTTAGTTATTTTATACTGGTGATTTACCGATTTATAATGTTATTTATCGCTTTTCAAAATTTGATAATCCTACGAGATATGTTGTATACAATAATTTGGCCATGTTTATATACTACGAGATATGCTGCATACAATAATTACTATATTTCACTTCTTAGTCACATTATACTGGTGATTTATCGATTTCTAAAAGAACAATAACAACCAAATTTGTTCATATCAAAATTAGAAACCGAAATCTGTCTAAGTGACAGCTTAACAAAAATATCAAATAAATCCAAACAATATAACTGAAATCTCAATAACAACATAAAAGTATCTAGTATGTTTTACTTTATATGTCCGTATACTACATAAAAGAAACAAATATGAATATATCCTTATCTTATTACTTTTGTTTAGATCATTAGTGACTTCTCTATCTGTAACATCCCCTACTTAGAGGTCCAAAACTAACGGCTACGGATGCTGCAGTCATCCATACTTATTAGTCCTCGAAGACCAAATACAGTAATGTTAGATACATTGATATACAGAAACACATGGATAGGTAAAAAATTTAAAATCAACTACTAACTTTCACATTCCATTTCAAAATATTTCAAGTTCATCACATAACCCCAACACGCAAATCACGTTCGGATAAAATATAATTATTACAATATACGCCAAGAGCGACGTATGAAGATGCCCTCTTGGATGATTAGAGTACATATAGGAAATTAAACAACTTTGCCTTTATAATTCAAACAACACACCGGAATCAAGATAGAAAGAACTCTAAATAGTTATCATGCCTTTTGCACGTCTCCGGAAGATTATTCGTCTAAAGAGGTACCTGAAAACCTCAAATCTCAAACTACTCAAAATCAATTGAGCACCCGAGAGTTTAAGTGGAAAAAATAAACTTCGAGTCAGACATAAAGCCTGATATGAATAATAATCAACCATCTCAAACCATTTAGATATCTAGTGAGACCGCACCGCTTAGTAGAACGAGTTTTCCCCTCAAGTATCATAAAAACTTTATAAAATCATATACTGTACTCCTGCATCGACAATGGTTAAAACATAGCAATTCAAAAATAATATGATGATATGCAAACAAGTAAACCGATTCTGAATTTCCCATCTCCATTCATTTTGACTAACTTCTCATTTATAGTTTCTAGTATCACTATTAACCTACTAGTTTTCACGGGCTTACTAGTAACATGTTTAATACTTATGGACTCTCTGTCTAGTTTCATAGTTTTCATGGGCTTACCGATAACCTATTGGCCCCTGCCAATAACTCGATTGTTTCATGGGTTCTCCTTGAACCTATTGGTAACTCCAATAACTTACCTCTTATCCTAATTTTCATGGGTTAACTAGAAACCTATTGACTTCTGTCAATAACTTAATCCGAATATAGTTTTCATGGGTTCACTACAAACTTATTGGCCATTGCCAATAACTAATCATAGTTTACACGGGTTTACTATGAACCAATTGGCAAGTTCTAATAACTTTTTCTAAATATAGTTTTCATGGTTTACTATAAACCGGTCTCCCTGACAACTTCTTTTAAACATAGTTTTCATGGGTTTACTATGAACCTGTCTCCCTGAAAACTTCTTTTAACCATTATTTTAGCATCCTATATTCTAGTCTTCCTTACCTCCTAGATGCAATTCTACTCATTCAGGAGTTAACTTGATTTATATTCACTACTAGGTCAACCTAGTTGGTTATTCTGCCTTTACTCTCCAAAATTCAGTTATGGGTCCATTACTTAATGAATACATTTAAAGAAGAAGCATATAAAAAACAATACCAACATCTTTGGTTTAATATCTTTGAAATCATTTCCCCCTATTTGGTTAATCCCTTTAACCCATTATTTATATCAAGTTAGCTTCTTCAAAAACTCTAATTTGTAAGCATACAAAAGCTCTTTGATAATGCCATGGTTTTCCTTTAAAAAATGATATCGAGTTCTTTGTTTGGAAAATTAGGCTTTCGAAATCTTAAAACATCACTTTCGAAACCCCTGGATATCCTCCTTCGAAAGCATTGAAAACTTCCTTTCAAAACAATTAACATTTACTTTTCGATGCTTTCTAAATTATCTCTTTCGAAACCAAAATGTTCCTTTCGAAAGTGCCAAATAATTACTTAAAAATACTTAGAAACATAGCTTCGATACCAATTAAAGTAATTCTTTCGAAACTATTGGGTTTTGCTTTAAAAACATCTTCTAGGTCAAATTGAATATATACAAAAGTACCTCTTTCTAAACCTTTAACTTCATAGAAAATTGTTTGGGTAAAATTTGATGGCGTCAACGCCATCCACTAGTACAAAACTGGTCTGTTGCTTCGTATCATTTGTGTCGGTTGCAGTTAAAACCGACACTAATATGGTTATTTACGTCGGTTCCTAATTAACAACCGAAGAATTTGAGTAATGGGAGTAGAAGAAAATTTAAAAAATTAAATTTGTGTCGGTTTTTTTAACTTTGGACGCAAATGAGTCGAGGCTATATAGTTACTTGTATCGGTTTATTTTGCGGTCAGACACAAATAAACAAATTTGTGTCTACTATTATTTGAACCGACACAAGTATGGGAGCCACACTCTAATTATTACTCCCGCGAAACTAAAATTTTGGAGGGAAAAAAGAAATTGCTGCCACCTGTTTCACTACGTTCCCACTAAATTTTCCTTACCCGACCCGTCTTTTCCTTCTTCCCCACCAAAAGGACTTCGGTACCAAATAAAGAAAAAAAAAAAAAATCGCTCGCTCCTGTTTCACTACGTTCCATCCGCGGCGTCTGCTCCAGTTTCTCCTTTACGCAGCTTCTACAGCATATCCCCAAAACCCTATACCGAAGATTATTTTGCTATTGGGGAGGTAATCTTTAGAGATTCTAGTAAAACAACGTCATATTGATGCATTACTGTTTTAGATTTAAAATAGCGTGAAAGTTCTAGTAATTCATAGATAATACCTAAACTAATATTGGTAAAAGTTTTAACTATTCATTTCGTAGCTTGGGAGAAAAGCTGGAAAACAACTGTTAAGTAAATTATGTACAAATTATTCTGTTTTTCGATCTTGAAACTTACTAATATTGCAAGGTTTTAAATATTAAAATTGGAAATTGTATAAAATGTTACTATTGCAATTAAACTTGCTAATTTGTCATACGGTGATGATAAGATCAATAAATGTAATATTATAATTGGTTCAGAACTTCAAATGCTATAAAAGTTAGAAATGTCAGGAAATATGGATATTGAACTATTTTGTTTCTAGATTATATTTTAAAGGTTAAGGAACATGAATATTGAACTATGTGGACTACTGATTATTAGTCTGTTGGTTATTTTGGTACTACAAGATTACTTGAGCTGTATATTTGATTCCTATAGCGTTTATGTTAGACACATATACTTTGGCTTGCCTTGTGTATACTCATTACATAGTAAGTATCAACATAATGATAATGCAATATACCACCAGAGGGCCTGTCCGCCCGTGGATAATACACTGCAAAACTTGCATTTACTAGTAGCGTTGCAAACATTATTTTGTTCGGCTAAGGAATAAGTTAAATAATGTGCATACACTAAGCCTATTTCACGTTGTGTTTACCTGAAAGCACTACAAATTATTTTTGACACATTTTTTGTTTTGCGTGCAGTAGTTCCGTGTTCCATACTATGATATCTGGAGTAGATAAATCCATCTTTTCATGACTTTCATACTGCATTGTGTTTTCACCATTTTTCCATTTTTTTTCACACCTGCGACTATATTCGAACCTCATGTCATTTTATGCATTTCAGACTTTTTAACCCCTAATTAACCTTCCTACCTCACCACATCATTTCGGTTAACCCTACAGCATTCATGTATCATGTGCTCGTGAAATTCTCCACCCATTCGTTCAGAAAGTGGAGTGGCCTTAATCAGTATGTAATCATTTTTTATCATGCATTTCAAGCACTTATGGTTAATTTTTTATCCATAACCCTATACATATACATAATATTATGATTAAGTATGTCGAGCTATAATTTATTCTTATGTCATTAATACTTGTAATAAGCACTAGTAATAGTCAAGTTGCTTTTCCGAACTACAAATGAGAAGACCTTTCTAAATGAAACTTTTATGCGTAGAATCTTGACTGATATAATCGTCTGTTGGAGAACGTTTCTGCATTTCCACATCTTGTGACCATTGACTCAGTTGCTCCATTATTGTAATTTAACATATATCAGATCACTGTACCAACTTTTTATTGTTAATTAATGCATTCTTCAATAACTTCTCTGCAGGAACTTCTCTTGCCGTGACTATGACGCGCTCTGTTGACAGCAATTCCGAAACATTGGGAACCTGGTGTTGGACAGATACTGAGCATACTGGACAGGCATGTTTATTTCAAGTATTTTTACCATTTCAAGTCATATATGATCCTAGCTGTGGAAAGCATCACTTGAGGGGGGTAAAAATTTCTAGTTGGCACTTTTATTTTTCCATTTTTGATTTCAGTTACCAAAGAGGCTAAATGATGCTTATTAGTAATTCCGAAAGAGGGGAAAATGATAGTTTTGACAGCCACATGTGCATTAGAACAGCAGGAATGACATTCGTATTTAAAAAAAATCATAAAAATAACAGTAGGAAAATAATGAAGTTCATAGTAGTTCAATTCTTGGAAAGAATCTCTGAGTTCTGTCTTTATGCAGATGGCAAGTGGCATGTCGGACTGATCTCATCAAATTGGAGCCAACAAGAAGGTTAGGTCCTAGATATTGGTGGTTATTTTGGAGTAACAATGTTCACCCTTGAAAGCATTTTTATATATTTATATTTTATATTCATAGGTTATCCATGATAAACAATATAAAACACATTCATTATAGGTAAATGAAATGCTGTTGTGTTCTTTTAGGAAAGAAAAGACCTCCTTGTCACTGTTTGTTCATTTCACAATAATATAATGTTGTGCATTGTCTGACATAAATTCAGACAAAACAAAGAAATTACGTTAAAGAAATAGGATAAACTTCATAACCCAAATAGATAATAGCTGTTAGCAGTACTTATTAAAATTTTATTTAATAAAACGATCAATTCATTGTGCTCGATCATCGGTCAATTTGCATGTTTAGCTATTCACTGTAAACGTTATATGATGACTTAATGAATGTTTAGCTATTCATCAAAAAACACTTATAAATTGTCTAGATTTTGAAATCATTCTCCATTAATATATGATGACTTAAAGAGGGGTTGGATCGATAAATACTAAACATCTGTTTGAAGTGAAAGACAGATTACTTTTGATCGATTTTTGAGCTTCTATTTTGGATTGATACCATACTCATTAGTAATAAGTGCATCTCGGAGTAACTGGAAATATGCATATTTCAGTTGGAAAATAAAACTTATTTATGACAAACATGCGTTCATAAAATTCTGTCTTTCACTTCTGATAACAGTATAAGAAATTTATGAACACATGTTTTTCAAAAATATCTTATGACAAACATGTGTTCATAAAAATCTGTCTTTCACTTTTGACACTTAAGATAAAAAAGATATATACTTGTTTTTCAAATCAAAAGTTATGATTTTTTTTTTTCAAAATACACAACTGGTTGCAAGATAAAAAGGTATTTATCCTAAATCTAAAACTGATGCTTCAATTGAAGCTTCACCAAAGCACTCTTCACCAAATGCCCATAGACGCCACCATACTGCTCCAGCTCTGACCAAACTCTGGTTAGAAGTCGGTGACATTCGCCCCTGGTGTTTCCCCTAGGTGAGCACGCCTGATTCACCCCCACGGCGGCGTAGTTATTCTTAAAACACATGCAACCCAAAACGATAGTGCAACCTATTTCAATCTAAAAACACGCGAACTACTCATTGGAAAAAACTTGTTGTAATTTTCCTGTGTTCTCTGACTCCCTACGCTCCTCCAACTCTGACGCTATGGTCCACGACCTCCGCTATCGCCGTGAATTGCTCAAAAACTGATTTCTGATAAACTCTGAAATTATTATTGTCTAGGCCACTAAAAATCATTATTCGACCATAAAACATCATGGTTTATCATGACAATCAAACCCATATAATCAAAACTTAAAATGGTGATGTTCGAAAATTTAAGTTTTATTACCCCTTCATAGTAAATTAAACAATTCTGGGTGTATATGCTACTGTTTGAGCTGATACAATTTTTAAAACATACTAGAGGCATAAACAACAACTTCCATGTTAAATTCCAATCTTAAAACCTATTAGGATTTGAGTTATTGATTTTTGAATTCACAGTGATTGAGTATTTTTGCACTGTGTTGAATACTCAGATAACAAATAATTATTGTCGGTGATTTTTATTCGAACCATATTTCAGGATTTTTAGTTCACAAATGATAAAACACAACCAGATGTTCATATGTGGATATATATGTTTGAATCCAAAGTATACACGATCATGAAATAGATTTGAAAAGGAGCATAGGTGGAGTTTACTCACAGATTATCTACTTTCTTCTCTTCTCAGGTTTTAAAAGTGATTTTGTTTTAATCAGTGAACTCCTCTTTGAATTTAGATGTATATATATAGTTGAGTTTGTAGTAGATGTAATACACACGAGCCTCTGCTTTCGTACGCACGAAATCGCAGTCTATTAATTTGATAAGAATGGAATGTTTTCCTTTGTACAAGGTAATTAATGCTCAAGATTTGTTACAGTAATACATATGTTTTGTTGGCCTTATCACCTAATACTAAGGGCAGTGCATGGTTCATCTCTACTACAAGATATTCATGTGATTCTTGTTGCCTAGTTTCTTTCGGCCAAAAATGGTATACTTTGCAGGCTTTTGTCTTACTTCCTTTCTTTTCTTGGTGATGGCTTCTTTCTTTTTTAAATAAATGCCTAAGCTTCATTTCAGGATTCCTATATTATGCTGCCTTGTTCAACTCATAAGTTTTTTATCACTTCATATCACTATTCTTCTTTGTCAAACTATATCTATAGCTGTGCATTGTTCTTGGCTTCTTATTTCTTTTCAAATTAAATATCTAAGCCATATTTCAGGCTTTTTATGATGTTGCTTTGTACAAATTCCCAATTTTCCTAACTTTATGTCAGATTTTCTTCTTTTTGTAAGATTTTTGTTTGATTTTCCTCTCATTTCATTCTTATTTTATTAACATACACACTACATATTTTTGGATTTATATGTAATGTATATAGACAAATCTAGAGTAGAACTTTGCTGCACGAAGTACAATTAATTGTAATTAAGCCGATTAGCTTCTTTCTATAAGGCCATGTATCTAAGAGTAATACACAAGGCTATTATTTTTCATCTAAATGTAGTTCACAAAATCACACAAGGTAAGGGTTTAAAAAAGACCTGAACATATTTATGCTAAGGGGCTAACTGGCTGCAAGAGTCGAAAGATTGAATGTAATTACAGAATGCGAGGAATTTTTTTTTTATCCGCCCAAAACAAGTTTAGAGACGACATTCATTGACTGACCAATTTATGTTTTGAACAAAAACATAAAATAAAAATCAACTGGATATAAAAGGCAATCCATAATAACGAATACCCATTCGATTACATTGAGAAACATTTGTTGTTTCAATAGCGAAGAAAATTATTAAGCAATCATTGTTATAAAATGAACTTAGATAGGATCCAAGAATAAAAACAATTACATAGGATAAAACGAAATTAATTAAATCTGTATGAACTCCACACATTCAGCTATTGAAGGAATCATGCCAGACTGAAAGGATTGCTGAAAGGATGAGAGCTATTGAATTTTGAGTTAGAACTTCAAGCACACCAATACCATTTTGAGCTCACTAATCAATTGTTTTCCAGTGCTTGTATTTGGGATGATATGTTTTTGTAAGGAACCCAAACTAAGGAGCAATCTTTGTATACTCTACAGGAAAAATCAATTTAAGCCTGAAAACTTCACCTTTATATGAAGGCCGAGATGGACCGAGAATCATATCATTAAAGTATCGCAATATTACCCTCAGATGGCGATGCATTTTTAATTCCATAAGCTAGGTCACTTAGTTTTCTATGGGGGCACTTGTTGATTCTTTGAAAAAAATTGGCGTTTTCCATTCCAAGATATTCTAGAACTTTGATGATTTCCCTTTCAATGAAACAAAATTTAAGAAAAAGCTAGGAAAATTTATTTTTTTCTCCTCTTGTTCGTTCCTTCATGGAAACGTTAATATATTCACTTATTTTTTCTTCGCAAAAGGAAAACACAAAAGAATCTGTATAAAGTGATCATGCATGCATAAGAATATTCATAGAAACGTTATTATATTCACTTATTTTTTCAATCTCTTATGTGGAAATTATTTTTCATGAGTCAACCAATTTAAAATAAATATTATTATACCATAAAGTTCAAATAAATTCATGTTAGCTATAAATTCATATTGCCATAAATTAATTGGTTTCCAAACTGAATTCCAAACCGAATTCCAAAACATTTTTGGCTATACCTGCACATCTTATCTGTAATACAAATTTAGTCCACCTTTGAGGGATAATTGAATGAAACACTTATGTTTTTTTTTTTGCTTATGTAGTGCATCTCTAGCAATTTCACATGGATCGTAATTGGATGTATAACGTGAAACGTTGCGATGATGAGTTCTTGGAAAAAATGGAAGGATTCATCAAATGTGCGTTGGATGATCAATTGACAAGAAGAGAGGAAACTATTTTTTGCCCTTGTAGACGTTGCCAGAATAGAAGGAGATTTCGTAACATTGATCAGATCAGGGATCACATAATTCGGTATGGGTTCAAGCAAAATTATACACGGTGGATATGGCATGGTGAAAGCATAGTTAGTGCACCTAGTTCTAGTAATCATTACAATGATGAGGATGATCAGGAATGTAATGTGAATTATGAGGTAACTGATGAGAATGATGATATCGACCGTGTTAATGAGATGTTTGATGATGTTCAAGAACATTTGATGGAAGAGCCAAAGTTGTACGAAAAAATATCAGTTGATGCTAAGAAGCCTTTGTATTCTGGTTGTGCTAAGTTTACAATATTGTCTGCTGTGCTCAAGCTTTTCAATTTAAAAGCAAAACACGGGTGGAGTGATAGAAGTTTTACATCATTATTAGAACTTTTAAAAGACATGCTACCAGAAGGTAATGAGCTTCCTACTTCTAATTATGAGGCAAAAAAAATTATGTGCCCAATTGGCGTAGGGTACAAAAAGATACATGCATGCCCAAATGATTGTATATTGTATCGAAATGAATATGAGAGCTTGCATGAGTGTCCTAAGTGTGGATTATCCCGTTACAAGTCACGAGAAAATGTTCATAATGGCTCAGATCAGAAACGGCCTCCAGCAAAGGTTTTATGGTATTTGCCCATTATACCAAGATTTAAACGTTTATTTGCAAATAAAGAAACTGCAAAAAACTTAAGATGGCATGCAGATGTGAGGAAGAATGATGGATTACTAAGACATCCAGCCGATTCTCCACAGTGGAGAAATATTGACACCATGTATTCTAGTTTTGGCGAAGAAATAAGAAATCTCAGACTTGGTCTTTGCACAGATGGCATAAACCCATTTGGCAACCTTAGCAGTCAACATAGTACTTGGCCAGTTCTTTTGGTGATTTACAATCTTCCACCTCACTTGAGCATGAAGCGCAAATACCTTATGTTGTCTCTTCTGATTTCGAGGCCACGACAACCAGGAAATGACATCGACGTTTATCTAGCTCCTCTTATTGATGATCTAAAACTTTTGTGGGATAAAGGTGTGCGCGTATTTGATGCATATAGTAGAAATGAATTTACATTACGCGCCATGCTTTTTTGTACCATAAATGATTTTCCCGCATATGGTAACTTGTCTGGATATAGTACAAAAGGTGCTAAAGCATGCCCAATTTGTCAAGACGACATGGTTGTTGAGCGCTTGCATTTTTGCAAGAAAAATGTATATATGCATCATCGTAGATTTCTCCCTAGCGATCATCGTTATCGTAAAAAGAAGAAACCTTTCAATGGGGAGATAGAAAGCAGAGTTGCTCGTTTGCCATTAACAGGAATTGATGTATATGAACGGATCAAGGATATTGAAAATGTATTTGGCAAAACCTTTCCTCTTCAAGAAGGCACGTAGAAGAAAAAATCTATATTTTGGGAACTTCCATATTGGAAACATTTACAAGTTAGACATTGTCTAGATGTAATGCATATAGAAAAGAATGTTTGTGATAGTATCATTGGAACACTTTTGAATATACCTGGTAAGACAAAAGATAGTGAAAAAGCTAGGCAAGATATGTTGAAAATGGGTATTCGAAAGGAGTTAGCACCAGTGGAGAAAGGTAAACGTATCTATTTGCCTCCTGCATGCTATACATTGTCCAAAAAAGAGAAAACTAGTTAATGCGAGTGTCTTCGTGGTGTCAAGGTTCCATCAGGTTATTCTTCAAACATTAGCAGTCGTGTATCAATGAAGGATTTGAAATTGATGGGCATGAAGTCCCATGACCGTCATGTGTTGATGCAACATTTGTTGCCGGTTGCTATTCGAGGTATATTGCCTAAGCTTGTTAGACATGTTATTACAAAACTTTGTATTTTTTTTAATGTAATTTGTAGTAAGGTGATTGATCCTGATATGTTGGATGATCAACAAGCTGATGTTATTGTCACTTTATGTCAATTTGAGATGTATTTTCCCCCTTCATTTTTCGATGTTATGGTGCATTTGATTGTTCATCTAGTAAGAGAAATCAAGATTTGCGGTCCTGTTTTTATGAGGTATATGTATCCGTTCGAAATGCACATGGGAACTTTAAAAAGAAAAACAAAGAATAGATATAGACCTGAAGCTAGTATCGTAGAAGGTACCATTGCTGAGGAGGTTGTTGAATTTGTCACTCAATACCTAACTGGCGTTGAACCTATTGGACTTTGCAAGTCTCGACATGAAGGGCGACTTGGTGGTCAAGGCATAATGGGGTTTAAATTGATGTCAATTGGCGATGATATGTTTCACAAAGCCCACCTACTTGTTTTACAACACCTTAGTGAGGTCCATCCTTATTTGGAAGAGCACATGACAATTCTAAAGTCTCATAATCCTTCAAAGAATGAAAGATGGTTGACAAATGAACATAACTGCTCGTTCGTCATATGGTTTAAAAATACGGTAATGACTCAATTGTCTCAAACAAATCATAATGTTTCTGATACAATAAGATGGTTGGCGTATGGGCCTAAATTTCAAGTTAGGTCTTATGAAGTATACGCTATTAATGGATATGTCTTTCATACGAACCGTCAAGATGAAAAGAGCAAAATGCAAAATAGTGGAGTAAGTGTCGTAGCATCTTCAAGAGAATTTGCTAGTGCTAAAGATAACAAACCAATAAATGCGACAATGTCATATTACGGGGTAATTGAGAATATTTGGGAACTTGAATATAAAGACTTCACAATTCCTCTATTTCAATGTAAATGGGCCGATAACCATCGTGCTGTACAAGTGGATGAACATGGATTCACACTTGTTAACTTTAGTCGAGCGAGTCATGATAACGATCCACTCATCTTGGCATCTCAAGTGAAACAAGTTTTTTATGTCACCGACCCAGCTGATCATAAATGGTCTGTTGTCCTTCCTGGAAAAAGACGCATTGTTGGGATCGGCGATGTGATAGATGAAGAAGAGTATAATCAATTTGACGAGAATCCACCTTTTTCCAATGGCTTAAGTATATTAGAAGAAGAAGTCGATTTAAATGCAAATTATGCACGTTCTGATCACAATGAAGGGGTTTGGATAGCGGGGTAAGTTTTCAACCTTCTAATATTGTCACCATTTTACTTAATTTTTTTTAACCTTCTAATACGATATTTATTCAAAAGTATAAAAGTAGACATAAAATCCTTGCACCTGTCTGATAACATCACCAATCACTTTATTTTGTGAACCAGGTACTTAATCCTGGTCATCTATTTTCTTCTCATGTATGTCACCCAACATCTTCACTTGAAACATACTTACCGGTATACCAAAATACTATCCATCAGTGCAAATTCACATACATGCATGATGCAATAGTTGAGTTCTTATTGGAAAAAAAAATACCTAAAAATGATTAATATAATAATACTGACTGGTTATTCATGACGAAGAGTTCATATTTTTAAAACGATTTGATAAAAATTCCCATGGACCAAAAACAACATATGAGTGGCCAGACGGGAAACGACAGTACTATTACTAAAGTAAATTATTCTTTTAATTAATCCATTATTTTATTTTACTAGTACTTCACTGCCTTATTTTAAAGTCATAGCTGCAAGACTCAAATAGAAGCAGACTTCCCTCGTAAATTATGGCGTTTCTACCTAACAGTATCCCACTACAGGGTTTCATATTTATGTGTCTAACTATCTCATGTTTGTAATTTTAATTTTACAGTCGAAATGTTTTTGAAGTGATTATCAAGTCTCAGACTAATATATGTTCATGCAGAATACAAAATCCAAGAAATCATTACCATAATCATATCACACGTTTATAATGAATGTCACCATAAACACCAGCCTAAATTCTGTCAAACAACAATATATAGAAAAAAGACATGGAGATCTCTTCAAGCAAAAGAAAAGCCACTGAAAACAGCATATGGAATGATATAAGTTGAAGATAGCATTAAGAATACTTTCCCATGCATTTCATGTTTTTTTTTTTTGTATCATGTTGTATGCTTTTACTTTGTAGTAGGCATTTAAGTCAAGTATAATTTAATCTAGTTTCTATGTTAATTTTTTTCATTAAGGATATTGGATGTGCCATTAGGTCTCTTGTTTTCATACTAACATTGAGTACACATTCAATGATTTCTTTAAGAATTGTTGTTTTCCTCAAATTTTTTCTTATGTAAGAATGTTATATTGCCATTTAAAAACAGCCATGAGTTAATGATGTACAGTTAGCAAAATTGACTAGTGGATGTTATAGTCTAGTGTAAAATTGACTTTAATTCGAAATTGGTTATACATGTGTTGCTTGATCTTTGTATCCGGATCATTAACCTGAGATAGCAGATTAAAATAAATAGCAGGATGATACGTGCTTTACTGAATTGAAGTAAATAGCAAGGTGATATAAGTGTCAAGCATTATGTTATTGCAGGTTTCGGAAGTACTTGCTGCAAGCGTGCTTCCGATGTATCATTTATATCAATGTTTTTCATTTCCTCATCTAGTGTTTCCTGTTCAATTGCATGTGTAGTCTTCTGCTGCATTTCTTTTTTTTCTTCAACTTTTGTACCGACCTAGGATCTGGAAGCTTATCTTGGTGGCTTTGATTTATCTCAAGATTTAAACAGAAATAAAAGAGATAATTGCTGTTTTTTTAATTGCTAATATCTACATGTATGGTCTTTCGCATGATATCTACATGTTTGATTGCTGGATTTTTCTTCTTTTGCATGAAATATGTTATAACTTTCGGATGCTCATATGTGATACAGGAATAATGGAAATACAACCATCTGAACACACTGAAGAGCAAAACAATTCTGCTCCCGTTTCACAACCATCATCTAAGAGGAGGCAATGAGGTCCAACAACCGGAAAGAAATACAGAACACCCGAGCCAAAATTCATTGAGTGGTGTGATAATGGAAAACCTATTGGAAAATGGATGAAGTCTTTTAAGGCGTACGTAGGCGATACAGCAAGATCTAGAATTGATATCAATATCAAAGATTGGGCTAGCGTTAGTCAAGGGCTTAAGGATACCATCTGGGAAGACATTAAGGTGTTATACATTAATTTGTTCCCTTGTTAAATTGTCAGTTGGATCCTTTGTGTTTGGAGTCATGGACCGCTTTCATTGTTTATCAGATTTATTTTTACTGCTTTGACGTTGTTTTTTTTTTTAATCTCAGATTGAGTACCACATCGACGAACAAATGAAAAAGAATGTGTTAAAAATTGTTCATGGAGCATGGAAGGATTTTAAAACAAAATTGGTTAGTGGTTGGATTACGAAAACCAGAAAGCTTCCAGAAAACCATAAAGAGCCATACGAATTTTATGATGGTGTTACAAAATCACAATGGGAGACCTTTAAGAAGTATTGTGAAACTGAGGAGTTTAAGGTATGATGGTGTTCTGATATGATGAAGTACATAAATGGTTGAATCAAGAGTATGTAGTTTGAGTCGGATTAGTTTTTAAAATTTTTCTTATAATATCACTTACTTAAGGCGGACTATAAATCATTTGATTTACTCACTAAGTTTTTTTGACGATTAGGTGGTAGAATGACATGGTTACTTATGACTGTTTAACTAGTGATGTAAAGGCCACACCACCCTACACTCACGGAAGACCATTCTATTTCTTTATAATTCATAAAATTTACAGAACCCATGTAATTATTTTCAGCTAAACTTTGTGGTTTATGCTGCAAATATCTGTAGTTATAGTTGTAAATTTTCATTTACAAATGCAGTTTTTGACTGCAAAAATTTGCAGTATTAACAACAAATTTTCACAAAACATAATTACAGAAATTTCTCGCAAAACCCGATTTTGAGAATTCTAAAGTTAACATAAAAGGTATTAACATGTGAACACACACTACTTATGTTTCAATGTGAAATCTTAGGGAACATATATTTATGTACATTGTGTACTATAAAAGAAAACTGATATATATGTAGTCATACCAAGATATGATTTTGTCATATGTTGTCCTAAAAATATATACAGATAACTAAATCAGTTAGAATTATTGTGATGATCTATCAGTAAATTTGCTTTGATTAAAAATTATAGTGGAATCGCTTTGATTAAAAATAAAGACATATAAATTATAGTGGAATCGCTTTGATTAAAATACAGTGAAACAAAGCCAAGTTTGTGACCACTTCAAAGACTTGTACATAGATGTGGTCCATAAAAGAGTTTATTCTACTTGTGTTCATCTAACTGTTAAAAACAAAATAATGACAGAAAAGCTCCAAAATTATCAAATACTAAAATTTAAAAAAAAATTAATATATCATTTATGTATTTGTGTTCATCTTCCATTTTCTTTTAATGTAACCGATTTGATTTTCCAGTTTTCGCGCTAAATTTCAAAAATAATAACATATCCTTCCTCTTTAATTTTTTTGATATTTACGCTAGAATTGTTAATGTCATAAAACAGCTAATAAGTGAGAAGGCTAGGAAGAATCAAGCATGCAACGAACATCCTCACTATTTAGGACAAGCTGGGTATGCGGGAAAGAAGGCTAAATGGATAACTGAAGGCCATAGTTCTTCTATCACATTGCCAGGTGGACCTGCTATGGATCGGAGTAAAGATTGGATTTTGGCACGATCAAAAAAAGGAGCTGATGGAAATTATGCCATCCCTAATGAGAAAACTAAGATGGTTGCAGATAAAATGGTATGACAAGTTTCCATGTATATTACCACTTTACATGTTTTAAACTGAAAACACACACTGCCCAACATTCCTTATTTGAAATTACTAATTTTAAGCATCAACACTTGTGGACCAAAGTTGCAAAATATTACAGCGGGAAGATCCCTGTATGAGTACTTTAAAATGCCTTGTTTTTGCAAATTTTTAAACTAATTTAGGAGACATCCTTAATAGTTTTTTTTTCTTTTAATATTTTATAACTACTGTATGCGTGAGTAATACTCGAAAAAAGGGGTTTGAAAGATTTATAATTGACTGAAAAAAATGGCTAGAAATATGTTGTTGTTTTCATTGTTATTGAGTTTGATCAAAATTGAGTTTGATCAAAATTTACTTAGAAAATACGTTTAGAAAAAACACGGGAGTTATATAGTACAATTCTCCTTACAGTTTAGAAAAAACGTTTAGAAAAAATATCCTAATATGCGTGCTCATAAATCTTTCAGCCAGGAGATGTGCTTACAGTTTCAATAACCCAAAAAGAAGGGTCTCGTCTGTTTTCTGTAACATTGGTTGCTGGATCAATTGGATACATATCACTGGCATATACTAAATGAGGCGAAGTTCCAACAAAAACAGATGTATGTGCAATTGGTTAACGAGGCCAAATTAACTCAGAGTTGAGTTCTGTTTACAATTTTGCATGTGCAATTGGTTAATTGTTTACAATTTTGTGGATAATTTCTTGCGGGCATGGACTATGAGAACTCATGACATGTACATGACACACACCATGGAAATTCTAATGATTTATAAGTGTGTCTGCATGTAGAAAACCAAAATTCATGTAGGGTGTTTATATTACATGAACATTTGTCATGTGCTGCATCTTAATTTATTTATTTCTGGTTGGCAGAACGATTGGAGAGGAAAAGCCATTGAAGGATCATGGGTTCCAAATAGGCATGATGATGTCTTGAGTCGTGCTCTTGAAAAAAGAGAGCATTCCGGTCGAGTTAGAGGGATTGGTGGGACGGTGGGTATAAAAAACATATTTGGAGAGGTAGAGAAAAGGAAAGGGCGAAGCGGTGTAATATCAGCTGATGAGTTGTATGTTATCACTCAGGAAATAGAGGCTAAAGTGAGCCAAAAATTGAGACAAGAGATGAGTACAATGGTTCAAGAGCAGGTTGCAAACATTCTGAGCACGATGAATATGCCTAAGGATGTGGAGATCAACAACACACCATTAACTGATCATCGTAGTAGTTGTCAATCCACGCACCCGAGCAAATTGCAATATGCAAACAAAACTCAAGAGAGGGATCCCTATGCAGACTTGCAGGTAAACAATTTAAAGTTGAGTTTATAAACGTATATGATTTTATGTATTTGACAAATGCTAGTGAAAAATGTTGATTGTGCACTTGTCATTTTAGAAACCTATTAAATGTCGTTTGGCTGTGAATATGGACTTCAAAATTGTCGTCGTGGGTCATGGCATGGTACATCCCTCTTCAAGGCCCAGTGATCAATGCCATAATCAACAAATTTTGGTCGACCATGTAAAGGTTGGAATTGATGCAGTGGAGTCTAGTTATGAAGGAACCCCACTTCCTGTTCCAACTAGACATCACAACACGATAGGAGAAGCGGTCGGGAGTTTTGTTCAATGGCCTAAAAGCCTTGTGCTTTTAAGAGATAATGATACGGTAATGAATGCATTTAATTATATTGAGTTTATTTTTGAATTCATAATAAACTGGTTTTAAAAGTCGTTTGCAATTCTTTTTTTTCCCTAGTACTAGTATTTATGAATTTGTAGCTTACTGTAATGTGTCTTTAGTGTCGCTGTAGCACTGTTTGAAGTGTATTTTAAATTTTCTCATAGGAGCATATATGAATACATAATTTATTTTTGATTTTTTCTAACCAACAATAAACTACTAACCATTAATTAATTTAACATCAATACTATAAATGGAATGCAAGTATATATTTCTGTATATATTTCCATATATGAACATGCTAGAGATATTGCTTTCATATCCGTAGAGTCATGCTTTACTTTATGCAAGTATGAATTTTCTTATATTACATCATTTTAGACATCTACTTACAATTTTGAATTAGGTGCCTACATCTCTATCAAACAAGGATTTATTTGAAAATATTAATGACAAGGTCGTGAATACAATGGCAAATGAGACTGCAAAAAGCAAATCAATCGTGGATGAAGAAATTCTCAAAACTTTAACGAGCGAATGCAGATATTTCCATGATCTAGTACTTCAGATGCTATCTAATGATAGTGCCATCAATGCAATTCAAGTGAATAAGGATTTATTCACATATGATGAGGACTTTGAAATTCATATCACGATGGATGATATTATCCAATTCTTTAGTATGGAGTGGTTGAATGCATCATGGTTGCAGCTTTACATCATGTGAGTATTTTTTCCTTATCAGTTTTTTTCATATATAACCATCTTAGTTTTTGATGAATAGTCAATTTTTAAAAAACTAACAATGTATGTTTAAATTTGTGTAGGTGGTTAAATCATATGTGCAATGATCTCAAAGTGGAGACCATTGGGTTTATGTGTCCCAAAATGCTTTCCCAAGTGCGAAAACATCCAGATGCGACAAATAGATATTTGTCGAACACATGGAAAGCATTGCAATCTAAAAGTTTACTTTTAGCCCCACACTACGAAGGGTATGAACCTTAAACTTTTAATAACTAATTTACATATTTGATGCCAAATTTAACTTACTATAAATCTTGGAATGCAGGAAACATTGTATACTGCTTGTTTTGCGTGTACAAATGAATGAAATTTATGTTTTTGATCCTCAGACCGAACTCAAACTTAAACTTGAAATTAAGCCGCAAGTGAGCTTGTAAGTTGTATATATTGCTCTCTTATGTGAAGTTAGTATATGTGGTTATTAAAAAAATTCTTGCATGTGTAGGGCCTTCCAAATTTACAAGAAACTCGGTGGCAAGTCTCGAAGAAGTACCTTGACTTGGAAGCATGTTAAGGTGATTTGATTTTCTAACAAAAAATAAAATAAATATAATATATAGTTTGGTATATGAATTCATTTTAAACTAACTATTAAATTATCTTGTAATATTGATATAGTGTCCTCAACAATTAGGAGCAACCGACTGTGTATATTATGTGATGAGGTATATGCATGACATAGTGAAAAATTACAATCAAAGCATCAATTTACAAAAGGTACTACTTTAGTTTTTTTCCTTCATATTATATATCAGTTACATTATAGGTATATTTCGATCATATCATTGCTGCAATGCTAGTTAGAAGAAATCAAATGTTATTGTAGTTGTGTATTGCATTTACCTTGGTTCATTGAGTACGCTTAGCTTATGGGTTGCTTGGATTTCGGGTAAATCAAGTCAAAGACGAATTAGGAGGCCTGTGTATTGCATCTTCATACGTTGAGTATAGCGCACTAGGGACTATGTTTTATTATATTTTGGACATCGTGTGGGTAAGGCTTTGGGATCCAAATTATTAAACTTAATCTGTAATATTATGCTTCATTTTCTGCATATCTGCCTGGTTACTCAAAAATGTTTAACACTACTAATATCATCTTTGTCACCAAAAAATAATTTAAGATAACTGCACCATATTGCGGCTTCAACTCAAAATGCTCAATGACAATAAGAAACGTAGAAATTAGCAGAGTTTCTCGGTAGCGTTTAGCACATAATGAGTCATCAAGAAACACAGTGTTATCGTGTTCAGAGTTCAATCTCTATGTGGTAGCGTAGAATCCGTATGTACATCTCCTAAACGTGTTCTAGTAGTGCGTGGACGCTTTGAATGTTTTACGCTTAATGTTCTAGCATTAATCATACCAAATTCAGAAACTATTATGCTATTTCAAGGGAATGTATTAGTAGAGAATGTGGCAGACCAAGTAAAATACAATGCTCTCTATCATGAAGATAGTTAATTGTTGCTTCAGTTCATGCGTACATTCAGTTCATGTGCCATATACTCAGGTCTATATTCACCACTCAGTTCATTTTCATACACTTGTACACATATATCAGTTCATGTGTACATTCAACGCATATAGGCAGTAATTGAGATGTATCATCCATTCAGCTCATCTGTACATCTAATGCTGCATCAGTTTTTAAATAATCAAACTATTAAATATATTTCATGAATAATGAATATAGTTGATGCATATATCAGTTGATATCATGTATACAATTTCTTGTTTGTCATTTTTTATCATTCAGACTTCAGAGCTTTGAGTTGCTGACTTGCTATGGATGAGCGTGGATTGTTTGTAGTTTGGCTAGTTTGTACTTGTAGTTTGGCTATGAACTATGAATAACGTATTAATATGAACTGTTATCTGCTGATTTAAAGGAATAAGAGTTATTGATGCTTCACTGACTTTTATTAGTTGTTGCGATCAATATTTGGATTTGGTTGCGTTTGATTTTTGTGAATTTAGTTTTATCTAACAAGTTGATTGGCGTGTGTATTTTAATGATAGCATAGTTTTAATGTTGTTGATTAGGTCTGTCTTACTCTTTTGTGTATATAACTTTAAGAATAGGTCTGTCTTGTTTGTTTGTTTGCTGAATTTGTTTGCATACTCACTTGTATAATAATTTTTTTAATTGCAGGACTTGGTACAAGACGGTTCTTATAGCCAACAAGAGATAGATGAGGTTCGGGACAATTTAGCTAGTTATATCATGTATAATTGGATGTAGTTGTTTTTTATTCTGTACGTTGATCTTTTTAATGCACGTTGGTATTTTATTATTTACATTATGTTTGTGACAAATTATGTTTGGCAAGGCCAAAATAGAGAAGTATTGTGACAAATTATGATGATGGATAATATAATTATATTTTATGTTCGATCAGTTTCATAGTAATGTACATTTGTGAAAATTTTAACTGCAACTTCATACGTGGTTTTTATATTCTGAAATAGTTATGATGCAAATTTTTTTTTTCAAATATTTCTTGTGTCGGTTGTTACTTCAAAGATGGCCGATACAACTGTTTGTCAATTGTGTCGGTCGACAAACTAAAAAGGTCGACACAAATATCAATCATATGTGTCGGTCGTCAGCAAAGGGTAGACGCAAAACCAATATCATTTGTGTCGGTTGATATAAGAGGCCCGACACAAGAAAGTGTCATTTGCTTCACCGTATAAACTACTTTGCGTCGACCGTTTGTAAGAAACCGACACAAATAATATTTAATTGCGTCGGTCGAATAACCGACACAACAAAAAAAGGTCTTTTGCGTCATCTTCATTTGTGTCGGTTGTAAAACCGACACAAAAGGGGTTAAATGACCGACACAAATGACATGTTTTGTAGTAGTGATCCTTTCGAAAGCTTCAAAACATTTAAGTAAAACCTTGAAGGTTAACATCGAAACCTCCTTTCGAAACCATTGCCTTTGAAACCCTTGAACCCTTTCGAAAGCATTTAGGTAGTGGCTTAGTATAACTTTCAAACAAAGGCCACCATTTGAAAGCATTGATGGCTTCAATACACTCGAAAGGCAAAAGAACGGCAGCAGGGTTTTGACCAGGTTGAGATTACCCCTTTTGAAAGCATTAATTTCAAAACTAAGTAGCTTCTTCGGAAGCTACTACTTAAAGAAGAAGCGGCAACCCGTTTTGAAAGCAATTTAAAAAGATTGCTTTGAAATCATATGTTTCGACATCTTCAAAAACATTTAATAAAATAGTCAAGTGCATTTCTTTAGAAAACAAAATATAGGTTTCAATCCCATCGGGAGCAATGCTTTCAACATCCGGCCTTCCGCCTTTCTCCAAGCCACTACGTACCAATATTGTGATACCTTGTGTATTGGTTTCGGCTTAGTTGGTTCGACATGGTTAGTGTCCACTTGGTTGAGGCGGAAGCATCGGGTCGAAAGTTAGCTTCCGAAATGGCGGAACACAATTTCTAAATAAAGGCTGTTTTAATACCTTTTTAAGTAATTGCTTTATACCTAACCCGCCTATTTGTAAACATGTGATTGGTTTCCTTAACTTTTCAAATTATTTTTCAAATAAACTACCGCATAATTTCAGATCAAAACCGAGATTGATTTAAAAAATAAGTCCTTCCATTAAGCAAATCAATTAAATCATTTAGGACCTTCGTTTAGAATAATTTAATTCTCATAGTAAATCACTTAGGTAAAATCCAAAAAAACAAAAAAAATCACTTTTAATATATTATCTAACATATCTAAATTCAGACCCAAATTCTCAATATAATTTTCAAAACAAAATTCTGAACCCAATTAACCATATTTTCCTTTGAAAATTCATAATAAATTCTCCATTACTTGAAAAATTATGAAAATTTAAAATCAACTCCACAATCATGTTTTACATAACATATAAATTCCTCATGGCATACAACAATCATTATAATCGGTTTTTACCTTAAAACCGTATAAAATCTTATTTAAACAATTATTTTTAAATCAAACTTGTTATAAATCCAAGCAATCATCGTCCAAATCATCATAACAATGAGTTTAATCTTAAACCCAAAAACATATGACCGTAAAACAAAATAGAGATTATACTATTCACCTTGATTAGGATAAGGAGATTTAATTGAGACTAATTTCCCCTAGCTTGAATCCTAAGCTTTACTTGAATTTTCTCTTCTTTACTTCTAGTAAAGCCCCACTCCACCCTTTTCTTACGTTTGTTTTTATTTTTTCAAAATGAACGTGAATGGTTAAGGCACGAGAATATAAGGGTGATGGAAATATGGTGTGATAATTACCCTAATACCCTTGTGCTAATTAATTTAACATGTATAACCATTTGTAGCCCATTTATTTAATTATGCTCGACCTCTAGGTTTATTTTCAAATCTCAATCCCCTTATCACTCTAATTCTTACATTATTCTATTTAATGTATCTAATTAAATCTTCTGAATAATGTTATAAAAAATTAGAGGTGTTACACTATCCTTATTTATACATTTATTTATAATGCATGTTCAATGAGTACTTTCAATTTTACATGCTTCAACCTCTCTCCTTAACACAATGTTATGAGCTCAATAAGAGGTCATTTTATCTTTAAAATAGTAATAATTAATTAAATTAGTCATATTGTGAATAAAGAGAGTATAAAAAAATAACAACAATAACTTGAGCGCCTTTAACTTTTGAAGCAATATTTTCCATATAGTACTCATTTATTTTTCCTTTATTTTGACTTTGTAGAATCAAGCAATATAATGCGAGCTTTTTTTCCTTAGCATTTTGATAAAATGCTTATCATTCTCAGTAAAGAACCCCTTAAAATTGGTTATCCCCATGGATACCACATCCTTGAAAGCTTATAAAATATTTTACTTTATGATCTTTTGACTCTTGCCTTTTTTTCAATTATCCCAATATGGGCGGATGTAACCCTCCTAATTGCAAGAGCTAGATCCATGAAGTTAAGCAATAACAACATATTCTCTTAATAATCCTTAGAGTTAGTCTCAAACAAGATGAGAACATTAAAATTGCCAAACATTTTAGTCAAATTAGTTGAAAATTGAACAAAAATTAAGGATTGAACGTATATGCTCATATCTAATATCAGCCATAGTAAATTCAAATAATTGGTAAGTCTCTTCTCAAGATACCTAGCATAACATTAATATCAAGTCTTTAGACAGTAATATTAACTATAAGTGGTACTCTTATTTAACGGTAAAATATTCACAATAAATTCAAGTTAAATAATGTAACACCCCATATTATTTAGCAACATTATTTAGAATATTTAATTAGTTAAATAAAATAAAATAATGTAATGATTAAGGAAATGAGATTTGTGATAATAAAGGGTAGTCATGCTTATGTAAACTAACGAATTAAGTAGAATTAAAATGAATTAAGTTAGGGTGAGTAGACAATGGCAAAATAGGTAGAAGTAATAACTTTATACCCTAAATCTTCACTACATTCATTTCATACATTCATTATAAAATTTACCAAAACTCAAGCATTTAGACGCCGACTACCATTAAGAAGAAAAAACAGGAAAATCAAGCTAAATCAAGAGGAAGAAGCTAATTAACTTAAATCAAAGATCAAATTTCATCTCCTTAACATTACAGCTAAGGTGAATAATGACTATATCTCTTATTTTTGATTGATTTCGGTTTTAGATGATTTCGAAAGTATTTGCAAATGTTTTGCCATGTTTTGAATGATAAATGGATGTATATATATGTTGATGATTTAGGCTATTTTATATTCATTTTATGATGAAAGTTGATTTAGAAAACCTAGTTTATGACATCCAAATTACTTGCATATTTAATCTGAGGTCAGATATATTATTTTGGAAATGTTTGTATTTCATAATTTTTTGAATTATTGTGGATTTATTATGAATTTTCTAGTGAAGAAAATGTTATTTTGGGTTTAAAATTATTTACGACCAAGATATAATGGCTTTGGACCTAAAATTTAAATATGTTAGAAAACATATTAAATGATATTTTATGGAATTTTTGGAGAATTTTCCTAAGTTCTTTATTAAGTATATAAAATTATTTATGGTAGGGGACTTAATGTTTTATATGTTTAAAATAGGAGAAGGGGTATTTTGCAAATGTTTTAGTTAAACAAATCTGAATTCGACAACACTTTAGAAAATCTTTTATGACGAAATTGGAAACCAATCACATTATTACAAATAAGTAGGTTAGTTGGAAAAGAAATTACTTTAGAAGGAAATAAAATAGTTTTGTAAGTATTTGCTCTCTCGCCTTAATCGGAAGCCACCTTTCGACTAAGTTCCTCCGCCTCAATCACAGTTGAAACCAGCGTGCCTGGTATCAATATTGGTACATAGTGAATTGAAAAAAGGCGGAAGGTATGAGGTCGAAACAGGGGGTTCCGAAGGGGTCGAAACCATGCTTTAACTTTAGAAAGAAAATGTGCTTGCTTGCTTTCGAATGAGATGGCTTTCAACTTAATTAGTTTAAAGAAGAGTTTTTGACGTGGGTTGCCGCCTTTATTTTTAAATTGGCTTTCGATAGTGTTGAAACAAAAGTTGTCGGTATTCATCCTTTCAATCCAGTTGAGGCCATTGCCTTTAAACAAGGTTTCGACGGGATGCTTTAGGTTTTATTAAAGAAGCCATTTTCCAATGCTTTAGAAAGGAATGGTGTCGAAACCATCTACTTTCTTTACTTAGGAAAAATGTTTTCGAAAGAGGGCTTTCGACTTAGATGTTTTATGACCCTTAGTTCTTTTGAATGATAAACCCATAGGTTTCGACTTAAATGGTTTTAATTGTTTCAAAACTATGTTCCTCAAGCTCTTACTTGAACCCAATGCTTCGTAAGGTTTGTTTTAAGCAGTATACTTTAATTCTTTCGAAAGGTAACTAATATAGGTTTCGAAGGGGAAGTTCCCTAGTATTTTCGAAAGGTATAGGTTATGGTTTCGAAGGGGAGTCCCCTAATGGTTTCGAAAGATATTTAAGGCATTTTTAATGGAAGGTTTCTAAATGTTTTCGAATGGCAAGTGTTATGTTTTAAAAAGGATGTCTAAGGTTTTAGGGCTTTTAAAAGAGAAGAATTCAATATTTTTGAAAGGGCTTCTGTAAATGGTTTTGAAAGGTATTTTTTGTCCTTTCGGCCTATGGTTATAAAGTAAAGTAGATTACTTATATCGTAAAGGGTACTTTAAATGGCTAAGAAAAAGGTAATTTCAATGGTTTCGAAAGGGTTGTTTAAAGATTTTAAACAAAGGTTTCGAACGAATTGCTTTTGCCAATATAGCCTAAGTGTTTTAAGTAAAAAAGGGTTTTAACTGATTTCGGAAGGATGGGAAATCCTTAATGTATTTCATCAATATTATTTTGAGTAAAGTATATATAACATGGAAAATAGCTTAAGGTAAAGCAAAGAGTATATTTTCCTTGTATATATATGATTTAAAGGTTTAAATCATTTTGAAAAGGTTTTCAAGGAAAATTTAAAGGGTAATTAACCCTAAGAAAATGACTCAGATATAGAAGACCAGATGGTACTGGTGTAGCGTCGCGCTCTATACATTAGCTTTAACCCCAAGCTAATTTTAGTCCAAATTCTAGTGTGTAGAGCTTAGGCACAGGCAGACTCAAATGATGGTTACACACCGAAATGGAATATTTGTACAGGGAAAATGTTATTGGCGAGCCTACAAAACCATTAGGATCAGAAGACCCTGGAAGATGTAAGTTAGGGGTAGACTATCTAGAAGACTTATCTAACAGTTGTTAAATCATATTTATTATGTTTTCTGGTAGGCCCAAGCTAGCCAAAGGTTAGTAGTCAGCCAAACAAAACTACATTTGTTTCGGACAGCAGGTCCAGTAAATTACCTGTTTTTAGCATAAAGGATATTTCTATTTTGATATAATCAGTTTAATTAACCAGTTTGGTTGCAGGATTATGATTTGCAAAAAGATATGTTTTGAAAGAGACAGTAGTAAGAGGAAACCTGTTCCATTAAGCGGCGTGGTCTCACTCAATATCATATATAACCGAGATATATAGTATAATTCACACCAGGCTTTATGTCTGACTCGAAGCTTTTGTTTTTCCCTTTAAGTCTCGGGTGCTCAAAATTGATTTGAGTAGACTAAGCGTAGAAAGTTTTCAAGTTTTAGTAGGTGGACGAGCAAAGCTTTCAAAGACATGTAGGAGGCAGATTTCTAGTTATGTAAAGATACTTTGTTTTAAAATTCCGCTATGTATATTAAAAAGTTAGTCTAGTATTTTCTGATCATCCAAGGGGACATCTTCATATGTCGATCTTTGCGTATTTGTAATAATTATATTTGATCAATGTTTGGGAAACATTATGGGATTATGTAAATGAATATGAAACATGTTTTGTGAAATGTAATTAGGAAAGCTATTTTTGAAATCTGTGATTTTGTTTCATATTCATGTGATTCTGATATTATGAATACCATTACATTACCATCTTTGGTTATCGAAAATTAATACTATAGATGACTGTAGCATCTGTAGCGCTTAGCTTCGGGCCTCCAGATAGGGGATGTTACAACTTAGTATCAGAGCACATTTTATGAAAAACTTTAACTACAAATGATTTTGAAAACATAATCCTTAAGAATTAGAAAAAAGATAGGGGTATGGGATAACGCTATAATAACGTACTTGTATTTGGTATATACAAGTTTATGCTTTATCTCTAGTCTCTTATCCTTAGTAGACTATTCTTTTGTATCTCATAAGGCTCGAACCCAGATATGGATGCTAGAAGAGTTAACATTGGTGGGGAAGCACCACGACAAACGGAAATACCAGACTAAGTACTAGGAGAAACCCAAGTCAGACATAAGCAGAGAATGTGGGTGTTGGATTCCCGCAAACGGATATGGTAGCAATGTATCGGTTCTTCGCAAACATGGTACAAGTAGGAATTGATGCTGAAGTTGTTGGAGGTAATGCTATAGGAAGGAATCAGGAAGTTACAGTGGTGACCAAGTATGCCATTCTGAGTAGAGATAATACTCGGCTTGGAGGAAAGCCATTAATTGGCACCAAAGATGCCATTGAAGTGGAGAACTGTTACTGCAATGTGAAAGAATCTTTGCAGATATGGGGCTCGATGACTTACAAAAGAGAAGACTTGCTTCAAGACAGTTGCAAGGAGCAGCGCTGCATTAGTGGAATAGCGTTACAGTCGGCGTTAATGAAGAAGCTTTGACATGGGATGAATTCAAGAGGAGATTTGTGGGAGGTTCATGTCTAAGGTTGTAAAGTCTACCTTACATAGGAAGTTTGCTGAGTTGAAGCAGGAAGAAATGACCGTTCTAGAATATGCTAGGAGGTTTGAGGAGCTCGTAAGGTATGCTTATGCTATAGTAGACACTATGATAAAGAGGAACGAGAAGTTCATAAGAGGTTTGAAGCCTGAACATGCTAAAGTTGTGTTGACACACATTGGAGATCCTTGTGATGTAGTTATAGAAATGGCTTTGAGGCAAGAGGAGATGTAGGATTTGCTGGAAAAGAATAAGGCCAAGGAAGCTCAAGGAGGTCAAAGACAGAAAAGAAAGTTCTTTCATAAGAAAGGGGTTCAGAAGGGTGGTGCCACAAAGAAGGGAAATGTAGAAGTGGTTTATTACAAGTGTGACAAGAAGGGACATTATGCCTACGAGTGTCAAATAAGAAAAGGAAAGAAAGCTGCCGAGAAGAAAGAGGTATGGTGTTTCAACTGCGATCAAGTTGGATACTATAAGAACCAGTGCAAGGAGCCTGCTAAGGATGGGAAAGCCAAAGGGTATGCATTGGAACCAGCTATCTCGAGACCAACAACATATGAAAAAGGAAAAGCAGTGTTAGGAGGTACACTTTTGATTCATGGTATGTCAGTTAGAATTCTGTTTAATATTGGTGCATTACATTCTTTTATCTCTCGATGTTTGGTAAATAAGCTTAACCCAGAACACACATATTTAGTTACTTCCTTAAGGGTTGCAAATCCAATAGGAGGATATGTGACACTTGAGATGAAGTGTGACCACTTAGAGTTTGATTTGCTAGGTCATACCTATGTTTGCAGTTTTCACGTGTTTGATTTCGTAGGGTTCGAAATTATTTTGGGTATGGATTGGTTAAGTAAATACGATGCTAGGATATTTTTTCATGATTGGAAAATATCACTTAGACCCTGACTGTAGAGATCAGATAGTATATTCTATAGGAAAACCCTAGCTGTTAGGTGAATGCATTGCTGGGTATTATGGAGATAGAAGACGAGATAAGTCAAGTTTTCGTGGTTAGAGAATTCGCAGATGTTTTTGAGCCTGTAGTGGGACTACTACCGAAACGAGCCATTGAGTTTCGAATTGATTTAGTACCCGGAGCAGAACTAGTGAGTATACCACCAAGCAGAATGACACCCACTGAGATGAGAGAGTTAAAGGTGCAGTTGGTTGACTTGGAAGGCAAAAAAATTTATTAGACGAAGAAGTTCGCCTTGGGGTGCAGCCATAGTTTTTGTGAAGAAACCGGATGGATCATTAAGGCTATGTATCGATTATCGTAATTTGAATGAGAGTACGATAAAGAATCGATATCCATTGCCTAGAATTAACGATTTGTTCGACCGGTTTAGCGAAACCAAAGCATTTTCTCAGTTGGATTTGGCGACTGGATTCCATTATCTTAGGGTAGCTGAAGAGAGTATTCCTTTGACGACTTTTAGGACCAGATATGGGTCGTACAAATGGTTAATGATGCTACTCGGATTGACTAATGTGCCAACTTTCTTCGTAGATTTGATGAACCGAGTTTTCCAAGAGCACTTGGATAGGTTCGAATTTGTGTTCATAGATGATATTTTGATATATTTTAAGGATGGGAGAGAGCATGAAGTTCATCTTAGAGTAGTGCTTGAGACTTTGAGAGAACACCAGCTGAAGGCAAAGTTTTTGAAGTGTCATTTCTGGAAGAGAGAAGTGAAGTTTCTTGGTCATGTAGTTTTCAGTGAAAGGGTTGTCAGGGGATCAAGCTAAGATCGAGGTAGTGAATAGTTGGAAGAGACCCGAAACGGTGACTGAAATAAGAAATTTTCTAGGATTAGGTGGATATTATCGGAGGTTTATTAAGAATTTTTCGTGGATAGCAGCAACGTTGACTAAGCTAACTCGGAATGATGTGAAGCTCGTCTGGATAGATAAGTGTGAGGATGCATTCCAAAAGCTAAAACACTTATTGACGAATCCACCTATGTTAGTCGTTTCAGAGGGGAATCGAGATTTAGTTGTATACATATATGCTTGTGGAGTAGGATTAGGAGTTGTGCTAATGCAAAGAGGTAAAGTGATTTCCTACTCTTCTAGATAGCTTAGACCTTATGAGGTTAGATATCCGACCCATGACTTGGAATTAGCAGCAGTGATTTCTGCTATGAAGTTGTGAAGACATTACCTTTTGAGATTCGAGTTATTTATATATCATAAGTCGTCGAGGTAATTATTCTCGTAGAAGGAATTAAATATGAGACAATAGAGGTAGTTAGAGTTTTTAGCCGCCTATGGCTTTGGCATTGAGTACACAATGGGAAAAGGCAACAAAGTAGCGGATGCATTTAGTAGAAGACATCAGAATGTAGTGTTAGCTTTGTTGGTAGAATGGAAGGATTTGGAAGCTTTGACTACCTGTAGTGTGCACTTAAGACCGACTGCTAGTTCTAGTAAGAGCACTGCCGTGTTGTCCTATTTAGAAGTTCGACCAGTGCTGATCAAGAAAATTGCTTCTAAGATTAAGGAGGGTCCAGTATTAGCACAGAGGATTAGAAGGCTTAATGTTGGATCAGAGATCTATGATCCGAAAGATTTTTGTCTTGACCAGAGGGGATGGTTGAGAAAGAAGAGACGATTGTGTGTTTCAAATGTTGAGGACTTAAGGAAAGAAGTTCTTGGAGAATGTCATCGATCCATGTTTATGATTCATCCTAGAGGGACCAAGATGCATCAAGATATGAAGATGATCTTCTATTAGGAAGGTATGAAGAGAGATGTTGGATTGTGGGTTAGGTAGTGTGCAAACTGTCAACAAGTGAAAGCCGAACATCAGAAGCCGAGTGGGTTGCTTTAGCCTCTAGAGATTCCAGTTTGGAAGTGGGATTCTATTTCCATGGATTTTATAGACGGGTTGCCAAGCTCAAATAGGAGTAATGAAAGTATATGGGTCACAATGGACAGGTTGGCCAAGAGTGCCGATTTCTTTCCAATTAAGTCAACCAGGACAACACCTATTTTAGCTATGTTGTTCATGAAGAACATAGTTAGACTACATAGAATTCCTAGTAGCATAGTCAGTGACGGAGATGCTTTGTTCACTAGAGAATTCTAGAAGAGTTTACAGGATGTGTTAGGCAATAAGCTCAAGATGAGTAGTGCATGTCACCCTTAAATGGACGGGAAGAACGAGAGAGACAATAAGGTACTCGAGGATTTACTAAGAGCTTGTGTATTGGACTTTGGTGGATCTTGGAAAGATCACCCCACATTTGATTGGGATTTCAAATAATAATAGTTATCAGACTAGTATAGAAATGGCACATTTTGAAGCTTTGTATGGAAGACTATGCAAATTGCCGGCATATTGGTTGGAAACTGGAGATAGATTAGTCTTAAGTCCAGATTTGGTTAGATAAGATTGAGCTGATCTAAAAAAGGATGAAAGAAGCTCAGCCAGACAGAAGAGTTACACAGATAAGAATCCTAAAGACCTAGAATTCTCAGTTGGAGATAAGGTTTTCATTAAGGTATCACCGATGAAGAGTGTGGTACGGTTCGGAAAGTCAAGGAAACTGGCACCGAGATATGTTGGTCCATTCCAGATTATAGAGATGTTTGGAAAGCTCGCATACAGAGTAGAGTTATTGATTAGTTTGGCAGAGTTCGCGATGTTTTTCATGTTTCTCATCCAAGGAAGTATATTAGGGATCCAGAGACTACTACTACACCGACCAGTGTTAGATGATTTAGTAGTAGAGCTGAATTTGACTATAGTTAGGAAGCCTGTCCGTATAGCCGAAAGATATGAAAAGAAGCTGAGAACCAAGATAGTCAGGATAATCAGAGTTTAATGGAGTGACGACGAGAGAGATTGTACTTAGGAAAATGAGAGAAGGATTTGAGATACTTATCCAGACTTGTTTCATGGTATGTTTTACCTTTTTGAATGATTGATGAATGCCTTATCGTAATTACGATGATGAAATTCTTTAAGGAGGTGAGTCTGTAACACCTCACATTTTTAGTAACTTTATTTAGGATATTTAGTTAGTTAAATAAAATAAAATAATGTAATGATTTATGAAATAAGATTTGTGATAATAAAGGGTAGTTGTGCCTATGTAAACTAATGAACTAAGTAGAATTAAAATGAACTTAGTTAGGGTGAGTAGACAAGGAAAAATAGGTAGGAGCGGTAACCTCATACCCTAAATCTTCAATACATTCATTCCATGCATTCATTACAAAATTTACCAAAACTCAGACACTTAGAGGCTGACCACCATTAAGAAGAAAAGAGGGGAAATCAAGCTAAATTAAGAGGAAGAAGCTAATTAACTTAAATCAAAGATCAAATCTCATCTCCTTAACATCAAAGCAAAGGTGAATAATGACTGCATCTCTTATTTTTGATTGATTTCGGTTTTAGATGATTCTGAAAGTATTTGTAAATGTTTTGCCATGTTTTGAATGATAATTGGATATATATACACACACACTTTTTGATGATTTAGGCTATTTTACATGTATTTCATGATGAGAATTGATTTAGAAAACCTAGTTTATGACATTCAAATTACTTATGCATTTAATCTGAGGTCAGATATAATATTTTGGAAATGGGTTTCAATTTTCATAATTTTTTGAATTATTGTGGATTTTTTATGAACTTTCTAGTGAAGAAAATGTTGTTTTGGGATTAAAATTATTTACGGCCAAGATACAATGGCTTTGGATCTGAAATTTAAATTTGTTAGAAAACATATTAAAAGAGATTTTCTAGAATTTTTTGAAGAATTTTCCTAAGTGTTTTATTAAGTATATATAATTATTTAAGGTATTGGACTTAATGTTTTATGTGTTTAAATAGGAGAAGGTGTATTTTGCAAATGTTTTAACTAAACAAATTTGAATTTGGCAGCACTTTTATAAAAGCTTTTGTAAAAGAAATTGGCAACTTATTACATTTTGATAAATAAGCAAGTTAGTTGGAAAAGAAATTACTTTAAAAGGAAATAAAGCAGTTTTGTAAGTATTTGCTGTTTCGCCTCAATCGGCAGCCACCTTTCGACTAAGTTTCTCCACCTTCATCACAGTCAAAACCAATGCGCCAAATATTAATACTTGGTACATGGCGATTTGGACAAAAGGCGGAGTCCGCAAAAGGTTAGTAGTCAGCCAAACAAACTACATTTGTTTCGGGCAGCTGGTCTAGTAAATTACCTATTTTTAGCATAAAGTATATTGCTATTTTGGTATAATCAGCTTGATTAACCAGTTTGGTTGCAGGATTATGATTTGAAAAAATATATGTTTTGAAAGAGATATTACTGATGGGATACCTATTCCCCTAAGTGGCGTGGTCTCACTCAATATCATATATATATATATCGAAATGTATAGTATTATTCACACTAGGCTTTATGTTTGACTCGAAGTTTATGTTTTTCCCCTTAAACTCTCGAATGCTCAAATTTGATTTGAGTAGACTAAGGGTAGAAGGTTTTCAGGTTTTTGTAGGTGGACGAATAAAGCTTTCAAAGACATACAGGATGTAGATTTCTAGTACTATAAAGAGACTTTGTCTTAAAATTCCGCTGTGTGTATTAAGAAGTTAGTCTAGTATTCTCTGATCATCCAAGAGGGCATCTTCATATATCGCTCTTGACGTATTTGTAATAATTATATTTGATTAATGCCTAGGAAACATTATGGGATTTTGTAAATGGATATGAAACATGTTTTGTGAAATGTAACGAGGAAAGCTATATTTGAATTTTGTTTCATATTCATGTGATTCTAATATTATGAATACCATCAACATTACCGTATTTAGTCATCGAAAGTTAGTACTATGCATGACTGCAGCATCTGTAGCGCTTAGCTTCGAGTCTCCAGATAGGGGATGTTACAAATAACAGTCTTCCTTTATGTTGATTAATTATTCACTTGTGAAGCCTTATAATTATCGCATATTTAACGTCACACATGTGTAAGTTATTCGACCAAATATTAGTTTTCCTTTAGGCCGTCTAACATCTGCATGAATAAATACACATAAATATCAAACAATTTCATGAACAACTAAAATAAGAGAGGTCATTTTGGTGACATTTTATTTCAATTAGCTCATTTGGAATGTAGGATATTTACAGTTAGTTAGCAAAGAGACACCAAAAATATATTTGAATTTGTTACTTGTTGTATGTACAGTATTTCAAGTGCTATAAAATACTCCCAAAAGCGCTTTAAGTCTATATGAAGCTAGAAAATCTCAAAATTATAACCGTGGCAACATGTTTTAATCAAAGCTTTTATAATCTTTTACTTTAAGTATGTAGTTACATTCATGACATTTTCTAAATAAATATGATATAAGACATTATGAATAAATCTCATAACAAATGTCATAAATGAACATCAGAATTAAACGACACATAAAATTATGCATAAATGACATAGTAAATGTCATGCTAAATATTGTGAATGAATGCAATAGCTATGATGTATATCTGAACCATAATATAGCCATACAGTATGCTACCGTGTCTCTTTATCTTTACTTTATTATTTGAATACTTAATTAAGGTCACTAACCATGCATTTTGACAAAATATGAAAACTACTGCTCCTTTTATTTTATGCTAACCAAAGCATGAAAGTGAAACATTTTTTCAACAAGCATGAGTCAAACATATAAAATATATATAACTATTAGACATAAATGGATGAAATAAGAAATTATATGTTTTTTCTTATTCCAAATATAAACATGATGCATCGTTAAATTTTTTGCAAATGATGCATTTGGTGCATTTATGATAATAAATTAATTAGTTTATTACCATAACAATCAAATTTAATGCAATTGCTATAAAACTAAATGCAATTGACCGTTGTGTCGTCCAAAATGTAAATTAATGTCATTTTAAAATTTATTTCAATACTAAAACAAATATAAACACTTTAAATGAACATACTTTATTTCAAATTAACCAAAATTTATGAAGTAACTCAAATACTTTATATAAATATCCAAATTTCTTAAACAAAATTTAAGTAAGGTAAAATAATTATAGAACCGGATTTATATTTCTTGCATAAATGGTTCTAAATTATACATATCTGTTTATACCATTTGTAAACATTAAAGAAAATGATTGTGCATATTAGATCCAAAACATTCCTTACATTACAATTCACAATTTATTTATAAGATATATAATAATAAACATGTAATGCTCTCAAAATTCCAACTTGTTTCCAAATGACATACAAATCAATTAGATCCATCTTTCTACATCGAAATAGTTTCACAAATCAACCTTTCAATTTATAATATTAAAACAATACTAAATCAAATCCAAAATCATCAATAGAAAATCCTTGATATATAGATCAAACAGATCTGAAACTTGAGTAAGAAATTACAGGACTTCTAAAAGAAGTTCAATACAAAACTAATCATAAAAAAATGCATAAAATTTTTTCCCAACATAATCAATGACGGGTGACTCTGATACCACTTGTTAGGATTTCAATATTCTTTAAGATTGATTATTCATGAAACCCTAGATCTAATTTATTTCCATAGAAGAGATTAGGAGAGTAATTGCAGCTTATGTAATTTAGGGACCATAACCCCTTACTTATAATGTTGGCATTTTCTAATTTAGCCCTTCAACAAATTAGGATTGCTTCAGTGTCTACACATTAATATCTTAATAAATATAGCTTTAAGCCTTTTGACTTTAATTCATAATTTGATCACTTTAATTAGGCTTTATATCAAAATAGCACAACATATTTTATTTTACATATATGGCCCATATGTGTTAATTTTCCAACATTAAGCACCGCCAATGATGATGATAATGCTATTCATGCTGTTGAACTGCCCTATTAAACTTTGTATTGTATGTATCAATTTTGAACTTTGTAGCGTATGTAAGCAGTTGAACTGCATGAAGTGTTGTGATCTACTTAGTATTGAGTATTTTCTGAACTAAAGGATGTATGAACAATGAACTGTTTATGGAGATTTAATTTCCAAATTTGTTGTTAACTGTTTCTTCTTTATGTTGAATATATACAAAAAATGTTGTCAATTATTTATTCAAAATTTTTTGGACTTTATGTTTGAATTGAACGACTATGTTATTGTAGGAGGGAAAAAGCTCTTTTTAAAAAAAATGCAAATTAGCAACGGCTTTTAGTCATTGCTACAAATTATTTAGCAATAGCTCTAAGCCATGATTAAATAAAATATAGTACTGGTTAATAGCTGTTGCTAAGTACTTTTTAGCGACGGCTATAAGCCGTGGCTAAATATAATATAGCAACGACTAAAGTCGTCGCAAACTTATAATTTAGCTGCGGCTAAGAGTCATTGCAAAATTATATTTAGTGATGGTCTTGAACTGTTGCTAATTATTTCCGACTCCCCATTTCGCAATGGCTTCTGAGCCATGGCTAAATGCTTTCACAACGGCTCTGTTTTAGTGTGAGTTTGTCTTTTTAGACCTACATGACTACGTATACGTTATGATATTATATGTTGTGCTTTGTTTTATATGACTACATATTTTTTGAGATATTTTGTATTATTCTTTCCTCGAAAACCCACGTGTTTATTGCTTTGTGCTGGCACTACATATGTATATGTGATGTATTATAGAAATAGGTATTGATGTTAGCTCAAGGGAATATTCACATGCGGTCGTCTAATATCGTCATTCTCTATATTATCATACAATATTTATCTGCAATACTCTTTGGTAGTATGGATATGGAGGTGGAGCATTACATTTTTTTATTAAATATTCATTTTCTCGACATTGATAAGAAACTCGTGGTTTCTCTCAATTGTGCTAGAATTCTTATTAAACATTCTAATGACCAATGTCAATTTCTGGATTGGTTAAATTTATTTCATTTATGTAATCAATTGCTATGTTAGAATCTTAGATTATATTCAAGTCCATTACATTACCACTAATTTCTCTAGAAAGAAATTCTTTTGACATAAAGGTAGCATTTCTTTAAGCTAAAAATTATTTTTCGACATAGCGTAATAGACGTTCTAAACATTTTATGAACTGCCTTTAGGCTTACATAAAATAGATTTAGCTTGAGTTTGGAAAGTTTACTTTCATGGCAAAATTTAAACAATCACATATCTTAAACTATTCAAGATTGAGGTTCCCTCCCAATTCATATCATATATGAATTCATGATCTCAACTTTAGATGAAATCAAATTTAACATATGTACTTACCCTTAAGTACATATTATTATAGGAAGAAGCAACTCAACTTCACTCATTATCAGTCATAATTTTCCAGTAGAGTCTGACTACTCCTTATGTAGCATGAAATCAAATCGAATTTAACATATGCTACTTCACTCATTATGTAGCATTGGAACGAGTGACTTTGAAAGTAAATCTCATTCGCTTTTAGGTACTACTGCGACTCTTATCTAACATACTCACTTATTCAATCAAATCGAATTATTTTCTTTTCTTTGCACGCTATATTTTCTACAGCCATTTTATATTTCATGAACTTATCATAAATATCTAACTTGTGTATATTTTTTGGTATAACATATCTAACTTGTGTATTGAATACATATGTTTATAGTTAAGATAATTTATTGATGAATTTAACGAAGTGAGTGGAACCACTTTTGGTTTCATTAGACTTCGACTGCATACATTTATCTGGATTAATCCAAAGAGTTCGTTAACTTATTTAGAGTCCAAAGCACATAGAAGACAATACACAGTCTCAGACCAATTATCATTAGGTGATCAAGAAATGAATATTTAACTACCCGTACTTTTAACTATTTTAAATTATTAAATTAATATGACGACCGAATAATAATGGTTAGAAATAAAAACTTTTAATGTTTATTTATTGAAGTTGAATTTGGATAAAATTGTGAAATAACCCATTTCGGTGATTTAGGCACTAATCAGTATTGAAATGGAACCGTATATTGAATGGGTTACAACCAATAGTAGGAATTGAATAACAAAAATTGAATGAAATTAGTTGTTTTATCATTTGAATTCATTTTAAAATTAAATTTTATAAGTTAAATAACTTATATGGAAATATGGCGATTCATTAGATAATTAAATTGTTTAAGTTTAATATTGCAATTATTTGAATAATTGAATTTTGTACGAATGAAATGATCTTACAAGTTGATTTAAATTTTATTTAAACAAGAATGAATGTTGTTAACTTTTAAAATTGAATTCATAAATAAATAGAAATCGAAAATTTAATTTTTTTAACTAACATGTAAAAATAGCCATTTTGGTCACTTTCTTAGGTTTTGATGAAACCCGTTTTATCGGATCCGTAATAGTGAACTATGTAGGATTTCAAATTTCGTATCGATCGAACTTATCGTTTGGCCATGCGAGCCTGAAACACGCAGAAATTAATTTACTGCATTTATTTAAAATTAACTGATTTTGAAAAGCTATCTTCTAAATATGATCGAATTAGGCCTCGAAACTAGTTACATTGTGTTCGGAATGGGGGTAAAACATTATAAACGCCAGGCAACATGCTTCGTTTGGAGTTCGAGAATTTCGGACGCTAAACGTCAAATATTTTCAAATTAAATAATATAACATTTCCCTCAATCGACATTTGGTACATGCCGCCTCCCTTTTGTCTCCTATACCCCCACCTTTTTCCTTTCTCTCCTTTCAAAAGTCAGTAGATCGAACAAACAATTATATATATATATACATACATACATACATATATATATATAACGAACGGAAGTCGCGACCTGGGAGAGTGGCGTGCAGTGGAGGTGATTGCGGCGTGGACGATTATCGTTCATGGTTTTGGAATCTCGAGCGCATGCAGACGCTGATGTAGCGACCCTCCGTTCCATACCCTTTGAGTTGATAATAATTCACTCTTGTTTAATCAAATTGTGCGTAAGAGCGAATAACTAGGGTAAAGAAGAAGAAAGAGTAGAAAATAATAGAAGCACAACATAGAATCTTAAAAACACAGTGAAAAAATAATAATATATAATAACAGACTTTATACAAAAGAATCTGTAACTGTTTTATACTTACAATCATCAAAGTGCAACAATCAATACATCAAATCTGGACAGTTATAATAACTTGTCCTCACACAGCGGAAATATAAACCAAGCTCGGAGATACGTCTCTGTCATCCAACTCGTCTCCTGAGCTCCATAGCATCCTACTCTGAATCTATATACTCGGTCTGACCCGAGCATTATAATAAAATCACACCCGAGTCAATCTGGAAAGCCAGCGTGAGAAAACACAGTCAATTTGAATTATTATTTTCAAAATCCATTGAAAAACATAGGTATCTCGTAAGACACGTCACACATAAACACAACGGGTTTTTCCCTTCCGATAACCAAAACATTTGATATCAAAATATCTAATATTATTATAGTGTTTATAGAAAGTAAACTAGAAAATAGCTTAAATGCTTGCATCTCATGTTTCAGCATAGCTGGACACAATCAAAACGGTATGGCGCTTACTGGAGAATGGATTCCATGCAATGACTAGGCACTAGGGTACCAGCTATCACATTACACATCTAGAAAAATGTACCGAGGACCTCGCCGGGATCCCCTGTAACACAATACCGGCACCATCCCTAACCTGGGTAGAACCGAATAAGTTATCACCCCTGGTGTTCCCACCCTTATCGAGAGATCTTTTCCATGCACCACCGTATTCATAATTAATAATATATTCGAGGGTATCTAGAAAGGTGATAACATACCCTAAATGGGTGCGACCCACTTAGCCTTTCTGCATCTCCCCTGATTTTCAGTCATTTCGGTTGATGAGGCTTGAGGCAACGATTATCTTTAAAAGTTCAATTTCACTTAGAATGCTCATCATCGTCCAATGACGATATTCTAATAGCATTCGTCTATACAAGTTGTCCTGGGTCTGGACAAACCGAATCACCGTCTTCACCATCTACATGATTTCCATTTGTAACGCTCAAATCGGACCGATGTGGTTTTCGAATAATTAAATCCGATCCAGATCTCTTCGAAACGATCAACCAAATTGGTCAAATCTTGATATTTGGTTATTTAACTATCAACATAACATGCATAAGAAGTCACTAGGCCCATGTTATAATTTTCCAAAATTTATTTTCAAAATATCCTTGTAAGATATATATTCAAATCCCTTCCAAATTTTCAATATTTGAGACAACTCAAATACTTATCCATATCAGGATATTTCAAACCATTTCTTATTTCAACACTCAGAAAAAATATTTAAAAATATATTTTTCTAAACCCCTTACTTCCCAACACTTTAGGAAAGTTCCATTTTTTTTCTCTTTTCTCAAAACCCTTCACAATTTATATTGTAAATTCCTTAACTCGTTTATAACGAATTCTATAAGTTCCGGGGTTCCTTAGTTAAATCTCTTTATTCAAAAGTATATACTTATCTCACCAAAATAAGTATATTCAAAAACCATCCCCTTTAAAAATATTTGAAAACTTTTTAAAATAAATATGGAAAGCACCATGCGGTATCAACCATGGATTCGCAGACCAATGATTACATCTCTATCCCAGAGAAATTCAAACTTAACTACAGGCAATCTCTACCTCCCTTTCGCCTTGAAAGGTTACCATTACTTTCCGAAAACTTGATTTAATAATTAGATATACTTTTAAACAATTAAGATAATTACACAACTTTGAAACAATAATTAATTCTGATTTACTAATAAAATTCTAATCGATTCACAAGACTTGTTTATAAAATTTATAATTCATTTTGAAAATGTAAAAATATCTAAATAACTAATTTTATGGAATATTTTTATGCTTAAACCTTTTTTAATTACCTAGTTTAATAATTAAAAATCCTCTTTTTAAAACAAACTCAACTCAACTTCTCGATAAAATTATATCTTTCAACTCCAATAAAATATATAAATCTCTCTCGATTTATCATCAATCGATTTACGTCCCCAATTTCATAAATCCCTTTTTCACATTTCCAAAAGGTAAAATCTATCATTTCTTTTTAAACCAATCTACCATCTCATCATATATTCTTGTCGTGAATTATGTCCTCAATTTATCAAATCATAATCATTTCACTTTATTTATAAACATTTTTATAAATCCCATAATCACGTTTTCAGTTTATAACGGTTTCACGTCACTTACATCCATTATAAATGGATTTCTAAATTAAATTCCATTTATAAAACAATTTGTTAAATAACCCAAACTATATTCCAAAACCAACCAAATCTCGATTCTACTTCTATTTCGTAATTTAGAACCAGTATAACCAATTTTATATTTGTTCCCACATTCCCTTCCCATTCTCCCGATCTATTTTAAATCTCGATATTTTTTTAAAACCTTTTATATTTAAACTAGTATCACTTAAGAATTATTATTTAAAATCCTTCATATACATTTTTCCAAAATCTCTCTTTACAATATCATGAAATGGTTAAGTCAAATTAAAGTCAAACCATTTATTTCACCCAATCAATTTCTTTTAACTAATCCAAAACTCTATAAAAAATCCATTTTTAATTTCCTTTCAAATTCAAAACATATAATTATGGTATTTTTTTTAAAGTACCAAAATCTATGCAAGTGTTACCATTGCATCCAATAAATTCAAATCACACTATAATCTATCATATATTGTCCAAACATATCATATATCACTATATACGAAATTAAATTATACATTTTGAGGAATCCAGTTAGATCTCTCCAACCTATTTCCCTACATCCACAGATGTTAGATAATATAAAAATACCAATCCCGCTTCGAGGCGGGATATCAAGGTAATATTGGCTCATCCGCTATTATGCGAGGCGCATAAGGTCTCATCCGCTCCAATAGGCGGGAAATATATCCAACTACTAATGTATAAACTACTATATATATAACACATCCAAACTGATAATAATTCATAAATTGAACCAAGCATCCAATAATTAATTTTAACTATTTAAAAATTAGTTCGATAACCCAGATGAGTGAGAATTTCTCATCTTGATTTTTGTTTTGCAATCCGATCCAAAATCGACTTGTTTTCACGATTTTTAGACTTCGAAATAAAAGGTTAAATATTTATGAGACTTGTATATATATATTTTTATATAAAATTAAATCTCCTAATTATGGTAATCACTAAATTAATTACCTAGGTTATACCATGGACACGAACTCGAATTCGAGCACCTATTAGCACTTCCATCCACGATCCTCGTCCATTAAGCCATCACCTAAGGCTACCTTGGACACTGCCTTGCTCAACTGCATTGAACATCCACGGTTTGGCCTCCTTCCTTTTACCTTTGACGATGTCCAGGGTTCCTAATCTCGATTGCCCCTCAACCAGCAGCTCCATTGCCCTATCCCCATGTCGTGACTTACTCCTCAACCTCATCCTATCATGCCTCCCTCGCCACGAACGTCGTCGAGCAAAAAAACTCATCTCCACCTCTGCCACCAAGATTCGCCGAAACCCCCCTTCCATTAAATCTGGACGTCGCTCGATCATTTCGGGCTTCCCTCCTCCAGCACCCTTGACCTAAGACAAATTGCGACCTCGTCCCTAATTCTCTGGACTTTGATCGCCCACCTCTTGAGTTCAACATCCTCTGTAGCCGAGAATCGCCGCCGCCTTCGTACGCAACAAACGATTTTGACTTCCCTCACCAGGCTTCTCGATCGCGATTGGTGATATCGTTTTGATTTTTTTTGTGGAAGTTGATCTTTTTTCTTTTCTGTAATATCGATTTTGATTTGAAGAAGGAATAGGGCATGCGTACTTTTAAAGTGAAGGGGTGGCGTGTTATTTTAGGCTAGTGGAATAGTTAGGCTGGTGGTTGATAGGAGTTAAATCGATATGAACATATTTTATTTAATTTTGAAATATCTAGATATTTATTTCAAACCCCTAACGAGGCATGACGCTTGGCATCCCTAATTTTATACCACTATTTCGAACTCAATGGAATAAGTTCTGTAGCCTAATTCGATCGTATGTGGAAGATAGCCTTTTAAGTCGACATTTAAATTAAATTATTTCTAGGCATTTTTAGATCGTACGACCAAACGGTAAATCCAAATGCTAAGAAATTTGAAATCCGATAGTAATATACTATTAGGCATCTAGTGGAACTGGTTTCGTCGAATTTCGAGACCGTGCCTCGGATCGGTATTTTAACACGTCGATTAAGTTAACGATTTCAAAAATTTACGGAATTGCTTGAAATTTTCAGTTTTAAAAACTTATTAACTAACTTAAAATTACAAATTCAATATTTAAATGATTTAAATATCCCAAATAAAACATTGAAAATTCAGGGTCATTATATTCCTCCCCCCTTAAAAGAATTTCGTCCTCGAAATTGCTAAGGCGGAAAAAATGCTCCAAACCCGTTAACTTACCTAGACCCACTTGGTTGATTTACTATTTCACTTTCCTAATTCCTTTAATTTCATTCCTGCACTTAGTTCCCACTTCTGATTCAAAATCCTTTTACTTCAACTACAATCAAAAATCAAATTTTTCGTTAATAAAATTTTCTAAAACTTTTTTTTCAAAAAATTTCTATTGCCCTAAATTTCCAAAAAAATTTGGCAGAATCTTCTTTGTACGGAGGACCTTTTGAAGTATGACAAGAGAGATAATTATATATACATCGACCCACACGGTCAGAAAACACATTATATATCAATAATTATAGTCTTACTGTATTTAATCCAAAAACGTACCTTTGTTTTAGCGTTTTTAAGCGAGCGGCTTATTTAATATGCAATTACGCAACCCAAGTCTAGCCCAATAGCCTCCGGGGAACTATACTTACTCAATTTAAATACATAAGTACCAAAACATGAAAATTCAATAACATTTTCACTGGTTTAACACAATATTTCATAAGAAAACATGTTAGCATATATTTGAAAGCAACTATATGGTTCGATCCTAATTTAATTACTTTCAATCCATTCATATATCCTATCATTCAATTCGAAATGATTTACAACCAAATTTACTTGCATTCAATTTACATTTATGCACAACAAATTTATATCCATTCCAAATTGATCTAAAATCAATTTACTCACTCTCTGTTAATTCATAGAATTTTATTTACTTTTGTTTCCGCCGGACGACAATATCATGCAAATTCGGCAATATTCATAAACGTTTCAGTTTATAGCTATTTTAAATTGATTCTAATTAATTTATATTTAATTCAATTCCATTTTAAATTGATTTCCAATCAATTCATTTACATTCCATTCATATCCACTCAAATCCATTTTATTAAGCTCGGAATCATCCATGCTATTTACTTATGAATTATTTCATAGTTTTGTTTGAGCCAAGCTCTTGTCCAAAATATTAACTTAAGTTACTTTGTTTGTTTTCAATTTATTCAACTATATAACTTATGTTCATTGCTCTTGCAATCAAATTCCATTTCAATTTTTAACTGATTCTTATTCAATCCAATTCCATTCCATTTACTAATTAATTTAATTAGTTCATTCACTCAATACACTTCAAGTTTTAATTTCAAGCTCAAATTTATTTAAACGACACCAACGGCCATATTCAATTTATTTACACTTAAATTGAATTTGTTTATAACTCAAGTTATCATCATTTCAAACCCTTTCCATTTTATTCGACGACATTTCAAAATATATTTAATTTGCTTACTTTTAAGTTAGATTCTCTTTATAACTCATGTTTCAATTCCAACATTCAATCTACTAATCAATCCATCTAATTAATTCCATTTTCCATTTCACAATTAGATTTTTATTCTAAAAATCACTTCATTTAATTTACTTGAGTTCAATTCATTTTATAATTCAAGTTTGGATTTAATTTCTTAACTTTAAAATATCACAACATTTTAATTTTGGCTGTTCTATTCCACTTTCCATTTTATAAGTTACACAACTTATTTTTCACATTTCCATCAATTCCATACTCGAGTATATCCACATTTTATTATATACTCAAGGTTTACATCACTTATAGCTTATATATAAATATTCCAATCAAAATTTTATAACTTATAGTTATTTAGTCACTTTACAATCCAAGCTTATATATTCCATTCAATTTTCATTTAACTTGCATAAGTTAAATTTTAATTCCTTACAATTCATTTGAATTTAATCAAGTAAGAATTTCATTCCAACTTCAAACTTTTCCACACTTCCTTCCTTATATTTATTTGTTCCATTCACTTATTCATTCCCAATTTAATTCATTTAATTAGTTCACTTCACCAATTTATTCCATTTTACTTTGCTTGAGTTAACCCACCATTTCATTAATTTATCCTGTTAAATTCATTCAAATCACCATCAATTAAATTTATAAAATTTTATTCATTCAACTTAATTAAGTTGAATTCCATTTAGTTTTATATCTTATTCCCAATCGATACCACTTCCAATCCAATTTCGTTTAACTTAGCTCAAGTTAAATTTTATTCATTTTAACTTACTCAAGTTAAAATTTATTTTCAAAATTCAATTTCCATATTTTTCTTTAAAATCATTCACCATTTATAAGTTCATAACTTATTTTCTGATATTTCTAGAACATTTAATAAGGATTCCAAAAATTTTTAAGCACTCGGTATTTATTTCAAATTACTTTGAAATCAAATATTGACGTATATATAACTCTTTGTCTCAACGAACCATTCTTTGGAATTTTAAACTCAAACTTGGTTTTATCTAAATAAATTCCCTTAGAATTTCTAAAATAACGTTTGTTTTCCAACAAAAATCTCCAAATCAATTATTTTGGTGGCAATCCGTCACTTAGAAACTCGAAAATGAACACTGATGATGCGGCCATCATCACCAAAGTTATTTTCCAGCGACTGAAGTGAGTTTTATGCTTCATCAATTTCAGAGTACATTTAAACAATTTCCATACAGAAATAATCCAAATAATATCACTATTATTCATTTTCAAAACACCTTGGAAAATATTTCCAAAAAATCTCCAAGGTTTAATTTTTTTTCAAATTCTAGTTTATTTTTTTTTTTAGTTTTAACTCAATCGTATAATTCATACTTATACAATCTCCATTTGGTTATATATAACCATTTCAATTTTATAATCTTGTCTTGATATTAACAATAACATCTAAACACATCAATATACTATAATAATTTGAAGAAATTATTTCTTTTATATCAAAATATAATTTGGGTAAAATTATTTCATTTACCTACTTTTAAAACAATACTGTCGGTTTATCGTGTTCAAGTATCTAGAAACTCGTATCGATTTAGTGGCATCCCACCACTTGACCAGAATTTATATACCACTCAACAGATAAATCAACACAATATAAAACATTTCATATTCATTGACAAACATGCGCTCATTTTTATTAGTAAACTCAAACTAATTCTAGGGAACTTCTGACCCCATCTCTAATGAGTAATCCCTATCAAAGCGAAGGTTCACACTTAACCTTCAGCTCTGATACCAAGCGTAGCAATCCGTCATTCCATACCCTTTGAGTTGATAATAATTCACTCTTGTTCAACCCAAATTGTGCGAAAGAGCAAATAACTAGGGCAAAGAAGAAGAAAGTTGAACCACAGTAACGACCCAGAATTTCAGTCAATTGAAATTCATATATTTAATTGATTTTAAATATTCACATGTAAATTTTATAAGCTGAATAACTTGTATTTGAAATATAGCGAGTTAATTGGATAATGAAATTGTTAATTTAATATTTGAAATTTCAAGAAATAATTGGAATTTGAATTTAATGTGGATGCAAATGATTTATAAAGATGAATTAAATTCTATTTGAGTTTGAATGATGTTAGTAAACTTTTAAAATTGAATTAAAAATCGATTTGTAAAAATTGACTATTTTAATATTTAATTGACGAGTGAAAATGGTCATTTTTCATACAGATTTGGATTTCGACGAAACCAGTTTCATTGAATCCATAATGTTATATTATTGTAAGATTTCATATTTTGTGTCAATCAGGTTTAACGTTGGTCCAGGGTAAGCTAAAACGCATAGAAATTTGTTTAAGTAAATTTTAAATTTAAATAAGTCGACTTGAAAACCTATCTTTCAAATACAATCGAATTGGCTTCCGATATATATTCTATTGCGTTCAGAATAGGGATAAAACATTATAAACGCTAGGCGGCATGCTCCGTTTGGAGTTCGGAAATTTTCCGGGTGAATAGTGCGCGTGAATTTTCTATAAAAGACCACCTTTTTCTTCATTTTCCTAAAACCCTAATTTAGCTATGGTTACATGGTTATCCGCCACTAAGCTTTCGATGGCCAGAAAATCGTCGTCTTCCCTCCTTAATTTCTTCCAATCCATGAAATATTTCAACAAATTTCCAACAACAAAAACGTCGAGCACGATGAGATCTATCCATCCAACGGTGGATTTTCGTTGAAGCGGCTTCGATTCGCCAGAATCTGGCAATAAAGGAAAAAAACGTTCTGTCGTGTTATTCTAGGCATGGGCACAACCAAACACGATCAGCCTCTGGGCGTCAGTAGGGGGAGCCAGGCGCATCACTGGGCTGTCCTTGATCATACTTCAGTGGCTTGTAGGGAGATGTGGCGTTCGATTTTTATGTGTGATGATGGGTTTATTTGCGTTCGTCTTGGCTTAGGAATTTTGCAAGGAAGAAGAAACCATCAGCCTGGATTTTTAGATGTGCGTCCCGATTTAATTGATGGTATTTATAATTAAAAAAAATAGAATTTGTAAACTAATTATTTAAAAGTTCTTCAATCTTTAAAATGCTATAACTTTGTCATACGATGTCGAATATTGACGAAACGAATTGCGCTAGGTCCGTATTGACGAGAACTACATTATGGAGCTAGATTCGGATTTATTTGAGATAGTGAAAATTTTGGTTGAAATTAAACGCTTGTTTAATTTTAATCGGAATAAATCGCTATCGCGACGACTGCAAGCAATGTGAGTATAACTCACTCTTCCCGAATCACTGATATTTTTATATAAGTGAGAAATAATTTATTATATGATGATTGTTTGGATGATATATGATATATTATCTATATATCGATTGGTATTTGGACATATTCCTACCCAGTGGAGCAGATGACCCTATACGTTCTTGTGTATGAGCGGATGACCCTATGTACGCGCATATGCCTTGAAGCGGACATTGTACACATATTCTAACATGTATATTTGTTGCAGGTGACAGGTTAGAGGAATCCAACTGGATTCCTCACCAGTATTGATTTGTTTACAGATATTGTTATATATTATGTTATCATATGATATATGATGTTTTGGATGTCGTGATTGTTGTATTTAGTGCTCTTGCAGCATTGGGCCTATTTTGGTAATTTTAAAAATATTGAAGTGATGATTTTTAAATTGAAAAAGGATTTTTCAAAGTGATTTTGGAAATGTAGTTTTATTGACTTTTGAAGTGTTAAAGGAATGGATTTATTTTAAATAAATAAATGTTATAATTTTTATTGTTATAAAAATTATGATTTTTGGGAAATATAATAAGAATATGATTTTTGAAATAGGAAGTTAACTATTTTATAAAATAATATAAATTATAGTTTTTGATTTATTATAAATGGTTTATATATAAGATTTATAAAATTGAATTTTTATAAATCAAAGTGATGAAATTATAAAGGAGTTTTGAAAGTGTTTAAAATAAAGTTATAAATGGATTTTATAAGTAAATAAGATTTATAATTGTGAAGTTATAAAATGAATGGGTTTTGTAAATAAATGGATTATAATTAATGAACTTATAAATTGGACTTTGGAATATAAGTAAGATATATATATATATATATATATATATATAGAATTGTAAATAAAGAGATTTTATAACTTGAAGTTTTTATAAATAGAAATGGAATTTATAAACATTGTTTTATAAATCCGAAATAAATTGAATTTGATAAGTTAATTATTGTAGTTATTAAAGGAATTATATCCATGATTTTGGACAGTGGATAATCCTTTAATAAAAGTGAAATTGTAATAAATTTGATTAGGTATTAAATCCATGATTTTGGATAGTGGATTTTACTTTAGAATAAAATGTGTAGAAGTATTGAATTTGTTGAACGAACTATATTCACGATTTTGGACAGTGAATAATCTTTTGAAATTAAGTAAATGTTTTGAAAGTGTTCTTTTAAATGGAGTTAAATGATTTGAAGTTGTTTTAAAATGTGTTGAATATCGAAACCATAGATTTCAACATTCATTGTTGAAATAGACGTTTTCGAGAAGTAAGGAAATGATGGACTATAACACTGTTGTTATAGTAAATGATTTTCGAAAGAAAATGTTTTTTATAGTATATGGGATTTATATATCTATCTACATTTCGAATCCCTATACTATTGATTTTGGGTTGTCGTAACGATGTTTTACACAATATTCGTTTTGGCCCAAATAAAAGATGTTTAAGAGAACGGTTTCCTTAAAGAATAAAATATATACTTAATTCTGATTTAAGTATATGTAATATTTTCTAAGTGTTGAAAATAAATAGAATTGGGTATTACTTATTATTAGATAAGTATTTGGAAATGTTTTCCAACATAGAAGTTTTAATGGTTTTGAGAATATATCTTTTTAAAATAATTTGAAGTGAATATTTGGCAAGTGATTTAATTAATAAAAGATTAATTAAAAGGGCCAAGAGATTATTATGGTGCTAAATATTTGTTTGTTTACTTTGATAGTTAAATAACCGACTATCAAATTTGGTCAAATTTTAGTTCCTCGACTTGATGTGGGAACTATTTAGTCGTACACTTAGTACGTAGCCTTCTGTATAGGATTGATTATCGTTTGTGTTTAGGATGTTGATTCGTGTAGTGCAGAGTATTACTCCAATCTGTTGAGCTTCCTTCTTGGCCCGAAGGATAGCAAATTCAAAGTTGGAGACGTGATAAGTCTATGAGAATTAGTTTCTGTGTAAGGTTGAGAAACGCTTTTGCGTTGTTGGTGCGAAGAGATCGGGATCAGATTTATCAGAAAACCACTTCGGACCAATGTATATGCGATGATTGTGCAGATTGCTTATGATGATATTGATATTTTGGATTTTCATAATGGAGGACTGCTAGTTAATCGTTTGGGGTTAAAATCCCAATATACATATAGTAGCAGTAGTCTCTTCATTACGATATCCAATGCGAGGACTATTCACTACTAATCCTAGAGGTTTTCCAACAGAATGTGGTAGGAAAGTACCTTCGGTTTGTCCTGTTTTTGGACAACTTGAATGGATGTTTGTCTGAAATTTCATTTCTAAAGATTACGTACATTGGTTTTTACAAACTTACATCAGTGGTGGCGGAGAAGGCAACTTCTCTTAGCTTAACATCCTCTTGGAGACGTATGAGCTTAAGGGTTGTATTTTTGTGGAAGGCAATTAGTAGTCAACGGAAATGGCCATGTGGCATTCAAAGTGATGTGATATGTGATATGCGAAAGGTAATCGTCTTCTCGCGAGCCTCACACCCCGGTTATGATGGGATTCTATGTAGTAAGATGTATGTTCGTATTTCGGATAGTAGTGATTTGGGTTATCAGATGTTCTGAGCCCCAGGTACCAGATACATCTGGGCCTCATGGCAGGGATGCGCGAAGTTCGAGTCCTTGGATGTTATTTGTAGATTGTATCCACTTTTAGCCATTTGTGTTGTTGTATAACGGCGTCTGAGTCATGGACATAAGCCGTGGATACAGATTGATCTTTCCACTAGTTTCCTATCATGTTGAAAATTCAATCCCAATACGAGATTTACTGTTTAAATTGTATTCCAAAAATAGCTGTAATGACTTGCAAACATTTCAGCTACCCCTTTTTGGTATCATATATTCTGTTCGGTATATTCCATTGACCCAGTCCAGATATATTCCATTAGACTTAGTCCAGGTATTGATACCTTATTTGAATAAGTTTATTTGAAAAGTGATTTCAAAAGAATGTCATTAGAAATAATATCAAACGTTTTGATATATACAAATGTTTTAGTTATTGTAAGGTAAAAACATGTCCGTGTTGAGTGTGTTTCTCACGCTCGTTTACCAAACTGATTCGGGCGTTCTTTCCTTTCAATGCTCGAGTCAGACCGTGTATATTTACAGGTTTAGATTGGTGCCTTTGGAGCTTCAGCGGGAGAGCTGGAGATCTTCATTTTCATACATCCGTATTTGCTTGATTATCCGTTGTATATGTGAGGACATGTTATTATAACTATTCAGGCTTATAACTACTGATTGACTGTTGAACTCTGATTAATGCATGTATATACAGCTTCTGTTCTGTAAAGATCATTGATATGATATTATATATTTTCCGCTGCGATGTGAGATTCTTTATTGTTTCGTTTGGTTCTATCTTCTCTCTTTCTTCTCTTCTCTTCTTCTCTCTTATTATCTTTCTCTTGACTTTCCGTCAGTCGGTGCTTTTTGGGGCGGACATGTGTGGATTATTATAGATTCAAAGGGTACGGATTTTCGGGTCGTTATACGTGGAATCAGAGCTTAGATTTTGTATATTCCTAAGCTTTGATGTGTAATCAGTATAGATAGGGACAGTAGCACCCTAGATTGAGTTTGAGTGTATTATATATATGAGCGCGCATTTGTTAGTGATATTAAAATGTTTACATTGTATTTGCTTATCCATTGAGCTGTTTGTGAATTCTGGTCGATATGTGGGACACTATGTTATCGACATGGATTTCCGAACACTTAAACAAGGCAAGTCGACATAGTATTATTTTAAATTGGATAAATGAAATAATTTTACCTTAATTATATTTTATATATAAAGGAATAATTTTTCAAGAATTATTTTTTGTAAATAAATGAATTGTTTGGTTGTTTGAAAATGTAAATATATATAAGTTAATGAAAGCTGTTTGAATAATCAAAATAAAAACAACAATTGTAAGAGAATAAATTATATAAGCAAATGAATTCTAAAGTATGGAATTATAATTAATATGATTTACAATTGTGAAATAATCTTATATATAGGAAGGGAAACAACCTGAGTATATTTATGAATATGAGATATAAATAAAAACGGACTTAAACTAAGAATTTTAAAATTTTGAATTCTGTTGATTTGAAAGTTGTTTTTCAACGTTAAAGAGGTTATATTATTATAAATAGAAAATAGTGAAATTATATAAGTAAAAGATTTATAAATGTGATTTATAAATAGAAAGAATTTTAAAAAAGAGTATAATGCACTGAATTCACTACTGTTACTGGGAAATAATAAGAGTGATGAATGCGGCATCATTAGTATCATTTTCGAGTTTCTGTGTTATGGATTTGCTACTAATAATAAACTGAAATTGAAATTTTGTTGTGATAAACAAATTTTAATTTTAAATCCACGATGAAATGATAAATATATGTAAAATGAGTTTTAGGTACATTGTATGAATTTGGAAGTTTATATAAATAAGTTGTATAACTTATAAAGTGAGAAAATGTAAGTAAAACGAATTGTTAAAATGGTTACACACTTTTGGTTAGGCAAAACGAAAATCTGAATTTGAATAGTGATATGATTTTGACTTAAGTTAAATAAAATGACTTTAGAAAATGAAATGAAATATAACTTAAGTAATGTTAAATGAAGTTGATTTTGGTATCGAACTAAATTAATAAATAAAGTAATTAGATGAATATGAATTTGAGTTATATAAATAAATTCAAATTTATTTGTAGATTGAATTAGCAATTGAAATTATGAAATATGAATTGAATATTAATCATTGAATTTAAATGAATTGATATGGAATAGTGGATATAGGTCTTAATTCATTAAAAACTAGTGAAATTGAATAATTAAATGAAATTCAATTGAATGTTAAACCAATTTGAAATTAAAAGTGTTGAAGCAAATTGAATGAATGTAAAGTAAATTAATTTGGTAATGTTGGATATGCATTGATTGTTAGATGGATGCTTATTGATTGAATAGAAATTCATATGAGATTGAAAGCTAAGTAATTGAATTCAAAGTGGAAGTAAGTAAATTTAAATAGAATTAAATTTAATTTGAATTGGAAGTGAACAAACTTGAATATAAATTAGTGAATGTAAACTAACTTGAATTTGAACGAATGAAGGTTAATAAAATCCAATGTTAATTAATCAAATGTGATTTAAATTAAAAATCAATTCAGTAAATATTAATGAGAAATGAATTTATATAGATTTGATTATGGGTGATTGGATAGATATTTCTTAGTTGGATGTTTTATTGGATGATAGTTGTTCGATGGTTGAATTTGTTGCTTTTGGTTGCATTTGCTATATTGGCATATATAGTTGTTGTAGTGGTATATGTTGTACATTGATATCACTTTCACATAAACATAATTCTCATTTGTTTGTTGAATGTTTAGTTGGTACGCATGGTGCTTGATTCGCATTTGAAGCTGGATTTCGCGCTATATTAGCCGTATATGCTCGCAAATAATATATAAGGTACATATCTCGGATTACATATCGTGCTTTTACACTTTTTTTCCTTCGGGATACCTCATCCTCGATGATGAGATGTATATTTGTGATATATATATATGTTGTGATCCTACTACAATCGAACCACGCATAGAAGATGCTGGCGATTTTTTTTGAAAATTTAAAGCTTTAGAAGATTTGTGGAAAAATATTTTTGACAACTAAAATTTTGATTTTGAGTTATAATTTGAAATAATATTAATTGATTTGTGGAATGGTATTAGTAAATAACTAAGTATGGATTTGAAAACTTAGTAAAAATTTTATAAGAAGTTTAACTAATGATTTTGGAAAAAGTTAAAAGGTTTAAACCGTTAGTAATCTAGTTTGAATAAATTATTTTGAATAGTTAATAGATTTTTTAGCTTTTTCTTACTTGGTAATTTCGAGGACGAAATTCTTTTAAGTAGGGGAGAATGTAACGACCTAGAATTTCAGTCAATTGAAATTCATATATTTAATTGATTTTAAATATTCGCAAGTAAATTTTATAAGCTGAATAACTTGTATTTGAAATACAGCGAGTTAACTGGATAATGAAATTGTTAATTTAATATATGAAATTTCAAGAAATAATTGGAATTTGAATCTAATGTGAGTGAAAATGATTTATAAAGATGAATTAAATTCTATTTGAGTTAGAATGATGTTAGTAAACTTTTAAAATTGAATTAAAAGTTGATTTGTAAAAATTGAATATTTTAATATTTAACTGATGAGTGAAAATGGACATTTTTAATACAGTCTCGGATTTCGATGAAATAAGTTTCATCGGATCCGTAATGTTATATTATTGTAAGATTTCAAATTTCGTGTCAATCGGATTTACGGTTTGTCCAGGGAAAGCTAAAACGCGTATAAATTTGTTTAAGTAAATTTTAAATTTAAATAAGTCGATTTGAAAACCTATCTTTCAAATACGATCGAATTGCCTTCCGATATATATTCCGTTGCATTCGGAATAGGGGTAAAACATTATAAACTCCAGGCGGCACACTTCGTTTGGAGTTTGAAAATTTTTCGGGTGAATAGTGCGCGTGAATTTTCTATAAAAGGCCACCTTTTTCTTCATTTTCCTAAAACCGTCATTTAGCTAGGGTTAGCCACCACTAAGCTTTCAATGGCCAGAAAATCGTCTTCTTCCCTCCTCGATTTCTTCCAATCCGTGAAATATTTCAATAAACTTCCAACAACAAAAACGTCGAGGACGATGAGACCTATCCATCCAACGGTGGATTTTCGTTGAAGTGGCTTCGATTCGATAGAATCTGGCGATCAAGTTGCAAGGTTCTATTGCGTTATTCTAGGAAAGGGCACAACCGAACAAGATCGGCCCCTGGGCATCAGTAGGGGGAGAGAGGCGCATCACTGGGTGGTCCTTGATCATACTCCGGTGGCTTGCAGAGAGATGCGACGTTCGATTTTTGTGCGCGATGATGGGTTTGTTTTTGTTCGTATTGGCCTGAGAATTTTATACGCAAGGAAGAAGAAACCATCGGCCTGGATTTTGAGATGGGTGGCCCGATTTAATTGATGGTATTTATAATTAAAAAAAATAGAATTTGTAAATTAATTATTTATAAATTCATTCAATCTTTAAAATGCTATAACTTTGTCATACGAGGTCGAAAATTAACGAAATGAGCGTTGGGTCCGTATTGACGAGCATTACATTATGTAGTTAGATTGGGATTTATTGAGCTTGTAAAAATTTTGGTTGAAATTAAACGTTTGTTTAATTTTAATCGGAATAAATCGCTATCGCGACGACTACAAGCAGTGTGAGTATAACTCACTCTATCTGACTCACTGATATTTTTATATAAGTGAGAAATAATTTATCATATGATGATTGATGATTTTTTGGATGATATATGATATGTTATCTATATATTGATTGGTATTTGGATATATTCCTGCCTAGTGGAGCAGATGACCCTATACGTTCTCGTGTATGAGCGGATGACCCTTTGTACGCACGTCTGCCTTGAAGCGGACATTGTACATATATTCTAATATGTATATTTATTGCAGATGACAGGTTGGAGGGATCCAACTGGATTCCTCACCAGTATTGATTTATTTACAGATATTGTAATATATTCTGTTACCATATGATATATGATGTTTTGAATGCCGTGATTATTGTATTTATTGCTATTGAAGCATTGGGCCTATTTTGGTAATTTTAAAAATATTAAAGTGATGATTTTTAAATTAAAAAAGGGTTTTTCAAAGTGATTTTGGAAATATACATTTTATTGAATTTTGAAGTGTTAAGGGAATGGATTTATTTTAAATAAATAAATGTTATAATTTTTATTGTTATAAAAATTATGATTTTTGGGAAATATAATCAGTAATTATTTTTGAAATAGGAAGTTAACTATTTTATAGTATAAATTGTGGTTTTTGATTTATTATAAATGGTTTATATAAGATTACAAAATTGAATTTTATAAGTCAAAGTGATGAAATTAAAAGGAGTTTTGAAAGCGTTTACAATGAAGTTATAAATGGATTTTTATAAATAAATAAGATTTATAATTGTGAAGTTATAAAATGAATGGGTTTTGTACATAAATGGATTATAAGTAATTAACTTATAAATTGGACTTTGGAATATAAGTAAGATATATATAGAATTGGTAAATAAAAGGATTTTATAAATTGAAGTTTCTATAAATAGAAATGGAATTTATAAACATTGTTTTATAAATCCGAATTCGATTGAATTTGATAAGTTAATTATTATAGTTATTAAAGAAATTATTCAACGATTCTGGACAGTGGATAATCCTGTAATAAAAGTGCAATGGTAATAAATTTGATTAGGTATTAAATCCATGATTTTGGATAGTGGATTTTACTTTAAAATAAAAAGTGTAGAAGTATTGAATTGGGTGAGCGAACTATATTCACGATTTTGGACAGTGAATAATTTTTTGAAACTAAGTAAATGTTTTGAAAGTAATCTTTTACATGGAGTTAAACAAATTAAAGTTGTTTTTAAATGTGTTGAATATCGAAACCATAGATTTCAATATTCATTGTTGAAATAGACGTTTTTGAGAAGTAAGGAAATGATGAACTATAACAACTGTTGTTGTAGTAAATGATTTTCGAAAGAAAATGTTTTTGTATAGCATATGGGATTTATATATCGATCTAAATTTCGAATCCCTATATTATTGATTTTGGGTTGTCGTAACGTTGTTTTACGCAACATTCGTTTTGACCCAAATAAAAGATGTTTAAGAGAACGGTTTCCTTAAAGAATAAAATATATACTTAATTCTGATTTAAGTATATGTAATATTTTCTGAGTGTTGAAAATAACTAGAATTGGGAATTTCTTATTATTGAATAAGTATTTGGAAATGTTTTCCAACATCGAAGTTAAAATGGTTTTGAGAATATATCTTTTTAAAGATAATTTGAAGAAAATATTTAGCAAGTGGTTTAATTAATAAAAGATTAATTAAAAGGGCCTAGTGATTGTTATGGTGTTAAATATTTGTTTGTTTGCTTTGATAGCTAAATAACCGACTATCAAATTTGGCCAAATTTTAGTTCCTCGACTTGATGTGGGAACTATTTAGTTGTACACTTAGTACGTAGCCTTTTGTGTAGGCTTGATTATCGTTTGTGTTGAGGATGTTGATTCGTGTAGTGCAGAGTATTACTCCAATCTATCGAGCTTCCTTCTTAGCCCGAAGGATAACAACTTGAAAGTTGGAGACGTGATAAGACTATGAGACTTAGTTTCTATGTGAGGTTGAGAAACGCTTTTGTGTTGTTGGTGCGAAGAGACCGGGATCAGATTTATTTGAAAACCACTTCGGACCAACGTATATGCGACGGTTGTGCAGGTTGCTTATGATGATATTGATATTCCGAATTTTCATAGTGAGGGACTGCTAGTTGATCGTTTGGGGTTAAAATCCCAATATACATGTAGCAGCAGTGGTCTCTTCATTATGATATCCAATGCGAGGATTATTCGCTACTAATCCTAGGGATTTCCCGACAGGATGTGGTAGGAAAGTACCTTCAGTTTGTCCTGTTCCTGGACAACTTGTATGGATGTTTGTCTGACATTACATTTCTAGAGATTACATACATTGGTTTTTACAAATGCACATCAGCGGTGGGCGGAGAAGGCAACTTCTTTTAGCTTAACACCCTCCTTCAGACGTATGAGCTTAGGTGTTGTATTTTTGTGGAAGGCAATTAACAGTCAATGGAAATGGCCGTGTGGCATTCAAAGTGATGTGATACGTGATATGTGAAAGGTAATCGTAGCCTCCCGAGCCTCATACCCCGGTTATGATGGGATTCTATGTGGTCAGATGTATGCTTGCATTTCGGATAGTAGTGATTTGGGTTATCAGATGTTCTGAGCCCCAGGTACCAGATACGTCTAGGCCTTATGGCAGGGATGCGCGAAGTCCGAGTCGTTAGATGTTATTCATAGATTGTATCCACTTTTAGACATTTGTGTTGTTGTATAACGATATCTGACTCACGGACATAAGCCGTGGATACAGATTGATCTTTCCACTAGTTTCCTATCATGTTGAGAATCGCATTCCAATACGAGACTTATGGTTTTGATTGTATTCTCAAAATAGCTGTAATGACTTGCAAACATTTCAGCTACCCCGTTTTGGTATCATATATTCCGTTCGATATATTCCATTGACTCAGTCTGGATATATTCCGTTAGACTTAGTCCAGGTATTGATACCTTATTTGAATAAGTTTATTTGAAAAGTGATTTCAAAAGAATGTCATTAAAAATAATATCAAACGTTTTGATATATAAAAATGTTTTAGCTATCGTAAGGTAAAAACATGTCTGTGTTCATGTATGGACTTGTCTTACGAGATACTTTTGTTTTGATAAAGGAAAAGTTTGGTATTTTAATAAATTCAGTTGAGTGTGTTTCTCATGCTGGTTTGCCAGACTGGCCTGGGCATTCTTCCCTTTCAATGCTCGAGTCAGACCGAGTATATTTACATGTTCAGATTGGTGCCTTTGGAGCTTCAACAGGAGAGCTGGAGATCTTCATTTTCATACATCCATATTTTCTTGATTATCTGCTGTATTTGTAATGACAGGTTATTATAACTATTCAGGCTGATAACTATTGATTGATTGTTAAACTCTGATTGATGCATATATATACAGTTATGTTTTGTAAAGATCATTGATACGATATTATATATTTTCCACTACGATGTGAGATTCTGTATTGTTCTGTTTGGTTCTATCTTCTCTCTTTCTTCTCTTCTCTTCTTCTCTCTTATTTTCTTTCTCTTAACTTCCCGTCAGTCTGTACTTTTTGGGTCGGACACGTGTGGATTATTGTCGATTCAAAGGGTATGGATTTTCGGGTCGTTACAACCACATCACAGAACCTCACAAACGCACGGAACAAAATATAATATATAATAACAGATTTTTATACAAAAGAATCTGTAACTGTTTTATACTTACAATCATCAGCGTAGAACAATCAATACATCAAATCTGGACAGTTATAATAACTTGTCCTCACACAGCGGAAATATAAACCAAGTACGGAGATACGTCTCTGTCATCCAACTCATCTTCTGAGATCCATAACATCTTACCCTGAATCTGTATACTCGGTCTGACTTGAGCATTATAATAAAATCACACCCGAGTCGATCTGGAAAACTAGCGTAAGAAAACACACTCAATTTGAACTATTATTCTTTTCAAAATCCTTTGAAAAACAAAGGTATCTCGTAAGACCGCGTCATGCATAAACATGACAGGTATTTTCCCTGCGATAACCAAAACATTTGATATCAAAATCATCTGATATTATTATAGTGTCTATAGAAAATAAATTAGAAAATAGCTTAAATGCTTGCATCTCACATTTCAGCATAGTTGAGCACAATCAAAACCGAACAACGCTTATTGGTGAATGGATTCCATACAATGACTAGGCACTGGGGTACCACCTATCATAGTGCACATCTAGAAAATGTACGGAGAACCTTGCTGAGATCCTCTGCAGCACAAGACCGGCCCTATCCCTAACCTGGATAGAACATAATATGTTGTCACCCCAGGTGTTCCTAACCTTATCGAGGGCTCTTTTCCATGCACCACCGTATCCATAATTAATAATATATCTGAAGGTATCTAGAAAGGTGATAACATACCCTAAATGAGTGTGACCCACTTAGCCTTGCTGCATCTCCCCTGATTTTCAATCATTTCAGTGGATGAGGCTTGAGGCTATGATTACATTTCAAGAACAATTTCACTTAAAATGCTCATTGTTCTCCAATGAAGATGTTCTAATAGCATTCGTCCATACAAATTATCCTGGGTCTTGACAAACCGAATCACCGTCTTCACCATCTTTACGATATCCATTCATAATTCTCAAATCGGATCGAAGCGGTTTTCGGATAATTAAATCTGATCCCGGTTTCTTCGAAACGATCAACAAAATTGGCCGAATCTTGATGGTTATTTATTTAACTACCAATGTAACATCCTTAAGCAGTCACTAGGCCATAATATAATTTTCCAAAATTTATTTTCAAAATATTTCTAGATATATATTCAAACCCCTTCCAAGTTTTCAATATTTTAGACAACTCAAATACTTATCCATATCAGGATATTTCAAACCATTTCTTATTTCAAAACTTAGAAAAAATGTTAAAAAAATATATTTTTCTAAACCCCTTACCTCCTAACACTTTGGGAAAGTTCTATTTACTCTTTTCTTAAAACCCTTCACAATTTATATTGTAAATTCCTTAACTCGTTTATAACGAATTCTATAAGTTTCGGGGTTGCTTAATTAAATGTTTTTATTCAAAAGTATATACATACCTCACTGAAATAAGTATATTCACAAACCATTCCCTTTAAATATATTTGAAAACTTTTTAAAATAAAAATATGGAAAGCACCATGCGTTATCAACCATGGATTCACAGCTCAATGATTACGTCTCTATCCCAGAGAAATCCAAACTTAACTGCAGGAAATCTCTGCCTCCGATTTCACCATGAAAGTATTCCATTACTTTTTGTAAATTTTATTTAATAATTAAATATACTTTTAAACAATTAAAATAATTACATAACTTTGAAACAATAATCAATTCTGATTTATTAATAAAATTTAATCAATTTACAAGACTTCTTTATAAAACTTATAATTCATTTTGATAATTTAAAAATACCTAAATAATTTATTTTATTGAATATTTTTATACTAAAACATTTTTAAATTACCCAGTTTAATAATTAAAATCCTCTTTTTAGAACAAATTCAACTCAACTTCTCGATAAAAATATATTTTTCAATTCCAATAAAACCAATCTAATATTTAAAAATCTCTTTCGATTTATCACCAATCGATTTACGTCCCCAATTTCATAGATTCCTTTTCACATCTTCAAAAGGTAAAATCTATCATTTCTTTTTAAACAGATCTACCGTCTCATCATAAATTCTTACCGTGAATTATATCCTCAATTTATCAAATGATAATCATTTCACTTTATTTATAAACATTGTTTATAAATCCCACAGTCTCATTTCCAGTTTATAACGGTTTCACATCACTTAAATCCATTATAAATGGATTTCTAAATTAAATTACATTTATAAATTAATTTCTTAAATAACCCAAACTATATCCCAAAACCATCCAAGTCTCTATTCTACTTCTATTTCGTAATTTAGAAATCTTATTTAAGATCCAGTATAACCAATTTTATATTTGTTCCCATATTCCCTTTCCATTCTCCCAATCTATTTTAAATCTCGATTTTTTTAAAACCTATTATATTTAAACCAGTATCACTTAAGAATTATTATTTAAAATCCTTCATATACATTTTTCCAAAATCTCTCTTTACAATATCACGAAATAGTTAAGTAGAAATTTAAGGTCAAACCATTTATTTCACCCAATCAATTTCTTTTAACTAGTCCAAAACTCTATATAAATATTTTACTTCCAAAATCCATTTTCAATTTCTTTTCAAACTCAAAACATATATTTACGTTATTTTTAAAATACCAAAATTTAGGTCAGTGCTACAATTGCATCCAATAAATTCAAATCACCCTATAATTTATCACAGATTATCCAAACATATCGTATATCACGATAAATGAGATTAAATTCAACATTTTTTAGGAATCCAGTTGGATCCCTCCAGCCTGTTTCCCTGCATCCACAGATGTTAGATAACATAAAGATACCAATCCCGCTTCGAGGTGGGATATCGCAGTAATATAGAGTCATCCGCTATTATGCGAGGCGCATAGGGTCTCATCCACTCCAATAGGTAGGAAATACATCCAACTACATACATACGTACGTACGTACGTACATACATACATACATACATACATAGATATATATATATATATTACATCCAAACTGATAATAATTTATAAATTCAACCAAGCATCCAACAATTAATTTTAACTATTTAAAAATTAATTCGGTAATCCAAATGAATGTCTATTTCTCACCTTATTTTTATTTCGCAATCTGATCCAAACCTGACTTGTTTTCAAGATTTTTAGACCTTGAAATAAAAGGTTAAATATTTATGAGACTTGTATATTTTTGTACATAAAATTAATCTAATAATTACGGTAATCAGTAAATTAATTACCTAAGTTATTCCAAGGACGAACGCGAATTCAAGAACTTACTAGCGCTTCCATGCACGATCATCGTCCACTGAACCATCACCTAAAGCTACCGTGGACACTGCCTTGCTCAGTTGCATCGAACATCCATGGTCTGGCCTCCTTCTTTTCATCTTTGAAGACGTCCTGGTTTCCTTATCTCGACTTCCCCTCAATCAGCAGCAATGTTGCCATATCCCTATGTCATGACTTACCCCTCAACCTCATCCCATCACGCCTCCCCGCCACGAACGTCGCCGAGCAAACAAAACTCGTCTCTACCTCTGCCACCAAGATTCTCCAAAACCCCTCTTCTAGTAAATCTAGACGCCACTTGATCATTTCGAGCTTCTCTCCTCCAGCACCCTCGACCTAGAAAAAATCACGACCTTGTCTCAAATTCTCCAGACTTCGATCGCCCACCACCACCACACTTGTAACAGGAGTTCGACATCCCCTGTAGCCAAGAATCGCCACCGCCTTTGTATGCAACGAACAATTTCAACTTTCCTCGCCCTCAGGCTTCTCAATCACAATCAGTGATTTCGTTTTCAATTTCTTTTCTTTTTTGTGGAGGTCGATCTTTTTTTCTTTTTCTTTTCTGTAATGTCGATTTTGATTTCAAGAAGGGAGAGGGTATGCTTATTTTTTAAAGTGAAAGCGTGGCATATTATTTTGGGGCAATGGAATAGGTTAGCTGATGGTTGATAGGAGTTAAATCGATATGAAAATATTTTATTTTATTTTAAAATATCTAGATATTTAATTCAAACCCTTAACGACGAGTGTCGCCTGTCGTCCCTAATGTTATACTGCTACTTTGAACTCAATGGAATAAGGTCCATAGCCTAATTCGATTATACGTGGAAGATAGCTTTTTGAATCGGCTATTTAAATTAAATTCAATTAAATTATTTCTAGGCGTTTTCCGATCGTATAATCAAACGGTAAATCCAAAAGCTAAGAAATTTGAAATCCGATAATGATACGCTATTACGGATCCAATGGAATTGGTTTCATCGAATTTGGATACTGTGCCCTAGATTGCTATTTTAACATGTCGATTAAGTTAACGATTTCAGAAATTTACGAAATCGCTTGAAATTTTCAGTTTTAAAAACTTATTATCTAACTTGAAATTCAAAATTCAATATTTAAACCATTTAAAGATCCTAAATTAAACATCGAAAAATCAAGGTCGTTACAGCTGGCATGGGTCGCGGCAAAATAGAAGGCAATGATGGTAGTCGAGCTCGGGTTTTAGGGTCTAAGTAGCGCGAGGTTGGCGGTGCATGGGTGTAGGTCGTAGGCGTGCATTTGGGTATGGCCGACAATGGATGCTGGGCCTGCGATATAAAAAAATGATTGTCGCAACCTGATTTGGGAAGAAGATTGACGCATGTGAGCGAGAGAGAGTAGAGGGAGGTGACATTTTTTATTTAATTTTGTTAATTAAGTTTTAATTTTATTGTATATTAATATTGCATATATATTTCATACGAGGCTCTCCTTGAACGAAATGAATCCTGTTGGAATTGTATCGACGAAGCCTTTGGCGTGGAACCGAAGTGGAATTTATTTGAAGCTGAAATATTTCCAGTTTCAAATAAAAGGTGAGTGTTTCATAACATTCACAACACACTAAAATATTTTATGTTCGTTAAATTGATGTCATGAAGTAAATAAATTTTATTGACTGTTATTTGGTAATTTAAATTAACATCTAAATTACCATTTGAATTGATTGTTAAAAATTAAAATTGATAGTCAAATTTGAAACTGAAATTTATTCGCCAGTAAAATATCCAATATGAATTATTGGCTGATTTGGATGTTGATTGAAATTGAATGCTATTGGTTGATATATTGGCTGGTTGGATGTTTATTAATTTTATATATATTTCGTTATCACCCTGGATATCATTTGGTAGTATAAAATTTTTATTTGAATTATTCCGAATAAATTAAGAAATAGCTTGAAATGATATATATCCATCACTGAAATTAAATTAAAATAATTACTCACTTGGCCATGGGATAGAAAATTATATACGAACATAGGATTGGTTAAATTAAACGATTTTAAGATTTGAAATTATTTAAATTGATTTTGATTTCAAGAAAAAAATTTGAATTTATGGAAATGGAATCATTTTTGAACTTGAGCTCGAAATGTTGAAACTTAAATTGGTAACAAGAATTGTTTAAATAATTGAAGTTGAGAATTTGAAGTTATAATCGAAATATGATTTGATTTAGGAAATTGATTTGTTTTAAAAGCTTGTACTTTTGTTCATACTTTGAATATTGCTAAGTAGGAATAATTTAAGTCGATATTCCAAAAATTGAGCTCGGAATTGAATTATTTTAAAGATTTGGACATTGAATTGAACATCGAAGTTAAATTTGATTTAAATAATGTAAATAGATACTTTGAAAATCGAACCCAAAACAAATATAAATAAAAATGGTTTAAATTGAGAACTGAGTTGAAATTTAACCATTGAATCAAATAGTTGAAGTCGAAATTGAAATCGATTTGGAATTGAAATTGAAGAAAATTGGAGTTGGAATTGAAATTAATTTAGAATTGAAATTGATTTGAATTGAAATTGGAATCAAAGTTGATTCGAATTGAAATCGGAATGGAATCGACTATATTGAAATGGAAATTGGATTGATTCGAATTGGAAAATTTGGAAGTGGATCAGTTTGACTTCGAAACTATTGTCAAATAGATTATTTTAATATAAACTGTTTGAAGCCTATCTTTTAAACATTCAAATTATTTTGATTTCCAAGATATTTTATTATATTAACCATTTTCAATACTCAAACTATTTTACATTAAAACATTTTAACTTTTTAAATTATTTTAAACTATCTAAACTATTTTCTAAAAATTCAAACTGGTCAAGGTTGGAATGTTTATATTTAAAGCGTTGATTTATAATTCGAATTGGGTTAAAATGAAGTCATAACCTAAATTGAAATTTGAAACAATTTTGGAAACGAAATTGAGATATTGAGGCGAAAATGATTTTGAAGTGAAATGGTATATTTTGAGTAAATATGATGATTTTGAACTGAAATGATATTTTGGAAGTGAATATGACATTTTGATGTCAAGTATGAATCATTTCGTAATATAAAAGAACCAACCGGTGTGTAAATCGACGTTTGGTTGTTAAAGAGACTGTAGCCTCTTATTGGCATACTCTTTGTCAATATTGGAACCACTTTAACAACTGTGTACGCGAAGGAGACTCCAAAATGTAGTGGTTGGATTTGGCATCATTTGCTGAATTTGAAGGAAGAGAACGATGATGGATAGACCCCGTCTCTTATGCCAATTTGAAATGACTAAAACAGGACGGCTTGACATGGCCAAGTGGGCTTGCTACCCCTAGTCGACATCCGTTCTTCGATTTTATCAGACTTTATCCATATTATTACTCTTGTTGTTGGTTTCGTTTGGTGCACCTAGATTTGGGATAGCCTTCCTTTGAATTGATATGGAATGGATGGATGCGGTGGGCGGTCGTGGATGCGATGCGTTACCACTAGCCCTGCGATCGAAACTGGCAGTATCTTACCTTGGGCATTGCCTTACGTGCCTTATCATACATTTATCCTTATAATAGACCCCTACGATTTTGGTTTAGTGTTGTCGTATCATAACACATCCCTATTCTCCGATGTGCTACTGGGACGTTATATGCAAACTATACGACTATGCTTAAAAACACATTAAGGGGGGTAAATGTAAAGCCTTAATGCTAAGAAAAATATTTATTTTACTGATTAGACATTACATAGTGGATCATTAAGAGATGGAAAATCCTGTAACATCTCTTGAGTTATTGCACGCTGTTATACACTAGATAGGAGATGTGAAATCCCGTAAACATCTCTGACGCTATTACACTCATTTATATGTGATATCGATTTGACTCACATAAGGATATTTTAGTCCTGACTGGAGTGTTTTGTTTTTCATTACGCTCGGGTCAACCCCGAGTATTTCAGTGCATTTGAAGATCATTTTATGGATGATGAGGACGAAGATTTGGTATATTATTACTATTAGTATTCCCTGCATCATGTTGTTCTGCTGCATTATTCTATTGATCTGATGTATATATAACTCTGATAATTTTGTATAATATAATCAAATGTAAAGTATTAACAGCTTCATGAATTATTTATTTGATTACTATATTTTGTCATTCCACTATGGGATTCTATATTTGTTTTCTTCTTCTTTTCTTATTTTTCTTAATTAACCCCAATTATTATCTATGTTCTAGATTGTTTGAGTTGGACATGTGTGGATTATTGTCAATTTAAACCTTCCAAAATATGGATCGTCACAGAATATTTAATGGTTGTATAATTCGGCTCTTGCATTGGTCTTGAAGCGAAAATATGCCAAAAAGATTTATTGTAAGTAAAAATTTACATTTCATTATCAATCTTTAATTCAGTTCATTTAGCATATATTAGACAATAAATAATTTTATAGATTATATTAGTTGTTAAAATCTGTTAAAGTAATATAACATCACAAATGTTCTTATATACTATGTTTATCTAATAAGGGTTCCACTGAATTCTACATCTCTCAAAAATCTTGAAAGAGACAATGGAATTCCATAAATCCCTTCAATGGGGAATAAGGTTTGTTTATCTAGTTACCACAACCTTATGGATGCTTAATAAATTGCATTCCCCATAAAAGGTAAGTATATCTTTACCAATTATATCTTGTATATAGCTTCTAACCATATTTTTACTTCCTCAATCATCTTTGTGGTCTTGAGGGCGCTTAGAAAATCATAATGTACATTAGATATCCTAGAACCATCATTTTGAAATAGCCTAAGTGTAATTAAGTAATCTTTAGGAGTGCTCAACAAAGTTACCTGCTATTCTTGTGTATCTAGGAACAATACAAACATTACTATAGATATTCTGTAGGTTGAGGGTTCTCCACAACCATAGGTATGTATACAAGTCTATTTATATTTTAAATGATGGAAAGAAATTAGTTTAAATTTATAATTTAAATTAATACTAACAAAATATTATTGATCTTATAAGGGAGATGGGTAATACCTTATGACATCATATGTCTCTACATCCAAGGTATAGTCCCTTATGTCTATATCGATTTAATTCATTTAAACCACCCATTTCTTTATACGTATAACATATGTACATATTTTAATTTATTATATATCCTTTTATTGTTAAAGATTTAATTAATTATAAATTTAATATTTATGGTTATATATAAATTTAAAATAATTTTACTTTTATGAGTTTTAGATTTACCGATTATAATCTTTATAAATACAAATTTAAAACTATTTTAAAGTCTATTCTTAACCATTATAAATTTTATTTTTAATATAAAATTATCTTAAATCAAATTATTTATATCCTTTATGAATTTAAATTTGAATTTAAAACAAATTTTAAATTCAAAATTTATAGCTCTTTATAAAAATTTAGTATATTCAAATACGCTTATTTTAATCAACTTAATGTGTAACACACTTTTGAGTCTTCTACAAGGGCATACCCTTATAATGGACCACTTTGACAAACCAGGTAAGGGCTAGGAGATTGGAAGGTTTTCCGTTCATAAGACAGTTCTTAATTATAGCCACCTTCTCCATAGTTAAACACCCTTTCATTAGATGCTAATTTAATCGGTAGAATGGTAATTTCAATAAATATTCCTTTTATTGGTTCGCACAAGATTATACATCAATAAATATTTCTTACTAAACCATTTTTAAAAGTGATTAATAATGAGTTTGGGATTTAACTTTAGTTTATTTATTTGTATATTAAAATTTCTTACTTGTATATTCTGATTTAATTATATTATGTATTATCATTTAAATTTAGTGTAATTTAATTATATATATATATTTAATTTTTAATATGTTCGTATTTACAGTACAAACATTATAACTATGTTAAATGTGGCGATCTGTCCTAGGGAAAACTGTTGAACAGATGTCATAGGTATAAAACTAACAATTGGGTTTTATGGTTAATAAATAGGTTTCAATGTTATAGGTGAATAATTAATCATTATGATTTATGCTTGATATAATATAATGTTGATAAGAAATAATAATTTAGCATGAGCATATCACATGCGTATATAATGAGTAAACATGTATATGTATAAATGTTATTTTTTGGGCCATGAATAAATTTAACGAATATATACGATTTTATATTTATTATACATATATATATATATTATTTGTGTTAAGGTTTAAATTTATTTTTTAATGTCAAAAACTATCATATATATTGTTTGAAATTCAAATTTAAACGTACATTTACTAATTAAATATTTAAGGTATATTTGACTTAAAATAATTTTTTAATAAAAAATACCAGTAGAAATTAATTTAATAATTATTGTAAACACACATTTTTGTTATAATTTAATAATTTGGAAGTATGTATATCTAAATTATATATGTAGATCTGAAAAAAAATTGTTTTTTAAACTAAGAAAATGAAATTTCAATTTATTTTATTTTAGTCTGAAAATTTTCAGTTTTAATTTAACTCGATACATATATACATATATAGATATATGTGTGTGTGTGTGTAATTAAATTTTTATTCTAGGCATGGTTAATTTTCTTAAACCCACATTAAATATATGTAAGTATGTATATAATATATAACATATATATAATTTAATTGTTTAAAACATTTTAATTTTTTCTTGATTTTTTTAGTTATAGTCGAACATAATACCAAGGTCCCACCGATTGCTGACACCCTGATTACTAGTCATTTCCTTTTTTAAACTACTTAATTCTTTCTCCTTGACCATGTAATGCAACTACATCTATAAGGCATCACCAATGTTTTAGTAATGGCCTAACAACCCAAACTTTTGGACATACCGCTCCATAAACCAAAACTAGCATTTGAACCCATTTCTTGCCAAGAAGTACGAATCTTTTAGTTTTTTGACGATTAGTAAGGTATAGAGGAAACTATAGCTATAAGTTTTCTATACTTTCATGTCTTATAGCAGAAGGAATGATAGATAAATACCGAAATAACTAAATCATTACTATCTCAAAACAACAATGGAAGAAAATGCCTAAATAAGGTCTCAAAATAGAAATATAGTATATGTCTAACTGATAATTACAATTGATAGGCACACGGACACCTCCTCCATGCATCTTATCCTTGTCATAACACCTACTACCTAGTCAGCCTATAACAGGTATAAAGAGGAAAAAATAGAGGAAATCAGACAAAGTTTGGTGAGTGAGAAAAAGCACTAGTGGTATGGCGTTGATAGAAAATTAAATTATCATATGTAATCTACGCAATACAGGGTGTTCAATTGTATGTACATGGAATTAGTCAATTTTCACAATATAGCGTCAGAACCCTTGACATGCCTAAATCAGATAATAATCTACAAAAATTTCCACTCAAAGTTTGGACATCCGTAAATTGTATAAATCTATAGTCTCGATCGCAAACCGCCTGGCTATACATTGAGTAAAAATTCTTAATGGTAAATCGCTTAACTTGCACCCATACAGAGTATACATCACAGTACATTGGCTCACACTGAGTACACAACCCAATTGATTATCTGCCATCAAAGCATTGAGTAAACAACCTTGGTGGCGCCCGTGTCCTGTGCTTTATATCATTCAACGTGTAGTAAAAAAAGGCCGATAAACAATTTGGCACCCCCATAAGTCCATCCGCTTAACCGATCGCCAACCCTACTATTGCAAACATCTTTATATCCTCTTCCCTAACGTCTACAAATCAAAATATGCGACTAAGATGCTAACAGTAATGATAAGAGCATCTAACTGCAATACAATCCTATGCCGTATTGAGCATCATGTTATATAGCATCTTGAAGTGTGGACTTTTAGAACGTCAACTAAGTGGGAAACAAAGTCTCGTACGTTACATGGATTCATGCTATTACGTGAGCTTCAGAAAGTCAAGGAAAGGGGAACAAATTCCCTGATGTTATCCTACTTGGCTTAAACCAGGTCTACGTTCAACCTAGGTTATCTACAGGCTATCAAATGACTAAATAAACATACTAGTTGACTAGTTCACCATATCATAATTTTGTGTTCTATAAACTGCAAAATCAGTTGATTGGACAACATTAGTGGTCAACTACAGGGGAATTCATTCAACTAGTTACTTCGATCAATTGACTATTTGATCCTTAAAATGAACTGTTTTCTTACTAGTTAAGCCTATGTTTTCCTTAGCATCTCCTCAAAGCAAATCAGTCCATTGGTCCGTATACTCGGTCTATTAGTTTTCTGGAAGTTGAGTTTTTTAATATTTTTTAACTGTTATTTATATACAGGTTTAATTATTTATCATTAATTCTTTTATCCAGAATTCACATTTAGACTTAGATTTGTATAATTCCACTTTTGAACAATTATCTATATATAGATTCGGCTTTTGTCATATCCAATTTTTTGTATAATTTATTTGATTGGTTGTATATAAACTTCTTTATCATTCGTTTACATACGTATTAAATTTTATTCAAAGTTGGTTCTTTTCTTCTATATGGAATTAGGTCTAGATGATTTTAAAGGTTATGCATATAGATTCATTTTTGTTAATCAAAACTAGTCCATATCTTTTTCTTGGAATCAGATCTGCATGTTTTTAAGGGTGAACTTCATTTCATGTACCATCCTAAAAATTCCAATAACAATATTATCAAAGTCATTCTATGGTTTTCCAAGAATTTTAATCCGTATAAATATTCTATTAAAATTCATCAATTCAACTTAGAGTTATACTTTTGAATTTAAATAAATATATATACAAAATTTACATGCTTATCTACATCATGTTCATTTCATAGATAAATTACTCATCTTTATTCGTTTCCTTTTTAGAAATTACCTACTGCTTCTCTGATTCGAGTGGGTTCGGTGTCTCTTCTCCTTTATTTAGCTTGCAATTGTTTTGATTTGATTTCCTCTCTTCTTCTCAATTTGATTTTCAACTCTTATTTGGAGATTTGATTTAATCTTTGTGCTTAGATTTGAAGGAGAAGAAAAAGAATATTGGAGCTTAGGTTAAGAAGCGACTATTGGATGAAAAGAAGTGGAGGATGATGTGAATAAGGGTTAGGAAATTCCCTTATACAGTCACAAATCCAAAATTTCCCCCTCATCTCCCTTTGGGCCTTGGCCCGTTCCACTTGAAATGCACGCTACAGTGAACAATTTGAATCTCCTTCATTTGATGTCCTTTTCTTATGTTTGGTATATGAATTTAGGCTAGAATAGTTGACTCAATGGAGAATTCAAAATTTCCAAATTCCTTCATTTGTAAAAAATATCAGTTTTTCAGCTTTATATGAAATTACCAAAATGCCCTTTTAATTAATTATTATTTGTATCCAAATTACATGGTGTTAGATTCTCCTCTCTTAAAAGATTTCATTTTCAAAAATTGAAGGGACAGAAAAATGTAACTTATAGACTCAAAAATATACACTAGCAACCATGTGTATGTGCAACACATATGCTCAAACCACACCACACACAAGACATTCCAAACAATTCATGTAAAAATATATTCTATTCTTTTCATTCCTAATAAGGTAAGATGTGACACCCATATGGATACCAAATATAACATGGACATAGATAATAATATATAACAATGGCTAAATAGGTGCAAATAAATAAAATTCATCCATCAAACCAACATATGTCATGAATATGGCTATGAGTAATGCATAATACTGATGCAACTCTTATATGGATGCAAGATCATGACATATAGGCATGGATGCAAAATAACCATAAATATATTAATATTTCTACATATACGCAAAGTGGTATATGAAAAATCAAGTCGTATAACAAAACATAAGTCATACAGTAAAGCATATAACACCATCCAATTTGCTAATTTAACAGTAATAATTTATAGAAACCATTCATCCATACTTACATAAACTAATCATGCTAGCAGACAAGCAAATGGAAAAATCTTTCGAAAAAGATTGAAAATTAAGAAACTAGATTCTCTCCTCCAAATTCCAAGTATATCAACTAGATCATTCTTCCAACCTCAACCTATTGACTTTACTGTTGACATATATACCTAATCCAAACAACTACAAATGTTTGTGCATAGGAAAACCTCTATATTAATGCTTCCAACCATGATAAACTGATGCCGGCATTCACAACAACAGGTAATCGTAGCGTAAATAGGCCCTAATAGGAAATGTAATCTCACGCAACCCGCAATGCACATAAACAATGCCTTAAATCATCCCAATGTGGTACAGTGATCACCTCATCTTATGGATACTTGGGCAAGACAACTCGAAAGTGGGCGGTGGTCTCACTTAGCATCAAATAACTTAAATTACTTACTATTCCTCACTTTCACATGCGAACATCAAAATATGATGATGTCTTAAACAGATGAAAACAACATTACTTCTCATCTAATTTCAATTCAACTTAAGCTATATCATTTCACTTATGGTATGCTCCTCTAAGTTAATAGTGATACTAGGGTACCATATTTCTAGTCTACAAGAATATTATCCTAAATTCTACATCACACAAGTAAAGTAAATATTCAAGCATGCAAGTAAGGTAATCCTACTCTATTCACATATTCGAACATAGAAACCAAAATCCTAAATCTTGACGAAGGCCCAATTTTAAGTGAAGCCCAACCTAAAATAGTTTTTGCATTAAAAGGAATCAATTAGGTGCTACATTATTTACTTGCACCTATTAGGAAACATAAATTATGCATCCTTAACTTAATGCTTTACAATAGTTTCCATCAATGAATAATCTTCCTTTAATTCGAGGAATGATTGACAAGAATCTAAATATTCCTTCCTCAAATGCATACCAAAATCTTCAAATCTTAGTTAAAAATCTCCTTCACATTCTCAATGCATGCAAACTCTAATATCTTTTAGTTAGTGAAAATTCAAATTCCTGAACTAATCATTCTTTTATAAAAAATCCACTAGTGGCATTTTCCCCTTTTTTCGTCACATAACTTCTTCCAATTTTACTTCAACTGTACCATGGTTGAGACAACAATAGGGGATCGCGTGTTGCCTCACTTGTCTAACGGACATAATACTCAAAAACATAAATTGCGTTGTATCTAAAACAACATCTTGGAACATCTAAAATGGATAATGTACTTGTCTCGTGAACACGACATGGGACTCATGTCACATCGAACTCACACAATGTACATATTGTTGCGATGGCCACTCAAGTTTCAACACTTCATAAATATCACGGTAGAACATATGCAACAAGACTACAACCTAATTCCTTGGTTACCTATAATTTCCTAGGCCAAAACAAAACCTTAGCCTATTTTAAATAATTTCCAACCACTTCTAAAATTATTCTTCAATCGATCGGTCAACGAGATCCAATGAACTAAAATTTCAAAAACAATAGTTTCTCCTCTACTATATGAGTTTTTGAGTGTAACTCTAGTTTGACTATATCATCAAAACGTCCAATATCTTATGAATATCAATTTGGATAAATCTCCTTTATGCGAATTCTAATCCAAATATTCTCTAGTTCAATTAATGACTCTTCTCTATGATGTTACAACAAAATAATTCGGACCTACTCCTCTCTCCTTAGCCTATAGTACGATCCATGTCTTTACCTATTCGGGGCTCTACTATCCAATTTTTAGCTCCCTTCTATAGTCATTTGGAAAAACAATAAGTCTATAAGCCTAAAAATTCATTTATTTCCATATTTTAGCTTTTAGGCTTCCACTCTAAAAACATCGAACCTAGCATTATGCATCTCCTACTTAAGGATCAGCTACAACGTTGCCTCTGCCTGGCGTATACAAATATTTAGGGACTCCATCCATCCATGCTGCCCAAAATTCAAATCTTTTTAAGAGAATAAATATTTAGGGACTTATGATCTGTAAATAACTGAAATAATTCCCTAAAAAGATAATGCCGCCAATGTTTTAGAGCAAAAACAATAGCCATTAACTCAAGATCACAAGTTATGTAATGAATCGGGCTTTTCAACATCAAAAATCGACACTAATACATCCATTGTATCACATGTTGAGAAATAGAATGCCAGAAAACCCGATTTTTAGGGAAAAGGAAGAAGGAAAGAAGAAAAATAAACAACAAAGAATCTCACAGCGGAACGGATAATCTATAATATACCATAAATATTTACACAAAATAAAACTGTAACATATGTATACACAGACATCAATTAGAGTATACTAACCTATTTCAACCTAGACAGTTATAACATCATGTCCTTACAATTGCTGATAAAAATAACAATGAATACAGCGGAAAAATAACCATCTATGCAAATAAGTCGCTAGGCCTCCAACTCATCTCTTGAAGCTCTAAACATCCAAACCAATATGTAATATGCTTGGTCTCACTCAAGCATTATAATAAAATAACATCCAAGTCTGTCTGGGAAATCAACGTTAGAAAACACACCCAATTGGATTTAAAGTTATATAATATCTTTGAAATCAAAGGTATCTCATAGGACCACGCCGCACATAAGCACGGATGGGTTTTTACCTTGCGATAACCAAAATATCTATAGAAAATCCATTTATATTATAATAACGTCTAAAGGAAAAAATAATAACAATCAAGCAGTTGTGATGCTCGTGAGTGTACACATAACAATACTAGGTATATAATTAAAAATCGATAAGGCGTGTTCGCTAATTGTGTAGGATTTCCATGGAGGTGCCCTCAGTAATTCGAGGAACGGTCCTCCCACACAAGGATCAAAGCTATCATTTCGAAGAAGCATACATCCCTAGTGATGTACCAAAGGAAAACCATAGCTTGGTCTTGCTAAGACCGAGTACATCGCCCCATGCATGCATAACAACTATAAGTGACATCTAGGAGGAGCCGACTACCCTTATGGGTTTGCCAACCCTAGTTGTCATGCCTCTTATCTCTTATTTTAGTCATTCCCGTTGATGAGGCTACATCTGTCATTCTAGCTTACGCACTGTCACCAAATAGATCATGGAATCCCACACAGATTCCATCACCCCAATGGGTCTTGGAATCACACATAGATTCCCACATCTCAATTTGATCTTGGAATACACCCGGATTCCCATACGCCAACGACTCTTGGAATCACACACGGATTCCAACATCTTAAAATATCGAAATCTCCTCCATAAAACCGTATATGGTTTTTGGAGTGGTCATGGGTTCGAGTCATCTCTTACCAGTACACTCTTCCATTTCCCGGGTGCTCCACAAAACCAAACATCGATTTCTGGAATGCTCAATATCGGTTCTTTAGAAAATAATCAGACAATACATAAGAGCGTGGATCACCCCCTAACCGTTTAAGTCACGGATCTCCTTATCATTTGTCCTAGATGAACGAAATGATTTTATACGTACATTATAATACCACCGATTGTAACAACACCATATAATTCTCGTGTTTCCTCTAGATATTTCCAGAGTTAAAATCCTTCGATTTTAAGTAGAGAATATTTTTGTACTACAAAAATAAAGAAGGATTTCATATTTACGCCACGATTTATAGTTGGTTATTGAACTATCAAATAAACAAACATTCAAACAAAGATTCTATTTCATAGGAAAAACCAACATTGTTTATGCATATAAGCGACCACTAGCCTCATTTTATAAATCTTCATAAATAAACCCACTTTTTAAATTACTTATATAAAAGCGCCTTTACAAAGATATACTCGCAAATCTCCATATTTCAATACTTAGAATTATCCATATACTTATCTCAACGGTATAAGCATGTCCACAAAATTTAGAAAGTTTTCTTTTTATTCGATACTCATATCATTTATAAATTCCCTTATAGTTCTCCAAAACCATTTATAAACCATTTTAGAAATCTTCGAAAACTATTTATCATCCCTTTATAAAAATTCAATCACTTATAAGCTCTTTGTACATTTCAAAATCATTTATAAATCCTTTAAAAGTATATAAAACCATTTATAAAATTCATTTTATAAAACCATATACTTATTTCTAAAATTATTTATAAACATTTAACCATTTATATACCTTTCACCTTGTAAGTAATCATCCTTACTTCTCCAAACCATTTCATAAGCTCTTTTATAAAATTCAAATTCTTCAACTCCATTCATATGTTTTAGAAACATTTATGAACAATTAAAATATTTTACTCCAAGCAACCATTTTATAATAATAATTATTAGCACTAAACATTTAAAGTAATGAAAATTATTAACTTTAAACATCTTAATAATAATTAATAATTCCAAAATATTATTAAATAAACAATAATAATTTATCTTTACCATTTTTATAAATAATAATAACTTACTTCCAAAACTTATTAATAATCTTTACTATAAATTTTGAAACCATAATTACCCTTGAAATAATTAACCTTTAAATTTATTAACACTTTTATAAATTCCTAAAACCAATTAACTATAACAAATAACTTTTAAACAATATTAAAATAACTAAATAACTTTAAAATAATATTAATCTGATATTATAACTTTAAAACAATTTTAAAATCTTTACATAACTTTAAAAGAATATTCTTATAATTAAATACTTTAAATTAATATTATAATTAAATAAGTTAAAAACAATATTAATATAATTAATTAAGGTAATCCTTAAAAATATTTGAAACCTAATTTCAGGTTTTAAAATTATTCTTTGTCTCAAAATCAATTTTCAATTTAAACGATAATTTATAGTATTTTAAAATACTAATTTGAGGCCAATAGCCACCCAACACTTAACCAATATCAATATCGATTTTCTACCACTTCTGGGTCTCAACATATAACCACGTTATAACTATAATATCCCCAATCAGGTTTATTTTTTAATAATCCATCTAAAATATATTATTGAAAAAATTCAACAATTGCGAGGAATCCTGTTGGATCCCCCTACCTGTTTCCCCCTGCATCACAAATGTTATAAAATCATAAAATATAAATCAACCGCTTTGAGTAGAGATTCATATACATAGGTTCATTCGCTCTTACACAGGAACGTAATAGGGTGTCATTCGCTCCAATAAACAGGAATATATCTAAACCAAATAATAAACATAATAATTTATCCAAAAAATTATTCAACAATTTTAACCAACTATAAATCAACTAGATATCCAAAAAGGTGAGTTTAACTCACCAAAATTTCCTTTTATCGCCAAGGCATTTCGGTTTAGAACTAAAACTGGACGACGTCCGATTTTAGCCCAAATTTTGAAAGTCTCCAAATTTATCCAAATCAGTTCCATTACGAAGCTTTCGACGATGCAAGGCAATGCAAAAAGTTTCATCTTGATCGGACCTCGTATGAAGGAGTTATTGAATTTTTAAGTAATCGATTATTTAAATAATAATTAAATAAACAAACTCCAACTTTTAAATATAATTTACAATCATACCCCTAACTCATCTTCTTCCTCAACAATACTCCCTATACATGTTGTGCCATAGTCGTGCATAGCCCATTGATATGGAGCTATGCTCCACGAAACCACATTCCGTCGATTCCATCGAATTTCTCATCGCGATCTCTAACTTCCGGACACCTTTCTTCACCCTCCAATCCACCATATCGTGACATTGCCTGCCCTCCCTTTGATCGTGATATATTCCCGACCAAAAAGGTCATCCAGCATGCCTAAACTTCGACAGAGACATCAACTCAACCCTCTCGATCCAAATCCGAGCTTCGATTCCAGTAATAAAGCCTATAACCTCAATTCCTTAACTCTAGCTGCTCTACTATGTCGACTTTGCTGTCGAATTCTACAAACAAGAGCAGCACCTCAAATCAAGCATACTAGTGAGAAGCCCTCTTCAAAGAAGAATTTTAAAGTTGCTTTTCAATTTTTTTTGAGTAATTGTTGAGTTACAAATTTTTGAATGCAAAACTTCCTTTTTTTTCTTTCCTCTGTTAGCTGAAGTGTTTAAATAAAGGGACAGAATGATGGGATTGAATGAAATGGGCCTGGCTTGTACAGATAGGTGCAGCTGATATGAATGAACATGGAAGTAAATGGTTAAATAAACGAAAATATATTATTTAAAATTCAAAATATCTAGCTATATAATTTCGGACCTCAATGGAGACGTGCCGCCTGGCGTGCTACATATTATACCCCTATTCCAAACACAACAGAACTTGTTCCGAGGCCTGATTCGATAGTATGCAAAAGATAGCCTTTTGAACCCAATTATTATATTAAATTTTAAATATTAATTTCAAAGTGTTTCGATCTCGCACAACTAAACGGTACATCTAATCACCATGAAATTTTACGGCGTAATATAATCTACTATTATGGATCCAATGAAACTAGTTTCACTAAAATCCAAGTTAGTCCTTGGAAGGCTAGTTTTACATGTAAATTAAATGAGTTATTGTCAAAATAGAGTAAATCACTTTTAAATCCAATTTAAAAGTTTTATTACCTTCATTCTTGTTAATTAGAAGTTAAATATGCTTTTAAATTATTTTTATCCAAATAAAAATCCAAGATTCAATTATTTAAACAAATTCAATAATTAAATTGAATGATTAAACTATCCAATAAATCGCTATATTTGGAATTTAAGTATTTAACCTATAAAATTAACTTTTCAATATTTAAAATTAATTAAATATTCTAAAGTCAAATAACTAAAATTCTGGATCGTTACAAATTAGATAATTTATCTCGTGTACTTTCAACCATCGACTAGCATAACAAACAACCCTACCATCCTGCAATAAACTAGTGCCAAGCATTGTACCATAAGCATCGATATGCATAGCAAACAACTCTAAACCATCAACAAGGACTAAATCAGGTGTACTAGTCAATAACTCCTTTGGCTTATTAAAATCATGCTTTCCATCTGAGTTCCATTATAAAACTTAAATTTTTTTAGTAAGACGTGTTAATAGATATATATCTTTCCGAAGTCTTTAACAAGCTTCCTTTAATAGCCTACCAAACTAAGAAAATTTCTTACCTTTGTAGCATTTTTCAGTATATGTCAATCTTGTGCTGCAATGATTTTACTTTAAAATTAAATAAGCCTTAGCTAAATCGCACCATGCGCTAAGCTCCAATAACTCAAACCGTGTTTGGGTTAAATAACACAAAGTGGTGTTTACTCTTTATCACTGCGAGAAAATTCAGTTTGGTACTTCATCCTTCAAGCTCGATCGTCAATTGAAAAACCAACAAATTTCTGTGCTATTTTTTCCTTTACACCAAGTGTTCGCTTTACAATTCCATAATGTTCCATACTAATAAGTCCTTGGTACATTGTCCTATTAAATATTCTAGCTAGTCCAACGCAATCAATTCAAACTTTATAGGCCGTATAAATCTTCTAACTCCAATCAAATTATATGTGGAAATACCAACAATGTTTTCGATTTAGGTTTTAAATAAAAATATTTGACTTCAAATATTATCTTTCACAAAAACCAATAAGCTTCGAAAATCATAAAATTCTCTGTTTATTTAACAAACGTTTCCTTTTGACAAAAATTATGACAATTTTTTCAATTTAACTTAGAAAAGTGGACATACAATTGTATTTTTCTAAACAATTATTTTATAAATAAGAAATTTTCATAAAAGTGTATTTTTTTAAAATGAAATATTTTAACATTTTTTCCAAAATGTGACATAAGTATTTATAAAATAATGAACATTCAAAAAGACACGTTTTACATCTTTTCAATTTAACTTCAAAAGTTTCAGTGTCAAAAGCAAAGTAACATCAAAAGGTAAGCGCATCAATGTAACACACAGCAAAAATTAACTGAAAATTAAATAAAAGAATTAAATTAAATATAATAACTTTAAAAATTTAATTTTCACAAACATTTAAATTTGCTACGAAACTTGCATCGTTGCATTCGTAGCTATTTTCTAGATAATTTTCATACATAAAGTTTTGTAACCTAAGCTAGTATGAAAATGTTATTAACGTTTGAAATTCAAAATCAAAAATAATAAAATAAGGAAATAAATAATTATAAAGGGAAAGCTCCATTGGTTGACATTGAAGTTTGGGTCGATTGGCATGTAGCAGTCGACCGCTTCAAACTAAGCAATCGATTGATCGAAGCTCCAGGCTAGGATTTGGGTTGGCCAAACTGCCCGAATTTTATACAAAATAATCTTATGGGTTGGCTTTACTTCATACCTCTATAAATATAACCCAAAGCTAATACTCAGAACCCTAATTTAGTCTAGTTGTAACAAAACTCCATCTTTCTGAATACTCAGCCCTCTTCCTCTTCAAATCAGTTTGCTTAAAAGAAATTAAAATTAAATTCAAAAATTAGATAAGGAAGAATAATATCAAATCAAGAGGGGTTCTACACCAAGCGGAGATGATCCCAAGCGAACTAAAAGGGGATAGCTTTCTAGAGGTGAGGAGGTCCATAATTAATATGATGATTTATATGTAATTAAGTTCGTTTATACCCTATTTGATCTAGATTAGGTTTAGTTTAATCAGAAATATTATTTATCTAGTGACTGTAATAGATTGGGAATTTGATGGTAATTCAACCATTATTAGTATGAACCTTGTTTGATCCTAATATGGTCAAAGTAAAATCAGTTAAATAAAAGTTGATTTAGGTTATACACTCTCTTTTCTTAAATTGAAGATAAATAGGTATAACTCTATTGATTCTAAACCTTTGTTAATTGGAATTGATGGTAAACACTATTTTAAAATCATGAAATAATTAGAAATTGAAATTGAAAACACTATGGATTGTAAATTTATAAATTAGGGTTTATTGTAATTAATTGAGGATGATAAGTAACAGAGAATGATAATCGACATAAAATAGAACGAAAAAATATTAACAACAATAAAACAACTTCGGTCGATCAATAGGCTCATTGGAGCCAGTCGATAGCATGCGGTCGAATACTGTAATGTCCAATGATCGACCGACTAACAGTTTACATGCACAACCTGAACCATGGCCAAAGGCCTAGGTTATAAGTTTATGTATATATAATGTATGAATGAATGTTAGTATATTAGTAGGGAAATTAGTTTCCTAAGTTTACGACTCTTAGAATTACGGGACTAGATAGACGTGTATGCTTACAATTAGGCCTAAAAACTATTTATTCGGCATAGTCGATTTTCGATACGAGCGATTCATCGTAAATTGCACTCATAGGAGGTTCCATGGTGTTTGTGCAATACTGACGAGGATTCTTCGAGAAGCGTATTAGTACTTAGGTATTGGTTTTAATGATAACAACTATAAAACATTATGTAAAATATAGGTATTAATGTTTAAAAAGATATATATAGTATATTGTGCATGACATTAGATAAATGTTGATTAAGAAGACTCTACAGTTTCAAGAGTAGATTCAAGATGGTGATATAAAGCTTCCCGAGTTCAAGAATGAAGACAAGTGTGTAATGAAGAAGTCAAAATTTCAAGATATTCCAAATAAGTTATAGAGCCATAGAACTTATGTTAAAACCTTGATAGCACTTTCCTGATCTCTCTCATCTTCTATAATTTTGTTTTAAATTGTTTTTTAAATATTCTAATTTTAAAATAATATTTTTAGAATATTTTATGTCAACCCAACTTTTAGGACGGTTTAAATCGACAATAAACCACATATGTCTAACTCAAACCATTTAAATGTGAGGATTGTCAATGAGGTTTAATAAGAAAATAAGAGAAAAGAAGAAAAGCAACAAAATCTCAGAGCGGAATAATAAGCTATAATATCAAATAAATAGTTCATGAAGTTGTTTTACAATATACATTTGATTAAACAATTTTTACGAAAAATTCAAAGTACAATCAACAAACATACCAAAACAATGCAGTGGAATAATAACATTAAAATGGTCTAGCAAACTCCATCTTCATCTTCAAGGAATAATATCTTCACACTGAAATACTCAGGCTAGCTCGAGTGTGATGAAAATATAAAACACTTGAGTCAGAACTAAAAAGTTCTTATGTAAGTTAAATCAATAATAAGTCAAATATGGTGCAATAACTTCAGAGATGTTTACAGAATTTTCCATCTCCTATCCAGTGCACAACGTGAGTGCATTAACTTTAGAGATGTTACTAGATTTTCCATCCTAAGGGTCCGTTAAACTATCCATATGTAGCAAAATACGCTATATATGCAGTGTCTATTAGTAATGTAAAGTATTAAAATAGCGTTAAGGGTTTACATTGAGCCCCCTTGATACATTTTTAAGCAGGTATCTATGCAGGTCCTGTAACACAACCAGTAACGTTAGTAGCCAGTGGGTCCTCTATAGGTACCATACTAAAACAAAATCGTAGTGGTCGCGTATAAGGATAAAAGTATGACAAGGCACGTGAGGCAATGCCCAATGTAGGATACTGCTAGTTCGAGTCGTAGGGCTGGTGGTAACAGCTCGTTGCCACTACCGCCCACCAAGTCCAACACACCCAATATCTGAAAGTGTGCACCAATCAAGTTTCAAAATCAAGACGATAATATGAAGAAGTGTGTCCGCTAGGGGTAGCTTTCCCGCTTGGCCATGACAAGCCATTCTGTTTTAGTCATTCAAATCTGCACAAGTGTTGGGGCCATCCATCACCGTTCTCTTTCTTCAAATCCAGCAATCGTTCGCCAATCCAACCACTTCATACTTGATCATCCACTACGTATATAGCTGTTAAAGTGGTTTTGGTATTGACAGAGAGTATGCCAATATTCAGCTTCGATCTCTTTACCAACTAAACGTCATTTTTCACACTTTTTGGTTCTTTTACATTTCAAGAATTAGTCATACTTCATATCAAAATATCAAATTTGCTTGAAAAATCATTTTGAATTCAAAATAGTTATACCTTCATTCAAAAGCTTTGTATTTAAATCAAAGATTTAAATCTAAGTAGTTTCCCCTTCAAAATAGTTTGAATAATAAGAATGATTTTGAATAATTAAAATAGTTTGAATATTGAAAATAGTTTGGATAAGTAAAATAGTTTTAATATTGTAAAATAGTTTGGAATAATTAAAATAGTTTAAAGATCGAAAATAGTTTTGAATACAAAATATATTTTAATATTGAAAATAGTTTGGATAAATAGTTTATATATTAAAATAATTTGGTTATTATAATAATTCATATATTAAAATAGTTTATATTAAAACTGTTTCTTCCTTTTGAAAACAATTTGAACTCATGTTCCCATTTCAAATCAGAACAAATTCAACTTTTCAACTTACAATTTCAAGTCAACTTCATATTCATATTTCGATTTACATCAGCCTCAATTCAAAACAATTTCAAACTTCACATCAAATTCAATTTAAACGATTCTATTCAAATGGCTAAAAGTCCCAATTCAATTTCTTATTTTTAAACAATTTTTGTTTAAATCCATTTCATGCCCGAACTTGAAAATACCAATTTAAAACCATTTTATATAAAGTAAATTCAGTTTAAATTAAAAGTTTAACCTTCCAAATAATTTACTTCGATAAATTCAAATCATATTCCAATTTCCACTTTAAGATTTCAAATTAAATCCTTAAACAATTTCATTTAAACAGTTTCAATTTCAACATTTCAAATCTCAAATTAGAAATAATTTAATTCTTATAGATCCAATTTTTATTTTCTTTAAACAATATCATTTAAACCAATCCAAATTTAAGTTTTGAAACCATTTGATTTAACCAAATCTGGTGTCTGTATATAATTTTCTACCCTATGGCCAAGTGATCAGTTATTTCAATTTAATTACATGGATGGATATATATCATTTCAATCCGCAATTAAATGACAAAGGTATATATCATTTCAACTCATTTCTTAGTTCATTTCATATAGTCCAAATGATAATATAAATGATGTTGATCAATAAATAGGTAATAGTAGGAATATATCAAATAACTACACAACCATACATTAATATAATAATCAATAGCATCCAATTGCATCCAACATCCAAATCAACCAATATATCACAATAGTTACTAATTATCAATTGTAAGCTTTTAGCTAGCACTTAAATTTAATATTAATTTAAATGTCAATTTAATACAATATAAAATTCAATTTCAATTAAAATGTCAATTTAAACTACCAAACAGCAACCAATAAAATTCTTATCACTTCATAAATTTAGCTCGGCTAACATAAGAAGATTTAGTATTGCGTGAGTAGGTTTAATCACTCACCTTTGATTTAAAGCCTATTAAAAGTCCAATAAAAGCCTAAAATCTCAATAGTCCCCGAATTCGACCAAATCAGTTTCATATTATCCGGAATTTCACTATGAGTCCAAAGGAAGAAATCGTGCATGAATCAGAGTATGTATGCAAAAGATATTCATGTTATAAGAGATATTATTAAAATGATAATTGGCACTGTTAACTCACATTTTTTCAAGGCAGTATACATGTGGATCTAACCCAATAGCTTTCCCGATTATTGAGGTCGATGATTTCAGAATGATAAGTATGGGGCCCAGAAATCAAGTACAGATGATAATATGAATCCAGGATTGATCGGAGTTAGTAGATAGACGATTCAGGATGCTTGGAATATGAATATTAGCTTGGATGGGCAAAAGGATCAACTTGGTCAATTGGAAGAAAAGATCGGCCTGGTTGATGATGAAGGGATCTATATACTTTGATATAAAGGGATCGACGTGACTTGGTGGAAGGATATGGATCGGCATAGCTCGGGTCTGCAGGGCTTGGAGGAAGGCAGGGCTTGGATTGACATAGTTGGGTTCGAACCCGAGGGAACAACATAGCACTGAGTGGAAAGATGAATCGACATAGCTGATGAGAGGGCTCGGCATGGATGGTCACTAGAGGGATCAGTATATTCCAATAGCCAAGCAAGATGAAGGGATCGACATATCAGGTGGATCAGTATACATCAACTAACAACAAGGGATTGACATAGGAATATGGGATAGGAAAGGGTTGGCCTGGCCTCATAGAACAAGATGGATCGGCACAGTTGCATGGAGAAGGATGGATTGGCATCGTGTAATGGAGTTCAAGAGATAAGCATAAATGAGTATCCATGGATCAGCATATATCATGGATCAGTATGATCCAATATGGAGGGATCGGCTAGTCTAGTGAACAAGAGGGGTTGGCAGAGTTTAATATTAACAAGGTTTCGGCATACGAGGGCTCACCTAGGAGGGGTCGAAACATATCGGGATCCAAGTGCACATTTGCATTCAACATTCGATAATTTGAGTACCTTTGATCCAAATAACGTGAAACTTAGGGATTTAGCATGTTTCATCATGTAGAATCCATCATAGGATTCGCTGTCCAAAAATCAACCAAGGAAGGGATCGGTATCAATCCCTCTTCATTGGGCTTTGGGCCTAGCGACCCCTATGGTGGGCCAATTTGAATAAGAGGCACCTGTACCCGAAGTTTCACCTATAAATACTCCAGGCACGGCTTCAGAAGGAGGACCTTCAGTCTGCTACTCTTCATCTTCTACCTAGGCAATACTCTGCCATTTTTACTCTTGTCACAAAATTGTTTCTGTAATCAATAATATAGTCTAATAAAAGGAAAATCTTTGGAGTGGACGTAGGACGGAGTCATCCAAACCACTATAAAACCTTTTGTTCTTGATTTCTACTTTTATTTGCTTATTATTTTGATATTTTCCACTATTTTAATTTAGTCTCTTCATTTACTTCTCTACGCAAACCTGTTCTTGCGTGTTTATGATCAATTTTGGCACAAACATTTTGGTGCTTTAATTGAGAAAACTTGTACTCGCTGATTTAAAAGCTTGGACACTTGGACCTAGAAAGCGATAGCTTGGCACTCAATAGGGAGATAGAGAATAGATAAGAGCCTTCATGAAGGGAGTCTAGAGGCTTCCTCAGGAGCTAATCAAACTTCAATCTTCATTGCTAGAGACGAGATGGAAACAATGATGGATGCTATGTAGGAAAGGATGCTTAAGAGGTAGGAGGAAATGATGTAGAATCTACTCCAACAAATCGAACAGGCTGAAGCCATAGGAGCTATTGGAATGCAAAATCAAAATTAAAATCGGGAGCATGGGAACAAAGTTAGTAGGCAGGGAAATGGAACAGAGCAGCTGGGGCAGTCCCCTGCCATCTAAGAGGGATCGGCACCGATCCCTCCAGAGGGGTCGGTATCAATACCTAAGGGCTGGGGGACGTGCCTCCGGGGTCTGTTTGATTGTGATGTCGGAGGACTTGCGATCAATCCCATGGAGCCTGATGCGAAGCAGAATTTAGATGCTCGATCAGAGGAATACATCCCAGAATTCCCTCGTGTACTTGGGTGTAGATTGGGCATGACGATAGGAGACTTCCATTGGAAGACAATGACAGGTTTGCAGAGATGATAAGGCGAGCTATGTGTGGAGTATTGGTGAACAGGGATCTCGAGGATGTAAATAGAAGTCCATTCGCTCCAAATATCAGGCAAGCTAGGAATTCATCGGAGTTCAAACTACCAAAGCTTGAGACTTATGATAGAAACGGATCCTGCTATTCATTTGACAAGGTACTGTCTCATGGATATACTGGGTGCATCAGAGGAAGTAATGGCATGGTGCTTCCCTTTGTACTTAACGGATATAGCTGCACCATGGTTTAGACAGTTGGAAAGAGGCTCTTTCAGCGCATGGATGTAATTGATTGAGGAGTTTATGAGGAAGTTTAGGGTTCACATCTCGAGACCCAAACATGTGATGAGTTTGGCAACACTGAAATAGAGGAATGAAGAGTCCCGAAGGAGTTTCTTAACACGGCTTAATGCCACGATGGCATTGGTGGATCTTCCAGATCCATCCATGGTTTTGATGGTAGGTGTATTTGGAATTGCTGATGGCACGGAGTTCCGGGATTTGTTTGCATGGGATTTGCCTATGGATCTCGGGGAGTTTTATCATGAAGCAGAAAGATTCCTGCTACAAGAAGATGCATGAGCAAACTAGCCGGAGGCGTATGACGTATAAGGTAGTGGTCCGCCCGAGGAAGGTTTAAACAAGAATGATAAAGGCAAAAAGAAAGCAGAGGATGGCTTTGATGGACCGAAGCGTCCATGAAGGGAATCGAGGTTCACCTCTTACACGGGATTGACTGAAACATTGGAACCAATATATATATATATATGGATACTAGGGAGGTGGTTCCCTATTGGAGGCTAATGAGGAGAGACCCTACAAACGATGAAAAAAATTAGATAAATACTGTCTTTTCCATAAGCTGAACGACCATAGAACAAACTACTACAGGCATTAAAAGGATGAGATTGAGTGACATGTCCAGAGTGGCAGGCTGTCGTAATACGTAAGGACTCGGGCAATGGCAGTAGAACACGAGTAACCACCATCTGCATCAAACGGGAACTGCCTAGGGTCGAGGTGTCAACTTGTCGTCAATTGATCGAAATGGAAAAAAAATAAGTAATAAACTCCACAATAAGACGGATACGTCATTTACATATGTACGGGATCGAGAATGGTCCATAGGCATGCTCTGAGATGACAATGAACCGTCGCAACCGAAGATGCATGCATTATAGTCTTTAGTTTTTGTCTCTCCTTTGTTGGTTAAATTCACTCGAATGTGAAGTCTAACTTTGATGATTTTGAGTCCCATTCGGACAACCATATTTCGCCTCGAACGGCACTCGATCTCGAGCGATCATATTTTGCCTCGAAGGGCACTCGATCTTGAACGATCACGTTTCTCCGAATGGCACTCGATCTCGAATGATCATATTTCACCTCGAACAACACTCGATCTCAAATGATCATATTTTTCCTCGAACAACACTCGATCTCAAACGATCATATTTTTCCTCGAATGACACTCGATCTCGGATGATCATATTTCGCCTCGAATGACATTCAATCTCGAACGATCACATTTTTACCTAAACGGAATTCGATCTTGAACGATCACATTTCACCTCGAATGGCACTCGATCCAGAATGTTCACATTTTGCCTCGGATGGCACTCGATCTCGAATGATCACATTTCGCCTCGGACGACACTTGATCTCGAACGATCACATTTTGCCTCGAATATATGTCGGCATATTAAAGGTTGGCATGGGAAGAGGATCAAGAAATAAGAGAAGAGGAAATGGAAGCTGAGGAGGAAGAACAAGAAGAGGGGGAAGATGCTTCTTTGGAAAGTATCAATATGCCACCTAATCCATCCAACAAAGATCTTCTCAAAAATCAAGAGATGATCATTCATAACCAAAGGAAGCCTAAGAAATCATTTCCAAAGAGATTTACCTCAATTTCCAACAAAATGGATAAATTCTTTGAAAATATCATCTGCAAGCTTGGTGGCTCTTCTTTATCTTCATCCATATCTTTCTAGTTGCTTGTTTAAACTATCTTTGTATTTGGATTTTCTAGTTTTAGTTTATGTAGAATCTCATGTGTCTTTCTTTTATTTTTTGTACTCATCCTTATTATCAACGAAAATTCTATAAATTCTATTTCTTACTGTTATACATTGTCAACTATCTCTACAAATTCATACAAATATAATAGTATAAGCCAAATACAATAGAAAAGTAAAATAAAGTGGTTTTGAAAATTACAGTGCATATGTTGACATATGCCAAGCGTATATGTCGACATTTAATTATAATGACCTGTAAATTTTAACGTTTTTAATAATGTAATTAATTAAATTTTTCTTGAACTATAAATAATAAAATTTTGAAATGAAAATTTGATATTTGAAATACGTCTATTTAAACGTAGCAAGTATCAGATTTTCATAGGAAAATATATAAGTTAGTTCTGTTGTGTAATTTTCAATTTCAATTTAAAATCGGTTAACCTGATGAAAATTAAATATTTTCAAAATCTAAATATTTTCATATAATAAAAATGTAAATCATTTTCTAAGTGAGACGTCATATCTCGTTTTGCCAAATTTGGGCTGCTATATTCTCATTTATCTTATTTTCGGTGAATTAGCAACAGTTTGGCAGCGAATATTGACTTTTGATGGGATGGACATTGTTATCCTACCTTTTGGCAAGGCGTGATACCAAGGACTTGACTAGAAACCAAGGACAATTCGGCTCGAAGATTAGTCATACACAGGTTCATTATGGATACTGGAAAATTTTGTCCGGGTCTGGATTGAGCTACAATTCACAAGAAACGACAAGCAAAGCTATGAAAACCAACATTTTGAATTTCAATTCGATTGGAGGTCGTATGCTCAGGTTATGGATTGATCAAGTTCCAGGAGAAGCACATTCTATTCGTATCCGTCTATATCATATCGATCCATTTTGTATCCATCGTCTTGCAACCATCCTATTTATATCCATCAGGTAAGCATTGGTTCTATCCATCAAGTAAGCATAGGTTTGTATCCAACATGATCGCTTCACTTCATATCCATCAATAAGCAATGCTTCATATTGGTCTCCTCATCAACTCAATTCATATCGATCAGCCAACGATCGATACGAAATGCCACTAAAGTCGTCGATACGAAGGATGTACGGAATGATCGATACGAAATGCCATCCAGGTCATCGATACGAAATGCATTGGTTCGTATCGATACAAAGCGATTACAAAGCATCGTTACAAAGAAGTGCAAAACATTGATACGAAAGGAATACTCCAGATCGATACGAACAAAGCATGTAAAAGCAGAAGATTCGGTCACTTGGCATGAAAAGCCGATCGATCCTAGAATAAAGCACCATGCCACCTGATCAATTCGAACCAGAAACGACACGAAGCCATCGATACGAATTGTATTGATACTAACTCGGCAGTGTTTTGTAAATGCATACTTGGATCGATCATAACCCAAAATCTACAAGTCCAAATGCTACCAAATTTTCACAGGAGCTTGCGTACCACCTCTACTTACTCTATGATTGATCTCGGCCAAAATGGATGTGTTTTGGATTGATATGAAATGAGTTCATATCAATCATGGATCGATCCCAATCAACATCGAATCGATCTGGTGGGCCCAGCCACGTGAGAGAAGGAGTATTCCAGGATTTCAACCAGATATTTGCAGCCTACACCAATAAACATCGACCCTAGACCTATAGAAAATAGACTTTTGGCTTCTCTACGCTGACGCTCTACCGAAATCATCACTGTACTTTAGTTGTACTATTTTAATCTCTTGTAATCAACAAGTGCAATTCAATAAACATCAATCCCTTCATAGTGGATGTTTGCAATATGCTGAACCACTCTAAATTTGCGTATTTCTACATTTTTTCCGATCTGCTGATTGGTGCGTTTGTTAGATCTACCTCATTTTACATTTATTTTCTTCATTTTATCTCTTCAAACACATCCGAAGAGTGTTGCGCCCAATTTTTACCAAAACACTTTGGTGCTTTCATTAAGAGAACCCAACTTTTCTCCTGCTCATTGGATCTGCTGCCGATATTGGATCGCGAGAATATAAGGAGAAGATCCCGATCGTAAGCCTAGAAGTTCTTCCATCCTATTCAGATTGGCACCAATTCTAGGAGAGAACTTCACTATTCACCATGGTCGCTACCAGGACTACTTTAACTGTTGCAGATCTAGAAGGACGGGATAGGCAGATCCCCGCACAATTTCCCTCTGCTGACTAGAATGTTGTCGGACCTTTGGATCCACAAGGCCCTGTCATCAGGGACGAGTTCCAGCTACTGATGCAAGAGCTGACTCAAAGTCGCCAGCAGCTCCGTGCCAAAGCGACGTTAACCAAGCTGTTGAACCATGAAAGACGAAGGAGATCTAGAAGGGACCAGGCTCCTACTTATCCACTGAAAGTTCAGCTTCTTATGATTATAGTCACAGATCTATGCGCCCATTGCTGGATGGAAGCTATACACAGGCTACCAGAGATCAGCACGCTTTGAATCTTGGGCAACCGAGATTTGGTCCATCAACCAGCCACCAGACCGGACCCTCCTCCAAGGAGGGACGGTTCTTTATCACACTACTGACAATCGCACTACTTCCGCTATTATTGAGTAGGGAGCTGACACTCGAAACCAAACGGATCCAAACCATCGCCAGCGTGATTTTACTCCTGAGCCTTATATTCCTGAAGATCTAGAGCCAAGGAGGCAAGATATGGACCGTCGACTGCAACCGGCCCATCCCCGCATTGTGGAACCCGACCACACCTTGGCTTGGCATGCCAGAGTGTCTAGATGCCAGACATCCCGACAATGATCTATCAGATGACTCGTGAAAGCCAAGGCCTCACCAATGACAACTGGGGAATCTCCCGGAGTCACACCCTTTTCAACGATGACATCCTCTACGCTGAATTGCCTCGGCGATTTAGAGTGCCAACTCTACCTGTTTATGAAAAGAGCTCTGACCCTATCCAGCACATTTTAAAGTATGAATGGGATGAATTTCGCACAGGCTGATGATGCAATCAAATGCCGAAGTTTCCTAATCTCCAAAGAGGGCATCATGACTATGTGGTTTACTCGCCTGCTTTCTCGATCTACCTCAGGTTTTTGTAGGTTCGATTTCACCCTAGAGGGGAGGTGAATAGGGAGATACTATTAATTATAAAAATTTAATGTGGAAATATATGAAATATATACAGCACTGATAATAGCAGAATAATAGCAGCACAGATAATAGTAGAATATTTAAAAAACAGAAATTGAACAACACAGATTTACCCAGCTTCGGCAAAACCCTGCCTACGTACTGCCCCCAGGGTTTCTACTAGAAATTAAGTAGTCAGATGTTTACACATGTAAACTCGTGACATCCGCTACCGACTAACCAAACTCTATGCTTAAAACCCTGCCACAACTCAGCCACTGAGTTGCGAATTCTCCAACTATACCACCATATTTCGTTCCCTAATCAAATGACTAGAATTTACAAAAGTTTTAAAAGAATTACAAATTAAAAAAACATTTTACAAAACCCAATTTAATAAATTAAGCCCAAAAATTATATATAGAGGCCGACCACTTCATTTTAAATCACAAGAAAAGATGTCCCCTTTTATTTTCTTTGGCCCGTCCTTTACTTCGTGAAGTTATCTGCCTCTTTTCCTTTGCTCGTTCGTTCCTCTTCCAAACAATTAGGACTTTGCTTTTTATTTGAAGCCGCCGATTTCAATTGATCGAGCAAGTAAATATTTTCACGTTCCTTTCTTGTCGATCGATCGTTTCTTCGATTTGCACATGGATGCCCCAAATCTGTCGAGTTCGATTTATGCATGAATGGGTACGTGAATGCCTTTTACTAATTATTGATTATTCTCGACTTGCATTCGATTTGAATGTTTTATTTCTCTCTGTTGTTGCTTGAATTCGAATGATTTTCTTGCCTTTGATGTTAACGGGTTTTATAGGTTTGAAAACATTTAATTTGTTTTCGAATATATTTTTGAAATCGTCTGATAATTTTAGTTTAGCCGTTCGATTGTGCTTGATTGTTGGTGATGATCCTGGCCGGTTCAATTTCTTATATTTGCTGTTATGGTTGCTTGGTCACCATGTCTTTGATATTAGCTTAGTTGTTTTTTTCTTGTCATCACGGCTTTGATTTTTGGCTTGATATTCATTCTGTTCTTTATTCCCTGTTGACTTAGGCCACTTTGAATTTCTAATAATCTGAACTTCGGCAACTATGATTTGTATTTATTTCTCTTATGACTTGTTGGAATTTGACTTTGAGAAGTGCTTGACGGCTTCATGAAAACTGAATTTGCCTTGGGAATTTACTTTGTTTGAAATTTTCTGCTCTGTAGCATTATCGACCTGATGCTTGATTGTTGTTCATCCTATCGCTACATATGTATTAATGTTTTCTGGATTTGTGCATTTGATTTATGTGCATTTTGTATATATATATATACATATGTATGTATGTATGTATGTATGTTTGTTGCACCATGTAGTTGCATGTATATATGTTTGTGTGTTCGAAACTGTTTGCACATTTCTCGAGTCTGGTTCTATATAAAGTCTACATGTGATTATTGATTTGAAATACTGCAGTCTTCATTTCTATTCGGTTGCCACTGAACTTTCTGCATTTTGGTTGATGATCATCTCCACTTGTATACATACATACATTTATGTATATATGTGTGTGTTCACCTCAGTTGCATTCCATTGTTTTTGAATGCTGGTCATGGCCATTTGATTCTAGTATATATATGTTGTTTATTGTGGCCAGACTTGTTTATGTGCATGCTGTTTTATGGGCTTGTTCTTGGGCACTTGTTTACAGTGAGTTGTTGCTTTGAGCTAGTTTGCATATGTTTCCAAGTCTATATTTGATGTTGGTATTCATGTATATTGATGTTGTGTTCATTGTTTTCTGGTCTGGTGTAGTTTGATTGTGGCTTCACTTGCATATTGAACTGCTTCCATTTGTTGTTTGTGAGTTCATGCCTCATTGTGTTCAAAAATGTTTTGGTACTGTTTTAATTTGGTCCTTTTCACTTTGAACTTCATGTGTGCTCAAGTCTGGTTGGACTATCTAGCCTCTGTTTTCATCTGTACACATTGAATTTTTGTTGAGGCTTGTTCTAGTCATTAAAAACTTGACCATTCTTTTTTTTTTTGCATTGCACCTGAGTTGAATCTAGCTTTGCCTCAGGTTTGACATTATGCTCACCTGTCCCTGCAGTTTTTTCAAGTGTATATCAGTGTGCACGGCGTTGTGGCATGTATGGTGATACACTGTGCATGTCACAAGTTGTTCGTGGATGATGAATTCAAAATAAATATAATGACGAACAACTCGAATAACTTAGGCATATAATATTTTCACAGCACATTTTATTTTACACTGTAAAAATATTCTTTTTCAATTTTACTGCCTCGATGTTTTCTTTTGCAGATAATTTAGATGCTGGATACAAACTGGAATAGAGTTGAAGATAAATACGAGTGAATAAGCGATATGTAGTAAGGACATTTGTGTAAACTGAACTGTGTTGTAATTGAAATTTTGTATATATAGTGAGAGCACAAATTTGTACTACTCAAAATTGTAATAAAAAAATTGTTTGATTAAAATATTTGTTTGAACTTAAATTCTGTGTTGATTATTTTATTCAATAAATATTTATTTAATTATGTGAAAATAAAATAGCACAATAACAAATACATTTAAATGAATATATATATATATATATATATATTATCATCAAACAAAAATCATATACTAGCATATTCAATAGTTTCGACTAGTTGGCAACGAAGTTTGTTGAACAGTTTCACATGCATGTCATAAGGCCCAAAGATGTTAATACCTTGTCCATTGTCACCCAAGCTCCCAGAGAGACACTCAGATGTTATCTGGAGAAGTTCCACGCTGCATGCGCTGAGATTAGTAATCCAAATGACAATTCCATTCTGATGGGACTGACTATGGGAATCGATCCCGATTTCGAGTTTGGCAACTGGTTGGTCGAAAAACCCCTTGTGTCATTGGAACATTTCTATTCCAGGGCAGCTCAGTTCTTGAGAAGAGAGGATGTGAAACCGTCTAGGAAAAAGGATGACTTAGAGCCTAGCATGGAAGGAATCCAAAGCAATGTCACTATGAAACAAACGGGCGAGAGTTCCATAAAGGTGCAGTTAAACATACAGAATTAACAGAAAGGCGATGGAAACCAGGGTAGTAAGTGGGTTTAGAATCACAGACCGTGACGTATAGCTCCCAGGTTTGATACTTATACTCCCTTTAATACATCTTTGGATAATGTGTACTTGCAAACTTGTAATACTATACAATATAAGAAACTTGCTCCGAAGAAATCGTTATAGAAACAGATTCAAACTGGGAAGTTTGGTAGATTTCATGATAGTTATCGCCACAACACGAATGAGTGTCATCATCTACAGGATATAATCAGAAGTTGACCCGATAGAGAAAGTTGGAGCGGTCCATTCAGGCACCGCAAGCTGGAGGTGCAAGCCCATCAAATCAAAATCAAATATCAAATCAGGTTAGACCGGAGGAACCCACTCATACCAACGTGAGGTTAGTGATTAACACTGTTAGTGGTGGTCCTCATCCAGCGGAACAGAGGCGGAGGGAAATGGAGTTGTATGCCAGCTTTATTAGGCATGCGAGCTTCGAATGTTTCGGTTATTTGGAAGATGGGGATCCGACCAAACAACAAAAAACGAAGATAGATGACATCGTATTTCAAGACAGGGATGCTGACAGAATTGGATCATCAACCATTGATCCACTAGTCATTTCAGCTCAGATAGGTCCTGCTGGGATGAAGAGGATCTTATTGGGCAGTTGAAGTTCAGTGAACATACATTTTAAGCGATCCTATGATCAAATATAAATGGAAACGAAATATTTGAAGCCTTGTCAGTCTCATATTTATGGCTTCAATGGAAGTGCGACAATACCCACTGGGATAGTGGATCTACCAGTGGAGTTGGGAGTTGGAGAGTGCCGGAGAGTCCGAATATTACAGTTTATTTTATTGGATATTGACTTACCATATAACGCATTCTTTGGTCGATCGGCTCTAGTAGAGTTCATGGCCGCTATCGCCCCTTGGTGTGTAACTTTGAAATTCCTTACCGACAATGGAGTTGGGGTTGTTCAAGGGGATCAGGCTGTTGGATGAGCCTGTTACATTGCTGAGTTGCAGGAGGCGCAGTGAAAAGAGAAGGGAAAGGGCGTAGAGGAATCTCTCTGTGTCCTCTTTGCAGTTAATTGACAGTTAATGCCCGTGCCCAAGCCCGGGCACCTCAACCAATTCCTAAGAGATCTTGACCCAAAAGATACTGAAAGCAAGGATGAAGTCATAGACAGTCAGGCTTCTCTGGCAGAGCTGATGATCGATGTTCCGTTCAATAATGATGACGATTCTAATATGGTGAAGATTAGATCTCAACTAAGCCAACATATGGAGGAGGAATTTGTTGAATTTCTCAAAGCAAATCTCGATGTGTTTTCTTGAATGCACTCTGACATGTGTGGGACCTCGCCGGACACGCTAGCCACACATTGAATATTGACCCACGACATGTTCCGCTCAAGCAAAAAAGGTGCGGTATGGATTCAGAGAGATCTGCCACACTAAAGGAAGAGGTGGATAAACTCAGGTCGAACGGGTTCATTCAAGATGTGTTATATCCAAAATGGGTGTCCAACCCTATACTTGTCAGGAAACCTAATGAGAAATGGAGAACATGCATTGGCTACTCAGACTTGAATAAAGCTTGCCCTAAATATTGTTTTCCACTTCTCCGAATTGATCAGTTCGTAGACTCAATGGATGGACATAAACTCTTATCCTTCACTGATGCATATTTTGGCTACAATCAGATACCAATGCACCTACCTAATCGTGAGAATACCTACTCTGTCACTGATCTGGGACTCTATTGTTATAAATAGATTCCATTCGGACTTAAGAACGCCGAGGCAACCTATCAGAGGCTTGTCAACCGAATGTTCGCTAACCAGATCAGGAAAACCATGGAGGTATATGTGGACGACATGCTTATGAAGTCGCGATTTTCCACCAATCATATCAAAGAACTGAAAACGATGTTCAATATCCTCCGAGAGTATAAAATGAAACTCAACCCATTGAAGTGTCACTTTGGGGTCGCGTTTGGAAAATTCCTTGGATTCATCGTTAATGCTCGGGGAATCGAAGCCAATCCTGAGAAAATCTGGCAATTAGAAATCTTAAGACAATGTAAGTTCAAAGCCTCAATGGGAAGTTAGTAGCGCTGAGCAGGTTCATTTCAAAATCCACCAATAAATGCATTCCCTCTTCGATCTGATCAGAAAAAGGAAACAGAACTTTGAATGGACTACAGAGTGTGAAGATGCATTCCCAGCACTGGTTCAACACCTTTCCACACCACCCATTCTATTAAAATCTATTGATTATGAGAGACTATACATCTACTTGGAGGTATCAGAAAACGGAATCAATGTTGCTTTAATTCGGGAGGAGGATCGAATACAAATGACCAGTCTATTACATTAAGAAACGACTGATCGAAGCAGAGAGAAATTATCCAAAGTTGGGGAAGTTAGCTTATTGTCTTGTTATTTCTACGAGGAAGCTTCGCCCATATTTCCAGGCTCATCCTATCAGTGTCTATATCGACCAGCTGTTACGGCAGGTCCTTGCGCGACCTGAGATGTCTGGTAGGTTACTCAAGGGAATATCGACCTGAGTCAGTTTGACATCACTTACACACCAAGGAGAGCTATACAAGGACAAGTCCTAGCAGACTTCATCGTCGAATTCACTATCCCAGAGGACTTGCCCGAAACTAGTGAATCTCACTAATATGTCTGGAAACTACATACTGATGGTGCATCAAATGACCGCTGCTTAGGCGTTGGGCCTGTGTTTGAAACTCCTAAGGACCGATCTATATGCTATGCTTTGAAGTTCGATTTCTGTGCGACCAACAACAAGGCCGAATATGTACCCCTACTCATCGGGCTAAGGCTTGATGGAGATTTAAGAATTATTGCTGTGGAGATTTACTGTGATTCACAACTAGTTATCTGTCATGTTCGGGGGAATACCAGGCCAAAGATCGGAGACTAGTCGCTTATCTCGCTCGGGTACAAGAAATATTGAATCAGTTTGATTATTATGCCATCTATTGCATACCCCGAGAACATAATCAGATGGCCAATTCCTTGGCAAAGTTATTAGCACCGGTGAGGCACAATAAATGGGACTCATTCCCGTTGAGACATTATCTTCCCTGAGTATTGATCAAATGGAGACCGATTGGGTACTTGAAGTCATACTCGATAAGCAGTCATGGATGACTCTGTTCTGAAACTATCTCGAGCATGGGACCCTGCCAGAGCATAGGAGTGATAAAAGACAAGTTCTTCTAAAGGCTTCGCGGTTCACTATTCAGAACAGAGTCATGTATAGAAGAGGGTACTCTGTTCCTTTACTCCGGTGTATCGCCCATGATGAAAACAAATAAGTATTGCATGATGTACACGAATGAGAATGTGGCGATCACATTAGGGGGCAAGTTTTTGCTAAGAAGCTCTGATATGGTTATTATTGGCCGATTGTAAATCGCGATGCATTGGATTATATCAGGAAATGCGACAGATGTCAGAAACATGCTCGAATTCCATGAACCCTGCCCACCAAAATAACTCAGATGCTAGTCCATGACCGTTCGCAATATAGGGCATCAACATAATTGGGTCACTACCTCTAGCTAAAGGTGGTGCGAAGTACGCCATCATTATAGTTGATTACTTTACAAATGGGCGGAAGTCGTGCCCCTAGCTACTATCACATCAAAGAAAGTGTTCGACTTTGTTGTATGCAACATTATCTATCGATTTGGTCTCCCACATACCATCATCACCGACAACGGAGCCCAATTCAATAGTGTTGAGTTTAAGAATTTCTGTCAGCGATTCCATATCTAGAAGAAGTTCTCTACAGTTGCACACCCTCAAGTGAATGGACAGGTCGAAGCTGTTAATAAAGTTATAAAGTCCATTCTGAAGAATGATTAGAAAAAGCCAGGGGCAAATGGGTCGACGAACTTCCTATGGACCTATGGGCTTATCGAATGACCCATAATTCGACGACCGGCCGTACTCCATTTTCACTTTCCCGCGGCTCAGAAGCCGTTATTCCAGTCGAGTTGGAAGTGCCTTCTCATCAGGTGACATACTATAACCTAAAGACAAATGCTATATTACTTGCCGAATCTCTGGACTTATTAGATGAGAAGCAAGAAGAGGCTGAATTGAGGGCAGCCGTGCATCGAAGTCGAGTCATCCGATTGTAAAATGCTAAGGTCTTACCCCGAACCTTTGAACTCAAAGATCTCATCCCCAAGAGAATTTACCCGGTCCCTTCGCATTTGAAACCAACGTGGGAGGGACTGTATTTCATTGAAAAAAGACTCGAAGATGGCACATTCAAATCATCGACCATTAATGGGATCATTTTTCCAAGAGCCTGGAATAGCGAGAGTCTTCTTCTCTACTACACATAACATGCTTTATTTATTCCTTTAGTTTGCTTTTCATTTGTGAATTTTTTAAGCATTTCGAAATTTGAATTTGTAATAAGGCAACTGACTTTGCCATATTTTCTTATTTCAGCAATAAAATGCAATTTCTTCGAGCCATACCAACGATTCTTAAAATACATCCTACAACCATCACAATGCACGGCGAGCTAGGTCCCATCCCAAGGTGGGACTTATTCAAATAGGGAGTGACTGTAACATGACCGATCACTCGCTAAGTGAAACCTAAGCTCGGGGGAAAGCCATCACACTGAAGCTAAAAAGGATTGATACATGACAATCCTCTAACTAACTCCGTCTCCTAGAGTGTGAGCTGGAGTATAAACTTACAAATGCAGGCTCGAAGAGGGTGGTTCCGTCCACCTAACGACTTCGCCCATGTTTAACCCAAATTTAAGGAGGATGAATCCGTCTGTCTAACAACCACACTTGTTAACTCTGGGTGGATGTGACTCGACCGTCGATGATCCTGATAAATCTATCGTTCCTAGAGTGCAAACGAAATCCTAAAACTCAAAACAAATATGATCGACCATCTGTTAACCAACTCCATATCCCCAGAGGGAAAACTGGAGTATAACATTAAAATGGGTGTAATTGAACACCCATCGGCTAACTCTAAGTCCCTAGAGCATGGTTTAGAGTATAAACACAAATTGGGTGTGAACCGATCACCCATGAGACAACTCTGAGTCCTTGAAGTGCAGACCGGAGTATAAACATAAAATGGGTGTGATTGATAGCCCATGAATCAATCAAAGTCCCCAAAGTGCAGATGAAATTTTATATCAAACGGATGTGACTGACCTCCCATAAAATAACTTAAGTCCCCGAAGAACAGACATGTCTTTGAACAATAAACGGGTGTGACCGACCGCCAATGTACAAGTGCAATCCCTAAAGTGTGGATGCGAGTACCAATAGATGAGTGGGTGTGATACGACCACTCGAACTCGTCTCGTTTCAACTTCGTTTTGACTAAGTTAAGCTCAATTTATCGCAGGCAGAAAGCAACTACCCAAAATTTAAGTACCAACTACTGATCGAGACAACATAATATTGAGACTTGACTTAACGTTCGATTATGACCCAAAGCCATAACTTTGGGACTTAACAACTTAACAACTTAACTCAGGTCCGATTCAGAGACTAAGGCTTCATGGTTATATTGAATGGAAGTTCGAGCGCTAAAACACTTAAGCAAATAAACACAAAACTATGCTGAAAACAAAATGGAATTTTATTTCAAATATTCTTTGAAAATGAAGGATACGTACAAAAATTATACCGAGAAATCCTACTAATAGGGTATAAACCCACATCTATACACAACCTACAGGAAGCAAAAAGAAAATCCTATCTATCTACTAAAAAAGGAAGTAAGAAGACATGTTTATTCTCTTGTTTTCTTCTTCTTCTTCGGCGTTGACCCACTGGAGCTACCGCTTGGGTACCTCTTCGAGCCTTTAGCATTTTATGGTTGATCTCCAGCCAGGGGAATTATGGTGACCTCTTCCTCCGAACTCACAGGAATTGGAATACTTTCTGAATGCGAAGTCGGAGGGATAGGAACACTCTCGATGTTATAAGACAAGGGAGGCACACTAGTGTCGACAATTGTACCGTCGGGAGAAATCATTCGCAGAGGAGCTAGAACAGGATCCGTCATACCACCTCCAATACCACTAGCCTGTGTGGCTACTTCCATCTTGGCATTAATCTCCGCTATTATCTATTCTTCATGAATTGTTTGAGCATCCACAGGGATGCTGCTTGTTGGGCCTGATGAGCTGGCCATGAATAGGCCTTCGCCTATGACGAATGTAAGGTCGGTAAGTAGGTCACTTTGATGACTAAGGAGTTCCTCCATCATCTGCTTGTCAAAAGTAAAAGCACTCCCCTACACTCTCTCGGTTGATGCAGCGGCTGTTGTTGTAGTTGCCTCCATCATAAGGGCTCATGATGCGGCTCTTGGGTTGGCGGGGGGCACAGCTGGTGCAGCTGCTATCGCTGAATAAAGATAAGAGAAAAGGTGTTAGCGACTACTTTGAACAAAGCTCCCGACTTTGAATAAATGATAGAACTGTTCAGAATACCTTCCTCGGATTGGCTTATGGGTGGAGCTGGAGCAGCTTCCGGGGCATGCTCGTGAACTGGAGACAATTCCAGTTGATCAGGATTTTAAGCAGGCACAGATAGAGGATCAACCACAGGAGTAGATTCGGGCTGGGTTAGCATAAGAATTTCAGAGCCCATATCATGGAGTGCAATTCTAGAACCCTCTCTAGCCTCCGGATGCTAAGTACGAAGTGTCTTTTTTTCAAATACGATAGTCGCATCATGGAGAACTCTTCTCTCATCCTCATTCAGCAACAAATTCTCTAATTCGAACTCATCGATGGATTCAGTATGGTGCTCTGCTTTTTCATCTTCAACCAAGCGGCACTAAGCATTGTATAGATGTGATGGATAATCTTCGAGCCAGCTCATATTTTGATGCCTCAAAACTTTGGCATCATATGTAATGAGAATATCTTCATTGTCACCCTCCAACCTGGCCTCTGCCGCTCTCACTTCATCCTCAACCCTAGCTTCGGCTTCCTGAACCTTTAGCTTGCTGCATCCCTCTCATCCCCGAGCGCCATATTCGGCTCGCATGCTTCCTGAGCGGTTTTATTTGCATCGCCTTTTTCTTTGACGGCTTCAGCAAGTTTAGCTTTAATCTCCTCAAGCTCTTTTAGCACCGCATCTCTTTCAACCATGACTGTGGTGGTTAGGTTCCCCATTTCCTCAACCAAGGCTAAATGTGTTCATCTCATCTCCTCCATCCTCTGGGTTGCCTTATCGTATCTTTTGTTAGCCTCCATTTCTAAATTTCCCAAAGATTCATTTTCATCGTTAAGCACCTGAATTATGCAGTCCTTCTGAGCGAGATCATTTCCTAGTTTCTCGATTGTCTTCGTCCGCTCGGAGGCCACCATTGATACTTTATCCGCGGTCTTCATCCATTCCCAATATTGGCCATAAACATCATATATGGAATCATGCATCGTCTGTTCTACCTCATTGGGATTCGCTTTAAATGCAAAGAAAATATAAAGCCATCAAAACAGATATTCAAAAAAATACTTTTTCAACTTAGCGATTCTAATCGCTCCTTTCCCAGTGGGTTCTATGATGGCTTGTTCAGTGGCGACGGGGGTTTCAGTTTTAGTCCTTCGATGTTGTTGGTTAGGCCTTGATGCTTGGAAAGGTGGTATTTGATGTGAAGATTCAAGGGGTTGTTTGCCAAAGTCAGAAGATTGTGTTGGAGCCCTAGGTGGCGAGGAGCGCAATCGGGAATGGCGACTGTACTGTCTCTCCTTCTCCCTCTCCCTCTCCCTTTCCCTCTTATAGTGCTCCCTCTCTTAACTAGAGTAGCCACGATCGCGGTCTCTATCGGCCTTACGTATGCGATACTCAGAGTATGAGCTAGATGAACGAGCGCAGAACGAAGGCTACCAAGCATAGATTCCTGCTCGACATCGTATCTATAAAATGAAAAGAGAAACGGAGTTGGTAATCTCCGGAGATGAATAGCTTGTGACTAGAAATTATGTGGTGCCATGAAGTATGTGTATGCATGTGCAAACCCACCAACCAACCGGTTGTAATAGCCATACTCAGAGGAGTTTGCTCTCTTATGTCTAAGGTGCTTTGAAGCCCCTCTAATCCAGTATCTTGATGCAAAGGCAAATCATCTGGAATGGGGATGTCAGTCAGTCCCGTAAAGGAGCTCTCCATATGCGAGAGAGGAATCTCTTGACTAGTAACATCCAAAGAGACTAGGATGGTTTTGTGCCTTACAAATTTTCGAGCAATAGACTTGCCTCTTCTCTACCACTCAGAAGATCGAGGACGTTGCAAAGGCCCAACTGCGGGCTTATCTCCAGTGGTAGTATTGTCATCACTGCCTTGCTCAATAATTATTATCCCAGGAGCTATCCTTCGAGCTTGCCCCATCTGGGTCGTCCTAAGAACTCCTACGAGTCCAATACTTCGGCCTCTGTCAATTAGCCAGATAGCAACCAGAAGGACTTCATCAATCTCTCTGTGTTCAGTGGGCACCTCTTGAAGAACTCGTACTATCTCCTTAAACTGTGCACCTTCAGGTCGTGGAATTGAAGATGTAAAAGGAAGAAAATGTTAGACTCGATATCAACTACTATTATCTAGTTAGTCAGCAAGGAGGCTGGGGTACTTACGTCTTGTTAGCCATCGTCTGGCAAACACCGGTGGACAGCGAACGTAGAACCATTCGGTCTTAAAGTAACTCAACTTGCTCCAAGCCCTGGTTACGACTTGGAAATTTCTAACTGCTTCTAGAAAAGTAAACGAAGGGTTGTCCCCATGGCTCTTTACATTGAATAAGTGTATGATCCCCTCTACCGTCGAAGGAAGGAAGAGGTGCTCCATGAACATGACTAACAAACTACTGAGCAATGCATATCCGTTCGAGTGCAACTGAGATGGAGCGATCCTCAAGAAAAGTAAAAATTCCTGGATGAACTGGTTGAAAGTAGGAACGAACGGAACCTTGTGGGGCTGCGATGAAGACTGCTGCTGGTAGCTCGTCTACAGCAGGGCTAATAACGTCGGCTGCGATAGTCGGCATTACGATTACGTGGAGAGGCAGACTCTAAACATCTTACGACTGGGAACTTCTAGGTTCCATAGCTATTGAACTTAGTAAAAATCATCGTTAGACGACAATAAACCTATATCTCACCTAGTGTGAAGTGCTTGAATGTGTTGTGCACTGCAATGCTACATAATACTTAGAATTTCTACGAGATTGAAAGATGTTCGAACAACAAGACTTCGAAATTCAACCTGAATGATCGTCATCGCTGACCGTCACAACTATTCCATCCAGACTTTGGAGATTGATCCAAGTTAAAGTTCGTTAAATTTTGTTAAGTTACAGTTCGCTTGACGAGCTTCGAAAGGTAGTCGAATATGCAGTGAAACGGTTAAGTTCAATTATACAAGACAGAAGCTCGTTGGAGTCGAATGCTCGAGTGTGCAAAAAGTTTCGTATCCATCAAGGTTCATATGTGAATCGATCCCCAGAGAACAAATTTCGTATCGGGATACCCCACTTCGTATCGATCATCAAAGAGATAACTCGTATCGATACCAATTGTCCATTTCATATCGATGCTCAGTAGTGCCTTCATATCGATCGACAAGCTCAAATTTTCATATCGATACCTTCGGATCAATAGGGAATCCCTTTATAGTTCGATGCAAAACCACCCCCTCCATCGATACGAAACTCCCTTGCCTTTAGATCGATACGAAACGCTTTTACCACCCATGATCGATACGTACGAATCCACCATATCCATCTGCTCTCCTTCTTCTCCAGATGGCTCGAATTCCTTTTCAACCTTCCATGACCTTGCTCCGACCATCTATGGCCTCCTATTCACAAGAATCGGCCATGGATACAAGTGGAAAGACACGAGAGTTCAAACTCATCATTTTACTTTGATTTTGTTCAATGATTTACCTAATTTGAGCAATTAGATGGATTGAATAACTCAAAGGCAGAAGGCGGTTTTAATTTTCCTTAACTTGGAGCGATATGAAAGAAAAGTTGAAGGGAGAATAAACAAGTGAAAAATTTTCTATGCCTAAACCGTATTTATATGGGTACGAAACCAAATAAAGAAAACGATTCATCTCCCAGTGCTAATAACCGAAGAAAATGGCTTCCATATGATCGACATGAAGAAGCCTTCCTTTTATCCATCCACCATTGATATGGAGCAACATTTGTTCATAACCATCGACTCGAAACAATCTAGAGCATGGTCATTCAAACCCATCAATGATTCACCGATATGAAGTGAAAAAATTTCATATCCATCACTTTAAAGACTATAGGAGTTCGTCTCCATCGATACGAATAATAGTCGGAGGACCGGTTGGACTATTCGTATCCACCATAGGTCCATCAATACGAAATTACAACTTTGTATCCATCATTTTGAAGGCTACTGGGAATAATAGTCATCGATACGAGATATTTTTAAAGGCCAAACTAACTCGCACCGATCACCATAGACACAAAGATGATTTTTCAACTTCTTAAATCGATCCAGAAGAGGACCGATAGTAAGAGATACTCTAAAAATGACCATCAAGCGTCATTACAACTCTAATTTCATATCGATCTAGGAGAGGATCGATACGAACTCAATTAAAAAAAACTTAACAACGACCCGTGAACATGCAAACGTGAACAAGAGTCAAGTTAACATATGTGCATGTATGATGGACTAACATTCAATTTTCAAAATTTACAGGAATCGATTGCTCACCTTATGACAATCACAATAGTGAATGACAAGTTACCAGCACTCGACACTTAGTTATGACAATGCACTGCATAATCATTGGTAGCCAGTAGTTCAGCATTTATATTACTGAAAATCGATCAAAGGTTACATCTCTTGATGAAAAGGAAACGACTATTCAATGAACCAGATAGAGCTTTTTCAGAATAAAGAATGCAGCTTTTCAAAGCACGTTGTGTTCACACAAGACATATTTTGGCGAGCAGATGTTATCCTACCTTTTGACAACACCGTGATACCAAGGACTTAACTAGAAACCAAGGACAATTTGGCTCGAAGATCAGTCATACATAGGTTCACTATGGATACTGGCAAATTTGGTCCAGATCTGGATTGAGCTACAATTGAAAAGACATGACAAGCAAATCTTTGAAAGCCAACATTTCAAATTTCAAGTCAAACTCAGGTTATGGATTGATCAAGTTCCATGAGAAGCACGTCATGTTCATATCCGTCTATTTCATATCAATCCATTTCATATCCATCATCTTGCAACCATCCTATTCATATCCATCAGGTAAGAATTGGTTCGTATCCATCAGGTAAGCATCGGTTCGTATCCATCAGGTAAGCATCGGTTCATATCCATCATGATCGCTTTACTTTATATCCATAAATAAGGCTTCCTATCGACATCGCCATGTGAACTTCATATCGGTCTCCTCATCAACTCAATTCGTATCGATCAACCAACGATCGATACAAAACGCCACTAAAGTCGTCGATACGAAGGATGTGTGGAATGATCGATACGAAATGATGTCTAGGTCATCGATACGAAATGCATTGGTTCGTATCGATATGAAGCAGTTACAATGCATCGGTATGAAGAAGTGCAAACCATCGATACGAAAGGAATACTCCATTTCGATACGAACAAAGCATGTAAAAGCAGAAGACTCGGTCCCTCGGCATGAAAAGTGGATTGATCCTAGAATATAGCATCACATCACCTGATTGATTCGAACCAGAAGCGATACAAAGCCATCGTTGTATCGATACGAACTTGGCAATGTTTTGTAAATGCAGACTTGGATCGATCATAACTCAAAACTTCAAGTCCAAATGCTACCAAATTTTCACAGGAGCTTGCGTACTACCTCTACTTAGTCTATGTTCGATTTCGGCCCAAATGGAAATGTTTTAAATCGATGCAAAATGAGTGCATATCGATCATGGATCGATCCCAATCAACACTAGATCGATCTCATGGGCCCACCCACATGAGAGATGGAGTATTCCGAGATTTGAGCCAGATATTTGCAGCCTACACCTATAAATAGCGACCCTGGACCTCTAGAAAATAGACTTTTGGTTTCTCTACGTTGACGCTCTGCCGAAATCATCACTATACTTCAGTTGCACTGTTATAATCTCTTGTAATCAGCAAGTGAAATTCAATAAACATCAATCCCTTCATAGTGGACATAGGTATTACGCCGACCTACACTAAATTTGTGTGTTTCTGCATTTTTTGATCCACTGATTGGTTTGTTTGTTAGATCTACTTTGTTAGATCTACCTCATTTTACATTTATTTTCTTCCTTTTATCTCTTCAAACACTTCCGAAAAGTGTTGTGCCTAATTTTGGTACAAACAACCATTAGCTATTATTATTTATGAATTCAGCACATGGCCTTTTGCTATTCCCATTGTTGAATTTATAGTTTCTGTTTTCTTTTCATTTGTTTCATCCCCTTTTCGTTGCTAAACTGTATATATATACATATATAATCCAAGTTTCATCGGTTATAATTCCTTTTGCTCAAATATTTTCCTGCTCCTTTCATTTTTGCTATGACCTCCTCGCCAATAACTGATCGTCCTCCCATGTTGTTTCTCAGCCAACCAAGCACCTGAGCCGAGAACAACACCACCCTCTGCCATATGCCTCTAGATTTGACACCTTCCCTCCGGCCTCGACCACCTGCATCATCCCCTCTCCGCCTCTCTTTCTTCCTCCGAGCTGCCCATTCCACCATAGCCGAAGTTATCCTACAACAGTAGCCGCCCCGCCCTTCGCTCCATACCGAGAAACCATGAACCAAGTAACACCAACGCGGCCTTCCCCACAATTCCCACTGCCTCACTCGACAAGACCACAACAGCATCGAGTACCACCTGTCAGCCACTGCCAACACACCAAATGCCTAACCTTCCTCCGAGACATGTTCATCCTATCGAATTCCCCTAACAATGACCAGACCTACCACATGAACCCACGTCTGTCCTTCTTCTCTTCCTCCAGCCTTCCCATAGCCGAAGCTTCCCAAACCTCTGCCCCTTCTTTTCTCATACCCGAACCCGAGAGCCACTCTCAGTTCACCGTAACCACCTATCGCTACCGCCGTGACACACGACCCAACAACATAGCACAACCTTCCACCTCTCCATTGCCGCAAAAACCAAAGCACAAAACCATATAGCCTGCAGCCACTGAAGCCTCCCTATCCACATCATTCTTCTCATGCACGAACCCAGCAGCTATCCTCTGGCAGCTCGAGCTCAATCTGCCGAACACTCCTATGCAACCACCTGCCATGAGTCTCCTTCTCTTATTTTTGTTTTTAAATTTTTTTATTCAAGTTTGATTCCATATTATTGATCTGTTGTTTCTTTGATCTATTCTTGCTCGATTTGTTCTTTTTTTGAGATATATATATAAAGGGAGCATATATCGTTTTGTGAAGCAGCAACTTATTTTATTTATAAAAATATATATTATATTATAAAGGGATATATAAAGGGCTATTATATATATTATATAGTCCTATTTTTTTATGTTTATATATATAAGCAAAGATATATGTATATATATGTGTAAATGTTTATTTACAATTTATATTTTCAAAATAGATTTTGTTATAATAGAATATATACATATTATGATAAAATATTTATTTGAGAATTTGAAAGGAAAATATACGTATTTTATTAAAATTGATTTTTATTACAATATGAAGATATTTTATGTTAGTATGTAAATATAAATTATGAAGATTTTATCTTAATATGTGTTGTTAATTAAATATTGATCTTAGAAAGAAAAATAATAATAAAATATATATTTTCCATTTATATCAAGCTAGTTTTGATTTTTGTTTTTGAATTTGTGTAGATTTTCTTTGCTTTATCATTGTCCCATTGTCATTTCATGCTTATCCGTATCAATTTGGTGATTTGTCAATAATCCGTGCTTATCCATGCCGGTTTCCATCTGGTTCTCGTGTTTCACTAGCCTCGAAAGGTGAGCAATCACTCATGAGTAACTTTCTTATATTTTGTAAATTTAATTTGCAGGAAATGACGTTTGAAATATGCGACGAGTCGGATTTTGCCTGCTCGAAAATCGACATCCATACTTCAAATCGTATTCGAATGCCGTAGATTCGACCGTTCAAATCGGATTCGCCAGAGCTTATAACAACATTAAGTAAACAACACAGCGAAATAAAAGAATAATACATTGATATACAGCACAGGTATAATATATGATACAACATAGTGATACAATGAATATCAATATACATCAGAGATATGGTACAATAAAATAGCAGCGGAATAAATAACTCTAAGATAGTCTTCAAGGAAGAACTCCAAAACCGCAACTCCCAACTCCAAGAACCAATCCAGCAATAGCTCGAACTCCCAATAACGATGCACCAAGCTAAGCAAGACTGGTGTGATCCAAAGACTGAACTAACTCCAAATAATCCACTACATCTGACTATCTGAAAAACCCAACTCTAGACTGCTCGTGTAGAAAATAATGAGCACCAAGAGTTTAGTAAAGAAACAATAAACTCCGGATCAGTCGTGAGACTGGTGTGAGCAACAAAAACAGTTTATCTTTTAAAACAATCAACAAAAGATTTTAAAGTCAATTCGCAATGCTTTTAGAAAATGTAACTACCATAAGACCTCCCACCACACACACAATGCAAACGCAGACTTGGAGGAGATTTCTTCTTATGATAGTCAAACATGCTTGATACGCAATTTCCTTGATATTATTACGATAAGTTCAAAGTGTAGGAAAACATTTCGAAAGTAGAATATAAATCTTAGCCAACATACGACCATTATCGTATGCCTACTATAGCTACCACCTAAACAGTGGGGCGCCACCATAAGTAAATGGCAGGTTCTACAACTAAAACCGTACAAGTCTCGTATTGTTTCTTTGGATTTCCAACAAATGGTCAGGCCAAGGAACTTCCCATTGCCACATGAGAATGCCTCTGGAAGGACATCCCCGAGAACCAAACCGGATCTCTGCCAACACAAGGCCGGGTTACCCTTCAAACTGGGTAACAACTGACACGAGTATGTCATCTCCCGGTTGTAACCAACCTTTAACCGGGGCCCCAGCAACAAATCACAAAATAATATATATATCTGCGATATCAACATAAGTTAAGTATCTGGGCTCCATACCATGATACCACTTCTATCCAGAAGGAAATGCACATACCCTAAGGGGTGCTACCCCCAATAACCTTGCCGCATCTTTCCTGTTTCGATCATTCCGGGATGTGAGGTCCGACGAAGTCTCGTCCACAAAGCCACGCTTTGGTACAAAGCCATGCTTTGGGTCAACAAATGATCAAAGTAACGATCACAAAGATAAAAGATCAAAAAATGATCATATCACAAATGATCAAACAATGATCATTTCACAGCAACACTCAGCATGTCACATTACCAAATTGGGAATATATCGCTGATAACCATCAACTACATAACCTCTGAGCTCGTACGTCTCAGGGAAGGGTGTTAAGCTAAGAGAATAAATTCTCCGCCACCAATAGAAATATATTTGAAAGAAATCAGCTTTATATCTCAATTTGTAATGTCAGACATACAATCCATACAAGTCTGTTCCGGGTTCGAACAGAACCGAAGGCACTTACAAAGAAGTCCTTGCAATCCGGATATTCACTAATCACGTTCGGACTTCCCATCACATATGGAGTCTCTATACCGAGGACCAGTCGATGCAAAGACATTCGATGAGTTGTCCTTTCGTTTTCGAAAATATCCGGTCTTCAACACCGGTCTTCAAATGCAATTCATAACGACATATCATATATTCGGAATGGGACATATGACACAAAGGTCCTCTCCCGGCTAAACCGAACAGTGAGTGCGGTATTTCAAAAACATATGGATATTGGGATTTCAATTAAGTCACAACTTAAAACCCAAAAACTTTCCTTTTCAAATGGTTTAAACCAATTACCATTTCAAATCTTTATATTACAAAAAGATTTATTTCACAAAGATCAATTCATAGACTTCAAAACAATTTCCATTCCTATTGGATTAACTCATTAAATCTTTAAATCAAAGATTTAACTCATAGCTTTCAAAATTCGATTAACTTGTTGAATCTATAAATCAAGATTCAACTTATAGCTTTCAAATCGTTTTCATAACTTGGAAATTATCTTCATTTTCAAACTTGAAACTCTTTTTAACACAAATTGGACGTTCATTTCTTATGTGAAAGCTTTTATTATTTGAAAACAAACAGTTTTCGTTTCAGAAAAATCCAATTATATTTACACGAGTTAAAGCCCTTGAATTCTATTCACATCCCCAAATCAATACTTTTAAAATAGTTTAACCCATATATAACTGGCATAACATTTTTAATCCCTAGTTTTAAATCATAGAATTCAATTTCAAATCTTGAATTTAAGTTCAAATCAAATTATTCAACTTCATATTTTATCGAGTTATTCAAAATAAATTTCATCTATGAAATTCCATTTCAAAAGCTTTTCACTTTAAACCCAATCCATTTTCAAAACATTTGAATTCAAATATTCAAATTCAAAACTATTTTCAAAAATCTATGACTTAATCGATTTCCTCGTGAAATCCATATTTGTGTGTGTATGGTGTGGTCCAGGGGTTTAACACAATAGTGCAACATCATTCAATCATCATAGATCAAAACACAGAATATAGTTGATAAGCGATATAAACTATAACGCTTATCGTCATTCAAAGATTCACGGATAATATACAGATGTATCATCAATAAATGAATAAATTATACACACCACAATTTACAGAATAACATATCACAGATCAGATAGGACAATCAATTCAAGGCATCTCATACAATACAATCATTCATAAGTAAGGTCAAGTATTCAATAGTCATTTATAAGTAGGATTAATTAATCGTTTAATCCTAATCAATTCAATTTATTTCCAAGTAAATTTATTACTTATGAATTAATTATCTAATAATGATTTATTAATTACAAATCTTTTGATATAAATTTATTTCTCAAACACTTTAATAAATTAAATTATTCTTAATTAATCTCATTAATTAAATCAACCTTTTAACCCAATTACATAATTAATTAACTTTAATAAATCAAAATATCCAAAATTAATTACAATAAGTGATTAATCCTTAATTACTCTTATTAAGTAATTACATTTAAAACAATTTATAATTGATTATCTAAATTAATTAATCTAATTAATTATCAAAATTAATCACATTAATTTAGTTACTTAATAATCTCTAGTTAATTTATCTATATTAACTAATAACATTTCCTTAATTATTTTCTTAAGAAATTATCTTAGATTAATTATTATTAATCATCCCTAATTATAAATTAATCTAAATTATAAATTTAAAATCAAATAATTCATTCTTTCATTACCATATTAATTAAATTATTTTAATTACCTTAATTATTTCTAAGATAATAAATTTCTTTATTAATGATTTCATTAATCATTTAAGTGTAATTTAAACATTACACTTTTAAATTTAAATTTAAATTCCATTTTGAATTTAGGATTCAAAATGAACATATATTTAAACATTAACCAATTTAAATATCAATTTATAAACCTTAAATAAAGGTAAAGAATATTTCTTATTTACATAGGAAACTTATGTAAGGAAAGCCTTTGAATTTATTTACTTAAATTTTAAGTTTTTAAATCACATTACATTTTAACTTGCAATTTCAAGTTTAAAACAAAACATTTAACCTTCCATTTAAAATTCTTTTATAACAGAACTTTATCAAAAATCAAATTTAAATATTTGTTTGGAACTCCCCTTAGAAAAGCCAACCGACCAAACATTGACAAGTTTTCGTCAAAACCTGTAGCAATGCAAAAGCAACCCCATGCTCACCATTTACTTCGAGTTTTCCCTCCCCTTGCTCCGAGCCAAACACCCCAAAGCCCTGAGTGAAACCCGAGAAAAGAAAAGAAAAACTGCACATCCCAAAAAAAAACCCTCCAGTCCTTCAAACATGCACGGTGCACGTGCACCGTGCCGCCTTCGCCTCCGGTCCCTTGCCGGTCATCGTGGCAAGTCGACGAACCTCCCCACGTCAGTTTTCGATCATCAAAACTTCGAACTTCCATGAAAATCGAATTCGAGCATTTCGAACCCAAAACCGGAGACATAACAACTCCTCCCCTCTCTAACCTGTCAACAGCACCTCGCCCACGCCGTGCCGACCATCTGCGAGCTTCCACCTTCGGCCTCGACTTCGACATCACCCAAACTTCTACCACCTGAAGTATCAAAACACTCGATCCATCATTGAGGCCGAGGTGATCAAATTTCCATCATAGCTAAAAACTAGGTTTACAGATTTTAAATCCAAATCCCAAAATCCACATAGCTTAAATCCTTGATCCAATATTTTTCCTAGCTTCAATGATCACTCCTCTAACCACCGAACCAATTCCGACTTCCCCAGGTTCAAAGAACTGCAGATATACCCAAAAATCCCATTTCTGTTCAACACAGAAATGCACATTCCACTCTCCACTAAAAATTCCCATTTTATTTTTAAAAATCAAATTTTGATTTATGCAATTGATTCATGATCCTGACATTATAAATTTTGACCATTAAATTTTGTTCATTTCACACTTTATTTACTGCTTGATGTAAACAGAGTCTATTCATATAGATTTTGATCTAATTATACTTTTAAATTTTGAATCCATAGAATAACAGATATCTTTTGTCTATACTTAAGATTTTATACATACTTGTTAAAGAGAAATTTGATTTATTGATCAAGGTTGGATCTTTGAATTTTAAACAGACAGGGTAAATCTGTAACATATAAGCATCTCAATATTCATATATACATACACCCTCGCATTGATAATAGATCATAAGCAACATGTATACAAAGCAATCATCAAGTTATGGACCGTTATTTCTATTTTTAGAAGTTAAGTTACTCACAGATTCAAGAAGATGAACAAAGCTTGCTTTGTTGTTTAGATTTGCTTGCAGTTTTGAAACAGGCTTGTAAAACAAAATAAGCTGAAACCCCTTCTTTGATTCTTCTGGTTTTAGTTGATTGTTTGTAATCTTTGTTTAAGTTTAAGTTGACATTATTTTCTTGAGGTATCCAGTTCAAATGAATGAACTGATGAAGATTGCTATATGTAGAGTGAGTTCACAGGGATATCACTTTGTACAGGGTATTTTATATTGTTTGTACAGGTGATAGATATGTTATGGTGGCTGATGTATAACATTCTAGTGGCTTAGTGCATGGCATTAATCGCATAGGTCCTTCATGTTTTCATTTGCAAGCTATTTCATATACTTACATTTTTCTTTTGCCTACGTACTACTTTACTCGGCTGATGTACAGGAAAGTGTACTTAGAGATGATGGCATTAAGGGCTAATGTACTTTATGTCTCTATAGTTGCCTTATTCTATTCTTTTGTTCATAGATTTACTTTAGTCTTTTGGCTTTGTATTGCCTTATATTTCGGCTGCATACTTCTTCTACTTGCTTTGTTTATGTTCATGCAGTATTGTACTTTGCTTTAATTTTGTTTTACTTTGCATATTTATTTACAACTTGTTTCTTTGTTTTGTTACTTTGTATTGCAAATAAATTTCTATTTTAATTATGTTGTTTGAATTTAGCTATATGTTACTTTATATTTTATAATTTATCTTATTATATATCTATTTGATTTTTCAAATTTATTTTCTATCTTAAATATTTATTTTAACTTTAATGCTAATTGTTTTAATTTACATTTCGTATTTCAATTTCAAGAATCCAAAGTCAAATTCCAAAGTCGAATTCAAATTTTATTCCAAAATTTGTTCAAAATTTACATTAACTATCAATTTAATATTAATTCAAAATTGAGGTCGTTACAAAATATGTTCTAAAATTTGAATTGTTAGTTAGTTGTTAAATATGATATGCCATTATTTGCAATTGTTTAGCTATAACATATGACACCATAACCTATTGTATATATTATATTTAAATTTGTTACTGATGATATATGCTTGTTGTTGATATGTTATATTATTATCATATTTGTGTTGAATATGCAAGTATATGATTTTTGTTTGATGATAATAAACAAATATATATATATATATATTCGTTTAAATGTATTTGTTATTGTACTATTTTATTTTCACATAATTAAAAAAATATTTGCTGAATAAAATAAATAACGCAGAATTTAAATTCAAATGAATATTTTATTCAAACAAATATTTTATTACAATTTTTGAACAGTACAAAATTTGAGCTCTCACTATATGCAAAATTTCCATTACCATACAATTTCAAATTATAATGCAATATTTCACTATATATACATTTGCACCTCACTATATATCACTCATTCACTCGTACTTGATCTTCAACTGTATTCCAATTATCTAGCATCTGAATTATCTGCAAAATAAACACTAACGCAGTAAAGTTGAAAAGGAAATATTTTTGTAGTGTAAAATAAAAACGTATTTTGAAAAATTAATTGCCTCAGTTATTTGGGTTGTTCATCATCATTTATTTTGAATACATGATACATGAACACCTTGTGACATGCACAGTGTATCACAGTACATGCCACAAGGCCGTGGACACTGATATACACTTGATAAAACTGCATGAATAGGTGAGCACAAGGTCAAATCCAACCAAAAGCTAGGTTCAATACAAGTGTAATAAAAATAAAGTCACGACATGAGCACAAGGCCAAACCCAAACTATAAGCTGGGTTCAACTCAGGTGCAATACGAAAAACAAATCCAGATGAAAGTGTACACAAAACTTCAGAATGTAAATAACACAGGCATAAAGTGATGTACACATGAAGCCAGCAACAACAGAGGCTAGACAGTCCAATAGACGCAAGTACACAAGAAAACAAAATAGCATGGTCAGATATGGAATCAGATACAAATGGTCAAGTGCAAGTTTCAATGACTGAAACAAGACCATAACAACGTGTATACTCAAAAATGAATTGATCAAGAGCAACAATGGTCAGTAAACAATAAAGACACAAATGCACAAGAACAAAGATGATAACAAGTTCAATTTTAAGTGCATCATATACAGAGGACCAGAACACAGATGAACATGAGCATGATACACTGACTCGACCAAAACAACAAATCAGTTCACGTTCAACCAGTTCCAAAGTGAAGACTTAAATAAACTGAAATACCAAAAGTGACAACACTTAACCAAACACAAAAAAAAATCTAGATTAGAGATCACACAAATATGAATGCAATGAAACATGATGACACAGTATCCAGACTCAGAAGTAGTATGAGTACCAGACTTTAAACACACAACCAGCAAGTTAATAGAAAACCAAGTACAGGATACAAATGTCAATTGCATAAGGGCGGCACACAAGAAATAAGGCAGCAGAGAAAGGTACATAAGTGTTCAGGCTAGTGGCATGGCACAAAGGCAAAGACCACATAAACACACACACACACACACACACACACACACACAGAGATATATATATATATATGCACATATATATGTAAATTCATATATGAGTTCAAATGAATTAGTTAACATGCGACCAGACCCAAATCAACCATGAAATACACAAATAAATCCATACATCAAGTATACATGACTCAAAGCAATGCAACCAGACCAGAAACAAGAGCAGAAGACAAAGTGTACATGGATATATACCAAAGCTAACATAAGAAAACATGTAGAACAGTGGACAGAGCTCAATGCAACCCATACCAATATCACACAACAGATACATGCATCAGTATAAACCATCACAAACGTACATATATAAATATCCAAACACACATGTATACATATATGCAGTAACAAATAAGACTGCAATATCAAAGTGCAAATGGAATAAAAAGCAACACCAATACCAAAGGCTATAAGTACAAAAAAAATCACAGCAACAAGCTCACATGAAACCAAGTGGATAGGCAACAATCATACAGATATATACATACATATATGTATGTATACACATGGTTATAGTAAGCGCAGTTGCAAGACATTGTTCAAAGAAAAGCAGCAGTTTTTATTTCACAAATTGATCGAGCCAAAGAAGTCAACACAAAATTTGTAACAATGTCATGATTTACATAGAGTAATGCAACAGGCAAGTCAGAAAATCAAGACATGTTTAAGTAGTAGTTTCAAACAAAGTCAATGATCATGCCAGAATCAAATCTGTAGTGACCAAGATAATAACAAGTTCGAATTGAAAAAAATAACTGTCAAAGTCATAGTAGAAATCATTTCAAATTGTCAAAGTCAACAGCATAAAGAACGGAACCAAATCCAAAGCCAGATGATAACACGAATGAACGAAAAATCATAAAATCAAACAAGCCGTGATAATCAAGCAACGAAAATATACGAATTGAAAAAGTTAAAAAACAACATTCAAGTTAAATCGAACGGCCGAGCTGAAGTAACTAAAGAATTCAAATAATATTATACGAACAATAATTAAGGGAATCGATCCCTCTAAAAACCCAAGTCATCATCGGCATTTAGGTGTATTCGAGTTTAAGAAAAATCACAGAGGTAAGTTTTAATTTAAATCCCAAATCAACAACTCGAATCAAGTTCGAATCAAGGCAAAACAACAGAGCATTTAAGCACATAATTTACATACTAGATTCATTGAATCAACCTCAATCCTGGAAGCAACCGCAAGCATAATCAAAGCAAAACTACAAAGCAAATCATAGCTAACTAATCGCTTGACGAAGGAAATAGAGGCAAAGTTTACTTCAATTCGAACATCAATTTTCAAACGGCAGCCTCATTTATTATGAAGCCCTAATTTTCTTAAAGAGGAATGATTGAAAAAGGAAGCAGCCATTTTGACAAAGAAAGGATAGCGACCGAATAATATAAAAAGAAAACGGGGGAGATTTTTTTTGCTGTGTTTTTGTTTAGGCCGGCAAATAAGTACATTTGGGCTCTAAATTATAAATTAGGGTTTTTAGTTTTATTTAGTTGTTTTTTTTTGTAATTCTCTTTTAAACTTTTGTAAAGTCTAGTCGTGCGACTAGAGGACGAACTACGATGGTGTAGGTCGAGAATTCGCAACTCAGTGGCTAAATTATGGCAGAGTTTTGAGCATAGAGTTAGGTTATTCGATAGCGAGTGTCGCAAATTTACGTATGTAAGCATCTGACTACTTAATTTCTAGTAGAAACCTTTGGGGCAACACGTAGGCAGAGTTTTGCCGAAGCTGGGTAAATCTTTGTTGTTCTATTTTTGCTTTTAATATTCTGCTATTATCAGTGCTACAATTATTTTATATATTTCCGCATTATATTTTTATAATTATTGGTATCATCCTATTCACCCCCCCTCTAGGGTGAAATCGATCCTACAAGTGGTATCAGAGCTAAGAACAAAAGCCAACTTTTGTTTTTAAAAATTTGATTTTTCAAAAACAAATTACTTTTTAAATTTTTTTGATTTTTTTAATGGCTTCTTTTAAATGCTTTTACTGAGTGTCAGTCCATGGTTAGACCACCAATGTTCAATGATGAATATGCTTACTGGAAATATAGAATGCAATTTTTTCTAAAAACCATTGATGCTTGGAATATTGTTGAGATAGGTTATAGGACACCAACTATAGTGATAGATAATCAGGAAATAGATAAACCGATGGATCAATGGACATAGCTAGAAAATAAACTGCATAATGCTAATGCTAAAGCTATGAATTCTATTATATGTTCATTGGATCAAATCGAATTTAGTCGTATCTCACAGTGTCTAAATGCGCAAGAAATATGGCATGCACTTGAACTGACTCACGAAGGAACATCTCAAGTCAAAGAATCTCGTCTTTCCATGCTCAGTAGCGAATACGAGAACTTCACAATGGCCAAGGATGAAAATGTCAAAGAGATGTATGGACCACTTTCTAATCTCGTATACAAATCAAAAGCTTTCGGAAAATCATACACAGAGTTGGAAATAGTCTGAAAAATCCTAAGAGTCCTTCCATGAAATTTTGAAGCAAAAATTACTGCCATTCAAGAATCAAAGAATTTGAAACAAAATAAAGTTGAAGAACTCATCGAAAATCTCACCACTTTTGAGCTAGAAATGAAATTCAAGGAAGAATGAGAAGGAGGTGATACTCGAAAGAAATCAATAGCTCTTAAAGGAACAACGGAAAGTGGTGGCGATGATGATGATGGAGTAGTTGAGCTGGCGCTACTAATAAAGAGATTCAAAAAGTGGAATCACAAATACGGAAATCCAGCTTTGAATCAACACTTGAAAAGCAGAATAGCCAAAGTACTAGACAACTCAGAAGAGCAAGAGATCATTTTTCACAAGTGCAATAAACCCAGTCATATCAAGCCCAATCGTCATCAGAATCGACTCAGCCATGGAAATAAATAGAAAAGGAGAAGTTTTGCAGCTACTTGGGATGAAATTGATGAAGATGATAAAAGCACTAGCGGTGAGAGTGAAAAAGAAGATCTATGTCTTCGAGGTGATATAATTGACGGTGATGATGATGAGCCAAGTGAGGTATAAAAACTTACTCATTCAGAATTACTTATATATTTCCATGAAGTAAATGGCTGTTTTGAAAGACTTAGGGAGAAATACACTAAAATCGAATCACAAAGAGATACTTCAACTTGACCAATTAGTCCAAAACTATCGAAATAAAAGCTATAAGTGTGACAAGTGTCCATCATTCGAAGAAAAATTAAAAAATTAGAAATTAAAATTAAAACACTTGAAAATGAGATTTTGATTTTGAAAGAAAGTGAAAATACTAGGAGAGAAAATTCTATTAAAAAGTGCACTCAATTGTAGAACGAAAATGAATCTCTTAAAACGCAAGTCCAACAATTGTCTACAACTTTAAGAAAATTTTCCAAAGAAGAAAAATCACTAAATATGATATTAGGGAAACAATCTGTAATCCTGTTAGACAAGGATGTGGATATAATCAATCTAAACTTGTTAAAAGCAAAATTAACCAAGTAAAATTTGAGCGCAAAATTTGTAGAAAAATTGGACACAATCAAAACAATTGTTAGTATAGACACAAACAAGTGAAAACCATACCAATTTGGTTTCAAAAAGGCATGAATATAAAATCCCTCAAAGTTAAACAAATCTGGTTGCCGAAAGGAACAAATATAAATAGTTTTGGTTCTACACAAACATATTTTTCAAAATCATTTGCCACTAACAATCATGGACCTATAAAAACAAATAGGTCACAAAAATCTTTTCTCGTGTAGACGCGGTGGCTGGCTAAGAAACAACAATAGTGTTACCTAGATTTTGGCTGTTCTAGACACGCGATGGACGACAAATCAAAGTTCTTTAGCCTAGTATAAAGGTGGTAGAATCATAATGGGTAACAACGAAAAATTATCGGCAAAGGTAATATGGGTAACGGTACATTTCTCTTGAACGATATATTATATGTGAAAATCTGGGTTAAATCAGCCAGTTATGTGATAAAGAAATGAATGTTGATTTTGGTTTTGACTTATTCAAAATTATTGGCCAATTATCTTTTTATGACGAGAAAACTATAAGTATCTTTAAAGTCTTTGAACTAACAGATTTGTTTGGACTAACGATATTGCAAGATGATAAGCCATATTGTGTTGTATTGATTTTTTGATTACCCTATATACACGTGGATATACTTGTTTATCTTATTGCTTCTTGATCTGACACTATGTTCACTGTTTGTTTATTTACACAGTTTCATTTCGTTGCACTTCATGATCTAGTCTGTAATATCTAACTAATGATAATCTTGAGTCAAAGGAAAATTCGGATGCAAATTACACTGGTAATCTAATTGATAGAAAATGTACTAGTGGAACGTATTTTATGTAGAAACATTCACAAAGAAAATATCCGCATATTTTTCATTTCATCTAATTTTCAAATAGCAGACATTTTTTCTATAAAATCCCTTCCAGAAAATATTTTTTGTTGACCTTGTTTTAGATTAGTCATTTTTAGAAATTTGATTTTATAATTATTTTTGGATTTAATCTTAATGACTGCATTAACTAATCTGACTCCCAACTAATTATCGAAAAGATAAATAGTGATTGAAAAAGTGATGAGTGTTGATATTAATCATATTTTATAAGTTGATACTGTATATTTAGTAAATTTCTTTAAAAACATTAAACAAGATTTATAATAACTTTTGATGGGTAAAAATTCCATGACCATCTCTATGGCTATCATATTTCTAACTACCATCACTCATATCCAATATAGTACGTCAATATGTGGTATTTTAAACAGAAAATCATTCACTTCATTTTATTATATTTTTAGCAATAAACACATCTAAAGTATTCACTCTCATTTAAAAGTCCTCACAGTCATGCATGGGTGAATTACTTGGAATTTTTGATTATGTACTTTCATGCACATTTAAATGTCCTCACAGTTATGCATGTATGGACACATATCAAAATTGATTAATTAAATAGACAAGTTGAAAAGTCCTCATGGTTATGCGTGGTTAGAAGATGCTTGAAACTCATTTTTTTTCTAAAAATTGGGAATACTACTAATCTCATTTAAAAGTCCTATTAGTTATGCATGGTTAGTAGATATTCAAATTCCTGATATAATTACAACAATATAGTTTTATATTCCGACATCACCCCTATCATTCTAAAATGGAATATGCGCCTAATAGAGTATTTATGATTTTTGTTTGATTTTTTATTGAAATTTAATACTTATACTCTATTAGGTATTAATGTTGCATTAATTTCTATCACTTTATCTCTATTTTTCTAACTCTATTTCTCTTTTGCTGATAAAAAAAGGGGGAGAGAAAAGTTAAGATTTTGGCAAATAAAGGTCAAATATTTTATTTTGTTTGTATTTTCTATTTGCATCTACATTCATTTGCATATTTTTATTTATCTTCATGCCTGCAAGAAGGGGGAGTTTTGTTGTAGAGAGGGAGCATTCAAATAGGGGGAGAAAATAGAGTTCATTAATGATGAAATACATTTAATAAATTAAAAATTTTAAATATATGTTTATTATCATCCAAAGGGGAGATTTTTGAATATGCTAGTATATGATTTTTGTTTGATGATAATATATATATATATATATATATTTTCATTTAAATATGTTTGTTATTGTACTATTTTATTTTTGCATAATTAAAAGAAAATTACTGAATAAAATAAATAACACGGAATTTAAATTCAAACAAATATTTTATTCAAACAAATACTTTATTCAGTTTTCGAATAATACAAAATTTAGGCTCTCACTATATGCATAATTTCCATTACAATACAATTTCAAATTATAATACAATATTTCACTACACATACATTTGCACCTCACTACATATCACTCGTCCACTCATACTTGAACTTCAACTGTATTCCAATTTGTATCCAGCATCTGAATTATCTGCAAAATAAATGTTGACGCAGTGAAATTGAAAAGGAAATATTTTTACAGTGTAAAATAAAAATGTATTTTTGAAAATATTATTTACCTCAGTTATTTGGGTTGTTCGTCATCATTTGTTTTGAATTCATCATACACGAACAATTTGTGACATGCACAATGTGTCACTGCACATGCCACAAAGCCGTGCACACCGACATACACTTGATAAAACTGCAGGAACAGGTGAGCACAAGGTCAAACCCAACCAAAAGCTTGATTCAACATAAGTGCGATATAAATAAAGTCACGACATTAGAATAAGGTCAAAGCCGAGTTATAAGATGGATTCAACTCAGGTGCAATATGAAAAACAAATCCAAATGAAAGTGTACACAAAACATCACACTGTAAACAACATTGGTATAAAGTGATGTACACATGAAGCCAGCAACAACAGAGGCTAGGCAGTCCAACCAAAATCGAGTACACAAGAAAACAAAGTAGCATGGTCAGATATGGAACCAGATACAAATAGTCAAGTACAAGTTTCAGTGACTAAAACAAGACCACAACAACATGTAGACTCAATAATGAATTGATAGGAGCAACAAAGGTCAGTAAATAATGAAGACACAAATGCACAAGAACAAAGATGATCACAAGTTCAGTTTCAAGTGCATCATATACATGAGGACCAGAACACAGATGAACATAAGCATGCAACAAAGTCTCGACCAAAACAACAAATCAGTTCAGGTCCAACCAGTTCCAAAACCATATTCCAAAATACAATGACATAATGAATGTAACAAATACAAGTGAAGACTCAAATGAACTCAAATACCAAAAGCGACAACAACTTAGTCAAACTCAAAGAAAATCCAGATCAGAGATCACAAAAATATGAATGCAATGCAACATGATGACACAGCGTCCAGTCTCAAAGCATCATGAGTACCGGACTTTAAATACACAACCAGTAAGTTAATAGACAACCAAGTACATGATATAAATATCAATTGCATAAAGGCAAAGCACAAGAAAGAAGGCAACAGAGAAAGATACACAAATGTTGAGGCTAGTGGCACAAGGGCAAAGACCACATAAACATATATACATATATGCACATATATATGTATACACATATATGAGTCCAAATGAATAGGTCAAAATGCGACCGGACCCAAATCAACCATGAAGTACACAAGTAAATCCAGGCATCAAGTATACATGACTCGAAGCATCGCAACCAGAACAGAAACAATAGCAGATGACAAAGTGTACTTGGATATAAACGAAAGCTAACATAAGTAAACATGTAGAACAGTGGACATAGCTCAATGCAACCCAGACCAACATCGCACAACAATTACATACATCAGTATAAAGCATCACTAACATACATATATACATATGCAAACACACATGTATACATATATGTAGTAACAAACAAGACTGCAATATCAAAGTGAAAATGGAATACAAAGCAACGCTCATACCAAAGATTGCAAGTACACACAACATCACAGCAACAAGCTCATATGAAACCAAGTGGATAGGAAACAATCGTACATATACATACATACATATGTATGTATGTACATGGTTATAGTAAGAATGGTTGCGAGACACTGTTCAAAGAAAACAACAGTTTTTATTTCACAAATTGATCAAACCGAAGAAGTTAACACAAAAATTGTAACAATGTCATAATTTACATAGAGTAATGCAATAGGTAAGTCAGAAAATCAAGGCATGTTTAAGTGGCAGTTTTAAACAAAGTCAATGATCATGCTAGAATCAAAGCCGCGGTGACCAAGATAATAACAAATTCGAATTGAACAAATCAAAGTGTCAAAGTAACAGTAGAAATCATTTCAAATGGCCGAAGTCAACGGCATAAAGAACAGAACCAAATCCAAAGCCAGATGAAAGCACATATGAACGAAAAATCAAAAAAATCAAACAAGCAAGGATAATCAAGAAACGAAAATATACGAATTGAAAAAGTCAGAAAACATCACCAACAATAAAGTTAAATCAAATGGACAAGCTAAAGTAACTGAAGAATTCAAACGATATTATACGAACAATAATTAATGGAATCGATCCCTATAAAAGCCCAAGTCATCATCGGCATTTAGGCGTATTCGAGTTTAAGAAAAATCACAGAGGAAAGTTTCAATTTAAATCCAAATCAACAACTTGAATCAACTTCGAATTAAGGCAACGTAGAAGAGTATTTAAATGACATAATTTACATACAAGATTCGTTGATTCGAACTCAATCCTCGGAGAACCCGCAAGCATAATCAAAGCAAAACTACAGAGAAAATCGTAGCCAACTAATCGCTTGACGAAGAAACCAGAGGCAAAGTTTACTTCAATTCAAACATCAATTTTCAAGCGGTAGCCTCATTTATTACGATACCCTAATTTTCTTATAGGGGAACGAACGAAAAAGGAAGCTACGATTTTGGAAAAGATAGGATACTGACCGAATAATACAAAAAGAAAACGGGGGAATTTTTTTATGGTGTTTTTATTTGGGCCGACAAATAACTACTTTTGGGCTTTTAATTATAAATTAGGGTTTCTAGTTTTATTTAGTTGTCTTTATTTTGTAATTCTCATTTAAACTTTTGTAAAGTTTAGTCGTGTGACTAGGGGAGGAAATACGGTAGTGTATTTTGAGAATTTGCAACTCAGTGGCTGAGTTATGGCAGAGTTTTGAGCTAGAGTTAGATTAGTCGATAGCCGATGTCACGAATTTACGTATGCAAGGGTCTGACTACTTAATTTCTAGTACTTGGGGTAGCACGTAGGAAGGGTTTTGCCTAAGCTGGGTAAATCTATGTTGTTCTATTTTGCTTTTAATATTCTGTTATTATCTGTGCTGCTATTATTCTGCTATTATCAACTCTACAATTGTTATATATATTTTCACATTAAATTTTTATAATTATTAGTATCACCCTATTCACCCCCTCCCCCTCTAGGGTAAGATCGATCCTATAATTTTCTCTTACTCTACAAGTTCCTTGTTAGTTTAGAATTCCTTGTAGCTGAAATGATACATACCCAAATGATCTTATAGATTATGGAAAAATCGTCATGAGTTGAAATGATAAACCCAAACGATTTTCATTGATTTTAATTTTTTTGGGATTGTGTGTTGAAATGATATATACCCGTAAATATTAAATTTTAAATTGCGGATTAAAATAATAAATATCTGTGTCACTTGACCATAGGATAGAAAATTATATACATGCACCGTTGGTCTATTTTTGAAAATGATTTCCAATGTTTGAATGGAAATATATGAATTTGATTTTTAAAATATAATATAAAGATTTTTATTTTAATATGTGTAAAAATTAAGATTTTAAATAATATGTTTTAAAGAATTTGAAATTTTAAGTTAATTTGTTAAAGTGTAAATTTTAAGATTTTACTTAAATTTATTATTTTTAAAATATATAAAATAATATTTAAATCGGTTTAATAAAAAGATCTAATTTAATTTCAATAATTTTTTTAAATTTCACTAATATATATAAAATATGATTGAACATTTATTTAAATTTATAATATCTTAAATAGATTTTTTGTATTAACTTTAATAAATAAAGGTTGGAAAGATAGGTTAAAGTTGATTTATAATTAGATTTATATAAGAATTGAATTTAAATAAAATTGATTTGAAACTTATTAATTTGAGAATTTAAAGATATAATTTTAAAACTTGATAACTTGATTTTGGTTAAAAAGTATTAAATGTATATTTAAATTTAAATAAAATTGAATTTGAATATTGAAGTTTGATTCAAATTTGTAATTTGAGATTTTATTTATATGTTTAACCAAAGGTGACTAAATGAATATTTTAAATTTAAATAAAATTGAAATTGGATATTTAGTTTTGATTTAAATTTGTAATATAAGATTTTATTTAAATGGTTATTAAAATAATTAAGTGAATATTTCAAGTTTAAATAAAATAAAATGTTGAATTTGGAAATATAAATGAAAGTTATCAATTTGATTTATTGTAAACTGTTTGAATATTTATACTTTGAAGCCTATTGAAATTGAAAGTGGATTAAATTGTGGTTCACACCTGGTTTTGAAATTGATAAAGATTAAAAATGGTTATAATGAGAATTTGAATTGAAACTGAAATTGTTGAACTGAGATTGACTTTTGGAACTAAAATAGATTTGAATTGATTTGTGAAATTAGAAGAAAGAATTCTAATTTGAAAATTTATTTTAATGCATAGATTACTTTCAATATATGAACTATTTTAATATACAAACTATTTTAACCTATAATCTATTTTAATTATAAACTATTTTAGTATGTAAAATATTTTATCTATAACCTATTTTAAATATAAACTATTTTAAATTATAACTATTTTAATATATATAAACTATTTTCAATATACAAACTATTTAAGTTGGAACTGTTATAATTTTAGATTTGATGGATTTAAATTCGAATACTTTGACATGTTGGTTTAAACTATTTTCTAGTTATGATTTTGGAAGTGATATGATTTCGAAAGTGAATACAGTTTTGAATGTGATATGATCTTGAAATGAATATGATATTTTGATATGAAGTATGAACTGTTTGAAATGATTATAAAAGTGATTTTATAAAAATGACCACGACATGAAATAAGCGTTTGGTTGTTAAAGGGACCGACATCGGATATTGTCATGCACTCTACCAATACCGAAAACCACTTTAACAACTGTGTACATGGTGAAGATTCCAGAACGAAGTAGGATGGTTTGGCGACGATTCTATATGAGGTATTAATGCAGCCCTGACTCCCACGAGTCCGCTTGATGTGGCTCAAACAGAACCTATAACTGGCCAAGTAAGGTTGCACCTCCGGTCGGCCACATTTCTTCGATACCATTCTATTACTTTGTGATTTGATTGGGTGCACCTTTGATTTTGGGAGTGTGTCACAAAATGGGCGGTAGTAGCTGCTATGTGTTACCAACAGTCTAGGAGTGCAAACAGTAGAATCCTACCCTGACATTGCCTCGCGTGCCTTGTCACATGCCTTACCGCGCCCTCTATGAGTTTGGTTTGTAACATACCTATGGATTGCCCTTTGATAGTCCTCCATTTTACGGAGTAATATGATACGATATAGACTATGAGAATATATAAAATATGTTAAGGGGGATATGGGTAATGCCTTAACGCTATTTTTATAGTTTACTTTACTATAGACATTATCTATGTAGCATATTGTACTATGTATGTAAATAGTTTAGCGGATCCTTGGAGGATGGATATCCCAAACATCCTGTAAGTTATTTTTATTTCAGTTGACATTTCACTTGAGTTGAATTTACTGGTATAAGAATGTTAATCCTAACTCGAGTGTTTTGTGGTTTGTTTTATGCTCGGATCAGACTAAGTGTCACAACATTTAGCATTTACCATTGGAGCTTGGATTTTTACTTGGAGATCTGTCTATTATCTATTCAGCTTTCCAGTTATTTCCAGTTGTCTATATTCAGATTTGTCATTTGTATTTGTATTTGTTTTTGACTCTGATGTTTATATAGTAGCTTCATGAACTACTATTTATCTATTCCGCTGCTTATTATTGTATTACTCTATGTATGTGATTCTATGATTGATTTATTTTCCGTATATGCTAAGTTTTGCTAAATATAAATTATCAATATGTTGTTTTGAGCAATTCAAGTCCGACATGAGTGGATGATTGTCGATTTGAATAGTTCAAAAAACCAGTTTGTTACAATAACAATTAATTTTCAAAAAAATTGAAAAGTAGAAAATAATAACTACTAAACACCAATTCATTTCAAATGATTTCTTACCTCTTTATATACATATTCACTCTAGAAAATCATTATTTTTAGTTTCTATCTTCACTCGTTTTCATTCCTAAACTCTAATATAAATCAATGGCTTCTCCCATCTAAAAACTAACCGAAAAACTCGAACAAACTCTTGAATCATTCAAGAATATTCTTTCTTTCATCCTAAGAAACAAGAGGTACTTAGAATTGAGTCAAATGCAAATAATCAAGGAGCAAGAAAGGCATTTTGATGCAATTTGGTGGAATATTTCTACCTTAAACAAAGAAGTACCAACCACCAATCCAGAGTGTACCATTAACAAAGATGATGAAGATTGGTATGCTATAAAAGTGGATCCAATCTTTGGTGTTGATGGATGGGTTGAAGTTCCTCAAAATGTCTAGTTTAAATCGGTTTGATTGTATATAAATAATAATACTTGATTGGTTTGGATACGATTAGTTTGATTTGTGTGGATTTGTTTGAATTGTGTGTGACATAAATTTTGTTGGACTGGATGAATATTTGGATTGATTATGATTATTTCATATCACTTATCTTTTTACATTATCCTTTTCATCATCATAATATATAATTCTTAAACATATTAATTAGTATTTTATTTAAGGGGAGCTAGAGTTAGAAATAGAGCAAGAGTTAGTGTTAGAGTTATAGTTTAGTTGGTTATTTTTTTACGATAAAGGGGAAGAAATATATAAAATTAGGTGTAGATTAAGGGAAAATTTTGTAACTCAGGGCGAGTTATATTATATTTTATATACAAAGTTGTCTTCATCAAAAGAGAGAGATTGTTAGTATCTTAGGTACTGATTTTGATGATACCAACTATAGAAAATAATATAAAATATAGATACTGATGTGTTATCAAGATATATATAGTATATAATGCAAGATATTAGATAAGTATTGATTAAGAAGACTGTACAATATCAAGAGTAGATTCAAGATGCTATTATAAAGTTTCAAGAGTTCAAGAATGAAGACTCATGAGTAAAGAAGAGTTCAAAATTTCAAGATATTCCGGATAAGTTATAGAGTCATAGAATTTATGTTAAAACCTTGATAGACTTTTCTAGATCTCTCTCATCTTCTCTAATTTTGGTTTAAATTGTATTTTAAGTATACTAGTTTTAAAATAATCTTTTCCAAATATTTCCCAAAATGATTTTCAATCTCTTATACTTATAGAGATATTATCTGCGTTTTTAAGTTTATATAAATATTGAATTTTTGCTTATAATTTAAGAAGTTATAATTATATTGATTTTTATGTATAGAATACTCTTGAAATCTTTAAAAATTATTTTATATAGTTTTATTAAGTTATATTTTGATTAAAAAATGTATAAACTATATTTAAATGATTTACAAAGTTTTAAATTATCTTCAAAATAATATTTTTAAAGTGTTTTTTAAAATACAAAGGGATATATCAACATATCCTATCCATGTATGTCGACATAGTAGCCGTAAAATTCAAATTTAAAAATTGAATGGAAGCATCTTTTCATCTCTTCGCGAATGGACGTAACCGTTGTTTCCCTGTATATACCAGACTTCTAAATGAATTTTTATTAACTACTTTCTTATTCTTCTCTCCACTTTTCACTCTCTTGATTTCTAAATCAACTTTTACCAAAACTCTACCGAAATTCAAGCAGAATCAAATTCAATCATTACTAATTTGATTCTCCTTTATCTACCCTCTGATTTCTCTCATCTCTCTCACTCAAACCAAGATCAAAGTGCTATTCAAGAGTTATAGGATCAATTGTAACTAAGATTAAAGATTTGATTTTATAACTCTATCAAATCATACTCTTATACTGTGTGGTGTGCTAAGTGCCCCTGAAATCCAATTAGGTGTGATTATAGCCTGTAAAATCAATTGGGTTTGCTTAGTAGCCTTTAAATCTAGTGAGTGTGCTTGTAGCCCAGAAATCATGTGACTTCACCCAGAGGTCATGATTCTGAAGGTTGTATCTCGTAACCTTGACATTGATATTATATCTGCATTTACTAGTGAAAAAAATCCGTACAAGGAATTGTGCAGGACTAGATGTAAGGTAACTCCAAATCAGTATCAAATCTTGGTGTGTTCTTTCCTTTTTGTTTTTATTGCATTTACTTTTAACTTTACTTTGATTCTGTGATTATTTCTGTGATTGTTAATTACATCGTTCCAACTAGAATCTTAAAGAACTTGAAAAATATTCATACAATCCATTAAGCACTATTCACCTCCTCTTTAGCGTTAATTAAGCCACAAGATCCCTATTCCATTAACTCACAAAGTGTGTAGCCCTGTACAAACGGGATGTTCTTTGGTATACACGGCGATGAGGACGTGATACTATTGTTGTCAATGTATGCCCAACGTTGTGTATATGTGGTGTTATGTTACCATTGAGAGTGGACACGGATGCAGCGAAACCTACGACATCTTTGGCGTGAGTCGACATTGCGGGTTCCACCTTAATGCATAATATGAAATGTGTAGTCATATTTTGAGAATGTAGTCCCAAAATTGATATTTTAGGCAATCCTATGTTAGGAATACTCACAAAGGCTATCAGTCCAAGCCATCATTGATTTAAGGTTCGATTAGTTATTCGACCCTGTGTGTAAACCGTTACAAGATGCTAGGCATAAGTGTATTTAGAGCTATAATTTCTTAAGTCAAAGAAATCAACCTTAGTAGGTAGTTGATAAAACCAAGTAGGGCACCTTAGGTTATATTTTATATTATAAATGAATGCAGTTGCATGTTATCACCGTATGTTAATGATGTAATTCATTCACAAGATTTTTGTTTGACCCACTCCTCTCATTCCCCCCACTATAGGAAGACAACATAGTAGTTGATTTGGCCCATGGATAATGCATGGAGAAAGGAGGTAAACACTGGAGTTCTATTATTCTTCATTATTCCCTATATAGCTATTATTTGTATTAAACATCAATTAGACTTTACACTATAATTTGGACACATTGTATACGAGCTAAGTACTTTTGAAGATTTCTTTTTTTAAATGTCTAATTTTAGTACTTATATTTTAGTTCCATTCATTATAAGATTTGAAAGTTTAATGTTTAGATCTTATCTTAGTTTTTGTAAGGCTTTAAAACCTTATAGCTCATACTTCTTGGCATGACAAGAGTTCGAAAGTCACCATAGGCTTTGGATTGGTGCATCCGGATGTGCAGGTTGTCACATGTGGTATCATAGCTTAGGTTTAGGGTTCCTCAGGAATTAGGTACTTATTAAGAGAATGTAACTGCATATTTTGGAAAACGTTTCAAAGAGTTTTTAAGTACACACACATAGAGATATATACGTGTGTGTGTGTGTGTGAAAAGTTTTTCAAATGTTTTACCTATAAAGGTATAACACAAAAAACGCATTTTCTTATTCTTATTTAATACCATCTATGGAAAATTTGTTGATAATTCCTAATCATAGATAGAGAGGACGAGCATATCTATAATTTTCTATTATATATATTTATATAAATACGCGACACCCTATACATTTGGAATCATAAGGTAGTTGTTAGATTTTCCCTTATACAAGCAAACAATAGTGAGTTAAAGTAAAATTTAAGGTTATAGCAGTTAAGGGGGGTAAACAAATCCTTTATACTTATTGTAATTTAATCCATTAAGAAATACTAGTAGAGATTTCCTATACCAATTATCCAAGTAAGTTATGGATTTAAGGATGAGTTGAAGAAGATTAGTACCATTGGACCAATATAATAGAAATGTGATGCAATAAGCTGTAATGGGAACATAAAAGAAGGACTTTACAAACTTAAAGCAAATCTCTCCAGTTAAGTGGAAATCTTATACTTATATTGGTATGTTATAAGAAAAAACTCCATTTGACTTAAATTTATAGTTAGAGTGTTCCTATATTAGAGTGGGATGTTATATTGGAAGATAAATTTGAGTTAACCATCTTTGAAGGAGAAGAATGGAAAACCTATGCACTTAAAGCATTGTTAGGTGTACTCAGGCTTGTGTAATTTGGGTTGCTTTTATCTACTTCAATTTAAGTGTTAAATCATTAATAATGTATTCTAAAAACTTAGAAACATTATATTCTGATATTTTAAATGGAAAAATAAGTTGGTTTATTATTTTCTATGAAATGATCGGACAGACTTTATGAAATTCATTTAAAAAGTAGAATTAAAAGAATTTTTAAAATGAGTTAGAAACATTAATGTTTGAGATTTTTTGGAAAAAACTATAGAATTTGAAGTTTAAACTAGCAACCCTTTTATTTTAAGCTTCTATATAGGAAAATTTAATAAAGAGTAATTTTCCATGACTATTTTATAGGCTTTTATTTTTGTAAAAATGTTGCATAAGGCGTATGGTTGCACCTATCTTTTGATATATATTTGTTTTTGGATAATGAAACATTTGAAAAGTAAATTGAAAAGTTTGAAAAAAGTTTCAACCTTTTAGAATGTATTTATTTTATAATATTTTGATAAACTTTGAAAAAGTATGCTATTGTGCTCTTTTGTGAAAACTCCTTATTTATAAAAGTAGAAGTTTAAAAAGATACTTTTACATGTCTTCTTTTCCATTGAACCAATTGAAAAAATATTTAAATGGAAGAAAAATGTTACGATTTTCGGTAAAATGGAAATGTTTGCTAAATTAACAGAGTATTTTATGGTATTAGAAACTTACTAATCTTGTTAAAGTGATGTTAAAATCAAAGCTTTTGATTTAAAAGAGAAAATCGAAAGCATGACTATCACTTAAACTAAAAAAAGAAAGGATTAAATTGGAGTTAGATAAATAAGATTACACAACCTACAAGGAATAAAGTGACTATGGAATTTTGAAGCATTGAGATATTTGGGGTAGATATAGTAATGAGATGGAGATTAAGAGACCTTTTCAATCGGTACTTGAATTGGAAAGGTAGAGTACTGAATCAAACTTTCCGTAATAGTGAACACCACTTTGTATTTTTCTACCCAACTGTTAGTTGTTTTAACATTGCCAGAAGAGGATGACAATTTTGGGTTATTTGTGGATGGGTGTTATTGATCCAACATTTTGGGTAATATTACGCTAAACATGTTGCTTTTGGCTTAGAAAGTTATATGTATCACGCATGGTGTATTGACTTAGTGAACTATAAGTAACCAAACAAGTAGGTTTTTGTCTTCTAGTATTGTTAGCACCAAAATTGGTCACTAACATCCTTAGAAAGATTATGTAGAGGGATTAATGAAGAAAGTAAATTAAAATAGAGAACAATATGTAAATTTCAGTGCAGAGAACAGGAACACCAAATATATAGTGGTTCGGCGTAACTACCTACGTCCACTTTGAAGTTGATTTCTATTGATTTCCTTGATAGTTGATTACAGATACAATCCGTTTCTAATTACTTGGATACAATTCCAAAACAAAAGATTAAGTCTCGAATGAGTGTTGAATGCGGTAGAGTTTCCCCAGTGTTCCCAAAAAACCGATCACTTTCACTGTACCCCTGCCTCTCTATTTATAGACGAATATGGGTTGGACTTCCCTGGTGGGCCTAGTGGCTGAATATCTCGGCCCAAATGGAGTAATTTCTGTGTGCCAACCCATAGATGCCGAACGTCGAATGCTGAACAACCTCCTCATTCTGAGCGCAGCGAGGCCAAACACTCTAAATGCCGTGGGAAGCATCTGCACCGAACGATACTGGAAGCCGAACCAGTGACTTGGCCGAACGATGTTTGTATGCCGAGCAAAACTTAGGTCGGACGATACTTTAGCCGAACGCTACCCAGTTCGAACTATGTCTTGGCCGAACGATTCTTAGGCCGACCAATAGTTACGCTGAATGATAGTATGGCCGACCAATGTTTGGGCCGAACGGTAGTTGATGCTGGACAATTCTTCCATGCCGAGCGTTCTATGACGAACGTTACTCCACACCGAACGTCTCTCAATGCTTAATGCTCTACCATGCCGAACGTTCCAGAGATGCCGAATGAACTTGGATGCCGAGCGCACCCTGGATGCCGAGTGCTTCTTGGATGTCATTCGCGGAACGATCCAGTTGAGCCGACCGGTGGGGATGCCGAATACTAATTCCGTGCTCTAGGGACTTGGAGATTTGAGTCGTTTATACTCGATTCCGCGCTCCGGGGACTTAGAGTCCTCCTGTCCGCACTCTGGGGACTTGGAGATTTTGAGTCGTTTACACTCGAGTCCGCGCTCCGAGGACTTAGAGTACTCCAGTCCGCACTCTGGTGACTTGGAGATTTTGAGTCGTTTATACTCGAGTCCGCGCTCCGGGGACTTTGAGTACTCCAGTCTGCACTCTGTGGACTTGGAGATTTTAGAATCGTTTATACTCGAGTCCGCACTCCGGGGACTTAGAGTACTCCAGTCCGCACTCTGAGGACTTGGAGATTTTAAGTCGTTTATACTCGAGTCCGCGCTCCGGGGACTTAGAGTACTCCAGTCCGCGTTCTGGGGACTTGGAGATTTTGAGTCGTTGATACTGGAGTCTGCGCTCCGGAGACTTAGAGTACTCCAGTCCGCACTCTGGGGACTTGGAGATTTTGAGTCGTTTATACTCGAGTCCGTGCTCCGGACACTTAGAGTACTCCAGTCCGCACTCTGGGGACTTGGAGATTTTAGAATCGTTTGTGCGTGTTCGTACGTCCGCCAGAATAATATGGTTTCGTTTGCCTATCACAGGATCATCATACGTAGATACATTAGTAATTTATGAAAAAGATGGCATCAAGCCTTTGTTGATGAAAGCAAGCTAAATTGTCTTACTACATGCCAAGAACTAGAAATAAAGGTGTACTGTAAATAAATGCAACTAATACATGAAAGAAAATAGACTAAGTATAATAATGCCGCAAGTGCTCGCTGTTCCATGCTCGGGGGAGTGTCGCACCATCGACGGTCGGTAGCTTAAAAGTTCCATCTCCAAGATTCCGTTCGATGACGTATGGACCCTCCCATGCGGGATTCATATGAGACGGGATTGGAAAAACTCGTTTCAAAATGAGGTCTCCGACACCAAAAATTCTTGGTCGGACCTTTTCGTTGTAATATTTGGCGACAATACGTCTGTATGCGGCTGCTCTCAAATTGGTCTCTTCGCGTTTTTCGTCAATGAAGTCCAATGATTCCAATAAAAGATTCTGGTTCGACTCGGGGTCGTAATAAGTTACCCGATGTGATGGAACTTCAAGTTCCACGGGTATGACAACTTCTGTGATATATGCCAATGCGAATGGAGTGTGGCCAGTCGCGGTCTTGTTGGTGGTCCTGTAGGCCCAAAGCGCTGTTGGAAGTTCATCCACCCACTTGCCTCTAGCCTTTTCCAGACGTTTTTTCAATATGGACTTGATTATCTTGTTTACGGCTTCCACTTGTCCGTTGGCTTTCGGGTGAGCAACCGCTGCAAACTTCTTTTTAATGCCATATTTCTGACAAAATTCTTTAAACTCTTTATTATCGAATTGAGTACCATTGTCTATAATGATGGTCCGTGGAAGGCCGAAATGGCAGATGATATTTCGTACGACGAAATTAATAACCTTCTTGGAGGTCATTGTGGCCAGAGGCTCTGCTTCTGCCCATTTGGTGAAGCAGTCGACCGCAACTATTGCATATTTCACTCCACCTTTGGCTATGGGTAAAGAACCAACTAGGTCAATTCCCCACATTGCAAATGGCCAGGGACTAACCATTTGCATGAGTTCCGTTGGTGGAGCTCTCGGAATTTTTGTATATATCTGGCATTTATCACATCTTCTCACATAGTCTGCAGCATCCCGATTCACAGTTGGCCAGTAGTGTCCATAACAGAGGATCTTCTTTGCTAATGTTTGCCTCCCAATATGGTCGCCGCACTCTCCTTCATGGACTTCCTCCAGGACCCGTTTTATCTCATCATGGGCAATGCATCAGAGTAGTGGGGTCGAGAATCCCCTTCGATACATTATTCCATCTTGTATTACATAACGAGAAGCCTTACGAAGGACTTGTCGTCTTTCGCTCCTTTCTTTGGGTAAGATCTCGAATAGCAAGTACTGCTTGATTGGGGTCATCCACGATTCCTTCTCGATTTCTATTTCTAACACGAAATCTACCTTCATCATATCTATACTCAGAGCATGGAGGGTCTCAACAGGAAATAATCCCATTTGATGTGTGTCGCCTGTGCTTGCGAATTTTGCCAATGAATCGGCTGCTCTGTTTCGCTCACGCGGGACATGTGAAATATCATAATACTCGAGATTCGCTAGCAGCTCCTGAACCCAAACCAAATATGGGGCAAGTCTCTGCCCCCTTGCTTGGTAGTCTCCTCGAACTTGGTACATCACCAACTGTGAGTCGCTGAAGATTTCAACCGATTTACCTCCCAGTTCTTTGATAAGTTTCAAGACAACGATCAACGCTTCATATTCGGCTTCGTTATTTGTTGTTGTGAATTCGAGCTTCAAAGCATAGCAGACTGATCGGTTCTCAGGAGTTACAAGAACTATGCCAACCCCTGAACAATGGTCGTTAGCCGCCCCATCGGTGTACATCTTCCATCGAACGGGAGGTATGACATTATGGTTGTTTGATTCGTCTGTCATAGTAAATTCAGCAATGAAGTCAGCTAGTGCTTGTCCTTGTATGGCCCTTCGCGGCAGGTAGGTATTGTCGAACTGACTTAACTCAATATTCCATTTAAGCATTCTCCTGGAAGTTTCTGGTCGTTGGAGTATCTGCAGTAAAGGTTGATCAGTGTAGACACTGATCGAGTGTGCCTGAAAATATGTACGAAGCTTGCGTGATGCAATCACCAAGCAATAGGCTAGTTTTTCAATCTTTGGATAATTTCTTTCTGCCCCTGTCAAACGTGTACTAACATAGTACACTGGCTTTTGGACCCGGTCTTCCTCGCCAACCAAGGCTGTACTGATAGCGTGCTGGGATACAGCCAAGTATATGTACAACATTTCGTGGTCTATTAGTTTCGACAATACCGAGGGACTTTCTAAGTACCTTACAAGAGCTCTGAATGCTTCCTCACAGTCGGATGTCGACTCGAAATTCCTCTTTCCTTTCTTTATGACATCGAAGAAAGAAATACACTTGTCTGTGGCCCTGGATATGAATCGGCTCAGCGCGGCCACCTTTCCGTTCAGGCTTTGCACCTGATTTATGGTTCTGGGCACTTGTATATCACAGATGGCTTGAATCTTCTCCGGGTTAGCTTCGATTCCTCGTGCATTCACAATGAAACCCAAAAACTTTCCCGACACTACGTCGAATGAACACTTCAAAGGATTGATCTTCATTCCATATTGTCTGAGTATGTCAAACATCTCCGCTAAGTCTCGAATATGGTCTTTTGACTGCCGCGACTTCACGAGCATGTCATCCACATAAAATTCCATCGTTTTACCAATCTGGACTTTGAACATCCGATTCACCAGATGCTGATAAGTTGCTCTCGCATTTTTCAATCCAAAGGGCATCACTACATAGCAATACAACCCAACGTTTGTGACAAAACTGGTGTGTTCTTGGTCTGGGAGGTGCATTGGGATTTGGTTATATCTAGAGTGTGCATCCATAAATGATAGTAACTCATGCCCGGCAGTTGAATCGACCAGCTGGTCAATCCTAGGCAACGAGAAACTATCCTTCGGGCATGCTTTGTTTAAATCAGAATAATCGATACAAGTTCTCCATTTTCCATTCGCTTTCTTTACTAGCACCGGGTTAGAAACCCATTCAGGGTAGAGGGCGTCGCGGATGAACCCATTGGCTTTGAGAATGTCCACCTCCTCTTTGAGAGCCGTGGACCTCTTTGGGTCCATGCCTCTTCTTTTCTATTTCACAAGAACATGTCTTGGGTCTATGTTCAAAATATGACTCGCGATTGTAGGAGAAATCCCGCACATGTCAGAATGTGTCCAAGCGAAGACATCAAGATTCGCTCGGAGGAAGTCAGTGAGGTTCTCGGCCACTACAGGGTCGAGTTGTGATCCAATTTTAAGAATTCATGACGGGTCACCCCGCCTGACTGGGAAGTCAATTGTTAGTTCAGCCGGTGCTGCATTTGTCTCCCTGGGTCCTCCATCATCGTCTCTCGGATCAATGTCTCTATGAATTCGAGAATGTTGCCCGAGCCAGGGCTCGGGCGCTACTTGTCAATCATCAGCATTTCGGATGCAGACGGAGCGGTCTGCAACCTTTCCTTTCTCTCTACGTTGAGCCTCTCTTATCTTAGCCACATAGCAGGCACGTCCGGTCGCCTGATCGTCGTGTACCACTCCAACACTACTGTTTGTGGGAAATTTTAACGTCGGACACCAAGTGGCCAATGCTGCCTTAAATTCTGCTAAGGCTAGACGTCTTAGAAATACGTTATATGGAGAGTCAACATCTAACACTATGAATGGTAGGATCCGTACCCTCCTACGCTCGCCTTGCCCCAGTTCAACTGTTAACTCCACATATCCTACTGCATCCGTTGCTGCGCCGTTAAAGCCGTGGATTCTAGCTTTAGACGGTTTCAAATCCTTAGTCTCCAGCTTCATTTGGTCGTACGCCTTCTTGAAGATGATGTTAACGGAACTTCCACAATCAATTAGAATTCTCTTCACAAATGCCGGCCCGATTGTCACTGATATGACCATCGGGTTGATGGTAGGGGCCTCCACCTTATTCGCATCTCTGCTCCTGAATACAATATCATCATCCATCATTCGCTGCTGCTTTGCAGGGGTCCCATCCTCCATATTCGAACAGCACTCATACTCCGTATGTCTTAAAGAGTTAGCATATCGCTCCATCTCCTGCCAATTCTTATTCGCAGGATGAGGTTTGCCAGCAATCGTGTTGATAACCAATCTACCTACAGTTCGAGCAGGTTGTTCTGGTTGGCGTGGTGCTGGCCCACGTCCGGGGTCCGATGTCTCTTGTCTTCCGTCTTATGGGTCTTTGACGAACTCCTGCAGCTTCTTCTATCTAATCAGCTTTTCGATAGCGTCATGGAGGTGTCTGCACTCCTCTATGTTATGCCCATAAGACTCGTGAAAGCGACAGTGCTTTCCAGTCCGCTTCTGTTCCTCCGTTGATTCCTTTGGGCGTGGTTTCCTATACTGAAAAGTGTTGCAAGTTGACACATAGATGTTCTCAAGTGATGCGTTGAGCGGGGTGTATTCATTGTAGGTCAGGATACTTGACTTCCATTTCCCTGTCTCTCTTTTCTTTCCTGGATTTCCACCTCTGGATCCTTTAGACTGCCCAGGCTTGTTTTGGACGTTGACTTGAGCTTTTCTCGAATTATCGCCGGTTTGCTTTATGGTGACGGTACTTTTCACAGTCTCCTGAGCAGGCCCTGGTGCCTTGGCTCGTCTTGTCCATCGAGCTTCTTCCCTTCTTATGAACTGATGAGCTTTCGAATAAAAACGTTCCAGCATGGCTAGGGGCTTTCCCACCAACCAATCTCCAAATTCAGAGTTCGGATCCACTCCACGCATTACCGCCATCAATATTGCGTGGTCGTTTGGTTCGCTCACTTCGGTAGCAGCAACATGAAATCTCTGCAAGTATGCTTTCAGTGACTCTCCTGGAGCTTGGATTACGCTTGATAAGGACATCACATCCTTTGGACGGGTGGTGTGTATCCTGAACTATTCTATGAATTTTATTGCCAATTCGTCAAAGCTAGATATAGACCGCGGGGGAAGTCGAATAAACCATATGGTGGCGATTCCGGACAGAGTGATTGGGAAGCACCTACACTTGGTTGCATCATTAGCCCTTCCAAAATCCATCATCCATCCGTACCTCATCACAACCTGCCTGGGATCAGTCTTCCCTTCGTAGGCGGGGATAGTCGGCATATTGAACTTCTTGGGGTACTCAGCCTGCAGGATACCATCCGCAAAGGGAGTTTGGCTTCTGGACATTTCCCAATCTTCATTGGTCAAGCCTTGGTTTTCTCTCATCAACTGCTTGACCATAGCTGTTAAGTCCGGAGTTTGTATGGAGGATGGAAGGTTGGGTTCCGTTCCACGGGGCCGTGCGGGTTGATGTCCCGCCTGATTTGGGTCTTGGAGATTCGGATGTCCGGTCTCTTCGCGGTCTTGATTCCCAACGCCTGCTTGTGTACCTTTATCCTTAAGGCATCTACGCCTTGGAGGTTCGTCAGCTGACGTTGAACTATCAGATTCAGAATAAGGGGCAGGGTAACCTCCCGCATTCTAGCGCTGCTGCTGAGCGAGCTGAGTCATGAGGTTAGTGTTGGCTTGAACTTGCTCAACAAGTTGCCTTCTACTTTCCTTGAGCTCTCTTACCAAGTCGTTGAACTCTGTTTGGGAAACGGCTTCCGCTTGGTTTTGGGTGGAGGGCCCTGCGCCTCTTGTTGCTTGCTGATATCTTGGTCCAACTTGTTGTACGCTAGCAGTTTCGTGGACATCTGCGTTATGGGAGGCTGATCTGGTTTGTGGTCTTCCCATGGTAGATTTGTTGGTTATAACTTCGAATAGAATCAACAGATGCCTTGTCAATGATCTTGGATCTCCTTTAGGGGATTTATGCAATCCAGTAGCTACAAAGCAGATCCTAACAGCCTGAGAATTCAATTCTCAGTGAAAGCACCAAAATGTTAGCACCAAAATTGGTCACTAACACCCTTAGAAAGATTGTGTAGAGGGATTAATGAAGAAAGTAAGTTAAAATAGGGAACAATATGTAAATTTCAGTGCAGAGAACAGGAACACCAAATTTATAGTGGTTCGGCGTAACTGCCTACGTCCACTTTGAAGTTGATTTCTATTGATTTCCTTGATAGTTGATTACAGATGCAATCCATTTCTAATTACATGGATACAATTGCAAAACAAAAGATTAAGTCTTGAATGAGTGTTGAATGCGGTAGAGTTTCCCCAGTGTTCCCAAAAAAACCGATCCCTTTCACTGTGCCCCTGCCTCTCTATTTATAGACGAAGATGGGTTGGACTTCCCTGGTGGGCTTGGTGGCTGAATATCTCGGCCCAAATGGAGTAATTTCTATGTGACGACCCATAGATGCCGAACATCGAATTCCGAACAACTTCCTCATGCCGAGCGCAGCGAGGCCGAACAATCTGAATCTCGTAGGAAGCATCTGCACCAAACGATACTGGAAGTCGAACCAGTGACTTGGCCGAATGATGTCTTGGCCGAACGATGTTTGTATGCCGACCAAAATTTAGGCCAGACGATACTTTGGCCGAACGCTACCCAGGTCGAACTATGTCTTGGCCGAACGATTCTTTGGCCGACCAATAGTTAGGCCGAACGGTAGTTGATGCTGGACAACTCTGCCATGCCGAGCGTTCTCACATGCCGAACGTTACTCCACACCGAACGTCTCTCAATGTTGAATGCTCTGCCATGCCGAACGTTCCAGAGACACCGAACGAACTTGGATGCCGAGCACACCCTGAATGCCGAGTGCTTCTTGGATGCCGGTCGCCGAATGATCTAGTTGAGCCGATTGGTGGGGATGCCGAATACTAAGTTGCCTGGTCAAGTCTCCAGGAAACAAGTATATGTTATGGCGATATTTATACTGTATTGAACATTATGTTCATTAGATTAAATGGCAAGACACCATTCTATCTCCAGTTATCTTGACCATAAAATAGTTGGAATAAATTGAAGAGGGAGATAGTCAGGTTACATGGGTTTGTTCTAGCATTGTTAGCGACCGAGATTATCTTTTCACCAGTGAGTTTTGGAAGAGTCTTAGGAGGCTTTAGGCACTCAGTTGAGTTTGAGTACGACTTAACATCCATAGACTGATGGATAGACTGAGAGAGTGAACTAGGTATTGGAAGACTTGCATCGTTGTGTATCTTGGATTTTGGAGTCTCTTAGAAGGATCACTTTCCACTAGTGCAATGCACATATAATAACATATATCAGGCAATTATTGGGATGGCACCATTTGAGGCATTATATAGGAGGCCTTGTAGATTACTGTCTTGTTGGTGGGATATTATGGATAAGATTATTCCTGGACCATATATGGTGAGGGAGGCATCATAGAATGTAGACTTCATCCATAGAAGGATGAAAAACGCATATGATAGGTAGATGTCTTACACTGATAGGAGACGCATAGAGTTGGAGTTCGCAGTGGGCGACATTGTTTTTATGAAGGTCTAACTACTTATGCATGTCCTGAAATTTGGTAGTTTGGAAAAGTTAGCACCATGGTTTGTAGGGCCTTTTTTGATCACTAGTAGAGAAGAGAAGTAAGCTTATAGAGTGAAGCTTCCTGAAAAGATAGCAGGAGTACAGGACATTTTCCTTGTGTCGCACTTGCGTAAATGTCCACATAATACAACCGCTATAGTCGAGCCGAGTTAGCTAGAGAAGTTGGAAGTAGAGAGATTCACTTGTTTGTCTTGCATCCACTCATATTATTAATCATGGTATAAAGCGACTCCGCAATAAAGTCATCAAGCTTGTTAAGGTCCAATGGGGAGACGACCTAGCGGAGAGTACATGGGAGCCCGAGGAGATGATCTAAGCTATCCATCCAGAACTCTTTTCTGGTACGTTTCAATTTCAATCAAATAAGTATAAACTACTTATGTATTAAAGTTATAGCTTATTATACCCATAGTTTCTGGATGCCAGGAATGGTTGCGAATGTGTCAATTGGACATGTTTTGGATGATGGTTGCTAATAGATGTATTGACTAGGCTGGCCTTCACACATCTAGACAAATATATTATTGAGTTAGTACACGCTCACACCATTACTTTTCTTGTTTTACCGATTTTTACGCATGTGGATGTTGCATATGGATTGAATGCATTGAGCATACACATAGAACACAACCAGTATATTTACACAGGATGTTGCATACATTTGGATACATGGCATAAGCACTTGCATTTCAGAAGGTTGACTAGATCAGATGATCACCTAATTTTTGCATTAGTATGGTCCATATGCATTCCATGCCTATATGTACATAGTGTATTAGAATTTTGAACTAAGGACAATGGTTGCCTATGATCGATGGAAGAGTATATGGTTGTAGGTATTAACTTTATACGTACGAGTAGCATTTTTCCATCCTTAAATATTTTGGAGATGAAATCCTTTTAAAAGGGGGAGAATGTAAAACCCTACAAAAATTATTTAGAAATGTAATAAAATAACTAAATTAAATATAACATGGACAAAAATGGAATCTTCACAAACGTCTGAATTTGGCTATGAAACCTGCACCATTACATTCGTAGTGATTTTCTTGTTAATTTTCATATGTAAAGTTGTTTAATCGAAGTCAGTATGTAAAAGTTATTAACGTTTGAAATTTGAAATCAAAGATAATTAAATAATAAATTAAGGAAACAAATATTTTATAAAGGGAAAGCTCCACTGGTTGACATCATAGTTTGAACTAGTTAACCACTAGTAGTCGACTGGTTCAAACCATGCTGTCGACATTCGAGCGTTCAGGCTAGGATTTGGGTTGGACGAAGGGCCTGGATTTTGTATAAAATAAACGGCTGACGTTACTTCGTACCTCTATAAATATAACCCTAAGTTAATACTCAGAACCCTAATTTAGTCCAGTATCAATAAAACTCCATCTCGCTGAATACTCAACCTTCTTCCTCTTCGGATTAGTTTTCATTAAAAAACAAACTAAAATTAAATTCAAAAGTTTAAAGGAGGAAGAATCAAGTCAAATCCATGGGGATTCTACACCAAGCGGAGGCGATTCAAAGTGAACTAAAAGGGGATAGCTTTCTAGAGGTGAATGGGTTCATAATTGGATGACTTATATGTAATTAATTTTGTTTATATCTTATTTCATCTAGTTCGGTTTAATCAGAAATATTGTTTACCTATTGATTGTAATAGAATGGGAATTTGATAGTAATTTAACCATTATTAATATGACCCATGTTTATTCCAAATTTGGTGAAAATAAAATCTATTGAATAAAAGTTGATTTTAGTTAAACACACTCTGTTTTGTTAAAATTAATATAGATAGATATAACCCAGTTGATTCTAAACCTGAGTTAATTGCAATTGATGGTAAACACTATTATAAAATTATGAAATAATTAGAAATTGAAATTGAATACATGGGGGATCGTATTTGTACATAAGTTTACTATAATCAACAGAGGATGATAAGCAATAAGGAATGATAATTGACATGCAACAATATGAAAAAATAACCATAAAACAACTTCGACAAGTCGATAGGCTCATTGCAGCTGGTTGACCGCACCTGTAGCCAACAGCCAATCGATTAACAGTTCACAAGCACAATCTGAACCTCAACCTAAGACCCATGTTATAAGTTTATACATACATACATACATATATGTAATTTCTTTACTATTAATAATGAGAATTCCATATATATGATTCAAGCATGTCTTTCTGAATTTCCTAAAATCCCCTTTACATCTCCATAGTAGCTAAAATTCTTCGTCTTCAAGTTTGCATGCCATCTATTCATGGGCCGTATTATTAAACTTCATGACATCTTCTCACCTCAATTAGATGTTATTGGAATAACTTCTTTTTTCAACTCTTGGCTTATATACAACAACAATTAATATATTTTTGACGATGTGGGACAAATTACTTTTGAATCAGAAGTGTATATTGATGCATGATGCAAACTGTAGTATATTTAGATGTGAGTGTTTAAGTGTGGTCATAATAGTTGTTCTTTTCCCTAAATTACTATTCAGCTTGTTGTATTCTAACAGCTGCTACCAGTACACAATCATGTTAAAGGGTGATTATATGATATGTAATAAAAATAAGTAAGCTTACTGAAATCTTATTGAATGAATAATCGTGAATGGAAAAAAAATCAACGAGTTATATAGTTATGATCAAGTTTATAATGGAAGAAAAAGCATGAATTTCACAATATAAGGTGTTGTCAAATTAAAAAATTTACAGTCTCTATTCACTTCTTTAATATATAAACACAATTTAAGGTGTTACCATTAACACCTAATTATTCACTTTATTTGATCCATTTTTTGTAGCATATTTATGGGACCATGTATCTTTTCATGCCAGGTCGTCATATTTATGAGGCCTCCATAAATTTGGTGTAACATCCCGCCTTTTCGCACGCTTTAAATTGACACACGTGCCAATTCAAACCATACGGAAGGGCGGCTTGTTATGGGGTAAATAAGAAAAAGCAGGGAAAGAAAAAAACAAAATAGAATCTTGCAGCGGAATGATAAAATATAATAATCAAATATGCAGTTCATGAAGCTGTTTTATAAACATTTGATTATATTTATACAATACATATCAGAGTTGCACATACCAGTGAATAATAATCAATGCAGTGGAATACGCTGTAGTGGAACAATATAATATATATATAATAATAATAATGAAATTTTCGTCTTGGTCCTCAAAAATAAAGTCTTTGATTCCTGAAATGCTCGGACTGACCCGAGCGAATTGAAAAGACAAAACACTCGAGTCAGAACTAAAAGATCTTATGTGAGTTAAATCAACAGAAATAAATATGAGTGCGATGGCGTCGAAGATGTTTACGGGATTTGACATCTCCTATCCAGTGTCTAACGTGATTGCAGTAACTCAAGAGATGCTCGGGATTCAAATCTCCTAACGATCCGTTAAACTATTTACTATGTAGCATATTTCGCTATTATAATAATGTCTAATAGTAAAGTAAACTTACTTTTTAATAGCGTTAAGGGGTTACCCATATAGCCCTTAACACAAATAATGCCAATAGTCTATACAGTACCGTAATACCTCCTGATCGAGAGACTACCAAAGGATACTCCATAGGTACGGCACAAATAGAAACTCGTACAAGGCGTGATAGGGTAGGTGACACGACACAACTAGGCAATGCCAGGGTAGATATACCAATTACGCTTCCGGGTCGGTGGTAACGCGTAGCAGCTACTACCGCCCACCTCGAACAACACCCCCAAAATCAAAAATCAAAAGTGGTCACCGAATCAATCCAAAAGTCAAAGTATAATATCGAAGGGATGTGTCCGATCAAAGGTGCTACCTCAATTAACCCGTCAATCGCTCCTGTTTTAGCCACCTTATGCCAACTCACGGGAGTTGGATCCATGTATTTACCTCAAAGGAAATGCCGCCACCATCCTACTTCATTCTGGAATCTCCACCGTGTACACGGTTGTTAAAGTGGTTTTCGGAGTTGGCAGAGAGTACGACAACTTCCGATCCCAGTCTCTTCAACAAGCAATCGTTATTATACCACCGCGGTCTTTTTCAAAATAGTTTATACTTTGAAACCAGAATATAATATCCCTTTTCAAAACATATAAATACGATATCATTTTCCTCTTTTAAAACCAAATCAATATGATATCATTTCAAATATATCCTTTTTCTAAAACCATACCATTTTAAAATTTATAATATCTCGTAACCATACATTTGAATTATAACTCTTCAAAACATAATACTTCGAAATCCATAGCTTTAAAACCATAACTTTCAAAACTTAAATGGTTTGGATATTCAAACAGTATATAAAATAAAAAATGGTTGGAATTTAAAATTACTTTATAAATTAAATAATTTCCACGACTTTAGAATTTTATTCTCTTTAAATTAAATCTACATCCATTAATTTTATCACTTTCAGTTTTCAATAAACCACTTCAGTTTCAATATATTTCAAACTTTGAGTATTAAACAATTAGAAACTAAGGTTGGAAATTTCTATTCAACAATTCCATGTCCTATTATTTAGTTTGAAATATTTGCATAATAAATCCATAATCATTTAAATAAAACTCAAATTACCTATAAAAAATATTTCCTTCAATTTATTTATACTAGAAATATTCATTTAATTCATCTTGAATAAAATTTTAGTTATAAATATCATACCTTTTAAAATTTCAAGTTAATAAGTTCTACATCAACTTATGGAGTTTAATTCTTAAATAAGCTCAATTCCAAATAAATTTCCAATTTACATTCCAATCTTAATTGATTTAAATCATTAAAACTCTATATATACTCAATATCTTAAACATGTACTTAACCATATAATATAAAATAATCAAACTCCATTATTCAACTTATTTATTTTATTTAATAAATTTATACATAGCTTAAATTTAATAATTTAACTATATATGTATATATAATTTTTTTATATAATATCAAAAATAAATATTTATTCAACCATATCCTATCCAAACCATAGAAAATATTTTCAAAATATTTATATATAAAGACCGACGGTGTCTGTATAAAATTTTCTATCCTATGGTCAAGTGATACGGATATTTATCATTTCAATCCGTAAACTAAAATAAAAATTACGGTTATATATCATCTCAAACCGCAATCCCAAATGAGATGAAAATGCATAATAACTTGTAGTTTATAACAATATAAAATACAGCATCCATTCATCCAATATCAACCATCAACCATTTATCACAATCATCATCAAATTCAAACAATAGCATCAATATAGAACGGATAATAAACAACAGGTATTAAATAGCAGTTTATATTCAATAATAAATTAAATAACTATTTAACTGGCAGTTTATATGCAATGAATAATTAATTAACAATTTAACTGGAAGTTTAAATGCAATGAATAAAGTAAATAGCAATTTAATTTAAATAAATGAAATTTACTGACATGATGATAAAAATATGCCAAACAACCGTAAATAAATTTTAAATCACATCATATATCAATTTAACAAACATAAAAAAATTTAGAAGCTGTGAGTGGGTTAAAACACTCACCTTTTGAATTTAAATTGAATATAAATCCAATTTAAATCCAAAAAAATTGGACAGTCTCCAAATTCGTCCAAACTTGTGCCATAATGTTTGAAATTTTATCACGATCCCAGTGGAGAAAACCGCACGTAAATCTGACATCATATGTAAAAGTTATTCACGTTTTAACGATTTGAAATCAAAATAAAATTTAAAAAAAACACACCCACTCAATATATTTGCCACATCACACCCCTACTCTTTCCTCACGTGACCTAGACCGAAACACGCATGAACAAGAAACCTAATTGCGCACAGTAATTCGACTCGCCGCCACATCGCTCCACCCACGGTTTGCCGCTGCGTCATCCTGAAACGCGCGCCATGGTTCGGTCGTCCCTCCATGCCACGCGACTGTCTCGCGTTCATCGTGAAACGACACACAGCCTCCAGTTTACAAAAACCCTAATCAAATTAATCTCGTCAATCTAGCCGTTGAACCTTAAAATGAATCACGCCGATGTCATCCCCTCGCTCCCCTCTACACAACGATATCAGTGATTTGACGTTCGGACCAATTTGATTTCGGCGTGATGAACGGTTGTGGCTTCTCTACTCGATTTCAACCACATATCAATCCAGATCAGAAAAAAAATCACAGAATTGGGATGTGCTATTCGAGAGCTTTGAATTGATATAAAATTTGCTATATACCGTGGAGTTTGAAATTTCAGCTTCGGATTTGATTTGAATTGCAATTGGAATCAGGGTTTACAGCCATTGAAGTGAGGAGGTGAATAGAACATATAGAAATGAGGAACAAAGGCTGCTAGAGTTTATAGCAGGATATATATAGGCAGGGTTGATATTTGAATGGATGGATAAGATAGATTTACGCGCTAAAGCCAAAGTGGCCCAAAAAGCCCATTTCGACTCCGGAATGAAATTGGGTCAACCCATATATCAAAATAGATGTTTTAAAATATTTTAAACGCAATGGAAAAAGTTTCAGGTCCAAATTCCATCGTATGGAGACGTTATGCTAAATTCAAATTTTCCAAATTGATTTTAATTTCATTAATTTCAAGGCGTTTCGAGTCCGTACGATCAAACGACAAGTCTGATCGCTACGAAACTTGAAACCCTACAATAATTCACCATTACGAACCCGATGAAACTGGTTTCGATGAAATCCGAGTCAGTGGCCAAAATGGCTATTTTTACATTAATTAAATAATTTAATAGTAAATTTATTTAAATCAAGCTTCAGTTAAATTGTACATAAATCACAATTTCTCTCAATTCAAATTGCTTGGACATTTTCCATAAATTAAAGAAAATTCTTGACTTCGGTTCAAAGTTAATCAATTTACCAATTCAGTGTTAGCTTCAATTTCCATAGATTCAGTAATTATAATTTAATTTCAAATAATCCATATTCTTAACCCATCTAGTTATGCAACTGATTTCATTTTACGATAAAATTATCATGGTTTATACCATAGGGCATTAATATCCTTATTTTATTTAATTTCAAATAATGTAGTAATTAATTTCATTCACAATAAATTGAATTAATTATATTTTATTTCAATAAATAAACTTGATTTAACTCCAAATCCTTTTTTATCAAATCAATAGTTATTCAATAAACAAAGGTAACCTTTGTTTACTCTATTATACATTAGTAAGTTCAAATTTTCATCTTTCCTTCGTACTAACTACCCTATTTTCATTTTATTACATTTCTACTAATATACACGCTAATTGCGTTTTACATTCTAAATAAATTCATTTACTTGGGTTCATACTTTCCATTATATCGATTACTACACTATGTATACGTTTACAATTCCAATTATTTCATTATTACATTCAGCTCTTCCGTTATTATTAATAATCACTAAAGTAACGTTTATTATCAACCATAAATATTAAAATTTACTTAACGGACATTGATTGTATAATTTTATAATTTATTACGTATTCTTCATTATTTAACATAACTCTGAATTCATTTCCCAATCCACTAATTTCAATCAATCCTAACTTTACAATCTGTTTCAATTAATAGGGTGTGCACTAATTTAGTTATTGCATTCATTCTTATTAATGTAACATTAAGGTTCCTTTAGTCTAATTGATTTTCAATTTTATTATTAAACGAAATAAACAGGTAACTTATACTAGTGTGACCATGCCTTTAATTTCACTCATGAATTCCCTATTATCAAGCAACCGTTATAGTTCTTAAATACTTATGCTTTATTTAATTACCATAACTAACCTTAACGTAGTATTAGATTAAAATTTTCATTGGTCACATCCTATTGAATTAACATTCTTCGATTTCCAAATTAATCTACATTAATTTGCACTAATTAAGTAAATTACCTGCAATTGATTTCAAACTAAATTTTATGAACTAAATAAATAGGTAACTTATAACCATTGTTACCCTTAACTTTTAATTACATTCAAAAGTTCATTAATTACAACAAATGTTCCAATCAGCTATATAATTCTAATTTCGTCTTTTATTTGTGTTAACTATTTTATTTCCATTATGCTGAAATTTAGTCACTTATACACGTTTAATATCCCAATTCATTTATTTTTCTTGGCTTAAATCTTTTATTAAATCAATTGCCATCTTATGCAAATAATTTACATTTCTATTGATTTTACATTCAAAATTTCCAGTTATTATCTTAACTTACATAAGGTAATGTTTAATTACATTTAATTGCTATTGAATAAATGCATTGGTAACGAACAATAGTTGTCACCATTATACATTTTATAACATTTGTAAATTTATTCTTTACAACAATTATTACAACAATTCTCATTAAAAATACATTTATTCCATTTCCATCCATTACACATTATTCTATTACCATTAACTATATATTTTATACAATAATTAAATGTTTACATTTGGTTCTTATATTATATTTTACAACCAAGCATAGCATGTTTAAATACAATGAATTGGAGTTTCATTAAGATTGTTGACAAATTAACTTGTATTAACATTGTTTCATTTTAATTTAGTTCTTATTCCATTATTATTACAATTTTTTTCTTTCAATATTAACTCATAATTAAATTAACAATTTTAAACATCGAAATTTATGGGTCGTTACATTTAGACTTTAAACACCTGCATAATATGCATATTTATTGGGGTGGCACTGAATGTGACGTTTTATATTTGAAAAAAAATAACAATTAATATAGTGTTTTTCATTTCGTTTGCAGGTGTATGATGAAAAGGAAGTTGAAAGTTAAGCAGTGGATGAAGAATTTTCTCCAACTCAATAGCCTATCGAGTATCAGGTTTTAAACAAGGAAAGCTTCATGGAATGAATATTCTCCTTTAGTTCCTCATGTGACATTCAAATACTATTAGTAGGCATTATTCCTAATGATTTCATAAGATTCAAGTCCTTAGTATAATTTTGTCTTTTCTTTTTTAACAGAAAGTTACTAAAATCACCCTTATTGATTATTACGCTAATATAGATAGTCTTTGGCAATAGCTTTTTTGATTATTTTTCATTATTACGATGTTTTAGAACACGCATCATTATTTGAAAATGAATAGTTACGTGCATTTAATGCTTTTATTAAGGTATTGTGAAATATATTTAATTCTTCCTTTAATAAAAAGAAAATACGGAAACTAAATTTTTAGTAAATGAGTTTAATTGGTAGTGCTTTTTTGTTGTACTAATAAAGCATATTTTTTCTCAATGTTTCCAAATATTCACGCTTATTTACCATTGAGTTTTAGAACCATTTTGTAAAGGCATCATGTTATCCCTATGTGGCATGTACAATATTTATAGGTTTGACCTATAGAATTGCATAAATATTAATTTTCATACATTAAAGTTGAAATAACACGCAGTTTAATTAGTTTTAAAACATTGATACGGGTGGAACTTCTTAAAAGTTAAAATGTAATGATTAATTTTTGTGCTATTTTAACTATAATGCATTTTTACCTCCCATTTTGTCCATTATAATAGTGGTATAGTTTCTAAATTTAAGGTTGAAATACTCATTTCAATATTACAAATTAACACAACTGATAATAAGCTTATTTATTTTGACCCCAAAATGTACTAAATATACACCTACATTTCTTAAATTTTTATACCCGTAAAATTAATGGTATACCCACTTATCTTTCTTGATTCTTACTCTCAATTTTCAAACGTTGATAAGGAATGACATAATTTGGATTTTTTTTTAAATTTGTGGCTTAGTTGTTAATTTCAAGCAATATAGCCAGCTTAAATTTAGCAATAGTAAAATTTATTTTTTAAATTTCAATATTAGTCTTATATTTCATAATAAATTGTAATCCCAAGTAGAGAAATCCATGTTTGTTTCATATCGATTGTAATCGAAATCCGTTGTCTCTTAATTTATTGCTTTCATTGGTAATTTACCTTATTTCATATATATTTATGATTTGCAAAGAATTTTTTTATTTTGCATTTGAATTTTCTATAAATATGGTTAAAATAAGTAAAAAAAGGAAGGTTGCAAGGATAATTTTGTTATATTCTTTTACCATGTATATGCATAACCAATTTCAACCTAATTTCAAGGTTGAAATAAAATCTAACTTGATGATTATGTTCATTATACGTTGTTTAACTTAGCATGTTTAACAATTGCTATGTTGATTTTTATTGGTTCCAGATGGCATATAATTGAACAAAAATTACTTTGCAACGAATTATAAAAGTTTTGTACATTTTTATATTAGCATGATGTCAAAATATATATCGCTACAAATTTCATGTTGGTCCATTTTTAGTTTTTGTTGGTTATACAAAGTATATGCAGTAAATAGTACATACGCAATCAATTTAGGAAAATATCCCAAGCTTCATTTTATTTTTAGAGTAGTATAAAATATTGTATACATTATCGGTAGATTAAACATAATGTATTTGAATATTTTATCAGTTGTTAATTTCTTGGTCACGCACAATATTAATCTCATAAGCTCGAATCAAAAATAAATAGAAGTAAAATATAAAGAGTATGTACATTTATTTATATTGGCGTATAGAATAAAAATGATAAACTCAACATTTTAAGCATTTAAACATTGGATAATATGACTTAGGATTCATTTACGTATTGAACTGACAAGAAATAGACAATCATTAAAATGGAATTTTGGTTACCAATATAGAATATATAAATAAGAAACACTAATCCACTCAAATATACTAATCACACAATCATGCCATGACCTAAAAATAGTTATTTACATTTCCCATGTGCGTAGCACGGCCCACACACTAGTATATATGAATATTATTATATCAGCAGGAAAATTATTTTTCTAAGTTTACGACTCTTGGACGTTACGACATTGGATAGATGTGTATGCTTGCAATTAGGCCTAGACATTATTTGTTCGGCATAGTCGATATTCGACAAGGGTGATTCAATCACAAATTGCACTCATAGGAGTTCCATGGTGTTCGCGCAACATCGACGAGGATGCTTGGCGAAGTGTGTAGCCCAACACTAACGGGAGGTACCTTGGTATAGATGACAATGAGGGCATGGTACTATTGTTGTTGGTGGATGCCCGACGTTGTGCTTAAGTAGCATTACGTTACTATCGAGAGTGGGCACGGATGCAGCGGACCCTAAGATGTCTTTGGTGTGAGTCGGCATTACAGGCTCAACCTCAATGCATAAATACGATACGTTTAGTCATGATTTGGAAATGTAGTCCCAAAATTGATGTTATAGGAGATCCTATGTTCGGAATAATCTCAAAGGCTATTAGTCTGATCCGTCGTTACTTTAGGTTTCGATTAGTTGTTCGATCCTGAGTGTAAACCATCATAAGATGTTGGTTATAAGTGTATTTAAAGCTATAATTCCTTAAGTTAAAGAAATCAATGTTAGAAGGCAGTTCATAAAACTAAGTAAGGCACCTTAGGTCATATAGATTATAAATGAAGTCAATTGCATGTTATCACCATATGTTAATGATGTAACTCATTCACAAGATTTTTGTCCGACCTATTCCTTTCATTTTCCCCTTACTATAGGCAGATAGGGTAACAGTTGATTTGGCCCAGGCACAATGAGTGGAGAAAGGATTTAAATGCTGGAGTTTCATTATTCCTCATGTAGCTACTATTTGAATTAAACGTTCATCAGATTTTATATTGTGTTTGGACACTTTGTATATAAACTAGGTATTTTTGAAGACTGTTTTTTTGAAATGTCAATTTTCAGTACTTATATTTTAATTTCATCCGCTATGAGATCTGAAAGTGCAGAATCTTTTAGATTTTATCTTATTTTCTGTAAATCTTTAAAATCGGGGAGCTTGTACTTCTTAGCATGCCACAAGTCCAAAAGTCACCCTAGGCTTTAGATCGATGTGTCTAGAGGTGCGGGCTGTCATAACTAATATGCCTTATACTAAACTTTCTACAAAAATAAAAGCTTCAAAATGGCTATGAAAAATTATTATTTTTATTAATTTTTCTATGTGTGAAGCTTGAAATAAGGGGTTACTAGCTCGAATTTTAAATTCTATATTTTTCCAAAAAATTCACAAGCACTTATGTTTCTTGCTTTTTAGGAAAACATTTGAGTAAACTTTTATTGGAGTAGAATAAAATAACATATCTTAAAGGTTGTATATATATGTATTCAATTTTATTCAAAGTTGGTTCTTTTCTTCTACATGGAATAAGATCTAAATGATTTTAAAGGTTGTGTGTGTGTGTATATATATATATTCGCTTTTATTCATCAAAACTAGTACATATCTATTGCATAGAATCAGATCTACATGTTTTAGGGTGAACTTTGTTCAATCCACCATCCCCCTAAATTCTGATGGTAATATTGTCAAAATCAATATCTAGAATTTTCCAAGTATTTTAATTCATATAATTTTTTATTGAAAATCATCAGTTCAACTTAAAATCGTATTTTTAAAATCTAAATAGATATATAAATGAAATTTAAATGCTTATCCACATCATATTCATTTTGTAGATAAACCTATTTGACTTTATTCATTGCCTTTATAGAAATTAACTATTCATCTCTTTGATTCGATTTGATTTGATGTATATTCTCCTCTATTTAGCTTGCAATTGTTTTGATTTGATTTCCTCTCTTCTTTTCAATTTGATTTTATACTTTTATGTGGAGATTTGATTTAATATTTATTTTAAATTTTGCAAAGAAGAAAAAGAATAATGGAGCTTAGTCGAAGCAATGGCTACATGATGAAAAGAAGTGGAGGATGAGGTGAATAAAGGTCAGGAAATTGCCCCTCAGCCTCCTTGAACCTTGACTCGTTTTGCTCTGACGTGTGCATTATGGTAAATAATCCGAATCATGTAACACCCCACGTTAAAATACAATTATATATGCAAATAATTTAATTAAGTTATATACGTTTGAAATTTTAAAACAAAGAAATGTTTGTAAATAGGGAAACTAATTAATATTGTTTGGAAATACATATATATTTGTGTAACAAATAAATTAGAGAGAGAAACTATATAAAATCAATTAATAGGGAAGATTAGTTAATGGTGTTTGTTTAAGAGGGAAATTAATATTCGGTTAATTAGTAGAGGTGATTATTGACAGGAACTAACAGGAAAGGGAACAAATATTATAGCAACTAATTGATATGATTAGAAACATATATGTTAGCGCAAGAGAATAAAATGGGGGAAGAGTAATTTATGCAAGTAATCAATTGTCAAAACTTATGGTAACATGTATAATTAATATTGTGATTCAAAATTCAATTATAGAATATATGCATGCAATAATTATGAGAATAAAATAAATTAATATGTATATATGCGATGAATTAATATGGTGTTGCTTGGCATATTAATTTTGTAAGAAATCACAGTGCAGGCAGGGATTAATTGGATAGTAAATTAATTCTAGGTATATATGAAATCTATTAATTGAGTGATTAATAGGGGAATCTTATTTAAAAGAAACGTCACATTTAAAAATATATGTTTCCATAGATTGCGAGAGAGAAGCGAAAAGTGACTAATGAAAAGATTGTTGAAGAATCAATTTGAAATAAAAACAAGCGCAGAAGAAAACATATTAATTTAATGTCCATAGACTAAGTGTACGCTTTAGATTTTAGGGTTTTATATCTAATGGTTAGCGCCGATTTAAACCATTATAAATGTAGATGCAGGGCCTCATTTTTATTCTTATTATTTTTCTCTTGCCTATAGAAGCTCTGCCATTTTTCTATCTCTTCTACCTTTCCTAATAACAAAATTTTAGATCTAATTCACACGAATTTAGATCTAAATAGAAAGAGAATAGAATTGATTAGGGAATCAGAAATAGGTTCAAATCGGAAGGCCATGTCAAAGGTAAAACCATAGATCTGAGTTTTAATTGCTATTTCTAATCCAAATCTCTTCCTTTTCTCTTTCAAATGTTAGATATATAAATAAATCATTTGTAATTCCAAATAGGGATTACAAGGGAGGTGAATATAGATGGTAGGGACAGATCTAAAATAAAATCATGGAGATTTGGAAAGCTAGCAATGTGAGTGGATTTATTTATGTATTTTTAAGTTTAAGATATATTACCGTTGTATTCCCATTTAGATAATTTTATTCAATAATTAATCATATTAATTAATTTATGCTGAACTATAAGGAATTATAGTTTATTTACAGTATTAACATTTATTTACATCTGTTCCTACGTTTTGGATTTCTATGCAAGCGTCATTGTTCTTCTATTTTCTCCTCTTTCTTCGCGTATGGATTAGAATAGATTAAACGTGAATAAGGATTAAATAATTAAGAATACTGAAATGAAGAAAATAAGATGTAAAATAATAAAATTTAGAGGAATGGAATTACTGTAATAAATTACGTTAAAATGAGAAAAGTTAATTAATCTAATAACTGGATTTGGGAGTAACTAAAAGGTTAATTGGTTGGTTTAGAAAATAGGGTACAGTTCTATAATTTAATATTTAAAAGACAACAATGAACCCAATTGCTTGAATGAAAGAAAGAAAAAGAGAATTAGTGTAAAATAGAGAAACCACTGTATTTTACACTATTCCAAAATAGTAAAAGAAATATCTAGCCTTTACGGATTATTGTTTATAGTATTATTTAATATTAAAATATGAAATTAGATTTTTAAATATAGTTTTCATAACCAACCAAATAAAATAAAATTACTTCCTAGAATAGAAGATAATAAGCAAAGTATGACATGAATCGAGTAAATTATTAGATAAGAACCTAAAGTTGTAAACGATAATGAACCTAGGTCTGCATTCACTGCGCAGACTATTTAAAAAGATAGTTATTATGATAAGTGAATTATATAATACAAGAGAATAAAAATATATTCTATATTATAATAACAAGGCAGATTAGAACAGAAAAGAAATGCTGGAATTATGTACAGACTATAAAAGAAGAGAAAATGATGATTACAAGTAGAATTATAACATAGATTATAATTATGTAATAAGAATGGAAAAGCTTATTTTGAGACTTTGAATAAATTAACGAGCAATAATAATGGTAGAATCTTATTTAAATAATTTATATTAATTCAATAAGCAAATAAAGAAGGAACGATAAAAGAGGCTTATTTTAATGAACTTAAGATTTATATTAAGTTAAATAAGCAAGATAATAAATGTGGCTCATACCAACTGCATTCCCTATTAAATAAATGGAAATCTCATAATAGATAGAGGTGAGTAAGAGGGCAAGAATATGCTAATTAGGGTAAATAAGTAACCAACAGAATAAGAAAGTAAACAAAATGCAAATTAAAATATTAGACTTAAGATCTAATGAAAGAATTGAGATGCGTTCGGAGCAGCCCAATGGATGAAGCGTCTAACAAAGCAGTTCATCACAGATTTCAGCAAAGAAGAAGTTCACGTCCAACTTAGCTTTTTTAGGCTAGAAGGAAGTACGAGACTTCAACAGGTTGTGAGTATTCTCTAAGATTATCCTTTGGGTAGGCCTAACGAAGCTGCATCCCCGGAGGCAGGTCTGTAGGTGTTCCATCAAGAAAGTATGCCTTGATTGCATTTGCATTGTATGCCTAACGAAGCAGACCTTTGTAGGCAGTCAGAAGAGCTTGGTGTTCGAAGTAGGGTATTCGTATGTCCAGTGCTTTCAAGTAAGTTTAAGGATAGTCGCATGCGGATATCGAGCAACATCAAGACCAGGAGAGATTTCGGGAAAGACTAGAATTAAACTAATAGTCTAATGATTCTTTCACTATCGAGACATTGGATGAGGGGTGAAAGTTACTGTGCGGATCGTGCAATATGGAATTATATTAAACAAGTGTGGAAATAAACTATATCAATGTAAAGTAAGTAAAAATAAAAACAAGCACACCAGGAATTTTTATACTGCTTCGAACTTCCCGTTCTACGTCCAGTCCCAGACTCCTTTCTGGAATTTCACTAACAACAATCCTCACTTAACCCGGAGGAACAGGTCTATACAACCCTTGAACAGCCGAACAAGGGACCTGAGCAGCAGAACAGGTTTTGCCTCAACAGCCGAAGAGGATTTCAACTTATACAAAAGTATATTTGACACAATGTGTTCTAAATAACATGAATTTGTCTCTTGATAGTACACCCTTCCTATAATCAAATCCTCCCACTATGCCATAGATGACCTTCTGCAACATTTTTGCAAGGTGTTGCTAGCTAAAATGTTGCGACAGCTATAAAATTTTGGACCTACTGCAACGTTGTATTTTTGGTGTTACCTTAGCCATAAAAATGCGTTGCTCTAGCTAAACAAGTGTAACACGATGCAACATTTTTATATAGTGTTTCCATAGATATATTCTAATTAAAAAAAGGAAAATTTTTCAAAAGAGGCTGGTTTTTTAAACTATTGGCATAAATAGGATAGTTTTCAAACTATTTGCAAGTTTAGGCCAGTTTTTTTAAAAAATATTATGGGGCGCATCTGTGAAATGCGCCCATACAAAATTACACTGGCACATCTGTCAAATGTGCCAGTGTAATTACACTAGCATTCTTTTAGTTCTTCGCTATTTAGTGTTGAATGTTTTTTTCAAAAAACTTTTGTCAAATAAGATCACCTACGAAGGGGGGTGGCAACCCCCCAAGGTGGGGGTGTGGGGGCAATGCCCCCGCTACGGGGTTCGACCTGCCCGGTCAGGTTGCAGAGGTCCAGGGGGCAGCGCCCCTGGTGGGGTGTGGGGCAGCGCCCCGTCCAAAACGGTACGTTTTATTGACTGTTGAATTCAAATTCAACAGCCAATCACGATCGTTCGAATAGGCACCTATAGACGAATAGACATCTCACTCACTATATAACAGTGCATTCCATCGACGCAAGTGTAACACGATGCAACATTTTTATATAGTGTTGCCAAAGATATATTCTAATTAAAAAAATAAAAAAAAATTACACCTCAGCGATCCACACCACCATTTAAAACAAAATCTCAACCGTCGATTCACACCATCGATCCACACCTTACCAATTTCCATTTCCCGCTTTACTTTTCACTCACCCGCTTTCATTTCTCATCCCCAATTTTCCAATCCCTAATTTTTATTCCGCCAACTTTAAAAAAAATGACGCCGCTCCTCCTTGTTTCTTCAATCTGGAGAATAACTGGCTTTGCTTTTATCCCCTGTCGGCCATATCAATTTCTGTTATTTTCTTTCGCCTCACGTCAGTTTTCCTCACTACTTCCGGGTTTTCTTCCCACGTCAACAGTACACTATTAGTTATATTGAGATTTGGTTGTTCAGGCGTTCGATTTCACAATCCAATATCACAAACCCAAATTCTTTAGTTGGGCATTTCAGTCGATTGGGTGGCAGTGGATTTGCGATTTTGTTCAGGTTTTTGGCGATTCTGGTGATTCGAGGTAAGGCAAGGAGGGTAGTTAGGCAGAAATGTGGGTTTGTCAATGTCGGGTACTGGTTGCTGTAGTGAGATGAATCGATGGTGGTGGTTAACTGATGGGGTGGAAGATTGGAGTAGTTGCTGTTGAGTTGTCAGTGAAGTTGGCTTGTCAGTGATTTGAATGTTTATGTCGGTGTCGGAGGAGTTGGTACTGAAGTGAGGCAGTTTTGGAGGTGAAGTTGTATATGCATGAGGCTGTGAAGTATGTTTGTGAATGGGGGAGTTGCAGGTTAGACAATGTGGATTCGCAGAGGGTGTTGTTTGATGATGTAGTAGCAATTGCAGTAAGGATTTGGCATTGGTTGTTGTATGATAGAGTCTGGTCTGTGATGTGTTTGTTTGACAGTGGTAGTATTAGTCTGATGGAGTACGATGGAGTTTGGTCTTATGATTTGGCACTGGTTCAGTTTGGATGAATTGAGAGATTCACAGTGCAGGCAACATTTTGGTGAAGTTGCTGGAGTTATGCAGTGCAATGATATGTCTTGAAACAGGGATAGTTTAGATAGAGAGAGTGGGTAGTGAATGGTACTTTGCATCTTCATAATCAGGTTTGTCATGCTTCTCTATCATTTGGTCTTTTATTATCATTGTTATTATTTTATTTTTGGGTGAAATTCTGTGCTTATCAACCTAACGTAAAGTTATAGGAGCAAAATGGGATGAAACACTTACAAATACCATCTTTTTCCATGGGGCCAGAATCTGCTTTGAATAATTCGCCTGTATTTCATGCTTACCAACAGATTTGTAGCTCGTAACCATCAAATTTTGTTTTCTTTGTGACATGGCTGTGGTTTTAGGCTGTCATATCCTAGTCCACATTTGATTGTGACTAATTTTCCTCATCTTATCGATGTTTTTTTTTCACATTGAAGTTGCCACGATCTATTGAAGAATATATTCTACAGCATCAAGTGGATGATTCAGCTCAAGCTAATAATACTATTGCTTCTAATGGTTCTGCAAAACCACGTGTCCGTGTACGACGTGGCCAGGCAACTAATCCTCACAGCATTGCTGAACGGGTTAGTGCATGTCTATATTCGTCAGTGTCGGTGTCTGTATAAATTGAAACTGCATATGTAATGAGTGAACTGAGTGATGTAGCGAGGAATATCTGTATATGTGAATATCAGTGTTATATATCATTGAATTGTAAAATAGTGGAGTCGGGAATTTGTACTATTTCAAATGTTGAAATAAAATATTTATTTAAATAAATTACTGTTTGAATATCAAATTCTGTGCAATAGCATTTTATTAAATAAATATTTATTTCTATTAAAAAATCAAATATGCTCTACATTGTGGTCCCCACAAATTCAGAAAGTTAATATCTATAGCAACATTTTGGAATGTTGCTACAGACACCTACAGATGTTGCTATAGACCCAAATAGGGTTCTATTGCAACAATATTACTTATGTTGCCTTAGATAGTCAAAATGTTGCCTTTGAGGTCTAAGGCAACGGCAAAAATTGCATCACCCCAAAAGTGTTGCCATAGACCTATGGCAACATTTTTTGGGCCTGACCCAACATTTTTTTTGTGTTGCGGAAGGCCATTTATGGCGTAGTGTCCAGAGTATTTTGTGTGTGTGTATTGATTGAAAGGAAGTAAATCACTTAGAATCAAAGATTATAAGTTAACTCAAAGATTCAAGTGAAATAAAGTTTGTGAATGCTTTGAATATAGAGCAAGAATTGAATAAGAGAGCAAAGTAAAAAGTCGGTGAAGTTTGAGAAGAATCAAAGCATGTTTATATAGAGTATATAGGGATGCAATTGTTCATGAAAGATTTCAATCAAAAGTTGCATCTATTCCTGTTTGAATTGGATTGAAACCCCTTCATGAAAGAAAGTGTCTTTTCAGTAAAAAAAGGCCGTTATTTGCCGTTCAGTCAACTGACTCAGAAGTGCCAGTCAACTGAAATTCAAAAACATGCATTTCAAAATAATATACTGTGCACTAACACAGGTCAGTCGACTGGCTATTCTGAGTCAGTCGACTGACCTGTGCTATGTTGCACAGATCACTTTAAAAATCTATATTTCAAGATGAAAAACTTTTTGTGTGTGAGTGAGACTTCTTGAGGGATGATTTTAACAGAATTTGAATAGAACTAAGACTCAAGAACAGTATATATAAATATACTTTGAAGTCTCCTCTTTGTTTGAAGTTCTATTCTCTTTTTGTCGCTATGATCGTCAATGCTTTTTGATTTTCTTCGTCATGAATCAAAATCATGATTCAACATTCTCCCCCTTTTTGATTGATGACAATATATATAATTGACGATATATAATATGAGTTATAAAGAATTTGTTTTCTTTATTTTCTCCCCCTGAATGTATGGCTCTACAAGAAACTATTAGAAAGCACAATAATTTCTCCCCCTTTGTCATCGACAAAAAGAAATACTTAGAAATAGCCAAAAGTTCACAGAAGGTCACATAAGCTCATAGCCATATAGTCACATAAGCATTCTACTGCAGATCACATAGTCACATAAATATTTTACACAACAATAGTTCTTAGAAATGTTCACAGCCATATGAATTAAAACAACCATCAAATACCTAACTAAAAATACCTAAACAAAAGTCATTGGACAACTTGCTCTTCATCGGAATCAGAAGTATCTTCCTCCTCCGGTTGAATTGGTTTCTTTCCTTTAGCGATGTCATGAGCACTTGTGCTAGAGCTTATGGCTTCGGAAGTCGACCAAGAGAATTGTGGAGCTGGTCTTTTTCCAGGATCCAAATGCAAAGAACCAGTAGTGGAAGATGTACAAGAAATAGCCTCCCATAATGTTGTGAAGAAACCTTTGATCTTGTTAAGCTTTTTATCTATCTTATTCAAAGGAGAGCCAAGAATAACTTGATTTTGTGCAAGCAAATCAATAGCCTCTCGTGATGTTTGGCCAACAGTTGGATGACGAATAACTTCTTCTTCGGATTGATGAGTTTGAGAAGACGATTGTTCGGCAATGTGAATACCTTGTCGTCTTTGTTGTTGGGTTGCTTGCCAATCGTGAAAGGTGATAAAAGGTTCCGGTCAATCAGGGAGTTTCATTAATCTTATGGTACGAATGTTATATAATCCGACTTTGGAGAATTCAGATTTTGGGGATCTTATACCGAAATCATTTAATAGTCGCACTATATATTCACCAAAGTAAATAACATTAGTTCTACCTTAGTTAAAACTGAGAAATTCATCCAGAAGAAGATAAGTCCAATTAACATGCACATTTCCCCATATAGCATATAAAGCATGAAAATTTTCAGGATATACTAATTCATATGATCCTGCTCCGGGGGTTATGGTTTTAAGAAGAAACTTATGCATTAATCTAGCTTTTGGTCGAAGAGACATAGATTTTACTTCAACAGCGTTATCTTCGAGAAATAAGTGACTCATATTGTTTCGAAGTTTCATATCACAAATTAAATCGCGAAGATTAATTCCCCCAACTCTAGTTTGAAGCAAATGGTTCATTCGTTCTACAGAAAGAAAAATAGAGATTCCACATACCGAAGTCCAAATGCAGTTTTCTCTATTTCTAGGTCCTGGCTTCTGAAGATTTAAGTTTGCATAAAAGAGTTTAACCATTGTATGGTTGATTATTAGGTTGTTCTTCTTGCAGTCCAGAAAAGTATCCAACCCACTTCTTTCGGAAAGCTCTCGTATGCCATATGCGTTAAAATCAGGATAATGAACATAAGAACCTTCAAAAATACGCGAGTCTTGCATATTGATCCACCGTTGAATTGCTTTATCATGAACTAACCAAGTAGCAATCTGAGAATCTATTGGAGTACAGGAAGAAGAAGAACCATTTTTTACATGCTTTGTTTGCCTCGGAGCCATTTGAATTGAAAGAGATGGGTAAAAAAATTTGAATTTGGTAATGGGGAAGAGGTGAAATTCGAAATTAGGTCTAGAGAAAAGAAGAAGAAAGGTTAAAAAAGTGAAAATAGGGGGTTAAAAAAGTAGGTAAGGGCAGTAAAAATACAGAAGGCCCATGTTCAGTCGACTGAAATTACTGAGTCATTCGACTGAAAGTAGTTCCCGAGAGTTTTTTTTATATGAATTCAGCCGACTGACTCAGTAATTTCAGTCGACTGAGCTGAAGCAGAAACATATTATATGGAACTCAGTTGACTAAACCAGTTTTTCTAGTTGACTGAGCTGAACCCGAGAGTTTTTACTATGAAATCCAGTCGACTAACTCAGTTTTTCCAGTTGACTGAATTTTTTTTCCAGCATATACAGTCATTTTTCAGCACCAATAGATAATTTTTATTATATATTAATACAATGCATAACAAATATGGAGTAAAACAATTAAAAAATAGACAACAAAAACATTTTTATTTTGAAGATGAGGTTGATGGAGAGTTGGATTTTGTTGGTTCATCTTTAGTCTTCTCAACATATGGTTGTAGAGGTGACCAACGGTTTCCACCCTCCCAAGAGTTTGGAGAGACAGGTGGAGCTTGTGGCAACCTATCCTATGGATTTTGAATTGACAATGGTGTAGATTGATGAGCTGAAGAGGACGACGAACCGCAGAACTTCCATCCAATTTGTTCAAGAAAACTCAGACGTCTAGAGTTCATTTTCTGTTCATAATACATTTCCCGCTGAAGCGTTATTGATTCCCTCTGGCAATGATGAAGATCACCAATTTTTTGCTTGATTTGAGGAGAACCAAAGAACAGGAACCGTCTAGCTTTCTTTTTCTCAGGTGTACAACCCGTTCGATAAGTTGATGGTCTTGCAAATTCATGGGTGGGAGTAGGTGTTGGTAGCTTTGATGAAGTTGATGATGGAGTCTCAAAGTTGATAGAAGAGTAGGATGATCCATCTGATGAGTTATGTGATGACGACATTTTGAATTTAGAAGATGATGTAGAGAAAGAAACAAATATGTTTTGATGGGAATAAGAGAACAGAGAGCTAAATATATAGGAGTAAAAGGTAGTTAAGAAGAGATGGTTTAACGTGAAGTTTGAATAATTAGAGGAAGGGAATGAACCATAAAAAATTTATAGTTGAAATTTTCTTAAAAAAATTTAGAAATATAAAGATACAGATGTATATGGTATAGATGTGAAGCAATGAATAGCCAAGTGGTAAAGACAGACTTATGAATCCCGAGGTGCAGAGTTCGAGTACCAAAAAAAAAATATACATATATTTTTTTTATTAATTTTAAATTAATTTATTTTAACAATTCTGATAAAGAAATTATACCTAGTTCTCTTCTTAATTTTATAAAATAATTTTCATTTAGAGGTTTAGTGAAGATGTCAGCTAATTGATTTTCAGAATTTACAAATTCTAAATTTACTATATCCTTTTCAATATTATCACGAAGAAAATGATGACGAATGTCAATATGTTTAGTTCGTGAATGATTGACAGGATGTTTAGACAAATTAATAGTACTAGAGTTGTCATAGTATATAGTTGAATTGATAAATTTATATTGAAATCTTTAAGTGTTTGTTGCATACAGATTACTTGAGTACAAGCCAAAGTAGCAGAAATATATTCTGCTTCACATGTAGAAAGAGAAACACAATTTTGCTTCTTGCTAAACCAAGTTACAAGTGATTTTCCAATAAAATGGCATGTACCACTTGTACCTTTTCGATCTGTTCGAGAGCCACCGTAATCAGCATCATTATATGAAACTAATTCGAATGGACATTCTTTAGGATAGAATAGACCGAAATCCTTGGTATTAGTGAGATAACGTAATATACGTTTTACTGCTCTTAAATGTGATTCCTTTGGATTGGCTTGGAATCTAGCACATAAACATACACTCATCATTATGTTAGGACGACTTGCAGTTAAATATAATAATGATCCAATCATACTTCGGTATAGTTTCTGGTCAACACTTTTGCCATTGTCATCTTTTTCAAAATGTGTTGTCGTACTCATTGGAGTTGGTTTGGCAAAGTATTTTCCATTCCGAAACATTTGATTAAATTATCACAATATTTTTCTTGATTAATAAAAATGCCATTTTGAAGTTGTTTTATTTGTAAACCAAGAAAATATGTTAATTCTCCCATGTGAGACATTTCAAATTCCTTGGTCGTTATTTTTGAGAAGTCCTGACACAACTTGTTATTAGTAGAACCAAAAATGATATCATCAACATAAATTTGAACTATTAAAATATCCTTCTTCGAATGTTTAATAAAAAGTGTTCGATCAACTTTCCCTATTTGAAAGCCCGAAGAAATTAGATATGTCTTTTAGCCGTTCATACCAAGCATATGGTGCTTGTTTTAAACCGTAAAGAGCTTTCTTAAGTTTATAAACGTGATTAGGGAATTTCTCGTGAATAAATAAGGGAGGTTATTCAACATACACTTCTTTTATATAACCATTCCAAAAAGCACTTTTAACGTCCATTTGATAAAGGTTGAAATTATGAAAACATGCATATGCCATTAAGATTTGTATTGCTTCTAGTCTTGCAACCGGAGCAAACGTTTCTTCGTAATCAATTCCTTCTTCTTGATTATATCCTTGTGCGACCAATCTTGCTTTATTTCTAGTGATGTTACCTTGATCGTCTGCTTTGTTCTTGTAAACCCATTTTGTTCTAATAACAGTTTGATCACTTGGTCTTGGAACTAATTCCCAAACTTCATTACGTTCAAACTGGTTTAGCTCTTCTTGCATTGCAATTATCCAGTAGTCGTCTGTGGAAGCTTCTTTGGGATTCTTTGGTTCGATATTAGAAAGGAATGCTACGTGGCCCATTTGATTTAGTTGACTTCTAGTTCGTACATTTGAATTAATTTCTCCAATAATATTTTGAACAGGATGATTCCGTAATATTTTTGGTAAAGATCTTAATTCATCATTATTATCAACAGTGTTTTCATCATTTTCAAGATTTGTTGTTTCCGTATTTGTAATGTTATCTGGAAAATCTTCATTATCTTCTATACTTGGTTTTTGTAGAAAATTTTCATCGAAAGATACGTGTAACGTTTCTTCAACAGTATTTGATCTTTTATAAAATACACAATAAGCTTTGCTACAAGCTGAATATCCTAGAAAGATTCCTTCGTCGGATTTCGCATCGAATTTTCCAAGCTGATCTTTTGTATTTAATATAAAACATTATGAATCAAATACTTTAAAATAAGAAATCTTTGGTTTTCTTCCAGTAAAAAGTTCATAAGAAGTGTTTTTCGTTAGAGGTCGAATGGAAACATGATTCAAAACATAACAAGCAGTTGCAACAGCTTCTGCCCAAAAATGTTTTTGAAGAGTGCTTCCATTTAACAAAGTTCATGCAAATTCTTGTAGAGTTCTGTTTTTACGTTCTACAACCCCATGATCACTTCTTATATTCTTTATCTTCAAACCTTTTAAATTTTGAATCCGTTTGACAAAAAATTTAAAATGCTCAAACGTATCACTTTTGTTTTTCATAAAAATAGTCCAAGTATATCTAGAAAAATCATCTACTATTACAAACACATATCTATTGTGGTTTAAGGATTGAACTTGAGTTGGCCCAAATAAATCCATGTGTAGTAGTTCAAGTGGTTGTAATGTAGAGATAACTTTCTTAGATTTAAAAGATGATTTGGTCAATTTTCCTAATTGATATGCATCACAAATATGATTGACTTTGAAGTTCATTTTTGGTAATCCTCTGACTAAATTATTTTTAGAAAGTTTGTTTATAGTTTTGAAGTTGATATGATAGAATCTTTTATGCCATAGCCAATGATCGTTTTCATTAGCTATTAAACACATATCTGAATTGTGATTAATTTTCATATTTAGAACATAGATATTTCTGTCTCTATTTCCTTGAAATATAAGATTTTGATTTTTTATCAAAAATGCTACATTCATCTTCAGAAAAAGAGATTTTGAAACCTTTGTCACATAACCTGCTGATACTTAAAAATTGTGTTTTAAATTTTTGACTAGTAAGATATTTGAAATAAGAGGTAAATTAGATGTACCGACATTGCTGACGTCGCATTTTCCAATGATATATCCTTTGGAACTGTCTCCAAAAGTGACTGAACCTCCATCTAAATAAGTAATATTTGATAGCATATTTTTGTCTCCAGTCATATGTTTTGAGCAACCGTTATCGAGTATCCATTTTCCTCTCTTTTTAAGTGGGTCCTGCAAAAAATATAATAACATTGGTACCCACTTTGTGATAGGGTCCTAAGAGTTAGGTCTTAGGAAACCAAACCCAAGTAGGTTTAGTATCCCCCTTAAAAATATAATCTTTATTTTTATGAACTGTTTCCAGAAATATATTTATATATTTATTCCTAATCAAACTATTATTTGTTTTAGGAACCCATATTTTTATGGTTTTTGAAATATTATTTCTTTTTGGATAAGTATTAGCATTAGAAATATTTCTCCTAATTTTCTTTTTAGGTGGTGATTTTGATTTCTTAGTGTATCCTAGTCCCTTCTCGTTAGAAGTGGATTGAGAATTTTCAATAATATTGGATAGATTTTCTCTACCTTTATTAAAGTTAGAAACATTTCTAGTAATATTATCTAACTTGGTTTTGAGGCAAGTATTATCTAATTCTATCGTTTTGATTTTAGTTTTTAGCTCATGATTTTCAGAGACAAGAGAATCATTCTTTTCTTTTTGAGTTTCTATTTCTTGACTCAATAAAGTAAGTTGAGAGTTATCATTAGAGAAGATATCTTGAAGTTTTCCAAGTTCTTCTTTTAATATTTTCTTTTCATCATTAAGCATATCTCTCTCGAATTCTGCATTTTTTTATTTTTTAGAGCTTCTTTATATTTCCTTTTGATGCTTTTTAAGGTATCAAGAAGTTCTGAATTAATTTCAACCATATCATCAAAAGTAAGATCGTTTACCTCATTCTCTGTAGCCATGAAACAAACATTAGCTCGTTCTTTCTCACTATCACTGCTGCTTTCTAAAGAAGAAGAATCTGAATCATCCCAAGTTACTGAAAATGCTTTTCTTTTAATCTTGTCCTTTCGATTCTTATTGTGATATGTTTTCTTTTGTTCTGGACAGTCTTTTTGCATGTGCCCCTTCTTATGGCAATTAAAGCATTCTAGTATAGATGAAGATGGCTTATTTATATTGCTATTTAAGTTTCTTTTCTTGTTATTTTGATTTCCTTTTCTGTACTTCAAAAACTTTTTAAAGTTTTTAGCAATAAATGCTAAGTCTTCTTCATCAGAGTCTGATTCTTCCTTCTCAGCATGGAATGCCATATTCTTTTTATCTTGTGCTTGCACTCTTTTATCCTGCAAATTCACTTTAGGACATTAGATTTCCTATTAACTCTTCTAGTTTCATGGTAGAAAGATCATTAGCTTCTTCAATAGCTAAGACTTTTCTTTCCCATTCATCCCTTAAAGAGTTAAGAATTTTTGAAACAATATCAAAATCTGAATACTTTTCTCCAAGTCCTAGTAATGAGTGATATATATCTTGAAATCTAGAATACATATCGTTTATAGATTCATCTTGCTTCATTCTAAAATTTTGAAATTGACTTTTGAGCATGGATATTTTGCTTTGTTTAACCTTGTTAGTCCCTTCGTGAGTAACTTTAAGTGTTCTCCATATTTCATAAGTAGTTGTGCACATGCTAACACGGTTAAACTCATTTCTATCTAAAGCACAAAATAACATATTCATAGCTTTGGCATTTGCAGGAGCATCTAGTTTTTGTGTGTTTGACAATGTAGAGTATTCAGTCGTAGTAATGTTATACTATGTTTGTTTGATATTACATGAATCAAAACTACTTGCTTGCATATAAATATGCATTCAAGTTGCCCAATAATTGTAATTCATGTCATTGAATAGTGGTGGTCGTGCAGTAGATTGACCTTCAATAAAACTAGTGTTAGTGTTGTTTTCCATATTAACAAGATATCAGATAACTGTGTAACGGTTATAAGAAACCTTGCTTTGATACCAAATGAAAGTTACTGTGATCGTGCAATATGGAATTATATTAAACAAGTGCGGAAATAAACTATATCAATGTAAAGTAAGTAAAAATAAAAACAAGCACACCAGGAATTTTTATACTAGTTCGAACTTCTCATTCTACGTCCAGTCCCAGACTCCTTTCTGGAATTTCACTAACAATAATCCTCACTTAACCCGGAGGAACAGGACTATACAACCCTTGAACAGCCGAACAAGGGACCTGAGCAGCAGAATATGATTTTGCCTCAACAGCCGAAGAGGACTTCAACTTATACAAAAGTATATTTGACACAATGTGTTCTAAATAACACGAATTTGTCTCTTGATAGTACACCCTTCCTATAATCAAATCCTCAAGAGTATTTTGTGTGTGTATTGATTGAAAGGAAGAAAATTACTTAGAATCAAAGATTATAAGTTAACTCAAAGATTCAAGTGAAATAAAGTTTGTGAATGCTTTGAATATAGAGCAAGAATTGAATAAGAGAACAAAGTAAAAATTCGGTGAAGTATGAGAAGAATCAAAGCATGTTTATATAGAGTATATAGGGATGCAATTGTTCGTGAAAGATTTCAATCAAAGTTGCATCTATTCCTGTTGGAATTGGATTGAAACCCCTTCATGAAAGAAAGTGTCTTTTCAGTAAAAAAAGTCGTTATTTTCCGTTCAGTCAACTAACTCAGAAGTGCCAGTCAACTGAAATTCAGAAACGTGCATTTCAAAACAATATGCTGTGCACTAACACAGGTCAGTCGACTGGCTATTCTGAGTCAGTCGACTGACATGTGCTATGTTGCACAGATCACTTTAAAACTCTATATTTCAAGATGAAAAACTTGTGTGAGTGTGACTTCTTGAGGGATGATTTTAACAGAATTTGAACAGAACTAAGACTCAAGAACAATATATATACATACTTTGAAGTCTTCTCTTTGTTTGAAGTTCTGTTCTCTTTTTGTCGCTATGATCGTCAATGCTTGTTGATGTTCTTCGTCATGAATCAAAATCATGATTCAACAAGGGGTACTACCAATTGGATGTTAGATTGTTTGTAGTAGGGCACAACCACTTAGATATTTAGAGGTCTTTCGATTAGTTGAGAGGTAGCTGCGTGGGGCCATAGGCACGATGAGAAAAGAGACAGACCAACTAGAATATCCATATTGTAGACCTAACGAAGTAGTCCTTTACCGATATAGAAAATCCCAGACTGAATTCCGTACAAGGTAGATCTTGTTGGCGGGATTCAGATAGTAAACAGAACGATTACGTAGTCCTCAATGTATGCACTGGATGGTACATTGTGGACGTCCGAGCACTGGCATAGACTAGTGCGTATGCGACTTACGTTTTCATAGTAAGTAGTGGAGTATCTGTATTGTAGACCTTACGAAGCAGTCCTTTACAGACGTAGCTACGGAACGCTCGTGGAGCAAGATGATGAAATATCTATATTGTAGGCCTTACGAAGAAGTCCTTTACAAATATAGCTAGGGAGCAAGACGATGAAGCATCTGTATTGTAGGCCTTATGAAGCAGTCCTTTACAGTTGTAGTTACAGAATGCTCTCAAAGCAAGACGATAGAGCCCTTTTCGAGGAGGATACAGAAGGTACCATGGATGGTACCTAGGACCAATATAGTCAATGGGCATATAGCTACATATATGTATATATTAGTATTAGGTTTTAATCTACTATGGAGTAGATGGGCATGGTTCACGAACTGAGGCGAGAGTATTGTAACCTAATGAACCTAATATAAGAGTAAATGGAAATAAAACGGTATATGTAGAATTAAGCCTAGAAGTATATAATTTATTTATTCACCAGAACTTTTGTTCTGACCCCTCCTCATAACATCATACAGGTTAGGTAGATGGCAGAGACTTCTCAGTTTTATGACACTTGCTTAGAAAGTGTTATCATTTGGGAGATTATTTACTTACAATTATATTTTAGTCAATTCCGTTGTGAGATATTTAATTGAGGTCTGATATATTTGTCTTTGCCTATTTGCAGGATACCAGATTCCTAACTCGAGTTTCAGTAGGCTTGGGTTTCAGCATTTTTGCGAAAAATCTGAACCCACTGGAATTTGGGTTGTTACAAATCATCTTTATCGGGTGTTCATTTCTAACGTTTTAGCATGAATTGGGGCTAGAAAAACTTACTTGATGCAATAGAAAAGTTAGATTTTACCAAATTCCTTCAATGGCAAAAATTCTATTTTTTTGCTTTATGTAAAATTACCAAATCCCAATTTAATGAATTAATTATTAATTTATTTTTATTAAAAGTTCGAGGAGTTATAAATGAAGGCTAGGGTTAAGATTGGATATGTATAGCCATCTATATCACAAATATCTTGCACCATTATTTGATAAAACACCATAATATTATGGGGCGCCATAATATTGGATTATATTAATAATAAAAGTGATTAAATGATAATTAAGGGAATTTAATTAAAAGAATTACTAAAGTGAATTTGACTAATTAAGTGTGGTACACCTAAAAGATTAATTAAGTGAACCATGGGTAATTAGTACAAATTAAATTCGGCTACAAATAACGAAGTAAAAACAAAATGTATTAATAAAACCATTTTATATTAATGGACCTGAATTAATAAGAATAGGCAAGGAGGGATATTACCCCAAGCCTAACTTATAAATGCTTATACTCAAGCATATCTTTCTCTTTATTCATATTTCATTTCATTGAAACAAAGAAAAAGAAATAAAGCATGCCAACTATTGATAAGGAAAGAGAGAAAGAAGAAGAAAACAAATTAAAGATTCAAGCTTTAGTTTTAAAGAGAAGAAGAGATTTCTAATCAAATAACTAGTCTAGTTAAGTAACTTAAGGTACTTCTCTTCCAAATCCATTTCGGTTTAGATTATATATGTTTTTGGTGTTTTGAATGTTTATGAACATGTTTTATAAACAATTGAATGATTCTATACATGTTTAGGAATTAAAAGACCTTGTGTTTGATATATTTTAAAGTAAAACATGAATCAACCTTCTCTAAATACTTAAAAAAATTAATACGATGTTTCTAACATTAAACTAGAGATCGATTTTAGTTGTTACAATTTTTGGATGAGGAAATTATTTCTTATGAATTTTCTAATTTGATAATGAGTAGTTTTGGCTGCATATTAATATTCAAAAATATTTAAATTTATTATTTTGGTTTAATTTTTACTGAAAGTAAAGGAAAGTATTTTTAAATTACTGTGAATTTTTGAATTTTTTCTTGGTTTTTTATTTAATGTGAATTAAATGGTCAGGTAAAAAAAATATTCTTAACAAATGAAATAATTCGAGAAACTGATTAATTAAGGCATGACTAAATTAATATAGTTTGACTAGCTTTAGAGATTTCTACCAGAAATTAATAGTAACAAATGAGCATATGACATGTGTAAGGAATTAGTCAAAATTTGTTACTTCATTAAGGAAAATAACTGTTTTCCACTTATTTATCGATTTTCCATTTTGAACATGCGATAGCCCATGCTAGACATGTGATAGCTAGTTTATTTTAGAAATGCAATACCTTTAGACTTTAGATATATGATTGATTTAAAGTTATATGTACGATATTCCTAAAATTGAACCTGCGATAGTCTTTTTAGAAGTGTAATAACACTATAGATAAACATGCAATAATATTGAAGTTAGATATGCGATGGCCATAAATTAGACATGTGATAGTTAAAAGCTAGACATGTGATAGATCTTAGTGTTAGATATGCGATTGTTATGAGTTTGACATGTGATAGTTATTAAAGTTAGACATGTGATTTCCTTTAAAGTGCGATAGCACTATCGATTGCTATTTTACTCACACGATAGCTTAGGCATGCGAAAGTTTACGATAGTGCAGAATGAAGTAGGATGGTGGTGACATTCTATTGAGGTATTTACGTGGACCCGACTCCCGTGAGTTGGCATAAGGTGGCTGAAACAGGAGCGATTGACGGACTAAGGAGGTAGCACCTTTGATCGGACGCACTTCTTCGTATGCCATTCTACTACTTTGTGATTGTTTGGTGTGCACCTTTGATTTTGGGAGTGTTGTTCGAGGTGGGCGGTAGTAGCAGCGACGCGTTACCACCGGTCCGGAAGCGTAATTGGTACATCTACCCTGGCATTTCCTAGTTGTGCCATGTAACCTACCCTAGCGAGCCCCGTACGAGTTTGATTTGTGTCGTACCTATGGAGTATCCTCTAGTAGCCTCCCGATCAGGAGGTATTACGGTACTGTATAAACTATTGGCACTATTATGCGTTAAGGTGGAAAATGTAAAGCCTTAACGCTATTTAAAAGTAAGTTTATTTTACCAATAGACACTATTATGATAGCGAAATATTACTACATAGTAAATAGTTTAATGGATCCTTATAGGATGGGCGGTCCCAAGCATCATTTAAGTTACTTGCCTTTATATTACAGTTCACTCGAATTAGCTTACACTGTATAAGTATGTATGTCCTGACTCGAGTGTTTGTGTTTATTTCTTACGCTCGGGTCAGCCTGAGTATCAGTTCGGACTTCACCTTCCCCGAGCTAGGACTGTTGAAGATCATCTCTTTCAAGTTGTTGTCTACTTTCTATTCAGTCTTTTATCTTAGCATATGTAATTGAGACAAATAAATTCGGCATTTTCTATGGTTGATTCAAACTATATTGGATTTAAAACTATGTAATTCGTACTTATTTTGAGACTATGTAATAGTGGCTTTATGAACTACTATTTCTCTACTTCCGCTGCATTTCTTACTCTGTGTCTGTGACCTGTGATTATTTATTTACTGTATATTCTGAGATTTGCCAAATTTTATTTACAACGCGGTATTTTGAACAATTCAAGTCCGACATGTGTGGATGCGAATGGTTGAAAATACCGGGTCGTGACACCGGTGGGGGAGTAGGGGAGATTTTGGAGGAAGTCGAAAGGTATCCTTGCAACTTATTCAACTTAGTGCCAATTAGAATCAAGTCGGTACCAAAAAAATCTTGGCACTTTAGGAGGACGAGGAGTTAAGTACATGGACTTGTCTAATTCAGAGGATGATCTACAGCATGATGGTAATGATTATGAGCTTGATGTAGGAGTTCAAGGTGCTAGAGTGCAAGCAATTTCTACGGTGCCAATCATGCAGTGGAAAAGACCTAAGGAGTGGTTCTCCCTAGGATGGAGAACCTAGATGTCAACAAGCAAAACAATTTCCATTTAAAGTGTCAAACACTTAGCGTAGCTTCTGAAAGACAACCTTTGGAGTTCCATGCTAGTTAGGAGTATATAGCAGATATGATCAATGGTCGGTTGAGGAAAATAAATGAAGAAAGAACGAGGACCGAGATTCCATACTAAGCAAAACTCTATTCATGAAGAACAGTCTAAGGGAGAAGTATCCCAAAAGGTTTACGATGCCGGCAATGCCATCATACAATGGGACGTAGATCCTAAGCAGCATTTTTTTAATTTTGAATGGCATATGGACGGTGCTAGAGTGATGGATGAATTATGGTAGTAACAACCCGGAATTTTCGATCCCGAAAGTTCCAGATAGCTAAGCAAAAGAAGAAAGAGATAGAAGAAAAAGAAACTCAGATTCTCACATTCGCAGCGGATCAAAATATAATATCAAATAAATAGCAGTTATACAAAGGAAAACTGTACTTGTCAAATTACACCTTATTACATTAGAGTTACACAAATACACAAACACTGGACATATTTAAATCAACCAGTCCCAGACAACTACAATATCACAGCGGAATACTCTCCATACGTTCCTGCCATCCAGCTCATCTCCTGAGCTCCAGAACGTCCTTACCTAAAAATCTGTAATACTCGGTCTGACCCGAGCATTACATCAAAGTAACACCCGGGTTAGATTGGAAACCAACGTGAGTAAACCCATCTAACAAGAAAATTAGTGCATAAGACTTACTTAAAACCCGGGGTAACTCGTATCAATATACAAATTCATAATTTGTTATAGACATCACTTATTTTACATATCAATTTCTAAGTACCAAAACTTAGATTAAATGGTCCAATTCACTTAAATCATTCCATTCCAACCTATTGATTTCACATATCAATTTATAAAGAATCGAAGTGGTTTTATTTTATAATACCCAACTCCGGTCTCTTCGAATTCAATACCATCTTAATCTAAGTTATTTAAGTAAAATACAATTCAACTTTAAATAAAAGATGTCACTTTTTACACAGCGATTTATCATCAATAGATAATCACATTATCATTATTTGCTCAAAACATATCATATCACAAAACATTCATATCTGAGATATGAATCAATTCAAGACATTTGATCATCATTCAATCATTCATAAGCAAAATGGATCATTTCCAAAATTAATTTAGTTTATCTCCAATTAAATTAATTACAAATCTTTAATTTCTTAGATTACCTTTACTTAAACAATTAATTACAAATCCATTAACTAATCATCTTTTAATTATCCATCTTTATTGATCACCCTTGATTAATTATCCTTAATTATGTAAAGTAGTTATCCTTTAATTAATTGCACAAATTAATTATCCTCAAACAATTTCAGTAATTAACCTTTAATTACTTCACTAATTACATTAATTAATTACATTAATTAATGATCCTTAATTAATTACTTCCATTAACCAGCATTAATTAATCATAAACAGAAATTAACCATCCGGTAATTACTGATCTTAATTAATTAAATTAACTATATTAATCCTTTAATTAATTACACCAAGTAAATAAATCCTTAATTACTTCTCCTAAGTAATTTTAATTAACTAATTAATTATTCATTAATTATTGATTAATGACCTTAGTTATTAATTAGTATCTCTCAATACAAATTAATTAATCCACAATTAATTTATAATTAATTAATTAATCTTTAATTGATAAATTAATTATCCCTTAATTATTAATTAACAACCTTAATCGCTAATTAATTAATCCAGTTCACATAGGTCCCTAATTATTCTAAGATAAACTATTATTTTAATTAATTACTTAACTATCATATAAATCACATTTAAATTGAATGCTTTAAAATTAGTTAATACTTGCAGACAAAAATTTCTTGAGATCCTTAATTAACTTAAGTTTAATACACTTATCTTAAATCATTTACTTAATTAAATCATAATTAAATCACATTTGAAAAATACTTATGAATTAACTTATTATCAATCATATAAACATAAATATTTCAAGTCAACAATATGAATCCAAAACATATTTACTTCATAGATTTTTAATTTCTTGAAAAGCTAGGTTAATACTTTACATTATTTTAAAAACTTGTAAACACCCTAGTTTGATTCTTACTCAATTCCTTTTATTTAACCCCAGGTCAAAGTAACCTGAGCCAAAGCCAAATATTCCTGAATGATCACTCGAGATTCCTCATTTTTTTCCGATCTACTCATGGCTCCTACAATCATACGAAACCCGAAGATGACATCGAGATAACCCATCGTTATCCCAAAGCAAACGAAACACAAAGTTACAATATATACGAGCAGAAATGCGTACACGTGCACAGTCGTCTGATCAACTTTCGATCACCACCGACACCTCCAGCAAGTCGCCGACCCTCAACGCAACCTTCTCGACCACCCAGAATTTCCAATTTAGTTGTGGATCAAAATCGAACACAATTTCTTCTTCGTGGAACCAACCCAGTCAAAGAAATCTCCCTTACTCCAACGATTCTAATCGCTAGAACCCATGCTACTACTCTCAAAGATGCGACACACGTCACCGCGGCAAACCCCCTTGGACCGGTTTAACTCAATCCATCCACGACGGCATAATCCCTTTAGAAAACCCATGACCAATATTAGGTATAAAACCCTAAAACTTCTTCGCGCCGCCTTCACGATCATCAGAAAAATTTTCCACCATTTTTCCGACGATCTACCAACCTCCAGCCACCTCTGGATCAAATTTCAAGGAATACGGCTTTGCCGATCGATGGCAATTGCCAAAAATACATTTTCCATTCAACTTCCAAATTCCAAAATGATACAAAAATTAAAAATCTCAATTCCTCTTGTAAAATTCATGATTTAAGAAAACGATCGGGATCATGCAATCAAAATCCAATTTTATTTAACAAAAAATTTGAAAAAAATATATCAGATTCTACTATTTTTAACACTTAAAAATAATTTTAAAATTTAATCTTACCACTTTGAACTTATTTCATTTAAACATCCAAGCCAATAGATAATCTGAGGATGAGATTTTGATTTTCTAATAGATTTGAGCCCTGTATTATTTAGAAACAGAGATACATGTATCTGTTCCCAGACATGCACAGTGACACACACACACAAATATATATATATATATATATATATATATTTGTATACATACAACACTAATCACTTTATTTCAACCATGAGTTCAAACATCAAGTAAAATCCTTATTTCTTAAAGATTTGCTCACCTGATTATATTTGAGCAAAGAATTTGGAATGATAGTTTTGTTTTTGAACTGGAGATTTGATCTTCTTGATGATTAATTTACTTCAGCTTGAGTTGAATAAAAAGCTTGATTTTTGAACTGAAGTTTGGATCTTGCTCGGACTTTCCTTAGTTTAATTTCTCTTCTTCTTCTTTTTTTTAGAGAAGAAGAAAAAAGAATGACTGATTTGTAAATGAATATCTATTTTAGCCTTGTTCCTTAATACATTAATTACATAAAATTTTCAAATTAAAGATATAAATTCCACTTGTCCCAACATGAAATCTTTAGCTTACAAATGCACAATGCATATTTTAAATGTTTACACATGTTAATTATTCATGAATTTATGTTTTCATATTATGTTTATATCCTTATGTTTAGTACCTTATATATAATACTTATATATTTAAAGAAAGTATGATTCTTTATTAATTCCATTTTAAACTTGAGCTACCATCTTTAAATTTAATAAGCATTTTTCTTTAGTGTTTTAGAAATATAAAATTTTAACTTTAAATCTTTTTTGCAATTTAGTATCTTGAATTTAAGTCAATGTTTTCTATTCACAGAACATACATACATACATACATATATATACACACACTTATACACTTGTATATAAGCACACTTAAAATTTTAACATTTATATAGTTTGCACATCTCCATTTATATATAAATTTACTGTAAGATTAATCATGTTAACTTAACAATTATTAGTTTCAAACCCACTTGTATATATATTCAGATATTTTTATTTATCAAATTTTATTTGTTTAACCAGATGAAATCAGTATCTCAATGATTTAAAATCAGTTAATTATCCAATTAACCGATGTTCAGAAATCTAGGTTATCACAATGGTGTAGGTATTTTCCTATCTTGTTGGAAGGTGTTGCATCAATGTGGTTTACCCGAACCAGAACGAAATCCATATCGACTTTTGACGAGTTTGCAAAGAAGTTAATAGAGCCATTTTGGCCCTATACCGCTCGATCTAAGGATGTATGCCCTTGTCGAGTCTTTCTCAAGGGCCGAAGGAGTCTTTAAAGGGGTTCTTTAACAGGTTTAATGTTATAGTAATAGAGTTAATAATCCAAACGAAGATTTAAAGTTTATGGCTTTGGTCAGGGACATACATCCAAAAACGAACTTTGGTAAATGGTTGAAGGTGAAACAATTGACGACCATGAAGGAATTCCATCAGAAAGCCAAAACGTTTTTGTGATCGAAAGAAGCAAGCCATGCTACAAGAAAGGCCAATGGTGGACTATCAAAAGAGGTGGTTCAAAGGAACATAGCAATTAAGCAGACCGGTAAGAGTTCCAATATTGTGGCTATAAACGTGGAAAATTTGAATAATCAAAAGTAAAGGAATCAAGGCTCTGGTGGTAGGCAGAATGAATCCAAGAAGCACCGAAAAAATATAAGGTTGTATGAGTGCACGCCTTTGAACGATACGTCGGAGGATATATACCTTGCTACGCAAGGAATGAAACAATATAAAGGCCACCTAGGAAGGAGGCGACCATACAGGAAAGCCGCTCAGGAAAGTATTAGCATTTCCATGAAACTCAGAGGCACAACACGAACATGTACCGACATTTGAGAGATGTTTATTGATGAATTGATAAAGAAGAAAAAATTTCTACAGTGCGTTAGAGATTTGCGGTATGGCTAACAAAATAGTAGACCCTAAGGATCGAATACCCAAGAGAACCGGCATGAACCCAACGAAGAAGGGCCAAAGCGCATTGATGGAAGGTTAGTCATAAATACCATAATTAAAGGACCTCATCCAATAGACAAGAGCTAGAAAGAAATGAAGTGTTATGCGAACTCGCTGAAGCACACACTACGGGAAAGTTGCTTTGTCATAGAGGATGGAGCTTCGACTAACCAACAAAGGATGGTAATAGATGACATTATATTCAGGAATATTGATTTTGATGGAGTCGAAGAGCAAACCTTGGACCCTATGGTGATTTCAGCTGCAGTTGGTCTAGTTGTAGTGCATTAAGTTTTGGTGGATAATGGAAGCTCGATGAATATCTTATTTAAAAGTACATTTTACTTGATGTGAATCAATATAAAGGACTTAAGCCTTGTAAATATAGGATTCAAGGATTTACTGGCGAGTCAAAACAATCATTGTGACGGTTGATTTATCGATTCAGTTAGGAAATGAAGACTAAAAGGTTGTGGGTCCAAAAGTTTGTTATAGTAGATAAGTATTCGACATATAATGCCTCTAGGCCAACCAAATTTGGAAGATTTTAGAATACGACTGGCTCCTTGGTGCTTAATGATGAAATTCAGCATAGAGAATGGGGTCAGGTCATTAAGAGGGGATCAGATCATTAAGAGGAGGCCAGAGCATTGGAAGATAATATTATTTTGGTGAGCTAAGAGAAGCAAAGTGATGAGAAAAAGGAAGAAATGTAGAGAAGGCTCTTTGCATTAAGAACTTGGAAGAATGGAAATTAAAGCCTAAGCCTTGGCTCGGGACCCATATCAGGTTTGATAACTCTACGGATCCTAAGAAAAAGTCAGAGAAAGTGTGGGAAGCACCAGCTAAACCAACGGTTGACGTTTTGGTCGATATGGATGATCCTACTCAAACTCCTAAAAATGGATCTCAGCTCGGCATTTAAGGAAGGAATTGGTTAATTTCCTTCTAGGAAATTTGGACGTATTTTCTTGGACGCATTTAGATATGTGTGGGATACCATTGGAGGTAGCGTGTCATGCACTAAATGTGGATCCAAGGTTTCCATCAGTAAAACAAAAATGACATAGTCTAGGTCCAGAGCGATCCACTACATTAAAGGAAGAAGCGGATAAGTTGATGGCAAATGGCTTTATTCATGATGCTTTATACCTAAAGTGGGTATCGAACCCCATGTTGGTCAAGAAATCAAACAGAAAATGACAGACGTGTATCTGACTTGAATAAAGCATCCCCAAAGGATAGCTTTCCTTTGCTTAAGATTGATCAACTAGTAGATGGGACCACAAGACATGAGTTTCTCTCATTTATGGATGCTTATTCAAGCTATAACCAGATACTTCTACATGTACAGGATCTAGAGTACACCAACTGTTACCGACTAATGTCGTTCGGTTTGAAGAAATTAGAAGCTACTTATCAAAGGTTAGCGAATTCTATGTGCAGAAAACAAATTGGACGAACGATGGAAGTGTATGTGGGTGATATGTTTGTGAAGTCCCGACTCTCGAGGAATCACATAGACGATCTTTCAAAGATATTCGAGGCATTGTGGAAGTGTAGAATGAAGTTGAATATATTGAAGTGCTCTTTTAAAGTTGCATTAGAAAGTTTAAGGGATTCATGGTGATTTCAAGAGGTGTTAAGGCTAATCTAGAGCAAATTAAAACCTTAAGGAATGTAAAAGCCCCAACCACTTGGACTTATAGAGTTTAAATGGGAAGGTTGCCACTTTGAGTCGGTTTATCTCAAAAGCAATGGACAAATGCATACCATTCTTCGATGCCCTAGGAAAGGGTAAGAAGAATTTTGAATGGAATGAGGATTCTTAGAATGCCTTTAAGGAGTTGATAAGCATGTGGAAACACCACCGGTTGTACCTAAACCGTTGAATGGAGAGGACTTGTTCGTTTATTTGGCGATGTACTCATGCACTAAGTGCAACACTAGTACATGAGGAGGTGAAGATTCAAAGGCCAGTCTATTATAGCAGCAAAAAGTTTACTAGAGTGAGAATAATTACCTGATGTTGGAAAACTTGTCTATTGCTTGTTGATTGCATCGTGGAGTTATGGTCATTTTCCCAGGCTCATGCGTTTAAGGGGATAAAGGATCGACCTTTGAAACAGATGCTGTATCGATCCGAGACCTTAGGGAGATTGATGAAAAGGAATATTGAAATAAGCTAGTATGATAACACTTACCATCCCTGGAGAGCAATAAAAGGACATTCGTTTGTGGAATTCATCGTTGATTTACCACACAAGATGGTGAAAAGGAGGACGATACGTCACACTTCCATATTAGAAATTATTTGTGGATGGAGCTTCAAAGGACCATAGTTCAGGTGTAAGAATGGTGCTAGTAACTCCAAAGGGACGATCGATTTGTTATGCATTAAAGTTGGAATTTCCTACAACTAACAACGAGGCGGAGCATGAGGCATTGATAATGGAGTTGAGCATAGCAAAGGAACCGGGGATAAGCACATTGCGAATATCCAGTGATTCCCAATTGATGGTTTGTCAAGTGAAGAAGGAATATTACGCTAAGAGTGAGAGGCTTGCTCCTTTCCTGAATAAAGTACTGGAACTGTTGGATGATATGGAGCATTATATGATCACACACGTCCCTAGAAAGGAAAATGTAAAAGTTGATTCATTGTCCAAACTAGCTAGTTCTGGAGAGGAAAATGTGATATGTTTGGTTCTAGTGGAGGTTTTGATTGCTGCAAGTATCGATTGGATGGACATTGGGTAGATTTTGGAGACCGTTGGAGGAAAAGGAGTTGTGAATGACTCCAATCAAGTATTATTTACTCAAGGGAATTCTCCCAAGAGACAAGAATGAACAGAATAAACTCCTTCAAAAAGCATCATTGTTCATAACGGAAGAAGGAGAGCTATACAGAAGTGGATTCTTTATCCCTTTGCTTAGGTGTGTAACCAAGGATGAAGTTAGGAAAATCTTCATGGATATTCATGAAGGTAGTTGTGATGACAACATTGGGAGGCAGACACTAGCAAAAAAGTTACTTTGCTATAGATATTTCTGGCCAACAATGAATTGGGATATAGCTGATTATACCTAATGATGTGATCATTATCAGAGATTTACGAAGATACCAAGTCCCCGAAGACAGCGCTTACACAAATGGTCAACCCATGGCTATATGTATTTTAGGGAACTGATATTATCGGTGTGTTACCGATGGCGAAAGAAGGGGCTAAGTATGTGATAGTTGCGATGGATTATTTCACGAATTGGGCTAAAGCGGAATTGCATACCACAATTACAACAAAAAAGGTGATCAAATTCCTGACAAAGAACTTCATCTGTAGGTTTAGAGTACCTAAGAAGATCATAATGGATAACGGAACTCAGTTTGAAAGTGATGAGTTCAAGGATTTTTGCAATTGGTACATGATTGAGAAGAGATTTTGCACTAGTAGCACACCCACAGACAAATAGACAAGTGGAGGTGGTAAAAAAAATCATCAAGTCCACCTCGAAGAAATAGTTAACAAAATCCAAGGGCATCTGGGTCATTGAGCTTCCATTGGTATAGTGGGTTTATAGGATGACCCATAAGCCTACAATTGAACAAACGTTGATTGCTTTTGCATATGTGTTAGATGCTATGATGTCGATAGAATTGGAAGTCCCATCTAGTTGTAAAAGGTTTTATGATCTAAAGGTAAAGGAGAAAATCTTACTTGGTCCCTCGATTTGGTTGATGGGAAAAGGGAAGAAGCAAAGTTAAGGGTAACTGCTAATCAGAGAAGAGTAGCATGGCATTTTGACACCAAGGTCCAAAACCATACTTTCTTGGTAGGAGATCTAGTTTTGAAATGGGTTCTCCCAAGTACGTGGGTGCTTGGTCCAAATTGGGAAGGTCCTTATGCAATCAAGCTAAAGCCTGGAGATGTAACGTTCAAGCTAGCCACTACTGAGGGAATCTCGATTACATGTGCATGGAATAGCGACTTGCTATGTCACTACTTTATTTAATTTTATTTAGTTTACTTACTACAAATAAGCTATCAAAGGATTCTGGGGGCAATGTAATATGGTAGGACTTGCCACATATTTTGTTCGTAAAAAAATCAGCTTCTAGAACCAATGGAATCATGTTTCTATGAGAAAAATCATATACTATATAATTAGCAGTATAGTCAGAACAAACTCCTTCGACCCAGGATTAGAGACGGTGGGTACAATTTCAAGGGTTGATCGGATAATTCAACCATACATGCTTAGGACCAAGGAGAATAAACATACGGGTTGATCGGATAACTTGACCCCAACCTTCAGGCATTGATTGTCGGTAGAAACTAGGCGGCGCCAAGAAGGAACGTCGATGATAAGGCGACTAAAGTGCCAGTTTCTGGAGATGAGACTGGTGCGCGGTTAAAATTCTAATGACCACACTTGAAGCCTCCTAGGATACGCTAAGCTGAGGTTAACCGAGGACATTCGGTGGACACTTTCAGTCAACACCCGAAGCTAGGTGAGACAAGGAGTAGATGTCGAAAATAGGCATTCGAATGCACATGATCTTAGATATTTGAACTAGTGTATAGTCAAGACCTTCATGATTGCGCTTCTAGCCTAAGAGGATATGCTTGGCCGAGGATAAGAGAGGATAGTTGTTAAAAGTTGAAAACAAGTACTACTTGCCCTATGATCCAGGATCAGGGCTAGAAAGGTATAATCAGACTGGGGGCAACTAAACAATTTGCTTCGTATGATTAAAACACTGATCAATACCCTAAAAAGGTGAGTTGGAGAACAATTCCTATATTTTTGGTATTTGGAGCTACAAGCCCCGAAAATAGAATTGGTTATGTGATAGAACTACATAGAAATTATGGTTTCGCTCACGACATAGCAGGATACATTTCGCCAAGGTCCATTGATGTGAACTTATGGAAGGTACCAATTACGCCCAACTATCGGCCAGATTGTCAACGTCAAGAGATAGACATCAAAGTTGTCCCTTGGAGATAGGGAATCACATGGGACCTGGATTACTTATAATTTATTAATGGTCGAAGGAAACTGGACCTAAAACAAATAGTCACAGTTCTGTTTAGCCAAGTGGAGCACTTTGGCAGCAAAAAACAAGAGTAAGTAATGAAAGATATCCAAAGCAATTACATGGATTTTATTTACATGCATAGAGCTGTAGTAAATAAAAGCATTGCTTGGAAACAAGCATATATAATATGGATAAATTGTAGTATAAGTGACTATATCGTATATGCAAACAATTGTATATAGGAAAGTATAGATAATAAAAGTGCATAAACATATATGAAACATGGATTACAAAAGAAAAGTGATCTTTCATTACTTCAGCTATTATATACAAAGATTGTGGGGGCCGCTCCTGCATAAACATGGCCTATTTACAATAGAATGAAAAACAAAATGTACAACAAAAGGTACCATCTTGCTTGCAAGTCCTAGGAATCTCCTATTTATAATTCCCTCTCTTGCTACCTTTCCTGTTTAAATTGCATGATGGCCTTTTTGCTTTCATCCGCCTTTGATTTACCCCTTTTCGAGAGTGTCACCTTCGGACTGGGTGGTCTCACCCTCATTTGTAACAAGAGTCTTTTTAGTCCTTTCAGTAGGGGCATTATAGGATTTGATCTTGAGTAGCTACAATTTGATTGGGGAAGTTAGGAAGAAGGACTTATCAATGCAGAAACAATCAGCTTTTCAGTACCAGGTTCGGTCTTGATTTTGACCATGGAAGTGTCAATCTTTATTCTCTCCACCATCGAAATAGGATTGGTTGGGCCCGAAGTGCTGGTAATTGAAACGCCTTCCCCTGGGACTGATAAATGTCCTCAAACCTATCTAAGGCCCCTATCTTCTGAGAGTCCAGGCCAGGTTTAGAACTGGAAAGTGGAACTGGAACAACATGTTTAGTGGAGATGGAGGTCAACGTGGCAAAAATAGCATGCCCAACCCTTAAGAAGTAGGATGTGGTGGAGGAAGATGTGGATGATCTTCAAGTTAACAAACAAAGTGTTAAAGGTTAGAGATAGATTCAAGAGAGAACTAGAGTTTCTCGAAAAGCGATGAAACAAGGGATATACCTTTACCTGGACTGGATTGTTGGGTAGGAGACTTAGTTAATCCCTTATCCACAAGTGAGATTTCATCGGTTGGTTGAGGAAGGGGGAAAGATAAGGCTCAATGGAGATGGCTGCGGAAGTTGGAACTATTGGATGACATAAGCTGGCCTCCTTAATTGTAGAAATATATGTTGCAAGCTCTTAAGACTTGAGAATTGACAATTCTACCTAACCTAGCACTTCGGCCGGCTAGAGCTTGGCAACTTTAGTAGTCAACATCTTCAATAGCTAGAATAGCTTTTCCCTCTTCAAGCTTTGCTACGTCATCAACGTCGTGGTACTTCGCTCCTAGTTCTACTTTGATGAGGCCTTCACCGAATTTCTGAATGGAATATAACTTCTTAGGTGTCAATAAGAGTCATAATATAATTGTTGCCCAACCACTTCAGATTTTTGTATTGTGTCACATTGGTGAAGAATTACTAAAGAGTGGTATTGAGTTCCTCACACTCTTTGAGCTCCTTCAAATCGTACATAGCAATAGAATATTCAACTTTAATAACCAGCTTCTCAGCCTTTGCTAACACCAAACACTCCTCAAGCTTGTCTTTATTTTCCAAGAGCCTATGGATCTCAAGTGCCTGATCTTCAATCGTTTTATGCTTACTCGGATAGTTTATTCATCGTGGTGAGGCCTAAGTCCTATTTGGCAAGCTGCGTTTTTAAGGTGGCATTGTCATCATAGGTAGTCGTTAGCAAACCTTTATGCATGATCTTTGGATTGGTATGTGCTTTCTCATCTCCTCCACCAGGCTATCAGGTTTGGCCTTGGAATTCCAAGCTACATCTCTCTCTGCTCCCATCTTTTCTAAATCTACCTTATACCCCTTAAATAGGCCATTCTAAGTCCTTTCTTCAGATTCAAACGACTGAATGTTCGTCTAATTGTTGTTTTTTTGTTTTTTTAGAATAAGGTACTTTATTAACGATAGTAAAAATAAGAGTTTCGATATAAAATAGTGGTGCCACCCAAAACAAGAATAGAATTAGAGCTACTACAAATCAAAATTAAAACAACTCATAGGGAAAATACTACTATATCCATGCCTAAAGTTAGCTAAAATAAATTAATACCACTTAAGCACTTCATTAAACACTACCCACTTCAATTAATATAAGCCCTAGAAAAATTTGACATTAATGGCAGATGTTCATCACCAAATTGCATGCTCCCTTACTACTTGGAAAACTTAGCCTACGTCGATAAGACTTCTGGTAGAACCGATCCCAGCATCGAGTCAACAACTATAGCCTTGAAGTCTCGATGACATGACTTTTCTTGCATGAATTTGACTTCGATGCTAACAAATTAACATCTATTAGAAGAAGCTCAAATTTAGTCTCTTTTGGTACACCTCTTGACTAAAAAACTCTCCGGTTACGTCTGGCCAGATGTGCCTTACAGTTGTGGTAATTATTACGTCCCTCAAGTCATTCAGCAAATTTCTTATTTGAGATGATCTTGCATATCCATCTACTATAGTGATTAATTTAGAATTGTTTGATTTTAAAAATTGAAGACTCAAACAGGAATTTAACATTTCCAAAATCAATTTTGAATACATGCAAACCTAAAGAACAAGTGTTTACTTGATTCATTCTCTGAATTGCATAAACGACAACAAATAGGATTGTCAATGTTAGATCATTATTGAATTATGTCATTGGTAGGAAGTCTATTCCGAAGAGCAAAGCATGTTGTTAAGAGAAATTTTGGCGCACAACAGTAATTCTAAACTTCATTGCACCATATAAATTGTTCACCTTAAATTCTTGATAATGCCCATGCTAATTTTAACGAAAATGTTCCCCCATTTTCCCTCCACTCCCACTCATCATTGTCGTCGTTACTGTGTATTTTAATGTTCTATATTAAATTGCACACAATAGCTGGCAGGTTTGATCCTGAGAGATCCCATTCACCCTGATTTAAAATGCTGCTAAATTCTCTTCCTTAGGTATTAAAAAGAGAAAAATATGACCAACCGACTAAATACATAAGAGATTTCCCCCCGATCCAAGGGTCAAACTACAGACTAGTGCTCGTCTCATTTGCAATTTTCTTGTTGATCATCTTATTACAGATTTCTCATGTTCATAACATAAGCTTCCTATAAGGCATTATTATCAAAGTTATCTATCTAGAAATTAGTATATGTTGTGAATCTACATTGCCCAAAAGGACTTTTGAGTTAAAAAATTCGAGACAAATTTTATAGCGTAAGCTTAGTCCAGCTTTTCAAGATTTCTCAATCTCAAGCCTTCCTCATTTTTTGGTTTACAGCCTTTAGCCTGATTTATATTATGGTGTCCTTCCTTTTCAAATGAAATTAGAATAGAAGAAATTTTGTTTGATTGATTTTTTTGACATTAGAGAGGGCATAAGTGAGCTTTTTCCACTTATAACCTTGATCAATGAGCTCCTGAACCCATTGGACATTCTGGTTTGCTTCTTCGTTGTAAACAGCCCTGATGTCATGGTCAAACATCACACTAGTTAAGTAAAGGTCAGGAAAAGAAGCTTGCATACAGATTGATGGAGTTGAAATGGAAGTCGTAGGAGTGATGATTCCTTTGGAATGAGGAGGAATAGCGGTAGTCAAGGAATGAGAACTTGGAGTTTATCAGTGGGTAGAAAACTACGATTAAGATTGAGGCAGAGGAATGTCAAAGGAAGAACTGAGATGGTCATGTGAGTCCTTAAGCCCTTTTCCATGGCCATAAGGCTGCTTCTCTTTGGCTTTCCTTCTCTTTCGGTCCCTTTTGGCTTGACGGTTTTCTTCCGCCTCTCGCTCTTTCTCCTTTCTTCAAAATCTTTCCTCCTCTGTTTCTTTGCAACCTCGATAGCTATAATGGGGTAAACTAGGAGTGTGTCTTCTCGCTTCATTGATGCCATATTGACGGTTGTTATTTTTATCTCTACCCATCGTATCTGAATGAGAGAAAATATCGTATAAAATTTGGAATTTTAGGATTCAAGTGAATGCAGGGAATGTGTGTTCATGGTCCTAAAGACAAATAAAGTGCGAGTGGCCCCTCTACGTACTCTACGCACCATGTTTGAAAGCAAATAAAGACAAAGTCTTGCCTCCTTCAGCTAGAATATCCTCAGATGGGAAGCTAAAACTTGGAGAACCGTCCTTGAGAAGATCGATGATCAAAACATTGAAGTCACTCAATAAGGAAAAGATATCATCGAAAGAGCTAGCTAGAGGGATTGCCTTGGCTAATGGCGAAGCACTTGGTTCTGAGAATTTCTTAGGAGATTTGATGATTATACGCTTCGAAAGAGGTAAGGTAGGAAATTTGGTGAATTCAAGAGATGTTTCACCGTACGACTCGTCTCCCTCTAGACTCATCCCTCATCACTTTCTTCTTCTCCTTCTTCTTATTTCCCTTCTCTTCTTCCTTCATCAACACTTTCTTCTATGATTGTTGCATTCCAACTCCTTCTCTTAAATCATTGACAACGGGTTCTTCTACTACTCCGTCGGTAGGTTCATCGGCATTCTTCGTACCAGATAAGCCTTTAACTTTCCCTTGGAGATTATCACTGGAGCCATGAGTGGGGGCAGAAGACCTAGTTGGCATCCTGGAACTACTCGGTGGGGTTTCTCTAGGAACAATAAAGTGATTTGGATGAAGAAGATTACAATCACGAAGATTATCATTCTTCAGAAGATAATCGGTGGTGTGGTGCATGAAACTAACTCTCTTAAAGGATTTCGGAGTATCAATATGCTCATCATTGTGTGTATCGAGTAAGAATGTCTATGAAAGGAATTGGTTGATAAGTTAAACATTTGGTAATGGAAGTTCAAGTGCGGCAGAAGTGAAGGAAACTAAAATCGTATTGCCAAAAATCCAAGGTCTTTTAAAGACATAAGGATATCAGATAAAGAAGTACCCATTCTTGAAACATGAGCATCTACTATGGAGTTTTTCAATGACTTTACATTGACAATAGTCCTTGACTATCATAAAAGATGGCGAATCATACCATTTTTTGAAGTTCAGGATATGAGTAAGCTCTCTGAAATTTGGAGGTCATCGAAATTGTTCATGAATGACACGAATAGGGAGCTCAATCGTGCTTATCGATGGGGATGAACTTAGGATAGAGCTAACCCAAGCTCTTGGAATCATGTGTAGGAACAGATTAATGGTTAAAACAACACTATACTAGAACCTATATCTTTTGTAAGCAATATAGCTCATTGGAGGATTGTGCGCTCGCTGGCCCCGAGTCAGAAGTAGAACATCGCCATTGGGAATTTATTTTTGCCTATAGATGTTCTGAAGCATTTAGGAGTGAGAATTGTTGGCACCAATTCGAGCAGATCATCTAGAACCCTTAAACAAATATGTTTGTTCAAAGGAGGAAGCTGCTCTTGGATTGGTTCTACTGGAATGATCATTCTTTGTAGTTCATAAGTAATAGAAAGCCTAGGCCTGAAAGGCATAGAAGCCCAGCCAGAGCTGTAATAGACCCAACTTCGAGTGGAGAAGATGACTTGGTGCCAGTGTTTAAGCTAGGCGATTGGCAAGCTATTCTAGATAGGAAAACTTGCCATTCAACACGCTTAGGTGTGTTCTATTTTAGAATTCTATTTTAGATTTAAACATTTGTGACCAGCATCCAAAATCTAATGGATGTCGGTTAGTGTTAACTAATAAAATTCTAAACATCGACCGTGGCACACGAAAGTGTTAATCATGTAGTGTGAGTCCTATGTCATGTACGCCATAAACAGACCATCTAACGTGGATAGCTCGATCATGCTAGAAAAAGGAGTCACATCGCATGAAGGAACTGCGCATCAGATTTCACCCATTATCATTTGATAATCGATAAAGTAACAACTGTCTAGAGCGACGTCAAAGTTTTTCCTTTTACAGGAATACTAGAAGTGCGACGATATAATATGCAATGAATTAGAATTGTTTGGATAGGTCTACATTTGACATGACCATTCTTGGGAAAAGAACTGTCTCACCAAATTAAGGAACAGTAATTTTTGATCAATCATTTGTCCATAAAGCGGGTTCATGCCGTTTATGTGAATTAAGGTATAAAAGCTGTTGCAAACCCATGAATACCCTTAGATGACCCAAAGAAAGATGGGGAAAAGCATAAGGGATAACTCAGAGTCGAGACCAAAAATTCTCAAGGCTCGAGTAAACATTATGTTTTCCTCAGGCTTGGCTCAGGGAAAAGCTTAGGAATACCAAAATTTTATAAAGGACATGCCGATAAATTCAATCGATCATAAGTTAGAGCCTCAAATCACTCATCAGTTGTAGGCAAGTCCTAGGCATGACATTCAACCTCTATGACAAACCTGACATGGGCATCAACGACCATCATGGGTCCACTATGGTAATACCATAGTTGGCAACCCACCTTAAAGTTTTTTAGATCTAGGATTCAACAAAGAGGACTCGAGCATGAATTCTTTGGATAGATTAACGATGGGTAGGATGGTGATCTAGGAACGATGGCGATGTCGAGGAGGTGGCGGCGATGCTAGATGGTCAATGACGAGTTATTAAAGCCTTGGAATCGAGCTTGTAAGGAATCAGTAACAACAAAGTGTTCGATTATGGATAGGAAAAAAATTGAACTAAGGGAAAAGTTTATAAGCACCCAATATTTATAGTACTTCATGATTAGGCAAAAGGGCTCGGTACTAAGAAGAACTACACGGTACCGACATGAATCCTTGGCTAAAAATTTAGGAAATGAATGAGAGGAAGGTAATGCAAACCTAGCTAAGGCGTAGAATGATCTCCAACATGCATAACTTGTCCCTAGCACTAAAAAAGAATTTAACATATAAAGTAGTTGAACATATACCAATGGAATGGAGATAATGCTTTGAAGCAACTCTTGTATAATTGATTGATGAGTACGAGTAATGGCATGTGCTTATCTTGTTCTAGGAGCATGCTTTATTTCTACAGAAGCATACTCTAGGGGCCAAGTGTTATCTGAGTTTTTAACCTAGCAGGCTTTCACTAGAATCTGAATATTAGGATGTTGATGAAATGATTCACGGACTTGGGAACATGCTTGAAGGGACCATAGGAGTTGACCAAAGAAATTATAACATAATGGAAGCTAAAGGTAGCACTCAGTATTGATCCGATCTACTCAGCACCAATCACATTTTATGCCTTATATAGTACTTTGAAGTTATGGTTCATAGATAAATGGCTTGTATGATCGTATTGAGGTGCATTTCTCAAGGAATAGGCAAACAACTCCAAGGAAGTTTTGAAGGAAAGCATACAAGTATAAGTGATATCAAAACCTCTTAGAAAGACATGATGTCTAAACAAAAGCACTCAAAGTATGATGGAACGGAGATAGAAGTCCAAAGGGGGAGAAGAATGAGTAGCACCCCTTCCAAAAATCAAGTCAATACCGACCACTTCTAGTCAGTACAAAGTTGATTTTATAGCCCGAAGGATGCCATCTTCCTCTCCTGAATTCTCGGATCTGGTTCTGGACCTAGTATATCATAGATTTTTGATGGTTTCCCTATAAATATAACAACTGTGGTATTTGAAAAAGGACTTTTTGGCTTCTTCTTCTATCTCTACTTATCATATTCACTAAGGAAGTCATTATTGGTCGTTCTAGGCTAGAAGAACTTGTCAATCTATTATACTAGTGACTTGCAATCCATAAATCAATAAATACCATAGTGGACATTGGGTAAGGATTGCTGAACGACTTTAAAAGTTGTGATGTTCCCTCTGTTATTCATATATTTTCCATTAGATTTCTATATTTCTACAGGACTTTAGGGGTTGTGCCATTTTTAGGCTCAACATGGAGATAAGAATATTCTTAGGATTAGTTGACTATTATCATAGATTCTATAAGGATTTCTCGCATATAGTAGCAACCCTGGCTAAGTTGACCAAAAACAATAAGAGTTCAAGTGGAATGATAAGTGTGAAAGGTCATTTTAAGAGTTAAAGAGATTATTAACCAACGCTCTTGTTTTGACTATAACTGAAGGGTATTAGGACTTGGATGTTTATACAAATGCTTATGGAACCAGATTAGAAGTAGAATTGATGTAGAAAAGAAGAATGATAGCTTGTGCATCGTGGCAGTTGCGGCTGCATGAGATTGGTTATCTGACCGTTGATTTAAAGATGATAGTTGTAATCTTTGCATGAAACTTTGGAGATATTATTTGTTTGGATAATGTTTCGAGTTGTATATGAATCATAAGACTCTTAAGTATTTATTCTCTTAGAGGACGGTTAATATAAGATAATAGAGATGGTTAGAGTTCAACGTATGACTCTGATGTAGAATATACATCGGGAATGGAGAACACTATTGTCGATGCTTTGAGTAGGAAGCAACAAAATGGAGTTTTGGCCATGTGTAACACTCCTAATTTTAATAATATTATACAGGAGATTTAATTAAATAAATTAAATAAAATATTGTAAAGACTAAATGGTAAGGGGATTGAGATTTTGAAAACTAAATAGAGGTCGTGCTTAATTAAATAAAATTAAAAGAATGAGTTTATGGAAATGGTTTCAAAAGTTAACTAATAAGAGAATAAGGCAAGGGTACTATGGGGAATAGCCATCCACCATAACTTTTAACTCTAAAACCTTATTCCCTTTTCATTCTACACGTTCATAATTCAAAAACATAAACCAAGGAGCTCAAGCCGACCATAACCTAGGGGAAAGGAGGATTAAAATCAACTTGAAGCTAAGGAATCAAGCAAGTAGAATTAAGCAAGATCAAATCTCAAGTTCCTTATCCAAATGACGGTGGATAATAATCAAAACCGTCTCATTTTTGTTTTTAAAGAGCATTTGATTTCAAGTTTTAAGTTTAAAAACTTTATGAAGATTTTAGTGATGATATGCTTGGATTTCATGATATGATTGATTCAAACAAGTATGTTTGATAAATGTTTTATTCGATGTAAAGGCTAATTTCGTATTTTCTAGGTTTCGATTGCCATGTGGATTTAATATGTTATGTAAAATATTATTTTTGAGATGGCTTTAATTTTTCATAAGTATCCAAGTTATGGATAATTTATTATGAACTTTTAAAGTAGAATATGAATAGCTGGGTTTAAAAATTAATTTCGACAATTATATAAAGGAATTTCGGTCCGAAATTTATATATATGTTAGATAACATAATAAAAGCGAATATTGATGATTTTTTGGGATTTTTCATAAGTAATTTACTAGGTAAATTAATTGATTTAAGATGGAGGACTTAAAAGTCTCAACTGTTTTGTTAAAAGGAAGGGCTTCTTTGATAATTATCTTTAATAAATTTCTTAATAAATTCAATGGTCTTTTAGAAAAGATTTTGGTAAAGTTATGGCAACCAATCATATTTTAACAAATAGGCAAGTTAGTTGAAAAGTATTACTTAAAAAGGCAATGAAATCAGTTTTGTATAAGTTTATTGTTTCGCTACTTCCAATAAATATCTTTCGACCCTATACTTCCACCTCAACCAAGTCAAAACCAATAGACAAGGTATAATGTGTCGTTACGTGGTGGATTGGAGAAAGGCGGCATGTACAGAGTTGAAACCATGCTTTCAAAGGGGTCGAGGCCTTTATTTCACTTTTAAAAGAAATGTCGCTTGCCTTTCTTTTAAAAGAATGCTTTTGCGAGGGTTGGATTACCTTAATATATCTTTCAAAGAGGTTGCCACCTTTTTCTTAAAAGGGTAGCTTTCGAATGAGTTGCCTTGTTTTTAAATCAACGCTTTTGAAAGGGTAGTTTAAACTCAGTCGAAAACATGCTGCAGCCTATATACCGTTCGAATGGATTAAATTCATCAATAAGTTCGAAAGGCAGCATTTGTTTTATCAATGTAATAAGCCACTTCCTAATGTTTTCGAAAGGCTCGAGTAGCCATTTATAAAAGGTTTCGAAGGCATTGACTTCGAAAGGTGTTTCGAAGCTATCCTTTTAATTGTTTACTTAAAAACTAATGCTTTCGAAAGGATGGTTTCATAGCCATCTATTTTTCCCCAAACTCTTTTATTTGAAGATTATTGGTTTCGAAAGGGGTACTTTCGCTTATATTCACTTTGACCTAAAATATATGTTTAAGATTAAACCTAATGGTTTTGGAAGGGGTACTTTCAAATGGTTTCGAAGCTATGCTTCTCAAGGCCGGCCCAAACACATTCAATGCCCTAGGACAATAAAAAAATTATGTTTTTGTTGCCCTAAAATTTAATAAACAACAATATGCTTAAATGTATGAAACAAAAAGTAAATTCTATGATAGAAAGTTAACATTGATTACAAAATACTAGACAAATCATTTAGATCACATACAAAAAACTAAATGTCAACTTTATATGAAAATACATAAATAGACATTAACGGAAGCAACTTCTTCTTGCATTTTTTAAGGCAAACTCATCTATTATCTCTTCATAGTTAAGCATATCCAAGTACTCATTTTCAATTGAAATCATAGCTAATCCACTTAATCTCTCTTGTGACATGGTAGTTCGCAGATATGTTTTAATTAATTTCAATTTTGAAAAGCTTCTTTCCGCGAAGCAACCGTAACTGGAATAGTCAATAGGATTCGATAAGTAATCCAAACATCGAAAAAATTCACTTACATCTCGATAAAACCTCAAGAAATTAAGAATACCAATTGATTTAGTAATTTTCGATGGTAGAATTTCTTTTAATTGTCGAAGCTCATAAAACAACTCATTACCACAAATATCTTTCTCTTCCTCATGTGTCAAAAAATATTCCAAATTCATGCAATAGTCCTTCAATTTATCATCATCAACATTTTTGAATTTCAAATTTAGCAAAAAGCCAAAAATTCCTTCATAATGTTTAAATTGCTCAAACCGATCTCTAAGCGAAGTTAAAGCTTGGTCCATTATATGTAGAAAATAAGTTACTCTAAAAATTTCCTCTGGAGATTGTCTATTATAATTCTCTACGATGTCTTCATCAAATTGCTTTTTTCTACGCATAATTCTCTTTTCAAAAAATTTAGGATCAATGCCAACATTATTTGCAATTTCTTTAGCATGCTCCATCAAGGGTTCAAATCCATCTTCTCTAAGTTTTTCAAAAAAAGTTTCCAGCTTTTTAATTTTGGAGATTGCATCTTCAATATGCATTTCCTCTCGTTGAAGTAATTTACTTACTCGATTAATATTGTCTAATATCTTATACCAAATACACAAGCTAATTAGAAACTCAAAATTTTCCAAAGCATTTTGGCACAATCCTTTTGCCTCCATCATCACAACGTCCTCTTTAGAGTTATTTGCAATATCAATCAAAGCATCTCTTAGTTCCGATGATTGAAATCTTATTGCTTTAACACTTTCAATATGACTTTCCCAACGGGTTGCAGATAATGGTTTTGGAGTCAAACCTTTCACATGACTTCGAAGTATTTCCCACTAATGAGTTGAGCCAGAAAATAAAGTATAAATCTTTTGCACATACGCAAAAAAGTTTCTGGTTTTCATACATGATTTCGCCATATCACATAATGTAAGATTTAGACTGTGACTTCCACATGAAATATAGAAAGCTCTAGGATTTACATCAAGTAGCCTTTTTTGCACCCCTTGATGTTTACCTATTACAAATTCAATAAAATTAGTTAACATAATAATCAATAGTTTAAAATCAAGTTTAAGAGTATTAAGTTAAATTTAATCATTTACCTTTCAAATTCGAACCATTATCATACCCTTATCCTCTCACATCATTAATATCAAGTTTAAGATTATCCAAAACATTTTCAAGTTCTTTAACAAGACCAAGTTCGGATGTATAGTGGACGGTTATGAATCCTAGAAAGTATTCTTCCATATTGATATCACTTGCATCATCAACATTCATACATCTTATAATAATGGACATTTGCTCCTTATGACTTAAATCCGGAGTGCAATCAAGGATGATGGAGAAATATTTTGCTTTCCTTATTTTTGCAAGCATTGTTATTTTGATCTTGTTGGCCAACAAACTTATCAATTCATTTTGAATTTTATGGCTAAGATAATGATGATTTATTTCGTTTTTTACCACACGTCTAAGATGGTCTTCCATAATTGGATCAAATTCGGCCACAAATTCTATAAGTTGACAGAAAAGCCCATTATTTTTCTCATAAATCTTCTCATTTGATCCACGAAACGGCAAGTTATTTCTAGAAAGTGTTTTGAAAACGTTAATTATACGCACAATTACTTTTTTCCAACGTTGTCTTTCTTGGTCAACTTGAGCTTCCATTGCTTTATCAATTGTTTTCTTTTGTTGAAGTCCCTTATGCAAATCAACCTATTTTATAAGATTTGCATTGTGCGATGGATTACTTTCATGCTCTCTTAGCTTTTTAGATAAATTATGCCAACCATTGCATCCTTCACCGGCCAATTGAGATACCTTTTGTGTATGCTTGAAAAGTTTACAACAAAAATAATAAACTTTATCACAATCATTTGAATATACAAGCCATTTTCTTTCATGCTCTACTCTACGTGGATAGCCGCCAATGTAATCTTTAGAAGAAAAATGTCTACCATCAATCTTGCTTCTTGGAAATGCATCATTTTCTTTTAAAATCTTAATCGGACCATGTTGAATTAGCATAATTCTTTTGGTATCACTAATTACTCCCCATAACCCCGGATCAAAGTTAACATCAACATCTTTTCCAAGATCAAATGTGGTTGCATCATTACTATCTTCATCAAAAGAATTGCCAACATCTTCGTTATGTTCGTCCTCCATAACTTCTACAATATGTTGATTATCAATTTCTACATCAATATTTTCATTTATAGGATCTTCATTGTTGTCAATATCAATATTGATATTCTCATCCTCCTCCCAATCGGGTTCTTCAATTTGACCTGAAGTCTGAATTTTTTTATTTCTTACTTGAAATAAATTTGATATTGAGCCAACTAATGACTCTGTTTCTTCATCTCTCCATTGCTTTTTTTCTATTTTGATATCCACAATTTTTTCTTCTATTCCTATTTCAAATTGTGATATAACACAACATTAATATAGCAAATTTCAATTGTGTATTATTTACGTTTTAATTGCATAACACAATAATCAAATGTTTTGAATAAAAGTTTCATCAATTATATTGAATTTTTTTTTAAACAATCAAATGGTAACTAGCTAATTAGTAATTAACATCTAATAGCACAAAATAAATTATGAAGTAGCTAATATGAATGAGGGAGCTTGCGCTGCGGCACGGGTTCTTATGCAATTTGGATCGTACCCGAAAAAAATCATTTTTTGGAAAATGTGATTGTACTCGAATAAAGTTTTGTTAACATTTAACAGCCAATTCTTATGCAATTATACACAAATTAGTGAAATGGCAAATCAAAAAATTAATTTAAAGATTAGGGCATTTGATTTCTCTTAAGTAAACTTAGTCTAGGATATGGAAAAAAAATAAACTAACATATAAATATAATCCAATGGACGATTAATTGTTTTCAATTTGTTATATCAGTGAATTAACAAACTTAGTCTCGATCAATTGTTTCAGCATAAAGGATTACAGTAAACTAAATCCTAAAGAATTTATACCAGGACTAATAATCGGTATTCAATCAATCAATAAACAATCGGTATTAAATACCAGGACTGATTACAGTAAGCTTAAAGTTATCAAAATCGGTATTCATCAACAAACAATCAATACCCCATAAACTGATAACTGATAAACATAATCACATAATTTAGAAACTAGGATCTGGGAATTAGGGCAGGGGACAAATAGGCCTGACACAATAGACGACGAGCCAGCGCAGCTGAGGACACCAGGATGAGGCAGCGACGACGGACTTGAGGATTGAGGGCCTAAGATGAAGCTGATTTGTCAGTTGAACGAAATTTGGTGTGAATTGCGGATTCGCCTTTTGCAGTGGAGAATACGAGAATCGATTTTTTTTTCTGGTTTGTTGCCCCTGTGTGAAGTGTTGCCCAAGGCAAATATATCGTTTTCCTATGTCATGGGCCGGGCCTGATGCTTCTATGAGTTACTTTAGCACTTTCAAAAGGTATGTTTTGATGGTTTCGAAAGGCCTATGCTTAGTGTTTTGAAAATATGATTTGAATTCTTTCAAAAGAGGTATTCTAATGGTTTCGACAGTAAAGTTCTAAGGTTTCGAAAGCCTTAATTTTCAAAACAAAGAACCCAATCTCAATTTGTAAAGGAAAAACCCATGGCACAATAAAAGAGCTTGTAAATGGATTTTAAATTTGGAATTTTTGAAGTCGGTTGCCTTGATAAAAATAATGGGTTAAAGGGATTAACCAAATTTTCAGGTGGAAGTGATTTCAAGGATATTAAACCATAGATGTTGGTATTGTTTTTATATATGTTTCTCCTATAAATATATTCACTAAGTAATGGACCCATAATTGTGTTTTGGGGAGTAAGGGAAGAATAACCAGGTAGGTTGATCCGGTAGTGAATAAAAATTAAGTAAACTCCTAAACGAATACAGTTGCATCTAAGAGGTCATGTAGACCAGAATACAGGATGCCTAAAGACTAATCAAGGAGTTTTCATTTTAGATAGGTTCATAGTAAACCCATGAAACTATGTTTAAAGAGAGTTATTGGCAGGGGCCAACAGGTTTGTACTGAACTCATGAAAACTATATTTGGATTAAGTCATTGATAGAAGTTAATAGGTTCATACTAAACCCACGAAAACTACCATATAAGGGGAGTTATTAAAGATATCAATAGGTTCAGGGAGAACCAATGAAATAATTAAATAAAGTTATTGGTCAATGCCAATAGGTTCTTAGCGAATACCATGAGACCAGGAAGATAGTCCATCGGTTTGAAATAGGTTCTTAGTGATCCTATGAAAACTATGAAATAGTATTGGTAGTCCATAAACTTTAAACAGGTTATTAGTCAGGCCATGAAAATTACTAGTTTAATAGTGACCCTAGGAACTTTAACCAAGAAAGATATCAAAAATGAATAGGGACGGGAAATCCAGGATATTTTGCTTGTTTGCATACCATTATAATATTATAAATTGCTATGTTTTTAACCATTGTTGATGTAGGAGCACAGTATATTGTTATTATAAATTTTTAAATAAGACTGTTAAGTAGTGTGGTCTCAATAGATATCTAAATGGTTCGAGATGGTAGGTTATTATTCATACAAGGATTTATGTCTGACTTGAAGTTTATGTTCCCTCTTAAATTCTCGGGTACTCAATTGATTTTGAGTAGTTTTAGAGTTAAGATTTTTAGGTACTTCTTCATATGAATAAGCTTCCGGAGACATGCAGGAGGCAAGTTAGATATTAGGAGTTCTTTTCTATTTTGATTTCGTTGTGTTTTACTGTAAAGACAAAGATGTTTAGTTGCCTTTGTTAGACTCTGATCATCCAATGGGGCATCTTCATATGTCGCTCTTAGCTTATGTTGTAATAATTGTATTTTCTCTGAATGCGGTTCTCTAATTTGGGATTACGTAATGAATTTGAGATGATTTGAAATGGAATGAGAAATTTGTTTAATAGATTTAAAAAATTTCTATGTCCATGTGTTTCTGAAATATCAATGTATCTAACATTACTGTATTTGGTCGTCGAGGATTAATAACCATGGATGACTGCAGCATCCATAGCCGTTAGTTTTGGGCCTCTAAATGGGGAATGTTCAAGTTGGTATCAGAGCATAGGTTTATGAAAATTTAAGAAATTTAATACCTAAAATATTTTCGAAACATACTCCAATGAATCGAAAAATAAGATCAGGGTTTAGGTCAACGCTATAGTAACATACTTATATATATAAGTATGTATTTCCTTCTCTCTTAGACCGTTCTTCTGTATCTTACTTAGGTTCCTATGCAGATTTATGAGAAAGGAAGATATGGAGGCATGAAATGGAAGAGGAAATCTCAACGGAGGAGCACCACAACAAACAGAAACGTTCGACTCACTAAGAGGAACCCGGGTTGACATGCTAATGCTAGTGAAAAATGCAACTGCTAACGTATGTGCTGGAAATCCGCCAGTAGATATAGGGACGATGTATCAGTTCTTCATCAATCTAATGCAAGCTGGAGCAGCTGCTAGAGTAGCTGGGAATGTTGAAGGAGATAATCTTGTGGCTCCAATTGGAAACAACTACGCTAAGTTGAGCAGAGATTAGGAAGCCATTTTTGAGAATGAAAGATGCTATAGAAGTTGAAAATTGGCTTTTGCATTGTGAAAGAATCTTCGTCGACTTGGGATTGAATGATGAGAAGAAGAGGAGATTTGCCTCTAGCAGTTGCAGGGAGCAGCACTTCATTGGTGGAATGGTGTTACTGCTGGAGTTTCCAAGGAAGAGTTGACTTGGGCAGAATTTCGAAGGAGATTTGAGCAGAGGTTTTAGTCTGAAGTTTCTAAGTCAGCATTGTTGAGGAAGTTCATGAATTTAGTGTAGGGAGAGATGTCGGTAATTGAGTATGCTACGAAGTTTCATGAGCTGTCCATATATGGGTATGCTATTAGTGACATGGTCATCAAGAAGAATGTGAAGTTTATTAGGGGATTGAGACCCGAGATTGCTAAGGCAACCCTACCACATCTCCGAGATCCCTGTAATGTTATTGTGGAGATGCAATCCAACATGAGGAAATTCTTGCTACTTCTTGAAGGAGAAGCAAATTGAAACCTAGAGTTCTCAGGGTAAGAAGAGGAAGTTCCTTAAGAAGAAGGGAACCCAAATGGGAGAAGCTGCCAAGAAAGCAAAGTTCAATCTTGTTTGTTTCAAGTGTGATAAGAAAGGTCATTATGCTCATGAATGCTGAACATGCAAGGGGAAGAAGGCCGCTGACAAGAAGGGTGTGAAGTGCTTTAACTGTGACCAGATAGGGCATTATAAGAATCAGTGTCCAAAACTAGTAGGGCGGACAAGGGAAAGGTCTTTGCTATTGGACCATCATCTACTAGGCCAAATGCTGCTGAGAAAGGAAAGATTGTGATGGAAGGTACGCTTTTGATTCATAGTATACTGGTTAGGGTAATATTTGATACCGGTGCATCGCATTCATTTATACCTTAGTATTTGGTTGATAGATTATGTGTAGAACCCACATAACTTGTTACTTCCTTAAGGGTTGCGAATCGGAAAGGAGGGTATGCAACTCTGAAGATGAGATGTGACCAGTTAGAACTTGATTTATTAGTTCATAAGTTTGCATGCAGTCTGTATGTTTTTGATTTTGTCGATTTCGGGATCATTTTGGGTACGCATTGATTGGGTAAATATGAGGCTAGGATATTTTGCCAGGATAGATAAATATCACCGGGACACCCGGATAGTCATAATCGAATGATATTCTCAATAGAGGATTTTTACCGGAGTGCTTATACTTCATTAAGAGCTATGGAGGTAGAAGGAGAGTTAAGTCAAGTTCGAATAGCAAGAGTTGTAGATATTTTTAAGCCAGTTACAGGACTACCACCGAAACGAGCTGTTGAGTTTCGAATAAATTTATTGCAAGAAGCTGAACCTGCTAGTAGACCATCTAGACGGATGACACCTACTGAGATGTAGGAATTGAAGGTGCGGTTTGGGTTGCGGCCGTGGTATTCGTGAAGAAACCGGATGGGTCGTTAAGGATGTGTATCGACTATCATAAGTTGAACGAGAGGACGATCAAGAATAAGTATCATTTGCCAAGAATTGACGATCTATTTGATCAGCTGTCTGGAGACAAAGTGTTTTCTGTCAATTAAGAGTGGCAGAGGATAGTATTCCATTGACAGCATTTCGGACTAGGTATGGTTCATATGAGTGGTTAGTAATGCCATTCGGGTTAACGAACGCACCGGCTTTCTTCGTAGATCCGATGAACCGAGTTTTCCAAGGTACTTGGACAGATTCGTGTTAGTGTTTAGAGATGATATTTTGTATACTATAAGGATGAATAGAGCATGAAGATCATCTTAGAGTAGTGCTTGAAATGCTGAGGCAGCATCATCTGAAAGCGAAGTTTACTAAATATCATTTCTGGAAGAAAGAGGTTAAGTTTCTTGGTCACGTGGTTTATAGAAGGGTTTTTCAATCGATCCAGATAAGATTGAAGCTGTTAATAACCGAAAGATACTAGAGGCGGTCACTAAGATTAGATATTTTCTTGGACTTGTTGGCTATAAGCGGAGATTCATTAAGGATTTCTAGCGAACAGAAATGCCTTTGACTATGTTAACAAGAAAGTATGCGAAGTTTATCTATTCTGACAAATGTGAGGAAGCATTCCTTAAGTTACAACATTTGTTGACCAATGCGTCTGTGTTAGTAGTTCCAAACGGAAACCAAGGGTTGGTGGTGTATACCAAAGCATACAGAACCAGATTAGGAGCTGTGCTGATGTAGAAGGGTAAAGTCATTACTTATGCTTCATGACAGCTTAGACCACATGAAGTGAGATATCCTACTCATGATTTGGAATTGACTGTGGTGATCATTGCATTCAAGATGTGGAGACATTATCTTGTAGGGGAGAGATTTGAGCTATACACAGAACACATGTCCTTAAGATATTTATTCTCTCAGAAGGAGTTGAATATGAGATAGCATAGGTGGCTGGAGTTTTTACCAGCTTATGATTTTGGTATAGAGCATACACCTGGGAAAAGGAATAAAGTAGCATATGCTCATAGCAGAAAACACCAGAATGTGGTGCTAGCCATGTTGGCAGAATGGAAAGAATTAGAGGCTTTGACTACTTCTAGTGTACAGTTAAGATCGACTGCTAATTCTAGTCAGAGCACCGCCATGTTGTCCTGTTTGGAAATTTGACCGGTATTGATCGAAAGAATTGCTTCTAAGCATAAAGAGGAACCATTATTAGCGATAGGATTAGAAGGGTTGAGGTGGGATTGGAGATCGATGATCTAAGAGATTTTAGTCTTAACCAAAGAGGATGGTTGAGAAGGAAGAGATGGTTGTACGTTATGAATATTGAGGACTTAAGGAAAGAAGTTCTTAAGGAATGTCATCGATCCACATTTACGATTCATCCTGGAGGAACCAAGATGTATCAAGATATAAAGAGGAGCTTCTATTGGGAAGGCGTGAAGTGGGATGTTGGCTTGTAGGTTAGGCAGTGTGAGTACTGTCAACAAGTTAAGGTCGAACATCAGAAGCCGAGTGGGTTGCTTAAACCATTAGAGATACTGGTTTGGAAATGGTATCCGATACCCATGGATTTTATAGACGGGTTGCCAAAGTCGAATAGAGGAAATGAAAGTATATGGTTCATAGTGGACAGTTGACCAAGAGTGTCCATTTTATTCCAGTTAAGTCAACTAGGACGACACCTGCTTTAGCTAAGTTGTTCATGAAGAACATAGTTAGACTGCATGGAATTCCTAGTGGTATAGTTTGTGACAGTGATGCTTTATTTACTAGTGAATTCTGGAAGAGTCTACAAGATATGTTAGGTACCAAGCTTAAGTTGAGTACTGTATATCATCCTCAGACAGATGGGCAGATAGAGAGAGTCAATAAGGTACTTGAGGATTTATTGAGGGTTGTATGCTAGACTTTGGTGCATCTTGGGAATATCACCTACACTTAGTTGGGTTTTCCTATAACAACAATTATCGGACTAGTATAGGAATGATTCCTTTTGAAGCTTTGTATGAAAGGCCATGCAAATCACCAGCATATTGGTTTGAAGCTAGAGACAGATTAGTCATAGGTCCAGATTTGGTTAGAGAGGTGACAGAGAAGATTGAGTTGATCTGAGAAAGGATGAAGGAAGCTCAGTCTAGAGAGAAGAGTTACGCAAATAAAAGGTTTAAAGATCTAGAATTCTCAGTTGGAGAAAGAGTTTTTCTTAAATTATCAGTGATGAAGGGTGTAGTATGATTCAGAATGTCGAGGAAAATGGCACCGAGATATGTTGGTCTATTCCAAATTATAGAGAGGATCGGCAAGCACACATACAGAGTGGAGTTGTCGAGTAGTATGGTAGGTTTCCATAATGTGTTTCATGCATCACATCTTCCTAAGTATGTGCATGTTCCAGAGACTACTATTCCTCCGACATGGTTGAAAGATTTGAAAGTAGAATGGAATTTGTTTGGATTCTAGCAAGAGATGAGAAGAGGTTAAGAAACAAGACAGACAAGTTGGTAAAAGTTCAGTGGTGCAACAATGAGAAGGACTGTACATAGGAGATAGGAGACGGGATTAGAGATACTTATCCTGATCTACTATTAGGGTATGTTCTATATTTGCTTTATATAGACTGTTACTAGTCAGGCAGGCTAGTATGGTAGTTATAAGCGATTACAGATGATTGCTATGTTTAGTATTTACTCCTTACTAAATTTCGAGGACAAAATTCTTTAAGGAGGGGAGCTTGTAACATTACTAATTTTAATAATATTATTCAAGAAATTTAATTAGATAAATTAAATAGAATAATGTAAAGATTATAGTGATAAGGGGATTGATACTTGAAAACTAAATAGAGGCCATGCTTAATTAAATAAAATTAAAAGAATGAATTTATGGAAATGGTTTCATAAGTTAACTAATAGGAGAATAAGGCAAGGGTATCATTGGTAATAACCATCCACCATAACCCTTAACCCCTAAATCCTTATTCCTATTTTCATTCTACACACATTCATAATTCGAAAACATAAACCAAGGAGCTCAAGTCGGCCATAATCTAGGGAAAAGAGGATTAAAATCAATTAAAATAATGAATCAAGCAAGATCAAATCTCAATTTCCTTATCTAAATCAAGGTGAATAATAATCAAAACCGTCTCATTTTTATTTTTAAAGAGCATTTGATTTTGAGTTTTAAGTTTAAAACCTTTATGAGGATTTTAATGATGATAAGCTTGGATTTCATGATATGTTTGATTCTAACAAGTATGCTTGATAAATTTTTTATTCGATTTTAAGGCTAAAATCATATTTGTTGGGTTACGAATGCCATGAGGATTTAATATGTTATGTAAAATATTATTCTGGAGATGGGTTTAATTTTTCGTAGTTATCCAAGCTATGGATAATTTATTATGAATCTTCAAAGGAGAGTATGAATAATTCGATCTAAAAATTAATTTTAGTAATTATATAAAGGGACTTGGGTCCGAAATATATATATATTAGATAACATAATAAAAGTGAATATTGATGATTTTTGGGAATTTTTCCTAAGTAATTTACTAGGCAAATTAACTTGTTTAAATGGAGGACTTAAAAGTCTCAACTGTTTTGTTAAAGGGAACAGCTTCTTTATTAATTATCCTTAAATAAATTCGACAGTCTTTTAGAAAAGATTCTAGTAAAGTTTGTGGAAACCAATCATATTTTTAAAAATAGGCAAGTTAGTTGAAAAGTATTACTTAAAAATACAATAAAACAGTTTTGCATAAGTTTATTGTTTTGCCACTTCCAGGAGCTACCTTTCGACCCTATACTTCCACCCCAACCTAGTCAAAACCAATACACAAGTTATCAATGCGTTGATACGTAGTCGATTAGAGAAAGGTGGTAGGTATAGAGTTGAAACCATGATTTCGAAGGGGTCGAGGCCTTCTTTTCTCTTTCAAAAGAAATGTCTCTTGCCTTGCTTTTAAAAGAATGCTTTCGAGAAGATTATATTACTTTAATATAGCTTTCGAAATGGTTGCCGCCTTTTTGTTTAAAGGGCAGCTTTCGAATGAGTTGCCTTGTTCTTAAATCAATGCTTTCAAAAAGGCAATTTGAACCCAGTCTAAACCATGCCGCTACCTTTATACCTTTCGAATGGATTGAACTCATCAATGAGTTTGAAAAGTAGCTTATGTTTTATAAATGTAACAAGCCACTTCCCAATTATCTTGAAAGGGCTCTGGTAGCTATTTATATTAAAGGTTTCGAAGGCAATGGCTTCGAAAGGAGTTTCGAAGCTAACCTTCCAATTGTTTACTTAAAAGACTAATACTTTCGAAAGGATGGTTTCGAAGCCATCTGTTTTTCCCCCGAACTCTTTTATTTGAAGATTATTGGTTTCAAATGGGTTACTTTGCTTAAATTAACTTTGACCCAAAAGATATGTTCAAGATTAAACCCAATGGTTTCGAAAGGGGTACTTTTAAATAGTTTCAAAGCTATGCTTCTATGAGTTACTTCAAGACTTTTGAAAGGTATGTTTTGATGGTTTCGAAAGGCCTATTCTTAGTGTTTTGAAAAGAAGATTTGAATCCTTTCGAAAGAGGTATTCTAATGGTTTTGAAAATAAAGGTCTATGGTTTCGAAAGCCTTATTTTTCAAAACAAAGAATCCAATCTCAATTTTTATAGGAGAAACCCATGGCACAATAAAAGAGCTTGTAAATGGCTTTTAAATTCGAAATTTTTGAAGAAGCTTGCCTTGATAAAAATAATAGGTTAAAGGGATTAACCAAGTTTTCAAGTGGAAGTGATTTCAAGAATATTGAACCATAGATGTTGGTATTGTTTTTATTTATGCTTCTTCTATCTATATATTCACTAAGTAATGGGCCTATAACTATATTTTTGAGAGTAAAGGCAGAATAACCAGGTAGGTTGATGTAGTAGTGAATATAAATTAAGTAAACTCCTAAATGAATAAATTTGCATCTAAGAGGTCAGGTAGACCAGAATATAGGATTCCCAAAGACTAATCAAGAAGTTGTTAGTTTAGACAGGTTCATAGTAAACCCATGGAAACTATGCTTAAAGAGAGTTATTGGCAAGCACCAACAGGTTTGAAATGAACACATGAAAACTATATTCGGATTAAGTTATTGACAGAAATTAATAGGTTCATAGTCAACGTATGAAAACTATGATATAAGGAGAGTTATTGGAGATACCAATAGGTTCTGGGAGATCCCATGAACTAATTGAATGAAGTTATTGGTGGGGACCAATAGGTTCTTAGTGATCCCATGAAAACTGTGAGACCAGACATATAGCCCATAAGTTTGAAATAGTTTCATAGTGATCCCATAAACTATGTAATAGATAGTAGTCCATAAACTTTAAATAAGCTATTAGTCAGCCCATGAAAGCTACTAGGTTATTAGTGACCCTAGAAAATATAACTGAGACAGTTAGTCAACAATAAATAGGGATGGGAAATCCAAGATATTTTTCTTGTTTGCATATCATCACAATATATAAATTGCTATGTTTTTAACCATTCTGGATACATGAGCACAATATATGGTAATTATAAATTTTTGGATAAGATACTAGTAAGGGGAAAACCCAATCCGCTAAGCGACTTGATCTCACTAGATATCTAAATGGTTCAAGATGATAGGTTAATATTCATACCAGGTTTTATGTCCGACTCGATGTTTATGTTTTCCCCTTAAAATCTCGACTGTTCAATTGATTTTGAGTAGTTTAAGAGTTGAGGTTTTCAGGTACTCCTTTGGACAAATAAGCTTCCGGAGATGCGCAGGAGGTAAGCTAGCTATTAGTAGTTCTTTTCTATTTTGATTACGTTGTGTTTTGATGTAAAGGCGAAGATGTTAAATTTCCTATGTTAGACACTGATCATCTAAGAGGGCATTTTATATGTCGCTCTTAGCGTATATTATAATAATTATATTTTCTTTGAACATGGTTTTCAAATTTGGGATTATGTAATGAATTTGAGATGATTTGAAATTGAATAAGAAATTTGTTTAATAGATTTAAAAATTGTCCATATCTATGTATTTCTGAAATATCAAAATATTTAACATTACCGTATTTGGTCGCCAAGGATTAATAACTATGGATGACTGCAGCATCTATAGCCGTTAGTTTTGGCCCTCCAAGTGGGGGATGTTACACCATGATTACAAATGGAAGGCCTTCAGAACATTATCTTCGTATGGTGTGCATTTTAGGATGAACGCGGGATCAAGTCGAGATACGAGTGCATTAGCAAGCTTGGACGTACGTCCGACGCTTGTAGGAAAAATTGCTACAAGACAATGAGTGCACTTATTATTAGATGAAAGAATTAGAAAATTAGAGATGGATGTGGAAGTTGAAGGCCTAAGTGAATTTAAGATAGACTTGAAGAGATGGCTTAGGAAGAAAGAAAGATTGTGTGTCCCGAGTGTGGAAGATCTTCGAAGTGAAGTATTGGAAGAGAGTCATCAGTCTAAGTTTATGGTTCATCCAGGAGGGAAAATTGTAACACGATATGAAGCGTATGTTCTTTTAAGAAGCGATGACAAGTAAAGTTTTTCAGCATCAAAAGCTAAGTGGATTACATCAATCTTTGGTGAGGTTCAACTTGGATTTTGTAAATGGATTATTGAAGCCGAGAGCTACAAATGATAGCGTACGAGTAAGATTCAACTGATTGACTGTTAGCGCTTACTTTATTCCAGTAAAGATGATTTGAACGGTAAATAGCTTAACGAAGCCATATGTTAAGAAGTAGGGAGACTTCATGGGATTCCAAGAACCATTGTTTTTGATAGAGGTCCATTGTTTACCTATGAGTTCTAGAGAAGTTTGCATAATACTTTAGGCACATAATCAAACTTGAGTATAGATTACAACCCATAGGTAGATGGTCACATAGAGAGGGTGAACTAAATTCTAAATGATTATCTAAGAGAATGTGTCCTAGATTTTGGAGGATCTCGGGAAGATCATTTGCATTTGGTAGAGTTTGCCAATAATAATAATTACCAGTTGAGTATTAGAATGGAACTATTCGAAGCACTTCATCTAGACTGTGTAAGTCACCATAACATCCCTCGCTTGGTGGTCCAAAACTAACGGCTAGGGATGCTGCAGTCGTCCATAGTTATTAATCCTCGACGACTAAATACATTAACGTTAGAAACATTGATATGACAGAAACGCTAGAATATAGAAAATTTTAAAACATCAAACAAGTGCCACCTTCCATTCCAAAAAAATTCAAATTCATTACATAATCCCATTACAAGAACCACGTTCAGAGAAAATATACTTATTACAACATATGCCAAGAGCAACATATGAAGATGCCCCCTGGATGATCAGAGTATATATAGGCAGTTTAATAATTTTGCCTTTACAAAACAACACAGCAGAATTAAAATAATAAAGAACTCTAAGTAGCTATCATGCCTCCTGCATGTCTCTAGAAGATTATTCGTCTAATGAGGTACCTGAAAACCTCAACTCTCAAACTACTCAAAATCAATTGAGTACCCGAGAGTTTAAGGAGAAAACATAAATTCTGAGTCAGACATAATGCCTGGTATGAATAATAATCTACCATCTTAAACTATTTAAATATCTAGTAAGACCATGCCGCTTAGCGGAACAGGTTTTCCCCTCACTAGTATCCTAAAACCTTTATAAAACCATATATTATGCTCCTACATCCACAATGATAAAACAGTTCAAAACAATATAATGATATGCAAATAAGTAAAACAATTCTGGATTTCTCACCCTCATTCACTCTAACTAACTATCTCATTTATAGTTTCCAGGGTCACTATTAACCTATTAGTTTTCATGGGCTGACTAATAACATGTTTAATACTTATGGACTCCCTTTCCAATTTTATAGTTTTCGTGGGCTTACTGTTAACCTGTTTAAATTTATGGACTCCCTACCCAATTTTATAGTTCTCTCTGAACCTATTGATAACTCCAATCACTTTCCTTTTATCCTAGTTTTCATGGGTTGAATAGGAACCTATTGACATCTGTTAGTATCTTAATCCAGATATAGTTTTCATCGGCTAGCTACCAACCTATTGGTCTCTTCCAGTATCAAATCACGGTTTTCATAGGCTAACTGTAAACCTATCTTCCTGAAATTTTCATTTATAAATAGTTTTTATGGGCTTACTATGAACCTATTGGCCCCTGTCAATATCTATTTCCTATACACAGTTTTTATGGGTTTACTATGAACCTATTGGCCCATACCAATATCTTTAATTAATTTAATTTATATTCACTTCTGGGTCAACCTAACTGGTTATTCTTTCCTTCTGCAAATTACTGGTTATGGGTTCATTATAATGTGAATATATATATATATATATAGATATATATATATATATATATGTATATGTATATATATATATGAAGAAGCAAACATATTAACATAACAATACCACTCCTGTAGGTTTAATATCCCTGAATTCATTTTAGATAAAACTTGGTTGATCCCTTTAACCCTTTAATCAAGGAAAACTTCTTCAAAACTCCATTTCAAAGCACTTTACTTATGCCATGGTTTTCTTTTAAAATGAGATTGGGTTATTTGTTTTGAAAAACTAAGGCTTTCGACACGTTCAAAACTTTGCTTTCGACCTCACTGGATAACTTCCTTCGAAAGCATAAATCCCTTTTCAAAACAATAGGCCCCTACCTTTTGAAATACTTTAAAACCTCTCTTTTGAAACCTTTCAAATGTAATAAAGAATTACTTATTAACTCTTAGAAGCATATCTTCGAAACCTTTGAATGTACCCCTTTCGAAACCTTTGAAAGTACCCTTTTTGAAACCTTTTGAAGTATCCCTTCCGAAACCATTGAAAGTCTGTCTCCCAAAACCATCGGGTATATATTTAAAAATCTCATTTGGATCAAAGTGAATATAAGAGAAATTATCTCTTTTGAAACCATTCTTTACAAGTATTGGGAAAAACATGATGGCGTCGGCACCACCCTTTAGAAAGCTTCAAAACCTTTAAGCAAAACACTAAAGGATAGCATCGAAACCCCCTTTCGAAGCCATTTCCTTCGAAATCCTTAGACCCTTTCAAAAGCATTTAGGAAATGGCTTAGAACATTTTTAAAACAAAACTACCATTCGAAAGCATTGATGACTTCAATATACTTGAAAGGCAAAAGAATGGCAGCAGTGGTTCGACTAGATTGGAATGCCTACTTTCGAAAGCATTAATTTATAGTTAAAGGAACTCGTTTGAAAGCTATTACAAAATCCCTTCTAAAGCATCTATTTCGACTCCTTCGAAAGCTTTTATGAAAACCAGGCAGGCGCTTAATATTTGAAAACAAAGCAAATGTTTCGACCCCATCGGAACTAAATGCTTTCGACACAATGCCTTCCACTTTTCCTCTAGTCCACTACGTACCATCTAAGTGATACCTTGTGTATTAGTTTCGACTGAGTCGAAGCGGAAGCTATGAGTCGAACGGTATTTCTAATAGAGGCGGAACCTGCTTTTCCAAGTAAAAGCTGATTAATGCCAATTAAAGCAAATTCAATCTAATAACCTTCTCACGTGTAAACATGTGATTGGTTGCCTCAGCTTTTCATTTATTTACCAAAATAAATGCGGCTTAATTTTAGATCGAAACCAAGGTTAATTTCGCAAATAAGCCCTTCCATTAGTAAAACAATTAAATCATTTACGTCCTCCTTTAAAAATAATTTAATTCACATAGTAATTCAATTAAGAAAAATCCCCAAAAATCACAAAAATTCACTTTTAATAAGTTATCTAACATATGTAAATTTTAGACCCAAATTCTTAATAAAATTTCTGAAATAATTTCTAAACCCAATTAACCATATTTTCCTTTGAAAATTCACAGTAATCTTTTCATAACTTGGAAAATTATCAAAATTAGAACTCAACTCTAGAATCATGTTTTACATAACATAATTTTTTTCCATGGCATTCAAAGATCAATTACAATCGGTTTTTCCCTAAAACCATATAAATCCTCATTTAAACAATTTTGTTTATCCATCAAATTATAATTCAAGCATATCATCATCCAATTCACTATAAGAACGAATTTAATCTTAAATCCAAAAACATATGATCATAAAACAAAATAGAGATGGTATGAATTATTGTTCATCTTAGTTTGGATAAGGACTTTGATATTTGATTTGAGATAAATTCCCCTAGCTTGAATCCTAAGCTATTACTTTCTTCTTCCTCTTTCTCTTAATGGCAGGCTTATTTAGCTTTCTTTCATTTTTTTAGTTATGATAAATGAATGTGAATGGTATAAGGATGGAAATATATAAGGGTAATGGTAACAAACTAATTCCCAATATGCCCTTATGCAATTTAATTAGCTTAGAAACCATTCTTAAGCCCATTTAATTAATTAATTGAGCATGACCCCTTTGTATTTATTCAAATCTCAATTCCTTTATCGCTTAACATCTACATTATTCTATTTAATTTATCTAACTAAATCTGCTGAATAATGGTATTAAAAATTAGGGGTGTTACAGTCATCTATATATTAGTTGGACACGAGAGATAGACTCGTGTTAGGACCCGACTTGGTAAGAGATGCTACCGAGAAGACGGATTTGATTCATGCTAGAATGAAAGTTACACAATTAGGGCAATGGAGTTATGCTAATAAAGATGATAGGAAATAGAGTTCGTAGAGGGTGACCAAGCGTACATGAATGTTTTACTAACACGAGGTGTGATGAACTTTAGGAGGGCAAGGAAATTGATCCTAGCTATGTACATCCATTTACAGTGATTAAGAGGATTGGTAAAATCAAATGTCGAGTCGATTAGGACCCTAGTATGGTGGTTAAACCAAGGACGATATGGGATTTATCTTACATATGTTAGAAGATCGGAAGAGATAGTAGGTCATGAAACAAAGGAGTTAGGGACAAAGTTACCAAATATTTTTGCGTCCAGTAGAGTAATGATAAGGATGATGGTGCCTATGAGGTAGAGGGTAAGATTAGGAATATCTATCCCGAATTGTTTTAGACATTCAAGAATTATAGCAGCGTCCTTTGTTAGTCTATTGTATGAATTAGCAGTGTAACTAGTATATCTTATGTTATGATAAGATTATGTGTTAGTATTGCATCGGTGCATTACGATTGATGATTTACATTTGTAGGGTATTAGTGCAACTATTGTACTTCTATATACTTTGTGTGATATTGGTTTTACGCTAGCAGGTTGTTATTGTGATAATTTTGTGTGTATGCTTTGTTTTAATGACATGGGTTCATTCCTTTACCTTATTCGAATTTTGAGAGTGAAATTCCTATAAAGAGGGGAGACTTGCACCCCATATTTTGAAGTTCCATAATGAAATTAAATTAGCAATGAAAATTTACTAAATTATAATTAAGTGAATTTAGTTAAAATAATTACACAAGGAGAATATAATTAATTAAGTGTAGGGCGCATAAAAATATTAATTGAGTGAACCATCATTAAGTAGTGTAAATTAAATTTGGCTATAAATATAAAAGCAAAAAACGAATGTTTTAAGGGATTTTATATTAAGAGGATGAATTAATAAGATTAGGCAAGGAAGAATATTACCCAAATGCATATCTTTCCCTTTGTCCATATTTAATTTTTCATTAAATTTTTTTAAACAAACAACCATGGTTGGACATTTCTTGGGAAAGAAAAAAGAAGAGGGAAAGAAACTATAGATTCAAACTTGATTTGTGGAAGATGAGACTTATAGTGAAATAACTAATCTAGGTAAGTAATATTTACCCAATTTTTCTGTCGAATCTCTTTAGGTTTGGATTTTATAATTTCTTTAGTGTTTTGAATGTTGATGAACGTGTTTCAGAGATAACAGAATGATTGTATACATATTTAGGAATTACAATTTATTATGAATTTTCTAAGTTGAAAATGGGAAGTTTAGTTGTAATTAATATTTAAATTGAATACTTTTATTTTAAATGTTTATTGATAGCAAAGGAAAGTATTTTCGAATTACTATGAATTTTTGGGAACTTTCACATGGTTTTTCAAATTAATATGAACAAAATAATAAGGAATAAAACATCACTAATCAATGAAATAATTAGAGAGAGTAATCAGTTAAGGCATAATTAAAGGAATAGATTTCAGCAAGCATTAGATATTTCAACCAAAAATCAAAAGTAACAAATGAGAATGTGACATATGTAAAGAATTAGCTAAAAAGTAGTTACCTCATGAAGGAAAATATATGGTTACAAAATGTCTATGCCATATTCTAAGATTTTTTATTTGAATTTCATAGGGATCAAATTTATAAAGTGAAATAACAAGGTATAATGTAATAACTTATATTTAATGATAAAACGGTAAAACTTAGGGAAGCTAAAGTAAGGATAAATAGGACTTATCTAATAAGATCAAAAGATTTTGATCTAAAATATGAAAATCTATCAATGTGTAGGGTAAATAACTATTGAATAAAAGAAATAGATTAAACTAAGATCATAAAACATACCAACTCATGGAGTTATTGAATAACACAAGACTAAGGCTTAGTGAAGTCTCTATTCAAAGAGTATATGGTAGGGTGCCAAGATTTTGAATGTCTATTAGGATGAATTCAAGAATTTCAACTCTAACGTGAGTAATAACATCAAAATAGATGTATTTTAAAGAAAGAATCGGCAACATGAAATGAAATTATTTCTGAAACTAGGAGGGGCTACTACACGAAGTAAGTATGCTTGCTAGAATGTATTGTAGGTGTTTACATTCAACCTCCTAGAAGAGTCAAGGTGGCTTCCATGTGAAATGAGTAGCTATTTCATTAGCAATGTTGTTTGAGAAAAAGATAAATTAATGATAGAATGACCTAAGGAGTTAATCACTAAATAAAGTTAAGGATAATTTTAAGATTGACATCTAAATAAGAGTCTAGGTGGTGCATGTGGATGTATATGATTAGTGTATGACATGGTTCATAAAATATTGACAAGTATAGGGTATATTTAAACTAAAATGGATGAATATATGACATGGGTCATAAATGAATAATAATTATAGAGGGTACTTATGTTTGGAATGATGCTAACATGTATGCTTATGATACGATGATTTATTACATGGTATGGTATAATTTCAATTGATGATTTTAGTAAAGGGAACATTCATTTCGGTAGGCAGTGTAGTCTTACTATATGTTGTGATTAGGAAACGTATTACTCATACCAAGCTTTATGTCTACCCTATGTTTTTATTATTGTTTTCACCATAGACTCACAGTAATCAGATTTTCTTGGAGATGAATAAGGATCCCTACGGTGAGAAGGAGGCTTAGCTAATAATAAGTTTTATTCAAATTTTGTTGTTGTAAAAACCGATTAAGTACTTGTGTCACCATCTTTATATGTCAAGCACGACTGAATTATCTATGTTTCTATTATATTTGTCATTGTGTGGGCATGATTTAGGTAATGAAAAATGGAAATACGATTTTATGTAATGAAAACCATTTAAATACTACGCTTACTTAATATTGTTGGACAAAAATAATCGATCTCATTTTATGCATGAAAATAATTTGAGTAAAGAATCCACCCTCCTCTCCATGTTATGGTCGTCCCTCTATGTTTGGGCTTCCAAACTTTGAGCCTAATTGATTTAACATTTAAATATATTGTTTAATTAAATCTGCATATAACTTTTATACATAGTTTTATTTAATTTTAAGGCTTCAAATAAATAATTTATATGCAAGAAAAATTCAACACAACATTTGTATTAATTTTCTTATTAATTTATAACATTTATAAATTTATATTAAACTGGTCGAACTTGGAAATTAAATGATAACACAGATGTATTGACTCTCTGCTTTGAACTCATTTCTCAGTGAATATTTAAATAATTTAAATACTGAAAAATGTACGAACTTTGTTCAAGTACATTATCGAGCACATGTTTAATTGCTTATAGATTACTAAGGTGAAATCCAATTTCTAATCTTTATTAACTTGCACCTAATAATGATATATGATGCATGATTTCTTTTCATAATCATTATACCACTTAGATATCCAGAGTTTGGTCTAAGGTTAAAAATTCTATTAATATCCATTGTTAATTGCGTACACTAAATAAAACCCTTAATTCAATCCGATAAAATTTGTTGACTAATCGATTTACACTGGTCAGGGATTTTCACTTTATCTTGACTACTAATTACGGTGATGCTGACCTTCTACAACGAATGAGATAAATCCTCTCTTTGGTATTTTTTTATTTCAAGTAGTTCAACGTGTATCCAACTAAGATTGTAACAAGGTACATATGCCATATGCTTGATCATAATCAAACTATAGACTAACTACGTAAGATTGACAATACCCTTATGTTTGAAAACCACTTCACTTCGTTACCATGTGATCATCTATTTTGACTTAATTGTATTAACCTAGAGAAGACTCTCGTCTAATCATTCTACGATTGTTCCAAATAACCACAAGTACCTAATCCTCTGGTACCTCAAACAGTCATGAGTATTTACCATCCAACGTATAAAGAGTGTCGTGTATACTAGTCTTAAAGGATATATCGATATCCTTTTCTCGATACACCTTGAATAGGAATATATAAGGAATTAAAATTTAAATTTTAACTCAATAATCATGGCAATGAATACATTCGTAACTGCAAACGATAATATACTTCCACTACTAGAACTACATTGTATTCCAACGCCTAATTTCCAACGGCCTCCAACGGCATTTCCAACGGCTTCCAACGGCTCGTTGGATCTTGACGTAACCGTTTGAAGCCGTTGGAAATTCACCGTTTGCGGCCGTTGGAAGCCGTTGGAAAATTTCCTGCATATTTTCCAGAGACCGACCTTCAGTTCATTTTTCATCTTCCCCTTTAAACCTTTTCCCCCAATTCCACCATTCCACCACCTCCAACCTGCTACTTCCGGCCCAAACACCATCCCAACCACCTCCGACGCCATCTAGAAGCTGCTCCGGCCCATCTCCACCCTTCTAGCTCTCCAAATCGGTAATTTTGCTTGATTGATTCCTACTTGTTAGTGTATGCATATTACATCATGTTATCCCCTAATTGCAACTATTATACCATAATGAACAAGTTATTATAACCGATTGAAAATTTTGTAATTTAGGATATTGCATTATAGTTTATGTTGATTTGGTTAGTATATTAAACGTATGTGCGTGATAGAGTTTATTGCGTTTGAAAGCCATTAGAATGGATATTGCATTTGTGCGAACACGAGTTTTGTATTTGTGCGAATACGTGAATTGATTTAGTGTGTAAATGAATTTGTAATAAATGAATTTGTAATAAATGAATTTTGTGTACAAATTTTGTGTATAAATGAATTTAGTTCTTATGTAATAAAACGGTAAATATAAACGAATATTAATTAAACGAGTTATATATTTAAATTTAATATAAACAAATATTTAAATCCTTAGATATATTTGGCCCCGTCTAACAAGTGTTGTATATGATCGTTTTTGGGATATTCGTTTTTTCCACAAAACGGACAACTCTAATCATCTGATACATCATTTGTCGGATTTGTCCCTATATTGGACAAGTTACAAACACTATAAAGTAATTATATTCCATCAATCATATCACTTTAAACGGTTCACAAAATTTCGACGGCATTTCCTTTACGTTCCTTGTGTACACGCATTTGTGTACGATACAAGGAACACGGGGGAAATGTTGCCGAAATTTTGTGAATCGTTTAAAATGATATGATTTACGGAATATAATTACTATTGTGTTTGTAATGGGAAGTAGGATGACCGACCATCAAAGAAAGACACATAAGTGGCAATGAAACAATAGTTGCTTATTTAAAATAAAGTTTGTGAAATTAGCAGTTTGCGGCCGTTGGAAGCCGTTGGAAAATTTCCTGCAAAATATAAAATGAATGATTTATAACATTTTTACTCTATCATAGGTTTTCTAGTAGGGAAACATGGTCAATTACTTTAATGATCGGAGCTGGATGTATCAAAGAAGGGAAATTAGTGGCGCAATAAGCAAACTTTTTCTAAAAGGGGTACAAGTGTTCATCGAATTTGCTATAGGTAATATCGCAAACGATGAAGAAATTCGTTGTCCGTGTAGTAGATGCAAATTGTTGAACTATTTAGAACCGAATATGGCTAAGGTTCATTTGCGCCAATTTGGTTTCGTACCCAATTATTTGCTGTGGGATCGTCATGGAGAAATTGTAGCCCCCTAATAATCAAGAACAGTCGGTGGAGGTCATCAGCGAAGAAGGTAGTACGAATTTCATAGAACATATGGTTGAAGATGCAGCACGATCAATGTTCCCTACCATTGTAATTGATAACGACGATGTTAACATCGAAGAAGAACCAAATGTTGGAGCTAAAAAAATATATGATTTATTGGATCATGCTAAAAAACCCTTTGGAATGGATGCTTAAGCGGCTCTCAATTATCGGTAACTGCAGAATACATTGCAATGAAATCAAAATACAACCTTACAGAAGCTGGATTTACGGCTGTTGTGCAAGCTGCTAAATGTCATATGCCATCCGATAATTTAATGTGCGAAAATTATTATGAAGTGAAAAAACTTATGTCATCTTTCGATTTGCCATATCAAAAAATAGATACATGTTTAAAGGGTTGCATGTTGTATTGGAAAGAAGACATCAATCTTAGAAATTGTAAAATATGTAATCAGGAAAGATACAAATCGAGGAAAAAGAAGGGAAAAGAAGTTCCGTACAAGCGTATGCATTATTTTCCCCTCACCCCTAGACTTCAACGATTATATGCATCATCTGTAACAGCGCATCATATGAGATGGCACAGTGTGGGAACACCTCAAGAAGATACGTTGACACACCCAGCCGATGGAGAAGCATGGAAACAATTTGACAAGAAATATCCCGATTTCGCAGCGGAGAGCCGAAATGTTAGACTAGGTTTATGTACAGACGGCTTCTCACTGTTTTCTCGGTTTGGTTCTAAATATTCATCTTGGCCTATAATAATCACACCTTACAATCTACCTCCGTGGATGTGTATGAAAACTCCATATATGTTTCTCACGATTGTCGTCCCTGGTCCTGATGATCCGACACAAGGCATTGATGTTTACTTATAACCGTTAATCGAAAAGTTGATAATATTATGGTATGAAGGAGTTGAAACATACGACATATCAAAAAATAAAAATTTTCGGATGTTCGCTTCTTTGTTATGGACTATTAGCGATTTTCCTGCATATGCAATGCTTTCGGGTTGGAGTACGGCCGGTCGTTTTGCTTGTCCTTATTGCATGGAAGAAACACGAGCATTTTCTTTGCCAAATGGAAAGAAAATTTCATGGTTTGATTGTCATCGATGTTTTCTTTATATTAATCACCCTTTTAGAAGAGACAAAAAAAACTTCATAGCTAATAGACATGAGACTCTACGACCACCAGCGGTTTGGTCAAGCGAGGATATATATGAACTTGTAAAAGATTATCCATAGATACACGAGACTGGACAACAAGAAGAAATTCAAGGTAAATCGACGTTTCATAATTGGTGCAAACAAAGTATATTCTGGGAATTGCCTTATTGGAAAAATCTATTAATCCGTCATAACATTGACGTGATGCATAACGAAAAAAACGTATTTGATAATATGTTTTATACAGTTTTGAATGTGAAGGGCAAGACTAAGGACGATTTGAAATCTAGACGTGATATAAAGCAAATATGCAATCGTCCGGAGCTTCATATGACTCCCGACAATAAAAAACCCAAAGCATGCTATGAACTAGACAGCAACCAAGTTAAAGTACTGTTACAATGGGTGGAAGGATTACGATTTCCCGATGGAATTTCCTCTAATCTTCGTAGATGTGTCGACTATAAAAATGGGAGACTGAGTGGAATGAATAGCCATGATTGTCATGTAATGATGGAAAATTTGTTACCCATCGCTTTCAAAGAATTGTTACCGGTAAAAGTTGGACGTTAATAACAGAACTTAGTTTATTTTACAAGGAGCTTTGTTCAACTACGTTAAAAGTTGACCATCTACTTAAACTTGAAGAAGAAATTCCTATACTGCTCTGCAAACTGGAGAAAATATTTCCTCCGGGTTTCTTTAATGTAATGGAGCATTTACCTGTTCATCTTCCATATGAAGCACGTCTTCGAGGTCCTGTGCAATATGGATGGATGTATCCATTCGAAAGGTATGTTACTATATTGAGTATGTAAATATTGATTTAAGTATAAATATAGTAGTTAATACTTAACCCAAATATTTTTTATTAGGTACTTTAATCATTTAAAGAAAAAAGTGAGACAAAAAGCTCGAGTTGAAGGTTCTATTTGCAAATCATATATCGAAGAAGAAGCTTCTTTCTTTTTCTCTCATTATTTTAAAGACCATGTGAACTTATCATTTGTAAGTGTTCCGCGTAATGACGATCAGGCCGTTGAACAAGATTCTTCTTCTGAATCAGTATTATCTATTTTTAAACAACATGGCCGACATGTTGGAAAATGTGAGGAAGTATGGCTAGATGATAAAGAATACCATGTAGCACACACATATATTCTTCTTAATTGTCCTGAAGTTGCACCATTTGTTAGGTAATTAGCACGTTCCAAGTTTTGTTAAATTTAATACTACACTTGTGAATAAATAATAATGTAATATATCATGTTTGTGTTTGCAGTATTTATGAATCAAAAAATCCAGGCGGCGATTTAAGCAAAGATTTCAGTACTTGGTTTTCGAAATACGTTTCTGATCCCACAAATAATGTGCTCGATAAAGGACTGAAACATTTGGCGTTTGGACCGAAAAGAAAAGTTAATACGTATCCAATATTTTTTGTTAATGGATATAAATTCAACATCAAAGAATACGGTGCTGAAAAATTAACAAACAATACTGGTGTATTTGTTAAAGGCAGTGATGACCCTAATAATCATATAAATGATTTTTATGGCGTGTTAACTCAGATATTGTAGTTGACATATTTTACAAGACTCGTGGAGGATGTTTATTTGTTTAGATGCAACTGGTTCAGCAATGTTCCAGGTTCTGGTATTAACGTGCATCCAAAATATAATCTTATAGAAATTAAACATACCTCGCGTTATCAAAAGTACGACCCATTTATACTAGCCAAACAAGCCCTACAAGCTTATTATGCCCCTTATCCATCTCTAAAAGGGGATAAAGCAGATTGGTCTGCGGTTTTTAAAACCAAAGCAAGATTTAATTTCGATGGACAAAATATTCCAGACGAACAAGCCTATCAAGCAGATCTGGAGGAAAATGCTGAAATAGCAATTACAGACGATCAAACTGATTTTGGACCTTTAAATGATGAGACAAATGTATTAGTCGAAGCATTTGAGAGTGTAGAGGAAAACGATATAGAGCACGAAACCGAGTCTGAATCAGAAAACGATGAGGACGACAGAGTAATATCCGGTAATTTTTAAAAGTATTCACATTACATTGATCTCTGATTAATAATGCATTTATCCAATTTATACAATTTTAATGACAATAAGTGTATACTCACACACTCAACACATACACAACATGATACATTTGTAGCATATTGTATTACATTTTTTAATGGTTCATCATATCATGATTATTATGAATTGTATATGTATGTATATATGGCAGGTATATATATTATGTCCGGTTCTGGTTCCGGTTCTGGGTCTCGACGACGTGGCTCTTCACGTCATATTGGAGAGAGTAGTGGTGAGCCACCAGCTCGGCCACTTGTTTACTTGCAGCCTAAGGCAGATGAGACGTAAGTATCATAATTAGCAAGCATAGCATTTTAATTTTTTAATTGTACATGATATATCTACAATTGTCTAAAGTTCAATTTTATATTTAACGCAATGGATTTGAGTTGGAGCCATCCAAAGTGGTTCTGAACATTTCGAAGCAGACCTACATGGCTAGGATGACCGATTGTTAGCCCAAGTGGGGCAAGATCCCCGACGACGTGAGAGAGACGATTTGGCAAGATTTTCTGGTAAGTTTATACCGCTTTACAAGATGATTAATTAAATACAAATAAATAATTAGTAATATTTTCTCATTGTACAGGGCGCCATAGATTTGCAAGAGCATGACGTCAATTTAGTTCAGCGACACTGGAACTCCAGGATCGCGAAGAACTATAGGGAGACTATGTCGGAGATTAAAAAAGTAGGAAAGAAGCCCAAGTGGATGAGCGCGACTGTATGGGAGAAGTGGGTTGAGTGGTGGAACTATGAGGAGTTCGAGGTAAATCTACAATAAATCTCAGCAATTTTTTACCGTTTAATAAATAATTAATCATTGTAAATTTGCAGGAGGAGTCAACTAGGAACTCGGCAAACAGGAGCAGGAATCCTGTATCACACCGTGGAGGCTCCAAATCTTTCCAGCGAAGATTTGGTAAATTTATCTTTTATCACATTTGTATATTGATCAGTTCAGTAATTAGTTATGTACAGTTAAATTATCCAAATTATCAATTGCAGGAATGAGCTCGTGGAGGCTCTGTTGGCTTAGTGGACGTGTTTACTCACACCCACGCGTCTAGGCAAGTAGATGAGGCTGGCAATATCATATATCAGTGGGGTGATCAAGATAGGGCGACCGAGGCATATGTATGCATTTTTTAATTTCTAATACTTACACCGATAAGTTTATTAATTTCTAGCTATGCAAAATAATTACATGCTACTATTTTTCAACTGAAATTGTTTTTTTTTTCATTATAGTCGAGGTTGCAGGAGGCATAGGCTTATGCGCTTCAGCAGTCTGGACGTGATGCGCTGGCACAGGAGGAGCAGGATAACATTTTTACCGCTGTTATGGATTCGGCGTAACGGAGTAGACGTTTTGGCTTCGGGAACCTAACGGTAATTAATCCTTTTACATATGTATATATAATGTTATAATATTTTATATGATGAGACAACCCTTTTGCCATTATTTCTATTTGCAGGCTCGACAAGCTCAAAAAGACCAAGACAAAGAAGAAATCAAGGAGCTTAGAGCTATGGTTGAGCAGCTACGGGAGGAGAATCGTCTACGAGCCATCCAGGTGGAGCAGCTGGATCAAAAGCTTGCGCAGTATTTGCAGAATCATGGTACCCTTCCTTCGTCGTCTGGTGCTTCTGGAGGCGACGAGGATCCTTGAGGAGGTATGTTTTTGAGTATTTGTGTTTGAACAATGTATATATTGACTTGGAGATGTTTTGATGTTGATGGTGATGTTGTATATATTGGTACGGAATGGGTGAGAAATATTTTGATGGTATGTACATGGTTTATGGACATTTGTTGATGGTATGTACGTTGATGGTATGTACATTGATGGTATATTTTGTGATGTTTGATCGGTTTGGTTTGTTTATATTGGTGTTTTATTGATTTATGTGTGTTGTTTGTATTGATATTGATATATATATGTGTGGAATTGATTGGAAATGGAATGGAAATTGAATGGATTCACTACAACAAAACAGCCATTTTACAACGGGCAATGCCCGTTGTAAAATGGATTTCGCAACGGGCATGAGCCCGTTGTATTAGGCCTCGTTGTAATAGATCGGCCATATTTTACAACGGGCAATGCCCATTGCAATACACCTTTTTACAACTGGCAATGCCCGTTGTAATACATGATATTGCAACGGTTTCTGACCGTTGCAAAATAAATGCAAATTTTAAAAAAAATTAAAGCAGCATCCATGCAATATATCCATACTAATACTAAATATTGTCGTAAAATAATTAAAATCACATACGAAAAGTCTAAAAGCTAGAGTCATAGAATTCTAACACTCCAAAAAGTTAGATAAGTTTACATGCCAAATAATAAAGCATTAACACATAACAGTCCGCTACAAATATCATGTTCTAAGTACAATCATACTATACCACAAACTTACAAATATCAAAAGCCCTCTTGCAGCATTGTGGATGCGGCTCAAAGCGTATTGGACCCTCCACAGCTCACGCTTACATTGGAGCCCGTATTCTCTAACTAATTTAAGCTCAGCATCTAGATGTTCTTTTTCTTATGGCCGTCATGGCTTCTTGCAGTGTGCTGTTACAAAGCTATGATGAATTTACTCCCTACAAAGGGCATACTTAATCAAAAATATATCCAAGTCAATCCAGAATGTGTTATGTGATTGAGAGGCAGAAAGTGTAGATCATCCTTTTTTAAATTGTAAATTTTATGCCTTCATGTAGAAATGGTGTAGAATTAAACTAAAAATTGGCCAACAAGTCATTCTTGGGAACTATCAATTACAACAGAAATTCAGCATATGCAAATGCAATTCAACGGCAAGTGCAAAAACAATGATTTAGCAAGAATTGCATTTTCAGTATGTGTTTGATACTTGTGGAAGGAAAGAAACGAGCAAATTTATAACAATATAAATCCTATGGGGTACAAGGTTGGATGTAGTATACAGATTGTGAAGTGGTTAATGTGAATTACCTCACTAATAGTATGATGAATATGACAATACATTTAGCACGTCCCCAGTTAAAGCATATCTATATTAATATGATCAACAAACATAAACATTAAATTATTAACTATCTATTTTTCCATGTCCTTCGATCCTTTCAAAAGGTGAAGCCATGAAACTAATATAACAACATCAAGAAGAGATGTCAAAACAGAAAAAAAGACCAAGCAGGTTATCGCCATATATTATAAATATACCATTGACTTGTTGATTTTACAAATACTTACAAATCCACAAAAAATAATTGGATTGTACATTTCATAAACTTTTATTCACAGAAAAGTATAAAATGAACATATTTTACCTAATAAGAACAAAATTCATGAATTCAAATTCACTATAGATATGTTTAAAGCGAAACGGTAACATTTGAACAGACCATACTTTAAAGGATAAAACTCTACATACCACATCAACGCCATCCAAAGTGAGGAGAATCCAATTAAATGAAACCCTAATTCAAGCACAACCTTGGTCGACAAATTAAATAAGACTCAAAACTACCATGAGTATTCTATGTGGTTGGATCTAACTGCGATCATCAGGCTGTAGTTGTTCCTGAAAATGTAAATTTTAAAATAGAACTGAGATGGACGAAAAGAGAATCAATACTGTACCGGCTAAAATAAATCGATGGAAGCAGAAGGTTCGAGGGTCTAATAGAACCTCATGATACTTTTTCTTCTTTAAAACAAACATTATGTGGTTTATTGACATGTTTAATAATCATATTGTATGGTTATACGATATTTTTTTGTATGACAATATTCTTAAGATTCTATTCTGAGCATTCTTCCAATTGTTTTGGCCTTCAATCAAACAACTACACTAAACACTAATGGCATATAGGAACTCTTAAAATTCAACGAGACATCAAATTGAACAAAGCAACTGATTAAACATAACCATAACCTGGTTTGAAAGTATAAAAGATTACACAGCAAAGCTTGAATGTATCAGCCAAGCAAATGAGAGAAAATGAAGCATAACAATGCTATTATTTTGAAAAATTGTGTATAAAAGAAAGAAGTCTCTTAGTCCCTTGTTACAATTTCCACATTCTTTATAGGTTAAGTGGTGGTAGGAATGATTTATGCACTTATAATCAAGATTGTAGCAGCAACTGATTCTTCAGAAAACTGACAGTCGTCTAGGTTTAGGATTTTTCATTAGAAGTATTTCACGGTTATAATGGGCTTACATCTTAAGCACATGACTAAAGTTAACCTGAATTTAATCTAAATGTGTGGTCTTACAAGAGTTTTAAAAACTATGCATAGACAGATAAGTACTGCATTAGCAAAACTAAGTCCATAAAAATGCTAATATTTTACTACACCATAGTTTCCAATTATCTATTTTCAGTATGTGTTTGGTACATGCAGCTTATACTAATGAGAAAGACGAAGCAATATGCAGTAGTTGGGTTTAGATTTTCTCACCGCCCGACCATATATAGGTCAGATTTAGACGTTAGCTCTGCTTCATATATGCTCCCTTTTTAGATACTAGTCAGGTTCGCATTTGCCTTGCATTTGTTTTTCCATTATTCTAACTTAATTGTTGGGATACCGAGGTCTGATTAGATTAGCGAAAGGTCTCTTTTCTTACATTAGCCTATACCCATTTCGGTCCAGTATGAGGTGCATGATCAAACTGATGGACCATCGAAAACATATTGGATACAGACGTATAAACCTGTCATGTATGACCATTTTCTCAGTACAATTAATATACGGTAATATGAAAACGGGTATAGAAAAAGATTAAATTGAATGGAGATTATTTCAAACAACTTACATGAAAATCATAGAGATCAGAAGCATTATACAGGCTGCACCATATTGGGCCTAGCCAACAAAGTAATAAGCTACTGTATTTTCGTATATAAGCATGAACCAATGATCAGTTTTGTATGCAATAATCATTTGAGATATAAATCACTTTCTCTCTTCAATATTTGCATAATTTTTAATGTGGTATTGGTGCCACAAAAAGTCTAACGACTGTCAATTATTGTTGTTCTTTCCTCTCAGTTCTCAGATTTGCAGTAATCAAGTTATCATCACAGAGGAAGTTTATTATTTTACTCCTTTATCTCATATTTTTCCTTACTTTCATTTGTTCAATACACTGAACACATCATCGAGCCATACCAAGAAAAGCATCAGGTTTCTTTTTCTTTCATCATTTGTTTTTCTTGATTGCTCTCAGTATTCTTTTGATTTTTTCTATCAAACTGACATAATACTTCTCTTTAACCATCATAATAAGCCCTACCTAGAGAATACATTCTCTGGCTGCTTACTATTTTTTGAATGGTAATTATATCATCTCTTCATTTTTTCAAAATATTCTGTTGATAAATGATGGAGCAATGCAACAGCCGTGTACATGTTCAAACAAAGCTACAACATGAACCATTGGCCACAAATGCTCCAGACCAGACCAACAAGGGATTTCAAAAATAGCCGAAGTCATAGCGTACAAACTGAATTTGCGTATAAACTATCAGGCAACTGATACAGCAGGGCTAATCGAAATTGCTTTCCATAGCCGTATAAACTATCAGGCAACTGAATCTGACAATCAATGCATAGGTAAAAATGATCATGCTACAAGTGAGAAAATATGATAATGTAATTCAACTCAATTTCACGAACATATGGATTAAAGACAGAATAAAGGCAACCCCAAAGCTTCAATTTTGTTAGACAAAATTTAAACAGGATGAAAATTGTTGATTGATCCTAAATTATGTTAAACTGCAGTAACATACTTGCATGTATAATGTATGCACATCAATCCCTAAAGCTCTCACCTTCAAGCCACAATCACTCACCCATTCACCTTTATCCACCGCAATATCCATTATCTAATGTTCTAGAAAACGGAAGTAACTATAAAACTATTAAAAATGATGAGAAATATTTGCATGATTAGAGATGCACCCTTGTAATTTAAGGTTTCGGATTTGTACAGATGATTTACATATTTTCCCCTTCTCTTTTGAATCCAAAAGGCAAATAACATGGAAGTAAGCTATTTTAGGATAAATCGACAAAAATTTAAACGTCCTAGCTCCAAAATTTCGAAATGAACAGCCAACATCAGGTACACATTGAGAAATCCATCAATTCTGAACGAGCCGAAAATTACTTCTTGTTAAAGTATTCGACAATAAAAATTAATAGCGAACTCTTATATTAATCACCAGAAACCAAATTGAACTCCTACAATGTACTAAAACTAACCAAAAATCACAAGGAATACGGACCAATTGACATTACTTTTTTTTCAGAGGCGGACAAATTTAAACGAACGAAAATATAGAAAATCGAATTCTATAAAACCCTAACATCATCGGCCGTGAAATGCACTCGAGTTCGACCAAAATAAAACGAACAATAAATCAAATCAACAACTCGAATCAAAGTCGAGCGTAATTGAAATCAAAGAAACATCACGTACCAATTTATATGAAGCATACACGCTTGACAAATTGAAGCTGCCACAAGCAACAATCGGCAAACCAAATCAAAGAATATCGAACTCTACAATCAAACAATATCAAGCGACGCTTCAATTTAGCAAAACCCTAAATCTGGATTGAGGAACGAACGAACGAGGAACGACCGCCATTTTCACATAAAAAAAGGAACGGAGCAAATAAAAGAGAAACGGGCCGAAGATATAAAAGAAAAAGGGGCCAGCCATTGTATTAGTTTGTAATTTTATTTGGACTTGGTTTTTACAACGGGCATTTTCTGTTGTAAATTTGACATGTATTACAACGGGCTCAAAATGACCGTTGTAATAGCCTTCTATTACAACGGGCTATCATCGTCCGTTGTAAAAAGGTCATTTGTATAGGCATCTATTACAACGGGTCTGAATGGACCGTTGTAATAGCCTTCTATTACAACGGGCTATCATCGTCCATTGTAAAAAGATTGTTGCATAAGGCATCTATTACAACGGGTCTGAATGGACCGTTGTAATAGCCTTTTATTACAACGGGCTATCATCGCCCATTGTAAAAAGGTTGTTGTATAGGGCATCTATTACAACGGGTCTGAATGGACCGTTGTAATAGCCATCTATTACAACGGGCAACCAATGCCCGTTGTAAAAAGAGCGTTGTAATAGGGTATTTTTGTTGTAGTGATTGGAAATGGTGTGGGTGGAAGGTAAATAGGCTTGCTGTTCTACATCAAAATAAACCAAGTATTTCCAACGGCTTATTGCCCATTTGATTGTAACGGTATCTAACAGATTCCAACGGCTCCAAGCCGTTAGCGGCCGTTGGAAATTTCGTTGGAAATGGTCTGTTGGATCCGTTGGAAAGCATTGGAAGGCGTGGGATTTATTCTAACGGCTATTCCAACGGCCGCCAACGGGTAGGAGCCGTTGGAATAGCCGTATTATCTTGTAGTGTTCTCCTAAGAATTTTCTACTTATATATGTTTAATGCATTGATATCATAACGTATTCTCTATATAACAACATATATCAAAGAAAAGAAAATCAAAAGCATTCTTGTTTTGAATAAGCTTCTTTTATAAGAGTTAAATTACTTAACAAATTACATAATTTTTCCCAAGCCATACCCTTAACACTATCAATATCAACTATCACCTATTTCATATACCTAGTTTTACTACATGCTGGTATAATTAGTAATAAATATGAACCAAGCTTCAATAAAAGTGGCATCAATTTTGAAAAATTGATGGAGGGTTTAATTGTATACATTAACTTATGCTATTTACTTTAGATATATGGGTAAACCCATCATTAATAATTTCACTAAAATAAGTTTTATTAGTTTTGAATAATTACCATAGGAATATTGTCAAAACTAGGCCTACGACTCCATCTTCTACTCAATCCCATCTCTTCGGTTACCATAAGAATTTTCTCCAAGGCTTACCATAGGAATAAACGACACCTTCTTACTTTTGTCCCCTAGTTCGAAAACTCTAGCTTCATACTTTTCATGTTGTGTGTGTGCGCGCGCGCGTGAGTGTTGATTTTCATATTTAGCATTTTATTATACATTATATGTTTTAGAAATATTTTAATTAATATGGATGACTTACAACAAATGTAGTAGCTGAGTAATCAACCCATTGACTTTCCAAACCATTGGATGGGGTAACATATGCATCCGCTTATACGCCTTCATACATGTAGGCTCTCACTATAGATAAATTATTGAACATTTTCTGATTTTTTATTATTTCAAAATAACTTAAAGAATCACCAAATTATTACTGTACCGTGTAGATGACTTGGAAGTACCAACATGTACTGAGGGATCGGTAAGGCAATTCATAGAGTTTTGATCTGCTCATTGTTTCACATCATCGCGTTCCCTATATGCCAGAAACTAATTCCATACCTTGGTAAATATGCGCTATGGCTTCTTCTTCATTTTCTTTAATTCTGAGACGATTCGCCTATAAAGTATCGAGCATTTGGAATCCTAAACCTTTCCGACCATACCAAATAAAACGTTGGGCACCCATGTGAACTGATACTGCATAATATCTGTAAAGTCCCACATGTTAATGTATCAATTATGTTATTCATTAACTGCAACAAAAATGTGTATGTAATCTTAACACGTTGTAGATTTTACTTGCTCATTAGCACCCATGTAGTAAACATTATTTGCACCAGTGCTAGAGGAGTCAGCATAAGAAACACGTGTGGACCCCCGAGGTGTATCCTCCTTGACCTGAGTGTATTGTATTTCGGGGTGCATCAGAGATGAAGGGATAGTTCGTATTATCATATCCAACGTACCGTCACCATGACCACCACACTATGATCATCACCACTACCATAACGACGAGCAAAAGAAGACATACCTTTTAAAAAAATACGTGTACAACTATATATAAAAGATAAGATAACATTTCTGAGAAGATCCTTAAATATATAAAATTTACAATAAATATGAACTAAAATATAAAAAAATTACAATTAACTAAAGTGAACAATTACATATACATATAATCAACTAAATTATATATATCACAAAATTAAATAAAAGTGAACACCATTATGCTCCTCTAATCTCAACCGTAAAGAGATGGAAGTTTGAAACTGCTTTCTCATACATCATCGTGGCTCTCACTAAAGTAAACCCCCTAATAATCTTATTTATTTTATTGTTATTTCCTTCCTCATATCCTTGAAGGTGGCTATCAGTAACATCACCGTTGTTCGGTTCCACAAATGATTCTTATGGTCGTTGCCCAAACATTCATGGCTACCAGCATGATGCCTTAGTCTTCTTATGTCTAGGGAGATCATTCATCTTGGCCTACCGTTTCTTTCGCGCTATATATACTGATTGTGTCCTTGGGGTTTCTCTTATCCATGAAAATTTACTTTAACGTTATTCCTAACCCTGCTTCGTATAGGGACATTTCCTTGTTGGTGTTATTGACCAAGGGCTTTGTGACAATTATTGTCATTGTTGGATTGGTCGATACCGATGGATAGGGTTTGATCAACATCGTTGATGCATTTGGAGCTACAATAGATATTGCACTTTTTGCGACTCCTCCATTTCTCTCGACTCTACTTAGTTATGACCTTAACTAGCAACTAAACTTCCTTCTCTAGATCTAGCCAATAAGTTTCTCCTTCCATCACAATCTCTCTTATCATCTCCATAGCATTTGTTCTTTGAGGAGCTTACCTTGTCAACTCAAATTACTGCTCTAAATCCTCCATTAACTATTACTAAGTTGCTTTCATCTGTTGGTTAACTCCAATAATAATTCTTTTCAATTCATTCGCCCTTGTAATAAGACCTGACGGTGATTATGTATGCAATCCACCACTTACGCTATGTTCTCCAGCACTTTCTTCTTTATTGCCAGTCGCTTTACTAACCTTTTTTCCAAGATACTTTACAAGACCCACTGGAACAAATTTCTAAGAATACATAAATCAAATCAAAGTACCTTCGGGGATCTAACCAATGATAAACATTCTCAATTAAATACAAAAAATTATTTGCCCAATTAAGAAAAATACATAGAAAAGAATGCTAGGAAAACATGGAAAAATGACACGTTGGTTTATAATTGTTCGTGTTTGTATACATCCACTTCGGTTCAAATTTATTCCTTATTCCCACTAATAATTAATGAGTAAGACAACCTAAAATCTCAAAACCAATATCGAATTTAAGATAGAAAAAAACTTATCATCATTCGAAACCGATCAATAACATGGATCTGTTCTGATTAATGGACTTGTATTTTTTCTCTAATTTACTTTGTTTGGTGCTACATTCATCCATCAGTGCATCGTTGCTTCATTCCTTATCTTGGTTTCGTTCTCCAAAGCCAGAATACATCAAATTCCATTGAGACGGATAATTCAAGGATCAATACACATCTATGTCATTGGTTGGTACAGATCGATGGTGCTTAGCTCATAAATTTCTTCCCACCATTTTGCACTCAATTATTTATGAGCTTTGCATTCCTTTCTTTGTCATTTGAAGTTAATCATCAACGAATAACCGCCTATGAAAAATTATAGATAATCAGCATGTCATCTAGTTTTCTTTCAGCATAAGGTGTATTCGTCTTAAATACATATCAAAATCTCAATTCCTATACATCTGCATTTCACAAACTATTATAATATAAGACCGACTACTTGGATAGAGTTATCATATGACCCAAAATTCTTTATCATGTCTTTACGTATCACAAATAAAAGATCACAATTCACTAGGTAGATCACTCGCCCTACATTGGACGTCTTCACAAAGTTACCACTCGTTTTCACCGAAAATCATCAAAGTAATCACAGTAGATTGATTCACTACCCGCCCATTCACCAAAAACACATAATTTCACATAAATACACATAATCACACAATTATCAGAACATCCAAACATCAACCACTTCATATTATAACAAATATAATAGTGAAACTATCCTAACCATAGATGACTGAGAGAACCCAAGTGAGGAATTACTCATCTTCTCCATCAATATTATGATCTCCATCAATATCACCATTCATGCACAACCTAAATCCACTGTGTTTTTCTTATTTTCCCTAGTTTTCTTGGTCTCCCAATTCAACAACCTTTAGAATTTGAATTTGCAAAAGTCCATATGGGGTTACGAGGGTTGGGTATTTATAGCTGCTAGTGTCATATTATCCAAGTTGAGATTTAGTTTTCCTGCTTAAGTTCTTCCATATCCTCAAAAATGTTAAATAGAAATCACAACCACATGCAACCCGATGAATGGTTCTGATCCAGTTCCATGCTTGTTAGGTGAAATCGACATGCATAATTTCAGTAAACACCAACTTGGATGAATTCTGGGGAGTTTTAGCTCAAACTAACCATTTGAACCTCTTCATATACTATAAAAATCCCAACTTTGACCGCTCGTACCTCTATGTAGATATATTTAACTATGTAGTACATGATGTTATTTTATTCACATTTCAAATGGTTACATCCTCTATCCATTAAATGATATTAGCATTATAACTTAATCGAATTTTCCAATATTAATAATATTGTTGCATATGTGTCATTAATACAAATTAAAAGTTTCTTATTAATTTCAAAGTAAAAGCCCAAATTATAATTTAATTCATCTCATTCTTAATTCAATAATCCTTATTTCTTATTTGACTTGACACAGAGTTTGCATCATTAAGAACAAACGTGATTATGTCTTTTTTATCAATAAGAAATGCTTATATTATTTTATGACATTAATATTCATCTTTACATGCACTTGCATTACATCAACTGAAGCATGGATATGGATATAATAAGGATTCGTCTTCTCATGTATGGTATAGAATGTAGATAATGTTAAAACTAATACATGTAAATCAATTTGATTCTACTATGCAGAATAAATATAAAGACAGAAATGAAATAAACCTTAGGACTTTATAAAAACATCTCCATCCATTGATGAACGTATCTCCTTCAAGCCTCCTTGAGTTGGAACTTCCAAAGCCTTATCACTCTCTCTATTTGGTGTAGAAAATAAATGAATGATTAATTGAGTTTGGGGACCAGACCTTGAATTTCTGTAGTCGGGCATTCATCAAACTTTAACCGTCATGTCCATTAAGCTTTCCAAAAGTAGTTACTTAAAATGAAAGAACCCACTACTTGTTAGGAATAATATTTGTGTTTGTTCTATTCTAATGCACAACTTGGATGTGTTTTACCTAGTCTTTAGGAATGTGCCTAAAGTTTAGGAAGTAGTTTCTTATTTTTCTGTATTGTTTCTATCGTTTAAAAAGTGAATAACAATGTAGTTCGTTTTTGTTCAGCGTTGTATATCTCTCTCCTTTCTCTATGTCAAATCCTATCATGGTATCGGAGCTGGGAGAAAAGAGGCAGAGAGATATTTTATTTTGTTGTTTCCTTTTAAAATTAAATTCAATCCCAATCTTCCAAAATTCTTCTCAAAATCCATATCAATGCTCCAGAAAATCAAATTGCGTCCTAGCCTCTGCCTGTGAGAGAGAATGCCGCCACCTTGACTGAAGTTGCTCAGATCTGAAGCTCGTAGCCTCGTCTTGCCGAGTTCACCTATTCTCGAGTCGTGTTAAAAGAGATTGCCGCCGTGCTTTCTAGATGATATTGGAGTAGTCAAAGACGTAGCTTTTCTTTGATGAACTCGAGCTAGTTGTTGACCTAGTTGCATCTAAGGCTTGACTAAAGATGAAGTGCCTGATGCTTGCTGAGCTCGTCACTTTGTTGTTGCTACAGTCTAAATTCATGCTTGGAGAGATGAACAAGTTGCTAAGATGGGATGATGAATGCAAACCACTATGTTGAGTTTTTTGTTGTTGTTGATGTATGGACGAGACTGGGCTTGCTTTGCTTGTGTTGAATTGCGTGGCTTGGAATTCGAGATAGAGTTGCTGGTGGCAATGGTAGCTGTAACTTCTGAGTATGATATGCACTGGACTGGAGTTGTTCTGGTGGTGAGTTCACCTGAAGCCGATGAGCTGAGATCTACATGTCGAAGTTCCTGAAACATGTTGCCTGGATGAAGATGAAGTATGATGGTTGGAGTTGTCCATGTTGTCGTTGTTTTGCACAAGGTGGTTGTTGCTGAAGAGAAAATATATTGATGTTGGAGTGAGTTGCTTGCTTGATTGAGTTTGCTTGTGATGTTGTTGTATGCTAAAGTGTTGTTCCTTGAGTGAGTTGTGTTATCTACCGAAGATTGGCAATGGTGATTGTTTGGTAGCATAAACAGCTGACCTGCTTGGAAGATGTTGTTGTATTGTTGCTTGTTTTGCCTGGAAAACAGCTATGTTGTGCTGTGTGTTGGAATGCTAGTGCATTGCTATTGCGCTGAGATGTTGCTGCGAGTGGACGCCGAAGATCTAAATCGATATGCTTATCTTTGACTGTTTTGCTTTGAGATGTTGTCGAGCTGAAGTTGTGATCTGCTGCGGATGGAATTCTGATTGGTGTGGAGCCGAGGTTGTGCAGTCACGGTTGACAATAAGAGACGCCACAGATGATGGATGCAGTCGCCGATGAAGTTGCTGTGAAAAGAAGAGGCAGGGTTTCTGGTTTGGATCTGTGTGCTTGGTATGAAATTTGGGCTATGGAAGAGCTATTTATGACAGTAATGTTGTTCAGGAGATGAAAGTCTAGATTTGTTGCAGTAGGTGATTATGATAAGAGATGGATGCGGATGAAAAGATATGTAGATGTGAGTTGTGGTGATGTTGTGTTGGATAGTACTCAGAGAAAATTGTTCATATTTTGTCAAAGTTTGGTGAACTGGACCTTGTTGAAAGAAGGTTGTGCACGAAAATTGTTATGGACGGATGTTTGCATGTATTGTCTTTGTGCTGACGTTAATGATGTTCTGATGCTGTGTTGTTGAAGATGTCTGTAATTATGGTTGCACTGCGATGGAATAGAAACGCGGCTGTGCTACTTGTTATAGTGGAGCTTACCAGTTTCAGAAAGTTATGGACTGAAGTTATTATGCCTGGGTATAGATTGCAAATGTGGATGTATACTAATGATGTGTTGGAGGCTGTTTTTGGTGATTGACGTAGTTGCTGGTTGAGGAGAAGTCTTTGGCAGTGGAGTTGATGTGTACCGCGGCAATGTAAGTGGGCAGTGATATGGTGAAGGAGGCTGTTTGTTGTGATCTGTGAAGTTGGGAGTAGAGAAGTTTGGTGATGAAGTTTGGAAGTTATAAGTGCAAGTAGTGAGTGATTTGCAAAGGAGATGGTGGTTTGTCTACTTGGTGTGAGGAGATGCTCAAGGTTTGATTGGTGAAGTGTTGATCGTTGAAGTGTGACTGAGGTATTTGTTGAGTTTGTGAAGTTTGGTTTGTTGTTTGTGGTAGGCTTGCTATGTTGAAGGAGTGTGAAAATGTGAAGGTGTAGTATGTAGAATTTGCAGTTTTGTAGTATGAAGCTGATTTCTGGTTGCTGTGGTATGAAAGTGATAAAGAAGTGGGCAGAAGCAAGGGAAGGCAGTGTAAAGTGTTGTGATGTATTGTGGGGATGACGGAGAGGAGCAGTTTTGATGTTTTTGTGTTTTGGGTTAGTGGAGAAGATGAGGCAGTGCAGACAATGAGTGGGTGTTTCCATGTGATGTGGAGTAGTGCTTGTGATTGTAGTAGGTGGTGTTGTTTGATGTTGCAGTTGGACTTGTGTGAAGTTGCAGGAAGATGGATTGATGTGGGATTTTGGAGATGAGGCTGCTCGAACTGAGTGATTAAAAGAGGAGGCGATGAGCAGCTTTGTGAAGCGTGTGTAGGTGAGTTGAGGGAAAATGGTATGCGATTAGTAGATGTTGCTGCATTCCAATTGTTGATGATGAACAGTGTAACAATTATGTGGTGTGAAAAGTGTAGCAGCTGTGATGTTCGTTCTGCAGAACGTTGGTAGTTGATATGAAGATGAAGACGACAAATGGTAGACCGTTTGTTATGGGGTTGGACATTTGTGGAGAGCTCAAGAGAACTGTTTGAAGGGCATGCATCCATGTGAAGTAGGCTGAATGAGGAAGACTTGGTTTTGTATCATCCAACAAGTAAGGAAGAAGAGCCGCGGTTCTCACTTGCTGAGAGATGACAGATATAAGGGACGACCCAAATGGAGAGGTCAGTGGATCCCTAAGAGTAAACCAAGAGTATTTGTTGATGGTTAAAGTACCAATCAACGTGAAACAGTTGAGCATGCCCAATCAGGTAGAAATGAAAGTTGTGACCGAGTTCGTCTATGTAAGACGATGAAGAAATTGAGAAACGCGGTTCATTGCTTTGTAAACTAGACGTTAGCACATCTAGTTTAAGGGAGGATGTTAGGAATAATATTTGTGTTTGTTCTATTCTAATGCACAACTTGGATGTGTTTTACCTAGTCTTTAGGAATGTGCCTAAAGTTTAGGAAGTAGTTCTTATTTTTCTGTATTGTTTCTATCGTTTAAAAAGTGAATAACAATGTAGTTCGTTTTTGTTCAGCGTTGTATATCTCTCTCCTTTCTCTATGTCAAATCCTATCACTACTATCATGGGTGGTTGCTGAAAACATGCAATAAAGGTGGACCGTTGATCTTTCCAAACATGAATGGATGCATCATTTCCACTTGGTCCACACTTCTAACACAAATGTATATCACAAAACCCATCGAATTTAAGTAAAAGATACGAATCATGGCGAAATGTCCTCTTAAGACAAGCACCATCTTCCATGTATTTTTATGTATTCATCTCAAAGCATTATAAAAATGTGGCTATAATTTCTTAATAAGTAAACTCGATGTTTACTTTTGGTGAAACAAAGATTAATATTTCTAAAAATTAAAGTCACATCAATATAAGAAACAACGTTAAAAAATTAAAGAGTTTTCTAAAATTACATTGCTCATACAATGGAAACTACATAATGGAAGTAAATCTCATATTCACTACATGATCCTTGAATTTAAACAATGGCATGTCCTTAGCCAAAGGGTCAATGATCATTAGCTTAGGCTGGCATGCTCGATGACCACTTTCTTTTCTTTAACACTTCCTTTATGACTAAATAACTAATGTTGATGTGTTTACTCCAACTTCCCCTTTTGTTATTCTTAGCCACGATTACAGCAGCTGAATTATCACAATACATTCTTTATAGCCTAGAGATAGAATACGCAATCCTAAGCCCACAAATAAAACCCTTAAACCATACACCATGTGAGGTGGCCTCAAAAAAAGACATGAACTAAGCCTCCATAATGGAGTAGCGTTCAAAGTCTGCTTGGAACTCCTCCATGATATTGCTCCATCATCCATCATAAAGATGTATTTGGAAGTTGATTTATGTGAATCAACACAACTAGCAAAGTCTAAATTTGAGTAACCAATTACTTCCAAACTATTTGTACATCTATACATAAGCATGTAGACTTTTGTTCCTTGAAGGTTCCATATTAATTTCTTTGAAGTTCTCCAGTGGTCTAACCTTGATTGCTTCGATTGTTGGAAACAATAATTATCTTCGGCTGAGTCGTGGCCTACGTCACTTTCTTGAAGACGTTTTGACGATCTGCTCTATGGTGCAAGCAGTTCGTATCTATCACCGCCGCCTTTAGGATAAAACAGCCTCTCAAAGTTTTGTGGTATCGATTCGTTTGCACGGACGAAGCGACTCGGTGTGCACTCAAAAAACCATTGCTCGATTTTTTTCTGTTTCGAAAATGGAAAAATTGAGATGTTGTTCTTTCTGTTTCGTCTCCTTATCAGTTAAAAAGGTGAAATGAAAAAGAACTTTTCTGGTTGGGGAAAATGTGGTCAAGAAAAAATGGATCTAAGAAATAACGGGTCAAATAATGAACGTTGTATAACGTTCTTCAATATGGATCTGGCTAGATTTTACCGTTTCAGCTCGGTCAAAACGGTTAAGAAATTTGTACCAAAAATATAAGTGTTACACTACTACAAGGCCGAACCCGAGCCCGGCCCGGGTCGGGTCGAGTCGGTCAGTCGGCGCGCGCGCATGTATGGGGGTCAAGCATGATCTCCCTCCTCACAAAAGAGCATCATTGGGTGCCTAAAGGGCCCAACTTAGCCTCTAAGAATCAAGTATAAATACTTGATTCTTACATATAATCCTACAATGTGGAACTATTCACATATATGAGATAATTTACACATTTAGTCAATTTTTTTAATAATTCACTTACTTTAAAAAAAATTCCAACAATCCCCCACTTGAATTTTTTAAAAAACATTTTCGAGCAATTTCTGAAAACATAAGATTGTGCATAAACAAAGGTGTCGTTCGACTTGAACCTTTGCATAGTGAATAAGATTCAGTTTTTACTAGAGTGACACGTAGTCTTGAACTCTATTCCTGACATCAGACCACACACAATCTTTCTAGAGTGCAATCAAATAAGCCCATGCATTTATGGCCATGCACGTCTATCCCAGTTTAGTGAATGCTCTAGGATTTTTGCCCAAAATTCCATAGGAAACGGCCAAATTTCCACATTCACACAGGTGAGTCTATCAAGAGTACTCCTGAAGATAGGTACTCCACTCCAAATGGAATATAGATCTCAATAAGAGTTTCTATTAACTCATCCTCTAATCACTTCAGGAATACATGCTTCTATATGGATGAAAGAGTAGCATGTTCAACTCATATCACTTCATAACTTGTTCTTACCCATTAAACCTAGTTCTTGGGATCTCCAGTCATTAGATTAGGTTACCATTGTGTGTGACTCAACAATCTAAGGGAAATAGTCCCATTTTTCTAGAAGTCAGAAGGACTTTCTCTTTGGTCAGTCCTTTCGTCAAAGGATCTGCCAAATTCTCGTCACTGCGTATGTGATCCACTCTAACAGCTCCTGAAGAGAGTAGCTCTCTAACAGTGCTGTGCTTACGACATATCTGTTATCTCTTACCGTTGTAATAACGGTTCTAAACTTTTGCAATAGCCACGGTACTATCGCAATGGATCAACACAGCTGATATCGGTTTTTCCCATAAAAGAATCTCAGCTAGCAAATTTCTTAAGTACTCTGCTTCCTCACTAGCTGTGGCTAGTGCTATCATCTCAGACTCCATAGTAGACTGAGCCAAAACAGTCTGTTTCTTGGATTTCCAAGAAGCAGCTCCTCCAGCAATGCTAAAGATATATCCACTGGTTGCCTTTGAGTCATCAGATAAAGTATTCCAGACTGTATCGGTGTAACCTTTAAGAACAGCTGGAAACTTTTCATAATGTAATCCAAGGTTTATGGTTCGTTTTAGGTATTTCATGACACTCTCAATAGCGTGCCAATGCTCTATACTAGGTCTACTGGTAAACCTGCATAATAATTCCACGACATAGGCAATGTCGGGTCTAGTACAATCAGTGGCATACCGAAGGCTTCCAATGATGCTCGCATAATCAGACTGTCTTACACCTTCACCGGTGTTCTTGAAAAGCTTTACACTAGGATCATGTGGTGTACATACAGGTTTACAGTCAAAGTAATTGTATTTCTTTAACCTTCTCAATATAATGAGATTGATCCAAAGAAAGTCCCTTTTCGGACCTAGTAATCTTAATACCAATGATTACACTCGCTTCACCTAGATCTTTCATATCAAAATTGACACTTAACAAAGATTTAACAGTGTTTATGGCATGAATGTTTGATCCAAAAATAAGTAGATCTTCTACATACAAACATATTATAGTGCAAATGTCATTTTCAGATTTATAATAGATGCATTTGTCACTTTCATTAACTTTGAAACCATTTGAGATTATTAAGTTATGAAAATTTTCATGCCATTGTTTAGGTGCTTGTTTTAAACCATATAATGATTTACCTAATTTGCAAACTTTATGTTCTTGAGCAGGAATAACAAAGCCTTCAGGTTGGTCAATATAAATTTTCTCTTCTAATTCACCATTTAAAAAAGCAGTTTTAACATCCATTTGGTGTATAATTAAATTATAAATATATGCTAATGAAATTAGTACTCGAATGGATGTGATTCTAGTTACAGGTGAAAAAGTATCAAAAAAGTCTATATTTTCTCTTTGCCTAAAACCTTTAGCTACCAAACGGGCTTTATATTTTTCAACTGTTTCATCAGGTTTTAATTTCTTTTTAAGTACCCATTTACAACCTATAGACTTACAACCAGGTGGTAAATCTACTAAGTGCCAAGTCTTATTGGATTCCAAGGAATCCATCTCATCATTTATAGCCTCTTGGCAAAAATCGGCATCTAATGAAGATAAGACTTCTTGGAGGTTTTTTGAATCCTCCTCTATAGTAGAAGTGCAAAAATCCAAGCCAAAATTTTTATCAACTCTTGCTCTTTTACTTCTTCTAGGTTCAGTTTCAGAAGATTCATTAAGATCTGTTCTAATAGGCATGGTGTTATTTGACGTGCCCCTACTATTTCTCAATTTAAAAGGAAATTTACTTTCATAAAAATCAGCATCAATAGATTCTACTATATTATGTGTATTTAGGTCATAAAATCTATATGCTTTGCTATTAGTACAATAGCCAATAAATACACATTCGTATGTTCTACTTGCTAATTTTACTCTCTTAGGGTCGGGTATACGAACATATGCCAAACATCCCCAAGTTCTAAAGTAAGATACATTCGGTTTATAATTTCTTAAAATTTCAAAAGGTGAAATCTTACTTTTTGATTTAGGGATTATATTCAATACATAACATACATTCAACAAAATATCCCCCCACCAATGTTTTGCTGCACCCGAATTTAATAAAATAGCTACAACTAATTCAGTAAAGGTCTTATTCTTTCTTTTAGCTTTACCGTTCATTTTAGATGAATAAGGTGCAGTTCTCTCATGAATTATACCATGCAATTTATAGAAATCAAGAAATTGACTAGATTCATATTCTGTTCCTCTATCACTACAAAGTCTCTTAATTTTCTTATTTGATTGATTCTCGGTTTCACTTTTAAATAATTTAAACATATCAAATGCATCACTTTTATTTCTCATAAGATATACAGGAGTGAAATCAGAGGTATCATCTATGAAAGTGATAAGATAACGGTGTCCATGTCTAGTCAAAGTGCCACCTAGCTCACATATGTCAGAATGAATCAAGTATAAGGGTTCAGAAAATCTATCAACCGATTTATGGGATTTCTTAGTGATTTTTGCTTGATTACAGAATGCACATTTATCAAAATCAGTTTGTGAAATTTTAGGAATCAAATCTAATGTGATCATGTTATGAATTATACGTTTATTTATATGACATAATCTAGAGTGCCAAATATTAAAGTCACACAACATATAAGCAGAACTGGTTACTTTATTAGATTCAACATTAAGTTTAAACATACCCTCACAAGCATAACCCTTCCCTACAAACATCCCCTTATAAGTCAAAGTATACAAATCATCCCCTATAACTTGAGTAAAACCAGCCTTATTAAGGAGAAAACCAGAAACCAATTTCTTTCTCATCTCTGGAGTATGCATCACATCTTTCAAAACAACTGTCTTTCCAGAGGTAAACTTTATTTCCACATTTTCAATGCCAGCAACTGTAGTGGTGTGAGAATCTTCCAACAGCACTTTCTAATCATCAGCAGCCGTGTATGTACTGAACATAGCACGATCATAGCAGACATGGCGGGATGCACCAGTATCTATCCACCAACCCTTTGATCCACCAACAAGATGAATCTCAAAAATCATAGCAAGGCTCCTCAGCCAGGTTAGCCTACGGTGCAGAGCCTGGTTTGTTCCTACACTTGCGTGCCATATGACCTGGTTTTCCACAGTTGTAACACAGAAACAACTGTCCAGAGTCATTCTTTTGGGTCGGTTTCTGCTGTCCTTTTTGGTTCCCTTGTGGGTTCCAATTCTATTTGTTGCGGTTCTAATTCTTAAAGTTTTTCGGATTCGGTTTCAGAACTGCAGGCTTGGACTTTTTGGTGTTGTTGTTGGTAACAACAAGCACTTCCTCCTTCTGGTCCTGCTTACGAGCCTCCTTCTCAATACGGAGGCGAGTGATCAAGCTCTCTAAGGAGAATTCCTTAGTCTTGTGCCTAAGCACATTCTTAAAGTCTTTCCAACCCAGGGGCAATTTATCAATAATAACAGCAATTTGAAACTGTTCATCCAAACTCATACCTTCGGAGATGTTCTCATGGGCAATTTTCTATAGCTCATGAGATTGCATCTCTACTGACCTGTCATCTGGTATTTGAGGTAGCGGCTGACTGCGTATTCCTTCGCTCCAGCCTCTTTAGTGTCATACTTCTTTTGTAGCGCTTCACAGATCTCTTTGGCTGACTTGTCACAGTTGTAGTAGTCGTAGAGGTCATCACCGAGTCCATCGAGTATGAAGTTTCGGCATAGGTAATCCTGCTCTGTCCAATTCTGCACCTCCTTTGATTTTTCTGTCCAGGCTCGCAACTGATCTACGTCTGCTTCGTCTGGCCTGTCCGGCAGCTGTGGTTTGTCGGTTATCAGCACATCCATGACCTTTCACATGGTCAGGAAGAACTCCATCTTCTGTTTCCAGCGTTTGAAATAGAGTCCCTCGAATCTAAAAGGTGCAGCAGAGACCATCAGGACTTGGAAGAGGGAAGCGGGAGCAGCGGCATCGAGATATGCAGCAGAAGTCATAGTCGGTGGCGACGTCTTCAATTTGTCGGAAGCAATAATTATCTTCGGCTGAGTCGTGGACTACGTCACTTTCTTGAAGACGTTTCGACGATCTGCTCTATGGTGCAAGCAGTTCGTATCTATCACCGCCGCCTCTAGGATAAAACAGTTTCTCAAAGTTTTGTGGTATCGATTCGTTTGCACGGATGAAGCGACTCGGTATGCACTCAAGAAACTATTGCTCGATTTTTTTTCTGTTTCGAAAATGGAAAAATTGAGATGTTGTTCTTTCTGTTTCGTCTCCTTATCAGTTAAGAAGGCGGAATGAAAAAGAACGTTGCTGGTTGGGGGAAACGTGGTCAAGAAAAAACGGATTTGAGAAATAACGGGTCAAATAATGAACGTTGTATAACGTTCTTCAATATCGGTCTGGCTAGATTTTACCATTCCAGCCCGGTCAAAAACGGTTAAGAAATTTGTACCAAAAATATAAGTGTTACACCACTACAAGCCCGAACCCGAGCCCGGGTTGGGTCGAGTCGGTCGGTCGGCGCGCGCATGTGTGGTGGTCAAGCATGATCTCCCTCCTCACAAAAGAGCATCATTGAGTGCCCAAAGGGCCCAACTTAGCCTCTACGAATCAAGTATAAATACTTGATTCTTACATATAATCCTACAATGTGGGACTGTTCACATATAGGAGGTAATTTACACACTTAGTCAATTTTTTTAATAATTCACTTGCTTTAAAAAAATTCCAACATCAATGTTGTCCCAACAATCCCACAACAAATGCAAAGTCAAGTCTTGTACGAACCCAAGCATGCATAAGACTTCTAAAAGAAAAGGCATGTGGAATGTTCTTCATTTGTTTACTCTCAAATCCATACTTTAGGCATGGGTACAAATTGAACTTACCACCCTTGCAATTTGAGCTACATTTAGTAAATAGTCTTTCATCTGAAATCTCCCTAAAACTCTATTGATATAGGTTTCCAAAAACAAACCCAAGATGACTCAAAATATATCTCTATGGATCTTAATGCCAATGACAAAATATGCCTCATCCATATCCTTCATATCAAAAATTTTTAGAGAGTAATTATTTCACCTCATAAAGAAAACCCTTATAATTGGTTGCTAGCAAAATGTCATCTACATATAAAACAAGGAAACATTCTTTATTCCCAATGACCTTCTGGTATATACTTTGATCCATAATATTTTCCTCAAATACTAATGAAAAAATCACATTATGGAATTTAAAATACCACTGGTGGGATGCTTATTACAAACAATATTTGGGTTTCCTAAGCTTGCAAACCAATTGCTTACCATCACTACAAGAGAATCCTTCTGATTGTTTCATGCAAACTCATCCTCTAGATCTCCATAGAGAAATATCATTTTCACATACATTATTTGCAACTCTATGTTGAAATGAGCCGCTAATGCCAGAAAAATGTGAAATGAATCTTTCTTAGATGCTGGAAAAATGTCTCCGTGTAATCGATTCCTTCGCTTTGACTAAATCTCTTGGCAACAAATCTAACCTTATATATCATGGTGTTGCCTAACGAGTCTTTCTTTTTACCAGAGACCTATTCATATGCAATGGTTTTTACACCATCAAGCAATTGAACAAGTTCCTAGACTTCATTACTCTTTATGGAATACATCTCTTCTTTCATGGCTTTATATCATAATTTTGAGTCTTTGCAACTCATAGCTTATGAAAAGAACTTAGATCATTTTTGGCTCCAATTTTATAGTCGTCTTCTTACAAATACACTTTGTAATCACTAGAAATTGCTAACCTTCTTATTTTAACAGTTTTTTAAATATTGCAAAATCGTCTTCCTTTGAAAGTTATGGTTTAACTTGTTATCTAAAAGTTGTTGGCAACTCTTGAATAACCCGATCTACCAAAATGCCAATAACAAGTTGTGGAAACTGAATTTTTGGTTGTACAACACTACTTTGTACTTGAGGGATGTTGTGAATATAACCAATATATCACTTAATGTGAAAGGTTGAAATTCTAAATGGTCATTCTGGAAAACTATGTTTTTAGTTTAATCACTCCCACTAATCAAGTCATTTTAAAGAAATTTCACATTTCTTGTTGTAATGATCCACTATTTATAACATCTAAACTAGTAACAAACGCCATCAAATTACACTTTTTTGCTAATTTTGTGTATTAAAAACAATGAATCGCTAGTCTCTAAATTCAATATAGGCAAAAAGGAAAATACCTCACTGCAGAATTAAATATCAATCTATGTATAGTACTTTAAATAAATGAATATCATACAAGACCCAACTCATTAGATAAATATTCACATCTACATATACATCATTAATTACCAAAGTCATAAACAATACAATTATATATACTGGAGATGTATGAAATAAACAATCTGTAGATGTTTCCTACATTCAAACCTCTTTCCATTCCTTCCACCTACAAATTATACAAATGTATGTAAAGGAAAAAATGTTTAATTATGTTTGGACCGTGCCTAACCCTTTACACCCTGACCCTAAGGGAACCGTGGATTATTGCATAGTAAAAGACTACCTATGTACCCTTTCAGGATCAATCACACATAGTTCTATTCTCCACTCTTCTCTTACATCAAATACTTATTAGCACGTAATATTGAACAACCACGACGACCATATAACCAATGCAAGCAGAAATTACAACTTCTATGAAGCCATTGCAATCGATCATCATAAATATGGGGTGGCAATAATAATGAAAATATACAGCCATTAAACTAGCGTAAGTTAGATAAACCTCAAAAACAACCCCAAACACCAACAAATGACCAACAACAATTATGCTTACATATGTACTAATCATTAACTATTAGTAATATGGCATCAATGCAAGTATAAATCAATCAAATGTGTATTAATCACAGTATATTAGCAACACAACATCAATCTCATCAAATGTGTACTAACCAATCAACATTAGCAACACAAATATCGGTGTCATCCAAACATCCAAAATCATAATTAACTGCCCATCATCTGGTAGTAATAATAGTAGAATATTGCACACTGACTCAAATGTGATACCATTGAAACGTCTGTGATAATTTCAATCATCAATTAATCACATAAATTACAGACGCCAAAATAAGATATTTATATCTAGTATTCCTCTTATGTCTAAATCTTTTTATTATTATTCATTATTAAAACACCTTTATTTATTCTATCTCAAAATCATAACAATTCATCAAAATGGTAATATACTTCAAAAATCCATTTAAAATATTAATTACTCTATATATTTAAAAAATCATATCTTAATAAAACTAATATTATTTCTCATCAAATAGCTTTTCAAAATAATAATATATACTAACCATTCTAATACTTCCAAAACCAATTTATTACAATTTATCTTAAAAATAACAATATTCTATTTTAAAATTCAAAACTTCTTTTTATTGGTATTTGTCTCAAAAGAGTAATAATTTAACCAAAAATACTTTTGGAAACTTATCTTCACTATTACCATTATCATTTTGAAAATACCTTTTATTTTTGAATAATTGTCAGTATGTCTAGTTGTTAGTACAGATTGTTCCTCAAACTCGCTCTCTACATTTTTCTTTTTTGAGAGAAATGTGTGATCCACTACGCATAGAGGAGAGCACACATGTGAATATATATATATATATATATATATATATATAACACGAATATAAGGAGCTGCCAACATGCCTGGCAGTAATAAGAGCAAAAATACATATAGCTAAACTCAGGTACTCCTAAGATGAGTTCCGGCAAAGCCACCACCCATCGCACCTCAATATCAAGTTCCGGCAAGGCCACCACCCGATATTAAGATGTTAAAAGGACCTAAAAGGCTAAAGTGAAAAGAAAAACGAAAAACTGAGAGACGACTCAAACAAGTAAGAAAGCTTTAAAATACTGAAACGGAAGAAATGAATAAGAATCTGTTCTGGAGAGGATCTGCTGGATAGAGAGACCACTCTGAAGGCACTGAGCAAGAAGAAGGAGTGCCAAACTGGAGAATAGAAACATCCTGAACAAGTACTCCATAGTGAAGGTAGAAGAATCCCATATCTGAGGGGATATATGCAAGAAGTCCTGGATGAAGAAACTCTACTCTGATGACCTCTCTACAAGCTGATAACCAGCAATCTGAAGACAAGAGAAGCCTGCAAAATGAACCTGATAACCTATCTCCCAAAGCCTGTATCTGAAACAAGACTAGGAATAAAAGATTTAGAATGATACATATATGTGTATTTATTGAGAAAATATACATATATATGTATTCGTAATAAATGAAATAGAAACCTAAATAAGACAAACAGGACAAAAAAATAAAGGAATGAATAAGCTGTAAACAAAAACCAAAACAAAGACAGGAACAAAAATTAGACGGATCAGACTTACTATCTGTAATCATAAGTAAGCTATTATTTAAAGTGAGATTATCATATGAATTTGGAAGAATATTAACAATACTATTATTGGTGCTATAAAAGTTGTTCTTATGTTTAAAGAAGTTAATATTATAGCTAACCTTGTTAAGATACCGTTTGAAAAGGAAATTTTTTGCTAATTTATATTTGGGATTAGATATCCAATTAATACAAAATGTAGAAATTGAAAAAATCAATTTGGTGAGATGACTATTATTATTATTAAAAATTCTTTGATTTCTCTCAAACCAAATAAACCAACTAATAATAATAAATAAAGTGTCTAGTAAAAATCTAATATTTTTATTGAATTTGAATCTATAATTTTTCCAGTAGAATTCATAACCCGAAATTTTATTTATTGTATTAAAGTTAAAAATTTTAAGAGTATTAACTAGAATGTAGTTAGAGTCCAAACAATCATAGTATAAATGATTTATGTCCTCAAGATGCAGATTGCAAAAATAATATTTATTATCGTTTTGAATGTTTTTTCTCTTTAAAAATTCTATTGTATTAAGTTTACCATGAAGTATTAGCCACATGTTAATTTTGGATTTAGGAGGAGCATTAGATTTCCACATGTATTTAAAAGAGTTATTCCCGAAAAATTGATAAATCTATAAAAAGAATTTGGAGTATATTTCTTACTCTTATCCCATTCCCAACTAATAAAATCATTATCATTATCAATATTGTAAAGACTTAATCTGGCATAAAGCAAAAAAAGTTGCCTAAGGTTAGATCCTATTAAAATTCTGTTAAAACTGAAATTCCAAGAAGGATCATTTTCCTGAGAATAAACTTCATTAATTAAAGCATACTTAAAGTTATAAATATCATACAAATCCTTAAATTCAAACTTAAGAAGCAAAATCAAAATCCAACAGTCATGCCAAAAAGAAGTACAATTTCCTGAGTGCACTATTGTTTTAGTTCCTAAGTTAAAAATTTCAAAACATTTTAAAATGTTTTTCCAAAAATTAGAGAATTTATGGGAAAAAGAATAATCAATTTGGTGTAAATTGATATTATCGTTATAATAGTATTTAGAAATGATTACTTTCCAAATAGCGTTATCATTTACATCTTTAAACTTCCAAAGCCATTTACCTAAAAGGGACAAATTCATGTTGCACAAATTTATAATTCCTAAACCGCCCTCCTTTTTAGCTTTACAAACAGTTTCCCAGTTAACTAGACATTTGATACTGTTATTAATATTATCCCCACTCCATAAAAAATCTCTTCTAATTTTATCGATTTTATCAATAACCCAATCTGGAAACAGATGCACAGACATCCAATAGGTCGGTAAGGCTAATAAAACCGAGTTTATTAAAACAAGCCTACCTGCTCTAGTTAGAAATCTCCCATTCCAGTTAGATATCTTATTTTTAATTTTATCAATAATAATAAGCCAATCATCATGTTTGAGTTTTGTAGGTCTAATCACAAACACTAGATATTCAAAAGGAAAATTCATTCTTTTGCAATTTAGAGTATTAGCTACTAAGTTTTCTACTTTTTCAAAATCATTTAAAACAAGAACTGAACTTTTGTCAAAATTAATTTTTAGACCAGATAAAATCTCGACAGTATAAAGAATAAACATTATTATAAGCTCTCTGCATTTTTCGTTGTATCATCTGAGTTTTATGTAGTGTATTTTAGTTTCTTTTTCGTGTTTCATTATCAAATAGTTTTACAAATTAGATTAGTTTCCTGCAACATTTTGTTACAACTTGAGTTTGAGAAAACACATTATTACAGTGTTCTTATGTTCAGTGCTTGTGTAATACCGAGACATAACCAGTAGCTCCTATGGTTTACTTTTGGTGAATTTGAAACTTTTACCCTTATTAGAATTGCTGATATTCATTTTTTTATTTCACATCAGATCATGGGACAAGCATATTTGCCTAGAACTTTGGTTGAATTAAAGTACCGCTGTTTAATTGCTATCAAACACAAGAAGAAAGGTGAGTTGCAAACTCACAACAATCTCTATTATAAATTTATTCACTAAATTTTCTATTGGTTAAATTGTTGATAGCATTGGTTAAATTGTTGATAGCATTGATCTAAAATTTGATTGGGATATTTGCATAATTTGTTACCCCGACTCGTAATAATAATAATTTCTTCCATAATCTCCATAAAACTAATTATACTATCGTTTACTCAGTACAATACAATTTATACAAAAATAATGTTAAATCTCCTTTTATTATAAATAATATTAAACTTCATAATTTCAATTAAAACAGTTTTTCCTTTATTATTTATGAATTGGGGCAATAACCTTATTAAATGTCTTATATTAATTTCATTGAAAAAATTCAATCGAAATTATTAACATATATCACTCAAAATCTGTAAAAAAAAAATTTCAAAAATGGGTTAATTTTATTAGGGAATTTTCGGCTCAAACGTTAATCGTCTCATAGTGACGCATATAAAACATAACAGTACAAACTAAAACTTTACATAAACTCAAAACATTCCTTTACTACACTATCTCGCTCCTGTATTTTTCAGATCTAAAAAAATCTATCTTTTGAGAATCCTCTTCCCATTCTTCATGGAGGCTGAAAGTCAAAACTTGTACTTGGACTTCCTACCGTTCCCTCTCACTAATCCACTGCTACAAACAAGACCCCTGCTTGTTTTGTGTTCTTTGTAAGGATCTTCTCACTATCTACTTAGATACAATCTGCATGTCAATTATAACAGGCTTGCTAACTTCATTTATGCTCCGAACCTTCTTCTAAAATGGCTCCGTCTATTCTCACCCTGTATTTTGCTTTTGCCACCCCGATGTTTTGAAAAAATAATATCCACCCCATCTTTTGCTCTTCGCACCCCGTCTACTTCCAAAACTACCATTCCCTTTCTTTAAAAAAAAGAAAATAGAAAAAAAAGCTTCTCTTCGTGCTCAAACCCTAACCCGCCGCTCTCAGCATATCGTTCACCCTCAAACCCTAACACGTCGCTCAAACACTCCTCTTCATGCTCACTTTTTCGGTCGCCGTCGACATAGAGAAGGAAAGAAGGAGCAAACATTGACACGATACGTGATTTAGCTAATCCGATTCTATGCGAATCGAATTTTATTTGAATCAAAGTTCAATTTTGCTCGAATCGAGTCTACGTCGTATTTATGTGAACAACAACGTTCCATGCGAATGAGGTTGTTGAATCAACCTCGTCTGCCGCGAACGTGGTTGTGACAACAACCACGTGTTGGTCGGACGAGGTTGGTTCAACAACTTCGTTCACGTGGAACGTTGTTGTGTCGATAGACGGACAACAGTAAATTGAATGAAGATATTCATTTAACTATTAAAGGGTATAATTGGAATATAAAATTTAAAATTTTAACCAGGGTGTGAAGAGAAAATACTGGAGGTTAATAGACGGACCCTTCTAAAATAACCACATGTTGTGTTCCTTCCAAATGCTCCAAATAGCAATTGTCGCAGTGATGCAATTCATTTTAGCTTCCAGGTATTCATACTACCCCACTCCTATCAGGTATGAAACAATTTGATGCAAAGTATCTATACTTATTACTAAGTTGGTTACTTGCTTGCAATTTTCTCAAACTACTTTTAAGCATTCATAGTCAAAGAAAAGATGCTTGTGATTTTCCTCTTGTTTGAAGCATAAAAAACATAATTTTTCGTCAGTTATACCCCATTTGAATAGTATACCTCTCGTGTGTAGTCTCCCCATCATTGCTTTAAACGCTGACAAAGCCATTTTTGGGCTATTCTAAAATGATTTTGCTCCAGTTGACCTTTTGTTCGCTAGATCTAATCGCCTCCCAAGCTCTTTTAGTGGAGAATTCCTTTCCAGTGTGCTTCCAAGTCTATACATCATTTTCTTTACCCGAAAACAAGGTCGTATACTCAATTTGATTTCGGTGTGTAGTACTGCATGGGATCGAGCACTTCCATCTGCCTTCCTGTATTATTGATTCTACAGTTTTGTATGGACAACCTTAAACTGAAAAAGTAACGCAACCTCAATTGTCTGTCAATGAGTTTCCTTCAATCCAAGGGTCTTTAAAAAGACCAGTCTCTCTGCCTTGAGCAATTTATCTGTTGCAATTCGCTGAAATTTGTCTCTTATCCTATTGCTTTACATGTAAGAGATGCATTGTTATCTAGAACAATTTGCCTAAAATTGTCTTTTATGTATCTCTGTCTCATCCATTAAGCCTATAGGCCTTTTGAATTAATTACTAACTAAGCTTGATTTAGTGTGAATACATCTGTCATGTCTTTTAAATGTCTAAGCCCAACACCTCCTTCTTCCTTTAGTCCACATAAATCCTGATATTTAATTCTATGAAGTCCCCCTTCCAGATAAAGTCAACACACACCCTTTCTATTTTCCCCAATGAAGCATCTAGCAGTTAGAATGTTTGTAACCAAAAGTTAACCTTAGCCAGAATTACTTTGTGTACCATTTCTATTCTGCCCGCAAATGACAGTAATCTAAAGCAGCAAACTTGTAGTTTGTCCCTTATTTTTGTTATCAATTCAGCAGACTCTCTATCTCCTATTTTGTTGGAGGACAAAGGAACTCCCAAATATTTCACTGGGAGCCCCCCTCTCTAACTTTTAAGATATCCAACACCTCACATTTATTCTTATAGAAAATAACTCTTGGTTTTTAGCTCATTCAACTTGAGTCCAACTTTATTTTCTAGACTTTGGAATATATCTCTTATGGCTTAGATCCTTCATAACTTGATTTTATTCAAATGATCAGGTCGTAAGAGTATAGCAAATGGCTCACTTTAGGTTCGAAACTGTGTATTGACAGGAATTGCTTGTTATGCTAGCCAACTCCATTTGTAGGGTAAAATACTATATGGATACTGCAAAAGGTAGGGAGATCGGGGATCTCCCTGCCTTATCCCACGATTGTTATTAATATATCTTTTGTGGATCCCATTCACAAGAATGAAAAAGGTAGGAGTGGTAATACATCCATCAATCAATGCTACGAACTTACCTAGAAACCCCTATATATCTAAGCATGTGAAGGATAAAATACCAATTTACCTTATCATATGCCTTATGGAGGTAAACTTTTAAACAAAATTTACCGAACTTTTAGACAAAATTTACCGCACCCTTTTTGCTGAAATTTCTAGTTAATTAATGTGCCATAAGAGAGTTTCAGATATGTTTCTATCTTTAATGAATGTACTTTGGCATTCAACTACAATGTCTTATAAGATCTATTTCATTCTGTTGCATGCAACATTATTCAAGATTTTAAATAGCATATTGCAACATGCTATTGGCCTATAATATTCAATTCTGGTAGGATTGTCAGACTTTGGGATTAAACAAATAAATGTGTGATTTATTTCTTTCAAAAATTTACCTGTCTGGAAAGATTCTTGTATAGCCGACACAATCGTTTTTTTTTAGGTTATGCCAATGAATCTTGAAATAGTAGAGCCCATCCCATCTGGACCTGGACTGGAGTCAATATGAATGGACTGTAGAGATTTCCAAACTTCAGTCTCATTCACTTTCCTACTCAACACCCTTCTTCCTCTAGTATTCACTAATCTTCCGGTTTGAATGAAGGGAAAGTTCTTTTTCGCATCGACCATTATACAAGCCAATAAAGTAGTTGATTGTCTCTTGTTCAATATTCCAAAAGTCAACTATAACAATTTCATCTTGGTCAAATAATTGTAAATTATAATTAGATTATGCCCTACAGACATTTTTGTGCAAATTTTTTTTGAGCATTCATCCACTTCAGTGAGCCACTCTTCTTTATTCTTTTGTTTCAGCTCTATTACCTTAGTTCTCATGGTCGCTTTTGACATATTCTACACCTTATAGTACTGCTTCCAAGCTTCATCATTAGGTGGGCCAGAGTCAATAAATTTCAATAGTTTTTCACTTTGATTCTCTAGTATTTTAACACTGCCATGTTATTTGGGTCTACATTTGTTCAATCTTTGTTTGGCGTTTTTAAGAATTTGAACCAGCTTATAAAGATAGGTCCTTTCAACTTGTTCAAACACAATAATGTACACTGCATCATTATAGCCTTCAATAAATTGCCAATCATTTGCATATCTAAATGGTTTACCTTTTTTCTGACTAGTTTTCTCTTGGAGCTTGGTATGAATCGGGCTGTGATCGCTAGTCGAATTAGGAAGGATGCTAACTTTTATATCGACAAATGTATTGATACAATATGTGTTAACCCGCACTCTGTTTAGCATATAAGATTCCTTCTTACACACACCATTTCTTCATGTAAATTTCAAGCCAGTGTGGACAGGTTTGACTAACCCCGTAGCAACCATGTAATTAATGAATTCTTCCAACTATGAGATTTTTATATAAGTCCCCATTTCTTCTCTTCAACTTTCAACACTACATTGAAATCGCCCATCACAATCCAGGAATCTCCTATATTTTTAACCAGATCTTTAGTGTGATGATCCGAGCTTTCATCCTTCGAAAATCGGCATCCAATACATCACCCGTATTCAAATGCCGGAGATTGAGTCCGATTCACTGGAGTCATAACATATTAGATGATAACAACACAATGGAAACAAGATAACTTTCATTCATTCACTTCATGGATTACAACATGTGATCAACATCATCAGAGCCTATATATACTACACAACAGCAGAATACAACATAACAGCGAAAAAATAACATCAACAGGGTCTTTCAAAAGAGTCTAATATACTGCATCTCATTTCCAAAGCTTCAAATTCCAAACCAAAAAGCTCAAAACCAAAAGCTTCAAAGGCTTCCAAATCCACATCTACTTCCTGACTTAGATCAAGAACCTACTGATAACTTGACTCTAGGCTGCCCATGTGGAAAATTAGGGGCACACAGAGTCTAGCAAAGTGAACAATAAACTCCAAGTCAGTAATAGGACTGGTGTGAAAAAAAATAAAACAGTTATTTGTGCTAAAAAATCCATTCATGCTTTTGAAAAATGAAACTACCATAAGGTCTCCCGACACACACTCAAATTCAATCGCACACATGTGGGAGGTTTCTTCTTATAGTAGTCAAACATGCTTGATACGCGAAAATCATTTTGATATTATTTTTAGTGCATAGTGTGAAAAACGATTTCGCAAGTATGATATTAATCTTAGCCAGCATACGTACCATTATAGTATGTCTACTATAGCTACCGTGTTAAGTGGAAGGTTCTACAACTGAAATCGTAAAGGGCTCGTATTGTTTTGTTTGGATTTTCAACAAATGGCCAAGGCTAAGGAACTTCCCTTATCCGAATGGGTACGCCTCTAGAGGGACGTCTCGAGAACCTAACCGGATCTCTGCAAAAACAAGGTCGGGTTACCTCTGTAACTAGGTAACTAACTGTTATGAGTATGCCATCCCCCGGTCGCAACCGACCTTTATCGAGGGCCCACAAATTCCAACAAGCACATAAATAAAATATCTGGGCTCCATAACATGATACCACTTTTTTCCAGAAGGAAATGCACACACCCTTAGGGTCGCGAACACCATAACCTTGCTGCATCCTTACTGTTTCGACTATTTCTCGGGGTGTGAGGTTCGATGAAGTCTCATTGCATGCTTTATCAACCAATGCTCAACACTTAGCAAGCCACATTACCAAATTAGGAATATATCACTAATAACTATCAACTACATAACCTCTGGGCTCGTACGTCTTAGAGACGGGTGTTAAGCTAAGAGAATAAATTCTCCGCCACCAACAGAAATGTATTTGATAGAAACCAGCTTTATATCTCAAAGTATACTGTTAGACATACATCCATACAAGTTCATCCTCGGTATGAATGGAACCGATGGCACTTCGTCCAATTAAGGAAAGAAGTCCTTGCAAATCCGGATATCCCCAATCACGTTCGAACTCCCCATCACATAGGGTAATCTCTATACCAGAGCAACTCGGTGTAGAGACAATCAACAGGCAATCCTTTCACTCTCGAAAATACCCGGTCTTCAACCACCGTCTTCAAATGCAATTCCATTCCGTCGTATCATTATTCGGAATGGGTTTTCGACTTAGTGCCGGCCCTCGACCTTTCCGAATAATGAATGCTTATTTAAAACATATGGATACATTAGGATCTTAGTTAATTTACAACTTTTTATCCCTTATTTCTCAAAACCTTTCCTTTTGAATGGTTTAAACAAATTTCCATTTTTTTAAATTTTTTAAACAAAAGCTCCACCTTTAAGATCCGATGTGGTTTTCAGATAACTATTTGGAATCCGATCCCGGTCTCATCGACATTCAAATGTCGTCTTAAAGGCCATGTTGTTTAAGTAAACAATTTTAATTCAATTCAGTAGTTCACATAAACACGACTAGATAAATAACTTACATTTATCATACCTCAATCCAAAGCAATTCATATCACAAAATATTACAGATTAGCATACTAGAGATATTAATCAATCCAAGCATTCAATATAATTAATCATCCATAAGTAAGATTAATTAATCACATAATTTATAATTAATTTAATTTAAACCAAATAAATTAGTTACTTATGAATTAATTACCTAAACCTGCTTAATTAACATTAATTAATTACAAACCATTTGTTATTACTTTAATTAATTAATAAAATTAATTAATCATCCTTAATTACTTACATTAATTAATAATCCTATAATTACTGATTAATTAATCTTTAATTATTAACTAATTATCCTTTAATCATTCATTGATTAACCTTTAATTATTAATTAATTAACCTTTAATTACTAATTAATCAACATTTAATGTTTAATTAATTAACCTTTAATTACTAATTAATTAACCTTTAATTATTAATAATTTCTCTCATTAATTAATTAATCTTTAATTGCCCAAGACCTAAATTAATTTAAGATAAACCATTCATCTTAATTAATTACTTAATTATCATTTAAATCTTATTAAATAAACCTTGGAAATAATTTATTGTTAACCTATAAATTAACTTAAACCTTTAAGTTAATTAACAATTAAAAACATTTTATCTTCTTAATTAACTTCTTCATTACATCCTTTTATTTTGAAAACAATTAGACATTTAATTAAATAATTAACCTAATATTTAATTATTTCAAAACAAAAAATTTAAATTTGAAACACACTTGACTTAAGAATTAAAATTTGAAACTTGTTTAATATCATTTGCTTTGGAATCTTGGTTTAATGATCCTTTTGAAAACTTATTCATTCTAATACACTTAAAACTTGGACATTTCCTTTTGCTTTTAAAAACTTATTAGGTTACAAAAGAAACCCGAGCTCTAGACAAAATTTCCCGAACCAAACCCCGAGCCAATCACTCTCGTCTCATCCCTTCGAGACAAACCACGATCGACTTTGAGTACGTTCTGAGAAAAACCCTTCTTCCTCGATTACCATAGACAACACTAGACACAAACGTGCACACGTGCACCGTGCACGCCGACCCGACCATCTCCAACCAACCATGCCGCCTCCAACAAGTCATCGACCTTCCCCTCCATCGTCACGACTACCTAGATCGATGATCGACTCCACCAATCGAAAACGAACAAGTTCAAGCACTTGGAACCCAAACTGATCGTCGAAAAAGTCTCGTGCCACCGCCTACGATTGCCTGAGGCCTCGCGATCACATCCAGAGTTGTGTCACCTGCCTGCGCTTCTAGTCCCCCACCTATGATTAACTCCGGTTTACCCACGTCGTCGCCATGCCTCCGAGAACAACGACGACCAAAACTGCTCGTTAAACCCTACTTCAACGTTGACTAGCCGCCTCGACAAACTATAAATGCTCCGACCAATTTTCTCCTGCTCCTCGCCACACGAGCTACCTTAAGTGTCAATCGCGACGCGCCACCATTCTCTGTTCGTCAGAAAACGAGCAGAGTTCGAATTTCGATCAACTCAGAAATTCTCAAAATTTATAAACTTAAAAACCATGAAACCATTATCAAAATTCATCATTTTCTAATACAAATCTATTTCTATAATCAAATTTTTAAATTAAGATGATCGATTTCCTCACTTATATTAGATCATTATTGTAATTTATCATTTTAGAAATAATAACAACATATATCCAACATTTTTAAAATGATATTACATTGTTACAAACATTTTCTCTCCAGAGATCATAGCTTGAATTTGATTAGATGGGAAGATATGATTTTTTTTTATGTTGTTTTTGAGTCTATGAACACAACAGACATATATACATACATATACATAGGAACGCACAGATTATTCCATGTTTATATACATGCAACACATAAATTCATACATGCAAATATCTCTACAATCTTACTTTAAGCATGCTTCAAGATATAACACTTATTATTATTATTTTTGAAAAGAAGTTTACTCACTTAATTTTGAAGGAAAAGAGAACAGATTTTTACTTCTCTTGATCTGGAACTTCTAATTGATTTGAAACTGATCTTGATTTACTTTATGTTGAGTTTGAATCTTAGCTTGATCTTTGAATTGCTCCAGGCTTGAGATTGAAAGAGTTGTTTGCTTTAGATTTTAATCTCTTTTCTCTGGTTTGTAGTTTGCTCAAATTTTTAGTTTTGATATAACAAAGAAAATGAGACAAAGAGTATGGATATTTATGTATATATAGTCTTGATTTCCTTTTATTTATTATTTTTAAAATTAAAGAAAATAACTAAATTGACACTTGTATAGTTGCATGTTAAAATGGTTTACACTTGTTAATTTGCATGTACTTAGATTTAATATATTTTTATTTAATTTTATATCATATTTTCAATTTAGTTATATATATATATATATATGTTATTTTGTTTTTATATTTAAACCATTTCCTTTTATTTATATTTATAGAACTTTAAAGAAAATGATTTAAAATCTAATTATACATTAATAAATAAACACATATATATTAGTTTTTAAAATATATAGTTTTAAAACCAACTTATTTTTAAGATTTTTTATGAATTTCAAATCAAAATTCTATTTATAATCTATTTATATATATACATAAACAAACACATATCTTATTTTTTTGGAAAAATTCAAATTAGTTCACAAATTAATTCTAAAAATTATATTAATTACTAAATTAAATTTGGCTTAAAAACAAGATCGTTACAAATTTCCCTCCTTAAGATAATTTCGTCCTCGAAATTTGATAGACAGGGAGACAAACAAAGAACATATGAACACATAAAAAGATAGAGAAATGGCTTACTGGATCAAGCCGAAATATCCACTCTACATTTGGGTAGGACTTCTGCATGCTTTCTCTATTTTCCAAGTACAATCATTCGGATCTCCACTCCATTGTACTTTCATCAATTTCACCACTTTATTCCTTAACCGTTTTTCATCTCAACCAATAATCTTCAATGGCTCTCTTTTCACTGTCGAGTTAGGCATGATTTCCAAATCCTGTTGGGTAGCCTCCTCAACGATATGATCTGGGTCGTGTACATACTTCCGAAGGTGTGAAACATGGAACACATTATGCACGCTAGCTAACCAATTAGGTAATTGCACTCGATAAGCCAAAGGACCAATCCTCTTAAGTATAGGAAAAGGACCTAATATACCGCGGTGCCAGCTTACCCATCTTTCCAAATCTCAAAACTCCACGCATTGGAGAAACCTTTAAGAAAACTGAATCTCCAACTTGGAACTCTAAAGTTCTTCTCATGTGGTCGGCATAACTTTTCTGTCAACTCTGGGTAGTTTTCAACTTCTACCGAATGAAATAAACCTTTCAGAAGCTTCCCTTATCATGTCCGGACCGAGAACAAGCCTATCACCGGACTTAATCCAACATGTAGGTGATCTACAAGGACGACCATACAATGCTTCGAAAGGAGCCATTCCAATACTGGACTGATAATTATTATTATATGAAAAATCAACCAAATGCAAATGGTCCTCCCATGAACCTTCAAAATCAAGAATACAAGCACGCAAAAGATCTTCCAAGATTTGATATATTCTCTCAGTTTTCCCATCGGACTGCGGGTGGTAAGAAGTACTGAAGTTCAACTTGGTTCCTAGTGCGGCTTGAAATGCCTCCCAAAATCTGCTAGTGAATATCGGGTCTCGATCACTCGCTATATTACTTGGTGTTCCATGGAGTTGAACAATTTTCTTCACATATAACTCTACCAAACTCGCTGCCGTTTAGGTGGATTTAACTGGGATAAAGTGGGCAGTCTTGGTCAGACGATCCACAATAACCCAAATTGCTTCATTACACTTCCAAGTTCATGACAAACCATCTATGAAATCCATAGACACTTGGTCCCATTTACATTTGGGCACTTCCAGTGGTTGGAGTAAACCTTCCATCTTCATTTGATCACTCTTTATTTGTTCGCAAGTTGCGCATCGACTAACATAAATGGATATATCCCTCTTCATCATTTTCCACCAGAAAGTCCTCTTAATATCTCGATACATTTTGTTAACCGTTGGATGGATACTGAACTTGGATTTGTGACATTCATCCAATACTTCTCGTTTGAGATCTGGGATGTCTGGCACACAAATCCTCCCTTTCAACCTTATAATTCCACTATTTTCGATTTCAAAGCTGGAATCTTTGCCTCGATGTATTCTTCCATAAATTTCTTGGAGAAACTTGTCTTTTTTTGCTTACTAGAAATCTTCTCAAGAAGAGTGGGGGTGACAACAAGATAAACAAGAGCAACATGCCTTCTACTCAAAGCATCAATTACCATGTTGGCTTTACTAGGTGTATACTGAATATCCAAGTCGTATGACGCTAGGAATTCCAACCAATGTTGCTGTCTCAGATTCAAATCCTTCTAGGTAAAGAGGTATTTCAAAGATTTATGGTCAGTGAACAATTCAATTTTTTCACCCAGAAGATAATGAGGCTAGATTTTTCTAAAGCAAAGATAACTGCCAAAAGCTCAAGATCGTGGGTCAGGTAGTTCTTCTCATGTGGTCGTAATTGTCTACTTGCATAGGCAATCACTCTACCCTCTTGCATTAGAACAGCACCCACTCCTTCACCACACGCATCTGTGTAAATAGATAAACCTTTATTCCCGTTAATAACGGCAAGAACGGGAGTAGTGGTCAACCTTTTCTTCAATTCCTGGAACGCTTCCTCGCACTTTGAAGTCCAAATAGATTTGGCATTCTTCATATTCAACTTAGTTAATGGACTGGCTAACTTAGAGAATTCTTAGACAAACTTTCGGTAGTATCCGGCTAATCCTAGAAACTTCTATGGGGTTGTGGATTGCTTCCAATCTAGGATAGCGGAAACCTTACTAGGGTCTATAGAAATTCCTTCTTCTGTTAAAATATGTCCCATAAATCTAACTTCTTTTACCCAAAAATTGCATTAGAAAACTTGGCATAAAGAATATTCCTCCTCAATATTTCCAAAACTATTTTTAAGTGTTCAGCATGCTCTTCTTCAGTTTTGGAATAAATCGGAATATCATTAATAAATATGAGAATGAACTTATTCAATACTTCACGAAATACTTGGGTCATCAGCTCTACGATATATGTAGGGGCATTGGTTAGTCCGAAGGGCATAACTAACCATTCGTAGAATGTATCGGTACCCTTAAAAGCAGTCAAATGGATATAATCTTTCGCAATTCTCAGTTGATGGAATCCTTGGGCTAGGTCCATCTTGGAAAAGAAACGAGCACCATGCAATTGATCGAATAGGTCGTCGATTCGGGGCAAAGGAAATTTATTCATAAGGGTTAACTTATTAAGATCACGATAATCCATGCACAATCTCGAAGATCCATCAGACTTGGTTACAGATACTACAACCGAACCCCAACTGGAACGACTAGGTCGTATAAATCCTTTCTCCGGTAAATCTTGGGTTTGCTTAACTAGCTCCACTCTTTCCCTTGCTGCCATCCTACGACTTGCATGCACAACTGGACGGGCATTGGGAACCAAGTCGCTTCTAAATTCGATTACCTTTTGCGAAGGTAAAGACTTAACTTCTTCAAATACGTCAGGAAATTCTCGAGCAATAGGTATGGATTCCAAACTCCGGTCGGGATACCCTAGAGTATACATTAGCTTGTCCCTCTTCGGACTTGGATCCTCACAAGAAATCACAACAAAATTTTCAAGTTTGGTTTTAACCGAAATCGTTCTATTGATACAGGCTAATTTAGCTTCATATTTTGTTAACCAATTCATTTCAAGTAAAATCTCAAATTCATTAAAGTCAAGAACGAAAAGGCTGATAGGAAACTGATGATGAGAATACAAAACAGGAACTTTTCTACAACGTAAACAAAGATTCGCAGGGCCTCCTACCGGGTTCTTTACACAAATAGGTTCGTCTACAAATTCGGGTTCAAGATTTAACTCTTCTATGATTTGTTGGAAAATAAAATTATGTGTGGCTCCAGTGTCGAATAGAACTCTAACGATTTTATCATAAATAAGAAGATTACATTCGAAAACTCCTTTCCCTTTATCAGCTCCTGAGGTTGAAGGTTCATCCTTGATTGCATATACCTTTGATACTTGGGTCTGCTTCATTATCAGGCATTCTCTAACCATGTGTCCTGGCTTATGGAAATAGTAGCATTCCCTGGCTTCTTACCTTGACTTCTTAGGTTGATCCTTCTTTCCTTGCTTCTAGGGCTTCTTGCAACTATTTGAGTAATGACCTTTCTCTAAAAAGTTTAAACAAGTAAAGTTCTTCGCCTTGTTCTCCTGAGTATCCTTCTTTTCTTTACCTTGCCAAGGCTTTCTTCCTCCAAACTTTCTCTTCTTCCAATTTGGATTACTTCCGCCTTTTTTTTCTAGAATCTCTTGTTTATCTAAGGTGGCATGTCTATATCCCATGTCTACCAAATCAACGAAAGACTCCTTCACATGGCTAATCATCCTTTCATGAAACTTCTTGTTCATCCCTTTAATAAATCTCTTATTCTTCTTAAGAGGGGTATTCACCAATTCAGGTCCAAATCGAGATAACTCATTAAACTTATTTAAGTATTCTTCAAAAGATAGATTTCCTTGCTTCAAATTGGTAAACTCTTGATACATTCTAGAAATTCCAACAGAAGGCATATAACACTGCACAAATACTTGCTTTAATCTATCCCTGTAAACTCATCCTCTGATTCAGCCAAAGTAATGGTCTCCCACCATGAAAAGCTTCTTCCTGTAGCTGCCAGGAAGCCATCAACCTCCTTTGATCGTCATCCAATTTCAATCCTTTAAAAACCCTCTCACAAGATCGAATCCAAGCATGCGCTTCTATAACAGTCTCCGTATCTTTGAATGGTTTCCCTCAAAGTCTTGAGAAATTCCGATATAACTCTGCCAGATTTGGCTGGGGTTGGATGGGAAGACCTGCTCCTTCCATTACTATTGTTGCAGGGTCTCGACCATTTGTAGTGGTACTCCCCCTTCCCCTTCCTCGTCCTCTTCTTGCACTCATTCTCACTATCTGTAAATAGTAAGAAAATCGATTTAGGCATACAGACGAGATATCTTAGAGAATATACTCATTCTAGGGCATTTCTAACCTTATCTCTAATGAGTCACCTAATGAGTTATACTCCAAAGCTAAAGTTCTTACTCAACCTTGATCTCTGATACCAAATGTGACGACCCGAACTTTCAACCTTCGAAAATCGGCATCCAATACATCACCTGTATTCAAATGCCGGAGATTCAAACGTTGGAGTCCGATTCGCTGGAGTCATAACACATTAGATGATAAAAACACAATGGAAACAGAATAACTTTCATTCATTCACTTCGTGGATTACAACGTGTGACCAACATCATTAGAGCCTATATATACTACACAACAACAAAATACAACATAACAGTGGAAAAATAACATCAACAGGGTCTTTCAAAAGAGTACAACATACTACATCGTCATTTCCAAAGCTTCAAAGTCCAAACCAAAAAGCTCAAAACCAAAAGCTTCAAAGGCTTCCAAATCCACATCTACTTCCTAACTTAGATCCAGAACCTACTAATACCTGACTCTAGGCTGCCCGTGTGGAAAAATTAGAGGCACCCAGAGTTTAGCAAAGGGAACAATAAACTCCGAGTCAGTCATGGGACCTGTGTGAGAAAACATAAAACAGTTATTTGTGCTAAAAATCCATTTATGCTTTTGGAAAATGAAACTACCATAAGGTCTCCCGGCACACATTCAAATGAAACCCCACACATGGGGGAGGTTTCTCCTTATAGTAGTCAAACATGCTTGATACGCGAGAATCCTTTTGATATTATTTTTAGTGCATAGTGTGGAAAACCATTTCGAAAGTATAATATTAATCTTAGCCAGCATATGTACTAGTATAGTATGCCTATTATAGCTACCATGTTAAATGGTAGGTTCTACAACTGAAATCGTAAAGGGATTGTATTTTTTTGTTTGGATTTCCAACAAATGGCCAAGGCTAAGGAACTTCCTTTATCCGAATAGGTACGCCTCTGAAGGGACGTCTCGAGAACCTAATCGGATCTCTGCCAACACAAGACCGGGTTACCTCTGCAACTAGGTAACTAACTGTCATGAGTGTGCCATCCCCCGGTATCAACCGACCTTTATTGAGGGCCCTTAAATTCCAACAACCACATAAATAAAATATCTGGGCTCCATACCATGATACCACTTTTTATCCAGAAGAAAATTCATATACTCTTAAGGTCGCGAACCCCATAACCTTGCTGCATCCTTCCTGTTTCGACCACTTCCCAAGGTGTGAGGTTCGATAATGTCTCATTTCACAAAGCTACGCTTTACGCAAAAGCCATGCTGCAATCAACCAATGCTCAAACTTAGCATGCCACATTACAAAATTGGGAATATATCACTAAAAACTATCAACTACATAGCCTCTGGGCTCGTATGTCTCAGAGAAGGGAGTTAAGCTAAGAGAATAAATTCTCCGCCACCAACAGAAATGTATTTGATAGAAACCAGCTTTATATCTCAAAGTGTACTATCAGACATACATTCATACAAGTCCATCCTAGGTCAACCGAAGGCACTTCGCGCAATTAAGGAAAGAAGTCCTTGCAAATCCGGATATCCCCAATCTTGTCCGGACTCCCCATCACATATGGTAATCTCTATACCGGAGCAACTCAATGCAGAGATAATCAACAAACAATCCTTTCGTTCTCGAAAATACCCGATCTTCAACAACCGTCTTCAAATGTAATTCCATTCCGTCGTGTCATTATTCGGAATGGGTTTTCGACTTATTGCACTCCCTCGGCCTTTCCAAATAATGAGCTCTTATTTGAAACATATGGATACATTAGGATCTTAGTTAAGTTACAACCTTTTAGCCCTTATTTCCCAAAACCTTTCCTTTTGAATGGTTTAAGCAAATTTCCATTTTTTTAATTTTTTAAATAAAAGATCCACCTTTAAGATCCGATGTGGTTTTTGGATAACCATTTGAAATCCAATCTCGATCTCATCGAAAATCAAATGCCGTCTTAAAGGCCAAGTTGTTTAAGTAAACAATTTTAATTCAATTCAGAAGTTCACATTCGCATAGCAATTCATCACAGATAAATAACTTACATTTATCACAGCTAAATCTAAAACAATTCATATCACAGAATATTGCATATTAACATACTAGAGATATTAATCAATCCAAGCATTCAATATAATTAATCATCCATAAGTGAGATTAATTAATCACATAATTCATAATTAATTTAGTTTAAACCAAATAAATTAATTACTTATGAATTAATTGTTGAATATGCGATTATATGATTTTTGTTTGATGATAATAAACATATATATATTCATTTAAATGTATTTATTAATGTGCTATTTTATTTTTCATAGATTAAATAAATATTTGCTGAATAAAAATAAATAACACAAAATTTGAATTCAAACAGAAATTTTATTCAAACAAATATTTATTACAATTTTTGAATAGTACAAATTTCAAGCTCTCACTATATACAATTTCAATTACAATACAAATTTGATTAAATTACAATTCACATTGCACCTCACTACATATCACTCAACTCGTACTGATCTTCAACTTCATTTCAATGTGAATCCAGCATCTGAGCAATCTGCAGAAATATACATTGACGCGGTAAAATTGAAAATAAAATATTTTTGCAGTATAAAATAAAATATAGATTTTGAAAATAATATTTGCCTTAGTTATTTGGGTTGTTCGTCATCATCTAATTTTGAATTCATCATACACGAACAGCTTGTGAGATACACAGTATATCACTGTATATGCCACAAGGCCGTGCACGCCGATATATACACTTGATAAAATTACAGGGACAGGTGAGCACAGGTCAAACCTAAAACTCCGGGTTCAACTCAAGTGCAATAAAATTAATGTCGTAATATCAGCACAAGGACAAAACCCTAGCTCCAAGCTGGATTCAACACACGTGCAGTTCATGAAATGATCAAGTTCAATATCGTAGCAAAAAGTTCAAACCAAGTGGCAGTTTTGATCAACCAGTAGTATGAAAAAGGCTTGAACTCAAGTCAGTGCACAAATCAAACTACAATGAACAAGTGACAATATCAAGTCAAGTCAAAATCAAAACATCAACTAAGTTCAAATGAATATAGACAGCAAGCTCCAGATGGTACATTTTACAAAGGTAAACCAACTCAATGCAACTACATGATGACTGGAAACATAATTCATATATGCAGCCTCGACCAGGTTGCACATTGAAGAAAATATGGAAAGCAAGTAGCATAAGCAAAGACAAAGATGAATAATTCAAGTTCACCATGCAACAGCAAGTGATAAACCAGAACGCCATCATATGTACAAAACCAAATGCAAAGACCGGTGATGCAACTCAATGCATATACCATAATTATCGACCAGACTACACAATGAACTTTAATAGCAGGAAACAAAAAAAGGCAGTGCAACATGACACTAGGCTGCTACATAACACAACAGCAACCAAAATTAATGCAACAGTGGAAAATAGAATATGTACACAAACACATATCAGCTCATATGCAAGCAGTTCAAAGTCGAACATCTTTACGTAGTAGTTTCGAACAAAGACGGTGTTTCAACAAAGATTAGACAAACTACATGAAGTCCAACAGCAAGTACTAGAGTTGACAATTGGAACTAAATCAAGTTACAGTTTCAATGCTACAATACTAGCATTTCAAACACAATTCACAACCAAAGACTTCACATTCAGGTCTGAAACTCAAAGGCAACTTGAACTTAACTGGACAGTACAAGTTAATGACATGAACAATGCACAAATGCTACAGTGAAATGTATGCACCAGCAAACAGTCTACACAGAAGTACAAAGAAACAAGATTCAACATGTATATGAATGTACTGGTAAGAAATCAGCAAGCATATGCACCAGTATCAGACTCGAGTGCATATACAAGTATGCAACTGTGAAACTGGATAATGCAAGTGCAGACTCAAGGGATACAAGTTCGAACAAAGCTCAACAACACAACATCAAGCAACATCAAGTTGCACAAGATAGAGAAGCAGTAGTTGACAAGCACAAAGAACAAAACAAGTCTAGTATACTACAGCAATGAATTCAATCAGTGCCGAAGTCAACATCGAACCAAGTCAGAAACCAACAGTAGCAAGTTCAACCACGAAGGTCAGAAATCATCACATAAACAAGTTAATGCCGAAGCGTCAAAGTCTGGAAATATCAAAAATCAAGTTGAAGCCATGGGCAAATGACCGGAGTCAAAGGAAACAAAAATTAAAATCAACATCGGCAGTTCAAATTCGAAACCATGGTGGCCAAGTAAATTGACCAAGCCAAGAATCAACACCGTGAGTATTAAGCAACGAAATTATATGAATTGAAGACGTCAGATGAATCACCATTGTTCAAGAATAATCAAATGGCCGAAGACAAATTCAAACAAGTATATACGAACGAAAATCAAGGGGTTCGAACCCTATATAAATACCCAATCATCATCGGCTTTAACATCAATCGAGTTCAAGCAAGCATAACAGAAAAGCAAAAGGAATAAATCACATACCAAATCACTGAACTCGATCGAGAAGGAGCAGCCGTGTGCAAAGTGAAAAATACAATCGATCTTCAAGCAATCACGAGAACAATCCACCAGATCGAACTAATTAAAGTCGGCTTCTTCGATTTTATACAAAGCCCTAATTTGCAAGCAAAGGAACGAGCTGCCATTATACAGAGCAAAGAGGAGCGATATCCATTGTTAATCAACGTATTTGGGCCGAAGCTATAATACAAAAGGAAAAAGGATTTAAATTTATCACTTGTTTATTTTGTGGACCGGCCTAGTTTATAAAGGCTTTGGTTTATTTAAATTAGGGTTTAGAGTTATTTTTTTATTGTATTTTACTTTTAAAAAACCATTGTAATTACTAGTCGTGTGACTAGGGGACAAACTACATGGCGTAGTTTGAGAATTCGCAACTCAATGACTGAGTTGTGGCAGGGTTTTGAGCGTAGAGTTAGGTTAGTCAGTAGCGGGTGTCGCGAGTTTACATGTGTAAGCGTGTGACTACTTAATTTCTTGTAGAATCCTTGGGGGCAGCACGTAGGCAGGGTTTGCTGAAGCTGGGTAAATTCTGTGTCGTTCTATTTCTGCATTTATTATTCTGCTATTATCTGTGCTGCTATAATTTTGATATATCTGTGTTGAAATAATTTTATAAGTTTCCGCAATAATTTTTTTAATTAACAGCATCACCCTATTCACCCCCCTCTAGGGTGAAATCGATCCTATAAGTGGTATCAGAGCTAGGAATAAAAGTCAACTTTTGTTTTTAAAAATTCATTTTTCAAAAATCAGTCTTTGTTTTAAAAATTTAAATTTTTAAAATGGCTTCTTTTAATAATGCTTTTGCTGAGGTTCAGTCCATAGTTAGACCACCAATGTTCAACGGTGAATATGCCTACTGGAAAAACAGAATGAAATTTTTTCTAAAAACCATTGACGCTTGGAATATTGTTGAGACAGGTTATAGAGCACCAACTATAACTGTAGATAATCAGGAAATAGATAAACTAAAGGATCAATGGACATAACTAGGAAATAAATTACAAAATGCTAATGCTAAAGCTATGAATTCTATTATCTGTTCATTGGATCAATTTGAATTTAATCGTGTCTCACATTATTTAACTGCATAGGAAATATGGTACACACTAGAAGTGACTCACGAAGGAACATCTCAAGTCAAAGAATCTCGTCTTGCCATGCTAAGCAGCGAATACGAGAACTTCACAATGGCGAAGGAAGAAAATGTCAAAGAGATGTATGGACGACTTTCCAATATCGTATACAAATCAAAATCTCTCGGAAAATCATGCACAAAGTTGGAGATAGTCCGAAAAATCCTCAGAGTCCTTCCACGAAGTTTTGAAGCCAAAGTGACTGCCATTCAAGAATCAAAAGATTTAAAACAGATGAAAGTTGAAGAACTCGTCGAAAATCACACCACTTATGAGCTAGAAATGAAATTCATGGAAGAGCGTGAAGGAGGTGACACTTGAAAGAAATCAATAGCTCTCAAAGGAACAACAGAAAGTGATGGTGATGATGATGATGGAGCAGTAGAATTGGAGCTGATAATAAAGAAATTCAAAAGGTGGAATTACAAATATGGAAATCCAGCTCGAAATCAAAAATTGAAAAGAAGAATAGCCAAAGCACTAGACTACTCAGAAGAACAGAAGATCATCTATCACAAGTGCAACCAGCCCGGACATATCAAGCCCAATTGTCCTCAAAATCAACGCGACTTTGAAAAGAAATCAAAAAGGAGAAGTTTTGCAGCCATGTGGAATACAAGTGATGAAGATAATCAAAGTACTAGCAGTGAGAGTGAGAAAGCAGATATGTGCCTTCAAGGAAGTATAACTGATAGCGACGATGACGAGCCAAGCGAGGTATCAAAACTCACTCACTCTGAATTACTTATATATTTTCACGAAGTAAATGGCTGTTTTGAACGACTTAGGGAGAAGTATGCCAAACTTGAATTACAAAGAGATAGTTTGATTGAACTAAATGAACGGCTTGAACAATTAGTTAAAAACTATCAAAATAAGTGCCCTAAGTGTGACAAGTGTCCATTGTTTGAAGAAGAAATTAAAAATCAGAAATTAATATAAAATCACTTAAAAATGAAATTCTGATTTTGAAAGAGAGTGAAAATACTAGGAGAGAAAATTCTATTAAAAAGTGCACACAATTTTTAAACGAAAATGAATCTCTCAAAACACAAGTCCAACAACTATCAACGACTTTAGATAAATTTTCCAAAAGTGAAAAATCATTGAATATGCTCTTAGGGAAACAAATAATTAATACAGTTAGACAAGGACTTGGGTATAATCAATCTAAAAATATTAGAAATGAGATTAATCAAGTAAATTCAATGTGCATAATTTGTAGAAAATTTGGACACAATCAAAATATTTATTGGTATAGACCCAAACACGTAAAAACTATACCAATTTGGGTTCCAAAAGTCACAAATACAAAATCTCTCAAAGTTAAACAAATCTAGGTGCCGAAAGGAACATATATAAATAGTTTTGGGCCTTCACAAAATTATTTCTCAAAATATTCTGCCACTAACAATCATGGACCTATAAAAACAAATAGGTCACAAAAATCTTTCAACGTGTAGGTGTGGTGGCAGGCTAAGGAACAACAATAGTGTTACTTGGATTCTGGATGTTCCAAGGACACAACGGGCGACAAAGCAAAGTTCCTTTGCCTAGTATAAAGGTGACAGAACCACAATGGACAACAACGAAAAATATCGTAAAGGTAAAACATGTAATGGTATATTTATTTGAACGATATATTAAATGTGATAATCTACACTGTAATCTGAGTTAAATCAGCCAATAATGTGATGATGAAATAATGATGATTTTGATTCTGACTTATTCAAAATTATTGGCAATTATATTCATATGCCAAGAACACTATAAAAATCTGTAGAGTCTTTGAATTACTTCATATATATTAGTTTTGGATTAATAATAGTGTTTTATTGGATGATAATACATTTGGTTATTTTACGGCTTACTCTACATTCACGGTTTTTTGATTATGTACATGGCTTCATTTCAAATTCAAGAGAATGTCATTTTAAAAAGCTGTTAAAATTGATTTTGAGATATTTTGTTGCACACTTCATGGTCTGGTCTATCAAATTCAATTAATGATAATTTTGAGTGACAGAGAAATTCAGATGCAGATTACACTGGTAAGCTAGTTGATAGAAAAATTACTAGTTGAACTTAATTTTTGTTGAGACATTTAGTAGCTGCATCGTTTTTCAAAGAAAATATCTGCATATTTTTGTCATTTTAAATAATTTTCAAATAGCAGAAATTTTCTCATATAACCCCTTCGAGAAAATCATTTTTCACCATGTTTTCAGATCAGTCATTTTGAAAAATTGATTTAAAAATTATTTTTGAATTTGATTTAAAATGACTATTTTGACTAATCCGACTCCCTAATAATTATCGAAAAGACAAATAGTGATTGAAAAAGTGACGAGTGTTGATATTTATCATATATTATGACTTGAGACGATATAATTAGTAAATTTCTTTAGAAATTTAAACAAGAGTTAAAATTCCATGACTATCTCTATTTCTATCATATTTCTAACGACCATCGCTCATCAAAATTCAATATAGTTTGTCAATATGTGGTACTTTAAACAGGAATCATTCGTTTTTCATTTTACATTTTTAATAAAAAAATAATTTTTTTTATTAATAAAAATAAAATAAAATAAAATCCAAAGTATTCACTCTCATTTAAAAGTCCTCATGGTTATGCATGGGTGAATTACTTAGAATTTGTTCTGTGCTTCCATGCTCATTTAAAAGTCCTCACGGTTATGCACGTATGGAACGCATATCAAAATTGATTTTTTAAAATAAACAAGTTGATTCTAATCCTATTTAAAAGTCCTTACGGTTATGCGTGGTTAGAAGATACTTGAATTCATTTTTTTTTAAATAAAATTGGAATACTACTAATCTCATTTAAAAGTCCTAACGGTTATGCATGGTTAGTAGATATTCAAATTCCTGATATAAATATACCACAAATAGACACAACTTGGTTTTATATGATGACATCATTCCCATCATTCTAAAAGTGGAATATGCGCCTAACAAAGTATTTATGATTTTTGTTTGATTTTTTTTATTGAACTTTAATATTTATATTCAATTGAGTTTTAATGTTGGATTAATATCTATCACTTTGTCTCCATTTTTTCTAACACTAATACTCTTTTGCTGATAACAAAAGGGGGATAGAGAAGTTAAGATTTTTTTCAAATAAAATCAAGCAAAGGTCAAATATTTTCTATTTACATCTAGGCTCATCTGCATATTTTTAATTGTATGCATATATGAAGGGGGAGCTTTGTGTAGAGAGGAAGCATTTAAATAGGGGGAGCAATTAGAGTATATCAATGATGAAATACATTTAACATATTCAAAATCTTAAATATATGTTTGTTATCGTCAAAAGGGGGAGATTGTTGAATATGCGATTATATGATTTTTGTTTGATGATAATAAACATATATATATTCATTTAAATGTATTTATTAATGTGCTATTTTATTTTTCATAGATTAAATAAATATTTGCTGAATAAAAATAAATAACACAAAATTTGATTTTAAACAGAAATTTTATTCAAACAAATATTTATTACAATTTTTGAACAGTACAAATTTCAAGCTCTCACTATATACAATTTCAATTACAATACAAATTTGATTAAATTACAATTCACATTGCACCTCACTACATATCACTCATTCACTCAACTCGTACTGATCTTCAACTTCATTTCAATGTGAATCCAGCATCTGAGAAGTCTGCAGAAATATACATTGACGCAGTAAAATTGAAAATAAAATATTTTTGCAGTATAAAATAAAATGTAGATTTTGAAAATAATATTTGCCTCAGTTATTTGGGTTGTTCGTCATCATCTAATTATGAATTCATCATACACGAACAACTTGTGACATACACAATGTATCACTGTATATGCCATAAGGTCGTGCACACCGATATATACACTTGATAAAATTACAGGGACAGGTGAGCACAGGTCAATCCCAAAATGTCGTGTTCAACTCGAGTGCAATAAAAATAATGTCACAAGGTCAAAACTCGAGCTCCAAGCTGGATTCAACACACGTGCTAGTTCATGAAATGATCAAGTTAATATCGTAGCAAAAAGTTCAAACCAAGTGGCATTTTTGATCAACCAGCAGTATGAAAAAGGCTTGAATTCAAGTCAGTGCACAAATCAAACTACAATGAACAAGTGACAATATCAAGTCAAGTCAAAACCATAACATCAACTAAGTTCAAATGAATATAGACAGCAAGCTCCAGATGGTACACTTTACAAAGGCAAACCAACTCAATGCAACTACATGGTGACTGGAAACATAATTCATATATGCAGCCTCGACCAGGTTGCACATTGAAGAAAATATGCAAAGCAAGTAGCATAAGCAAAGACAAAGAGGAATAATTCAAGTTCACCATGCGACAGCAAGTGATAAACCAGAATGCCATCATATGTACAAAATCAAATGCAAAGACCAGTGATGCAACTCAATGCATATACCATAATTATCGACCAGACTACACAATGAACTTTAATAGCAGGAAATAAAAAAGGCAGTGCGACAGGACACTAGGCTACTACATAACACTGCACCAACCAAAATTAATGCAATAGTGACAAATAGAATATGTACACAAACACATATCAGCTCATATGCAAGCAATTCAAAGTCGAACATCTTTACGTAGCAGTTTCGAACAAAGACGATGTTTTTATAAAGATCAGACAAATTACATGAAGTCCAACAGCAAGTACTAGAGTTGACAATTGGAACTAAATCAAGTTACAGCTTCAATGCTACAATACCAGCATTTCAAACACAATTCACAACCAAAGACTACACATTCAGGTCTGAAACTCAAAGGCAACTCGAACTCAACTGGACAGTACAAGTTAATGACATGAACAATGCACAAAGGCTACAGGTCTGGCAACAAATGAAATGTATGCACCAGCAAACAGTCTATACAGAAGTACAAAGAAACAAGACTCAACATGTATATGAATGTACTGGCAAGAAATAAGCAAGCATATGCACCGGTATCAGACTCGAGTGCATATACAAGTATGCAACTGTGAAACTGGATAATGCAAGTGCAGACTCAAGGGATACAAGTTCGAACAAAGCTCAACAGCACAACATCAAGGAACTTCAAGTTGAACAAGACAAAGAAGCAGTAGTTGACAAGCACAAAGAACTAAACAAGTCAAGTATACTACAGCAATGAATTCAATCAGTGCCGAAGTCAACATCGAACCAAGTCAGAAACCAACAGTAGCAAGTTCAACCATGAAGGTCAGAAATCATCACACAAACGACTTAATGCCGAAGCGTCAAAGTCTGGTAATATCAAAAATCAAGTTGAAGCCATGAGCAACTGACCGGAGTCAAAGGATACAAAGATCTAAATCAACATCAACAGTTCAAATTCAAAACCATGGTGGCCAAGTAAATTGACCAAGCCAAGAATCAACACCGTGAGTATCAAGCAACGAAATTATATGAATTGAAGAAGTCAGATAAATCACCATCGTTCAAGAATAATCAAATGGCCGAAGACAAATTCAAGTAAATATATACGAACGAAAATCAAGGGGTTCGAACCCTATATAAAAACCCAATCATCATCGGCTTTAACATCAATCGAGTTCAAGCAAGCATAACAGAAAAGAAAAAGGAATAAATCACATACCAAATAACCGAACTCGATCGAGAAGGAGCAGCCGTGTGCAAAGTGAAAAATACAATCGATCGTCAAGCAATCACGAGAACAATCCACCTGATCGAACTAATTAAAGTCGGCTTCTTCGATTTTATACAAAGCCCTAATTTGAAAGCAAAGGAAAAAGGAACGAGCCGCCATTATACAGAGCAAAGAGGACCGATAGCCATTGTTAATCAACGTATTTGGGCCGAAGCTATAATACAAAAGGAAAAAGGATTTAAATCTATCACTTGTTTATTTTGTGGGCCGGCCTAGTTTATAAAGGCTTTGGTTTATTTAAATTAGGGTTTAGAGTTTTTTTGTTTTTTTATTGTATTTTACATTTAAAAAACCATTGTAATTACTAGTCGTGTGACTAGGGGACAAACTACGTGGCGTAGTTTGAGAATTCGCAACTCAGTGGCTGAGTTGTGGTAGGGTTTTGAGCATAGAGTTAGGTTAGTCAGTAGCGGGTATCGTTGAGTTTACGTGTGTAAGTGTGTGACTACTTAATTTCTAGTAGAAACCATAGGGGCAGCACGTAGGCAGGGTTTTGCCGAAGCTGGGTAAATTATATGTCGTTCTATTTCTGCCTTCATTATTCTGCTATTATCTGTGCTGCTATAATTTTGATATATCTGTGTTGAAATAATTTTATAAGTTTCCGTAATAAATTTTATTATTAACAGCATCACCCTATTCACCCCCCTCTAGGGTGAAATCGATCATACGTTAATTACCTAACCCTGCCAAATTAACATTAATTAGTTACAAACCATTTGTTATTATTTTAGTTAATTAATGAAATTAATTAATCATCCTTAATTACTTACATTAATTAATTATCCTACAATTACCGATTAATTGCTCTTTAATAATTAATTAATTATCCTTTAATCATTAATTAATTAACCTTCAATTACTAATTAATTTACCTTTAATTACTAATTAATTAACCTTTAATTACTAATTAATTAACCTTTAATTACTAATTAATTAACCTTTAATTATTAATTAATTGCTTTCATTAATTAATTAATCTTTAATTACCCAAGACCTTACTTAATTTAAGATAAACCATTTATCTTAATTAATTACTTAATTATCACTTAAATCGTACTAAATAAACCTTGGAAATAATTTATCATTAACCTATAAATTAACTTAAACCTTTAAGTTAATTAACAATTAAAAACATTTTATCTTCTTAATTAACTTCTTAATTACATCCTTTTATTTTGAAAACAATTAGAGATTTAATTAAACAATTAACCCAATATTTAATTATTTCAAAACAAAACAATTTAAATTCGAAATACACTTGGCTTAAGAATTAAATTTTAAAACTTGTTTAATATCATTTGCTTTGGACTCTTGGTTTAATGATCCTTTTGAAAACTTATTCATTTTAATACACTTAAAACTGGACATTTCCTTTTGCTTTTAAAAACTTATTGGCTTACAAAAAAAAACCCGAGCCTCAGAAAAAATTTCGCGAACCAAATCCCGAGCCACTCACTCTCGTCTCATCCCTTCGAGATAAACCACGATCGACTTTGAGTAAATTCTGAGAAAAACCCTTCAGCCCCGATTACCACAAACAACGCCAGACACAAACGTGCACACGTGCACCGTGCACGCTGACCCGACCATCTCTGACCAACCACGCCGCCTCCAACAAGTCGTCGACCTTCCCTTCCTTCGTCACGACTACCCAGATCGACGATCGACTTGGCCAATCGAAAACGAACAAATTCGAGCACCTGGAACCCAAAATGATCGTCAAAAAACGTCCCATGCCACCACCTACGATCGCCTAAGGCCTCGCGATCATGTCTAGAGTTGCGTCACCTGCCTACGCTTCTAATCCCCCACATGTGATCAACTCCGGTTTACCCACGTCGTTGCCATGCCCCCGAGAACAACGACGACCAAAACTGCTCGTTAAACCCTACTTCAATGTCGACTAGCCGCCGCGACGAACTATAAATGCTCCGACCAATTTTCCCCTGCTCCTCGCCACACGAGCTACCTTCAACGCCAATCGTGACGCGCCACCATCCTCCGTTCGCCAAAAAACGAGCAGAGTTCGAATTCCGATCAACTCAGAAATTCTCAACAGTTATAAACTTAAAAAACATGAAACCATTATCAAAATTCATCATTTTCTAATACGAATCTGTTTCTATAATCAAAATTTGAAATTAGGATGGTCAATTTCCTGAGTTATATTAGATCATTACTGTAATTTATCATTTTAGAAATAATTACACCATATATCCACTTGAAACATTTTTAAAATGATATTACATTGTTACAAACATTTTCTCTCCAGAGATAATAGCTTGAATTTGATTAGATAGGAAGATATGATTTTTTTAATGTTGTTCTTGAGTCTGTGAACACAACAGAGACATATATACATACATATACATAGGCATGCATAGATTATTCCATGTTTATATACATGCAACACATAAATTCATACATGTAAACATCTCTACAATCTTACTTCAAGCATGCTTCAAGATATAACATTTATTAATTTTTTTTGAAAAGAAGTTTACTCACCGGATTTTGAAAGAAACAGAGAATAGGTTTTTACTTCTCTTGATCTGGAACTTCTAATTTATTTGAAACTAATCTTGATTTACTTTATGTTGATTTTGAATCTTACCTTGATCTTTGAACTACTTCGGGTTTGAGATTAAAAGAGTTGTTTGCTTTGGATTTTAATCTCTTTTGTCTGGTTTGTAATTTGCTCAAGTTTTTAGTTTTGAATATAACAAAGAAAATGAAGCAAGGTGTAACGTCCCGCCTTTTCACACGGTTTAAATCGACGATAAACCACACACGTCAGACTTAAACCATGCAAAAGGGTGGATTGTTATGGGGTAAATAATAAAAAGCAGAGAAAGAAATGAAAAAACAAAATAGAATCTTACAGCGGAACAATAAAATATAATAATCAAATATACAGTTCATGAAGCCGTTTTATAAATATTTGATTTTATTCATACAATACATATCAGAGTTGCACATACCAACGAATAATAATTGATGCAACGAAATACACTGTGTAGTGGAACAATATAATATAATAATAATGATGATGAAATCTTCGTCTTCTTCCTCCAGAAATAAAGTCTTCGATCCTGAAATGCTCGGACTAACCCGAGCGAATTGAAAAGACAAAACACTCAAGTAAGAACTAAAAAATCTAATGTAAGTTAAATCAACTGAAATAAATATGAGTGTAACGGCGTCGGAGATGCTTACGGGGTTTGACATCTCCTATCCAGTGTTTAACGTGAGTGCAGTAACTTAAGAGATGCTCGGGATTCACATCTCCTAAGGATCCGTTAAACTATTTACTACGTACTAATATTTCGCTATTATAATAATGTCTATAGTAAAACAAACTTACTTTTTAATAGCATTAAGGGGTTACCCATATAGCCCTCAACGCGTAATAGTCCCAGTAATCCATCCAATATCATAGTCCCTCCTGATCGGAAAGCCACCAGAGGATACCACACGGGCTATGGGAGAAAACCAAAATCGTATAAGGCGCGATAGGGTAGGTGACACGACACAACTAGGCAATGCCAGGGTAGATATACCAATTATGCTTCAGGGCCGGTGGTAACGCGTAGCGCGCAGCTACTGCCCACCTCAAGCCACAACCCCAAAAAGAAAATCAAAAGTGGCTACCGAATCAATCCAAAAGTCAGAGTATAATATCAAAGGGATCTGTCCGATCAAAGGAGCTACCTCATTAGCCCGTCAATCGCTCCTGTTTTAGCCACCTTATACCAACTCATGGGAGTTGGGTCCACGTATTTACCTCAAAGGAAATGCCGCCACCATCCTACTTCATTCTGGAATCCCCACCGTGTACACGGTTGTCAAAGTGGTTTTCGGAGTTGGCAGAGAGTATGTCAACTTTCGATCCCAGTCTCTTCAACAACCAAACGTTATTATAACACCGCAGTTATTCCAAAATAATTTTTACTTTAAACCAGAATATAATATCCATTTCAAAACCATATAAATACGATATCATTTCCCTTTTAAAACCCAAATCAATATGATATCATTTTATTTCAAATATATCCTTTTCCAAAAATCATAGCACTTTCAAATCATAAACCGTTGAATTTTATAATTTTGAAATATAACTACACCACTTAAATGGTTTAAATATTATATTGCTTAATATAATAAAATAGCTTCTTCACCTTCACAAATCAATTCCAAATATAGATTAAAATCCGCAAATAAACAAATAAAATTTCCATAAATTTCAAAGCTTAAATATTCCACCATTTCAAAACTAAATCTTTGATAATTTCATATATATCAATTTCAATTACTATTATTTAGATTTGAAATGTTTACTTAATAAATCAAATATCATTTAAGTAAAACCTTTAGCTTTAAACAACTGGATATTCTTTCAATTTAATTAACTTGATATATTCATTTGAATCAACTTTATATCCATTTAAATCACTCTAAGCCAAATCAAGTTATAAGAATCATCCCCTTTAAATCTCAATTTTTATTCAAATTTCAAATCAAAATTTATTCGAGTATAATTCTTAAAAATTCAAACTAAACCAATTTCATATTTATCTTCCAACTTATTTTTTTATTTAAGTCATTAAAAACTCTACATATACAATATCTTAAACAGGTACTTAATCATATAATATAAAACAATCAAACCCCATTATTTAACTTATTATTATTAAACAAATTTATACATAGCTTAAATTCAAGAATTTAACTATATATAAAAAAGATATAATATTTATATAATATCAAAAATTAATATTTATTTAACCGTATATTTCTTTCCAAAACCATAGAAATCATTTTCAAATATCTATATATAGACCGACGGTGTCTGTATAAAATTTTCCATCCTATGGTCAAGTGATACAGATATTTATCATTTCAATCCATAATTTAAAATAAAAAATATGGTTATATATCATTTCAAACCGCAATCCCGAATGCAATAAAAATGCATAACAAATTGCAGTTTATAATGATATAAATAAAACAACCATTCATCCATCATAAATCATACATCCATCACAATCATCATACAAAATAATCAATCAATATCAATATATAACTGATAATATATAACAGGAAATTAACTGGCAGTTATATTCCATAATAAATTAAATAACAATTCAATCTAAATAAATGCAATTAACTGAGATGATAATTAAAAATATACAAACAGTCATAAATAAATTCATAATCACAACATAAATTAATTTAACAAGCATAAGAAATTTTAGAAGTCGTGAGTGGGTTAAAACACTCACCTTTTGAATTTAAATTGAATTTAAATTCAGTTTAAATCAAAAATTGAATAGTCTCCAAATTCGTCCAAACAAGCGTCAAAATGTCTGGAATTTCTATACGATCGTAACAAAGAAAATTTCACGTAAATCGGAGTTCATATGCGAAAGTTATAATAGTTAGATCTTTTGAAATCAAAATTTAATTTAAAACAAAAAAACACCTCCCTAAACTATGCCACATCACTTGGCCCAAATTCACTCAGCAAACACAAACAGCAAAATGCGAGGAACAGTGCTTCGTTCGAGCGCTTCCAGTACCCACGAAATGTCAGTTGACCACCACTTTGACCAATGATATCACCACCTACATGCCGCCGCCGACCTAGGGACCCCCACCATTGAGTTAGCCACTCCAGCGCCTTCCACCTCACCTAGGTCCGATCGTCGTTAGTGCCTCCAACAGCCATTTAATTAAAACCTTAGTTGAATTTTTCATGTCGATCCAACCGTCGATTCGCAAAACGGAGCATGCCGATGAACTCCCTATCGTCCACTCTCCAAAACCCAGAAATGGTTCGTCGATCCGTCGATGTTCATCGACGCACGATGAACGGCCGAAAATTGTTCTTCGATTTCTGGACAAATAATGTGTCGAATCGAAAAACGAGTTGCCGCTCTGAGTTACGCTCTTCGAGAGCTTCGAATTGATATAAAATTTGGCATATATTGTGGAGTTAGAAATTTTGGCTTTTGATTTGATTTGGATTTGGGAATTAGGGTTTGCAGCCATTGGAAAGAGGAGCTGAGCAGGAAATATACGTATAGAAAAATGAGAATTAGGAAGACTAGGGTTAATAATATGGTATTTATAGGTAGGGTTGAAATAGAATAGACAGACAGGATTTTTTTACACGTTGCACGATAGAAAGGGCCCAAAAAAGCCCGTTCTGACTCCGGAATGAAATTGGGCCAACCCATATATCAAAATAGATGTTTTAAAATATTTTAAATGCAATGGAAAAGGTTTCAAGTCCAAATTCCATTGTATGAAGAAGTTACGCAAAAATCAATATTTTCTAAATTAATTTCAGTTTCATTGATTCTAAGGCGTTTCGAGTCCGTACGATCAAACGACAAGTCCGATAGTTACGAATTTTAAAATCCTACAATAATTCACTGTTATGGATCTGATGAAACTGGTTTTGTCGAAATCCGAGTCCGTGGCTAAAATGGCTATTTTTTACATTAATTAAATAATTTAATATTAATTTTATTTAAATCGAGCTTCGGTTCTAAATAAATCACAATTTCTCTCAATTCAAATTGCTTGGACATTTGCCATAAATTAAAGCAAATTCTTGACATCAGTTCAAAGTTAATAAATTTACCAATTCAGTATTTAACTTCAATTTTCATAAATTTAGTAATTATAAATTTAATTTCAGATAAACCATATTCTTAACCTATCTAGTTATTCACTGATTTCGTTTTACGATATAATTATCATGGTTTACCATAGTGCATTAATATCCATATTTTATCGTAATTTCAAATAATGTAGTAATTAATTTCATTCACAATAAACTCAATTTATAAAAATTTATTCCAATAAATTAACTTGATTTAACTTCAATCCTTTTTCTAATCAATTATTATTCAATAAACAAAGATAACCATTGTTTTACCCTTTATTACTTTAGTAAGTTCAAATTTCCATCTTTCCTTTGTATTAACTACCCTATTTTCATTTTATTACATTTCTACCACTATACACGCTAATTGTGATTAACATTCTAAATAAGTTCATTTACTTGGTTTCCGTTACTGCACTAATTTTCATTATATCGATTACTACACTATGAATAAATTTACAATCCTATTTAATTCATTATTACATTCACCCTTTCTGTTACAATTCTTAAATACTTCTGCTTTTATTTAATTACCGTTAACTATATTATTATTATTATTATTCCATTAGCTAATTAAGTAATTACATTCGTTTCTTACTTTTCAACCTCATAACCAATTATAACAGATTCCAATATCTCACCTGACCTTTCCTTTCAAATTTCCATTTTTTAAGTTTTACATTAATACCTCTTTATTTCCATTCCTTAAATTTACACTTAAGTTTATGTTCTAATCGAATAATTATCATAACACTGAATAAAATTTACGTTATTCCAATTATTATCCAAATTTACATTAGCGTAACATTAAATTCAGATTTATTGCAATTTCATTATTTATTATAATTACTTGCATCATATGCATTCATTCTATTACCCTAATTCAAACATTAATTCATATATTCATACAATACTTACATTTATTTACTTAATTTGCATTTATGACTAAGTCCTAACATTTAAATTTATTTTCATTAAATGGAATTTCCTTTCATTCATTTATTATTAACTTTAATTAGTGTTGTTTACCATGTATTAACATTATTGCTAAATTTACATGCAGTTACTATCAATCAATATATTATTGCATTGGTAAATAAAATGCTTACCTTTTATTACTTATTTAAAATTTAATACCCAAATGCAACAATTTACACTTTCCATTATTATATCAATTTGAATTCCATTCTAGTTAATATTTTTATTAATAATTCACTAATTCAACATTCCCATTTGTTTCTTATATTAAACTTATAACCAAGTACGACAATTTACATTATTTCAATTAATTGCAATATAAATTTAAATTGTTAATTTTAATTACAATTGCTACGTCTAAGTTCTAACATTCGCTCCAATATAAATTATAAGATTTTTATTTCTTTCTAAATTTAATTAAAAATCTTATTAATTTAACTCATTTTAATCATCGAATTTTACGTGTCATTACACAAGGAGTACAGATATATATAGTCTTGATTTCCTTTTATTTATTATTTTTAAAAATAAAGAAAATAACTAAATTGACACTTGTATAGTTGCATGTTAAAATGGTTTACACTTCTTAATTTGCATATACTTATGATTTAATATGTTTTATTTAATTTTATATCGTATTTTCAATTTAGTTATATATATATATATATATGTTTTCTTGTTTTATATTTAAACCATTTCCTTTTATTTATATTTGTAGAACTTTAAAGAAAACGATTTAAAATCTAATTATACATTAATAAATAAACACATATATATTAGTTTTTAAAATATAGAGTTTTAAATCCAACTTATTTTTAAGATATTTATTTTTGAATTTAATTAAAATTCTATTTATAATCTATTTATAATCTATTTATATATATACATAAAAAGACACATATCTTATTTTTTTGGAAAAATTCAAATTAGTTCACAAACTAATTCTAAAAATTATAATAATTACTAAATTAAATTTGGCTTAAAAACGAGATCATTATATTTAATTTTCCCAGTTAAACTTGTTTTTTAGCCTGCAAAATTCCTAGCATAGACAAAAGAAATATAATAATAAGCCACCAACATTTGTAGCTTTGATAGTAGTCTGTTACCCATCTTTATCCACTAGTTGAACTTGCTAAACATTTTTATTCCACATTAGAAGTATCTTACCTATTTCCCCTAATCATTATTATGCATGAATTCACATCCAGGCCCTATAGATTCAGTAAAGAAATCAAGATTGTGATCGTTAAATTTATCCTCTATTAGACCCAAAATAGAAGGTAGGTTACGCATCCTAAGATTATAAAGGTCTAATTTGTGGGCATCATTGTTTAGACTCTAAGATTCTATTTTATTAAGGACATTTGGGTTTGAGAGGGCTGCTCCTTAGTTTCCTAGGAGATTCCTCTCACAAACTAGTTGCCTTGCCTTTCGAATCTTTAGATACAAATTTCTCCACATAATTTTGACCAAGTTTGGCATGTGATTTATCAGTAACAACCTCTTCTTTCTCATTATCTATAGTGTCTAGATCGATATTTAATTTGTTTAACTCGTCTATTGATTCAGGTAGCTGCTCCAGCATCTCTGCACCATGGTTTTTGATTACTTCTCCACTTGGCTATCCCGTGATGTTTTAGTCTGGTCCTTCAGCTTATCCACACTTTCCTCAAGCACCTTAGGGGAACTCTACCACCCACTTTCCTTTAAGAACCTCAGCATTAATAGCACGTTGTATAATAGCAGGTGTACGTTTTTTGGGTGAATCCAGTACTGTATCGATTGGCTTTTCTGTCACACTTCAGCTCGTGGTTGACTGGTTTGATCTGTAAATGTGTTACTAACTATGCTACTATCACCTTTCTTCTACCATACTTGCTTTACCAGGGGTATAACTGTAGTGCATTATGCATCATAATGATCAAAACATTTGCATTGCTTACAACTAGGAGGGACATATTCATACTCAATGCCTTACACATGTATATTACATTTGTTATCTTTAGCACTTACTTGTTTTTTCAATTCATCATTAGCCTTCACATTAATTAGAACTCTAGCAAACTTAAGTCATTTGACATTTCTGGTGTACTCGTCCATTGCTAGAGGAGTACAGATAAGACTGATAAGCTTGCTGGTACCCCTAGCATTCCATAATGCTATGTCAAGATTCATAATCCTAACCTAGATAGGACAGGTTTCCAACATGTCCCTTTATAGCCTTAAATTAGTCTCCTAACATTTTGTAAGTATAAGTTTTCTATTCATAAACCAAGGACCCCCGTCTAAAACATTTTTACATCCTCTTTCATTAGCAAATTCTATTAGATAAAATCTGTTGTCCCTAGCAAAAATATTCCCTTTTGGTTTCCATTCCCTTTTGATATATGCAATTAAATGTATGTAGTGTGTTCTTCTAACAACCAAGTAGACATAAATAGAGTATTTCCATATGTTATCTTCATCCGTAGACATCTCATCATCCAAATCTACAAATATTGAAAGTCTGTAGGATCTTTTCAAATAAAGCAACATATATGTATACGAGTGACTGTATATTACTAACTATATTAAGCAGATAACAATAATAAAATATAAATAAGAAAAATAATAAAAATGATCACAGCAAATATTTTATATTGGTTCGGGCCTTCCATCCTACGTCTAGTCCAAAAGCCCCCCTTCGGTATTTCCTTTAACCAACTAACCCTTACTTTGTCTGGAGGAATAGGCTAATACAAAATTATATCTCTAACAATCTTGTGTTCCAAATAACATGGATTTTGACTGATAGGACAAATCTTCATATGATCTCCTTTGAGTATGTGAAAGTTAATGCTTTGAGTTGTAGGAAGTGGTTTAACCAAAATGATATTTTGGTTATTATAGATTGCGAATATGCAAGCAAGAGATGCACAAATATGTAAATAGTGAGCAAAAAGAAATCAAAAGAATTGATCAATGTTAATCTCAATCTTCGTAGTATTTATAGGTTTAAAGAGATGCACATGAGGAGTTGTTGCTGTTAAATAAATTCTATTCAATTTAATCATTGCAATCTATTGAAGAGATGAGTTTATTCGATTTAACAGAAGCATCTACTCAAATCAAACGAAGCAACCTTTCAGGTTATAGCGGTTTTCAAATGACAGACGACTTTGGGAAAACCACAAATGTCTGTGGCTTCAGGATAGTATTTCCCAAACCTATTCACAGATGTCTATGGATTTCCACAGACGTTTGTGGCTGGCATTTTAAGAGTATGAATTTTTAATGCTAACTTTGAATGTTTTTTAATGTCGATTTTGTGTATATGAATTTTTGTGTGCATATATGCTCAAGGAGAACTTACAATGTTTTTCTAAGACTCTTAATAAACTACTATAAACTTACTAATCAAAACATGGTCCATAAGTCTTTGTTTGTCTTCGAGTTTTTATATCTTTGAGCATGATGATCCTTCGTAGTATATACATGTAATCTTGATAATATATAAAATGTATGTGGTTGTATAGTTGTTATCATTAAAACCATAGAATGGAGGTTCTAACATTCTCCCCTTTTTTGACAATGAAAACTATACAATCGTTAGTTATGATAAAAATAACTCCCTCTTAATTTTTTCTCCCCTTTTGTATATGCATATATTTCTCCTCCTTTGTCATTACCAAAATAAAATAAGACAATCATAAACATATAGACAAAACAAATGAGACAGAAAGATATGAATAACACGTAGACAAATCACACATAAACATAAATAACATAATTGAACAATAAACTAACATGAGTTCAACAATAAATAAATAAACAGGAGTTCAAACATTCTCCCCCTAAGTTAATACTCCCCTTATTGATATGATTGTATAGTTATTCTCCTCTTTGTCATCGATAAAAAGGAAATAGATATCAATAGAAGTTATATGAATGATTATACGGGTAGAACTCTTTAATATAAATTCATAGGTGTGAAAAATATTAAAAAGAATTATATTTAAGATTTTAAAGAACATACCACTTACCATAGTCACAATTTTAACCATAACATCATATATCATGCTCATATTGAAAATTTGAACATCACATTTGTGGCTTCATTTTCGTAAGTATCAGAAAATTTGGAATATATCTCCTCTTTTATATGTGGTGTACCTACAAAAAAATGATATATATGTTCTGGTACCCACTACCTGTGTTAGAGTCCGGGGTAAGGTCTAAGGAAGCCATACCCATTTGGGTGTGGTTGAATCTTTATAAATATAGTTTTCATTATAAATCACATTTTTATAATAGTTGATAATATAAAGTTGTTTATTATGATACATCGCATTAGCAGGAATCCATATTTTAATACTATTTATCATTAGCATGTTGCTTGAAAAATATTTTCTATAATTTCTAAACAAAGTACAATTATTACTTTAAGTAGTTTAAGGACTGTCTTATTTACTAGCATTAAAATTAGTATAAATGAATACATATATAGAACTACATTTACTTTTAGCTTGTTTATAGCCTAAACCGCAAGAAGATAAGATATCTTTATCTTTGTTAAAACCTACAAACTTTTTATTTAACCTTTCAAAATTTGCTTTAGAATCACAAACTTCTTTTTGCAAAATATTAATATTATCTTTTAAAATCATACATTCTTTAGATAATTCTAAATTCTTTTTAATTAAAGCTTTATTCTCCTTTTCAAGAGACAAAATTAAAGAGCTGGAATTGTTTAAAGAATTTTTCATTTTTTTTGCAATACGTCAATTTCCTTCAAAAGATCATTATTTTTAGCTTCTAATAGCTCATTATCTTTTTGTAGGAAATCCTTTTGTAGAACAAGTTCTTCTACTGTATTTTTAAACAATTTAGTTTGTTTTACCAAAAATTTATTTTCCTATTTTAAATTGGAAATTTATTGCTTACAATTTTTTAATTTAGCAAATGCACTTCTATTAACTTTATTCAAAGTTTTACAATCTTTTAACATGTGATAACCCGGATTTCTGGGCATCTGTAATTGATAATAATTGGTTAATTAATAGAAATACTGAATTGTAAATTGAAAAAAATAAATCTAATAGTAAATATTTATATTTGGATAAATATTTATTTGATCTTACTTTAATATAATCATTTGGATTTGACAAATTATTCTTTTAAACACAAATGATTTTTCCAAGTTTTCTCTTATTTATTTACAAATGTTTTCAAAAATAAATAAAAAAACAATGCCACTTGTAAACTTAAGTTGTTAAATCCTGAAATTTGTGGATAGTTAGAAAATAAAGAGATAGAAGAAAAGAAGAACAGAAATACCAACATCTCACAATCGCAGCGGATAAATTATAGTATCAAATAATAATAACAGTTATACAACGGAAAACTGTATCAGTACATTTATACATCAGAGTTACAACATTTCACAAAACACTGGACATATATACATATCAACATGTCCTAGATAATAGTAATATATCACAACAGAAATATATACGTTCTTGCCATCCATCTCGCCTCCTGAGCTCCAGAACGCCCTTATCTGAAAATCTATAATACTCGGTCTGACCCGAGCATTACATCAAAGTAACACCCGGGTTAGGCTGGAAACTAGCATGAGTAAACCCATCTAACATGAATACAAAAGTATACAACTTATATAAACCCGGGGTAACTTATATCAATTTACAACTTCATAAGTTGTTATAGACATCAATTATTCCACTCATCAATTTTTAAGTGCTAAACTTAGATTAAATGGTCCAATTCACTTAAGTCATTCCACTTCATCCTATTGGTTCCACATATCGAATTATAAAAGATCGAAGTGGTTTCGGGTATTACTAATACCCGAATCTGATCTCTTCGAATCCAATGTCATCTTAACCCAAGTTATTCAAGTGATTAAATTCAAATATTGGATGTCACTTTTACACAGCTATGACACAGATAAACATCTCCCATTTATCACTGATATAATCAATATCATATCAATAGAACGTCACAGCATATCATCCAATAGATATCATTCAATTCAGACAATCAACAAACAATCGTCCATAAGCAAGCATTACCAATTCATATCACAATTAAGCATCTCATCACGCTTTATCAACCATTAATTAATTACAACCATTTAATTAATTCACCACTCCTTGATTGCCTTACCAATCAATCAATTAATCTATAATCATAGATTAATTATTCTTTAACATCAATTAATAAACCTTAATTATTAATTAATCTTCTTTAATACAAAGTAATCAATCCTTAATTACTTTATAATCAATTAATTAACCTCTAATTAACTGATTAATTAACCATCAGCTATTGATTAATAACCTTAATTATTAATCAATATCTCTTAATACAAATTAATTAATCCATAATTAATTAATTTATTATTAATTAACAAATCAATTCCATCTTAATTATAAAACTTAATTATTAATTTACAACCTTAATTACAAATTAAGTAATCCTTAATCACAAGTTGATTAAACAGTTAATCCCCCTTAATTAATATTGATTAATTCTTAATTACCTTTGATTAATCATTAATAATTAATAAATCAAATTTACTAATTATATTTAATTCCCTTGTTTTCTTAATTAATCTCAAGTCATTACAACCTTAATCAACTTAAGATAAAACATTATCTTATTAACACATAAATAAAACCCTAAACTTCCATTTTAAAATTTAAGTTTAAAAATCGCTTAAATCTTAATTTAACAAAATTTAATTTAAATAAGCTTTCAAACTTCATAACCATTTGTTAAAGAAATGATTATTATACATAAGGTAAGTTTATATACAGGTCTTGACTAGATTTATCTTTAAATTTCAAAAACAATATGATTTTAAAACACTAAAAAAAAACTGTTATCATCTCTGCTTCGGGTCAAACCCGAAGACAACTCGAGTCTACCCCCGAGTGAATCCCATTCCTTCAAATTTTCCCAAAAACTGATAATTATTATAATTTCAAAACTTCACAGGTTATACTCACGTAACTACACGAGTTTGAACTCTAGACTTCTTCCCAAATACTTGAGCAAAAACATCAAGAAAAACCCCACATCAACATCAGACATCCATCCACCCCCATGCACCTGCACAGCTATCAACAACGACGATGATCACTGCCCTAAATTCCAACACATCGACCATCTTCTAGTTATTCGATCCATATGCTCAAATTGCTCGAAACAGTCACTAATCAAAATCGAACAAAGGCATGAAACTGAAGTTCATGACCACCATCAAAAACCCTTCGACCACACGTCTCCGATCATCTAAGAAGCTATAACTTCATCCATGACCTATTTGACCATCCACAAACCCATTCCCAAAGTCTCAGCGAACTCGATTCGCCAGAGAGGAACCGGCGATCAAAAACTTCCAGCTCAACCGAACTAGGGTTAAAATTTTAATCCCTTCGCCGTCGACGCCACCACGATCATTACAGCATCCAGCCATTTTTCCTAGACTCCCCGTACCTACCCCTATCTCCAGACCAATTCTCGACTCTCCAGCGACTACCGATCACCAGAGATTGCCCCAAACCCCAAATTCAGTTATCTTAGAATTACTTGCCCAATATAGTATTAAAAATTTTGATTTTTCTTTTAAATATCATGTTTTACTCAAACAATTCAAGATATAAACTTGAGTCAACTTAATTTAATACTTGATTTCATCATGCTAATTATATTTCTAGATTTTAGCATAATTTAAAATTTAAAAAATTTGTACATATTTTTAAATTCTGGATTAATTTAAAAATTAACTAATTTGCTTGAAGTCCAAAGTTTACAATGATCAGATAAAAAGAAATTGGAATTAGTTCTAAAATTTTATATCCTATATCAAGAACAGGGAAAAACAAACATTTTCAGACATGTACACTTTAAGATCATTTACATCACAGATATATCTCGTATATAAATGCACAACCAAACCTCAGTCATCTCATATTCAAACAATCAGATGTTTATCTATTAGGTTTTAATTTTAAAATGTGTTACTTACCTGCAATTGTTAGAACAGATGTCAGGCTTTACTATTTATTTAACTTGAATCCATATTTTTTATGCTGTTATACTGACACAAACAGCTATGCTTAGAGATCAAAGCCCAGAATCCATTTGTGTGAAATATTTGAGTTTTTAAAACCAGGTTTTAAAACCTGAATATTCAGACAAAGGCCAAAGTTTGAAAACACAGACATGCACCCAAGCGTCAACAGATATACATACATTCAAACATAATAAACCAACTTGCAAAAACACATTTTCATTCATGCAACCAACTGACATATTAACCATTCATAAGAAATAAATTTAAACAGTTTAAGCTAAGTTTACTCACTTATTTATGGTGAAACAGAGGATAGGGTTTTATGCTCTGATCTACAAGCTTGATTTATTATGATGTTGAATTTGGTAGCTTGCTTAATAAACTATGCTTCAGATTTTCTTTGCTTTACAGTTTTGAAGTTGAACTTGCTGTAGAATTTGCTGTTTAATCCAGAGATCTTTTGCCTTGAATTTGCTGATGATCTTCACTTGTTATGCAAGATCACAGATTTAAAAACTTTTGAACTGATGGTATTTGGTTTTGATTTTTTTTTTCAAAATCTGATTTTCAATTTTTAGGAAAGAAGGAAGAAAATGTTTTAAACACAAATGATTTTTCCAAGTTTTCTCTTGTCTATTTACAAATGTTTTCAAAAATAAATAAAAAAAACAATGCCACTTGTAAACTTAAGTTGTTAAAATGATTGCAAGTTTTTTTTTTGCATGATCTAATATCCTTACACATGTTTCATTTCAAATATTATGACAATTTCTTACTTTTACAAATGTTTTTAAATTCATTTAAATTAACGACTTATTTATTTTAACATGTATTAAATGTTTATTCTCATTTTAGCTTTTAATGTTTACATAAATAAATTATCTTTATTAAGTACATTCTTTAATGTTTATTTGTGTGTATATATATATATTTGAATATATTTCCAAAGCTAAAATTTCAAGAAAGAAAATTTAAAAAGGAAAAGGATATTAAGTTAAATCTTATTTTAAAATTTCAAACTAAAAATATTGTTCTTTAAATATACAACTATATGTTATAAGTAATATTTTCAATATATCTATTTGAATCCAAATTCCAAATCACAATTTATATATATATATATATATATATATATATATTATAACAACACATTATCATTTGTTTTAAAAGAATAATTTGTCAAATCCAAATGATTATATTAAGATATGATCAAATAAATATTTATCCAAATATAAATATTTACTATTGGATTCATTTGTTAAATTTACAACCCAATTATTATCAATTACAGATGCCCAGAAATCCGGGTTATCACATAACAATTCATCATGTGCTAACAAAAGATCTTTATATAAAGAATCTAATCATACCGATTGTGATCTGAGTTTAGCCACGAAGCATTTGCTTGTTTACTCCTTTGATTCTTCTTTATTGCCCTTCCTTTTTCTATTTCTTTGACTAGATCTCTTTATGGCTATTTATTCTAGGTTCTGGTTACGATCTCTAGAATCCTAGGCTCTGATACCAATGAAAGTCTAGGATCTTTACAAATAATGCAACTTATATTTATATGAGTGACTGTATATTACTAAATATATTATGCAGAGAACAATAATTAAGTTTAAATAAGATAAATAATAAAAATGATCACAGCAGATATTTTATACTAGTTCGGACCTTTCGTCCTTCGTCTAGTCCTGAAGCTCCATTTTGGTATTTCCTTGAACCAACCAAGCCTCGCTTCGCCCGGAGGAATAGCTAATACAAAAGTATATCTCAGACAATCTTGTGTTCCAAATAACATAGATTTTGACTGACAGTACAAATCTTCCTATGATCTCCTTTGAGTACGTGAATGTAAATGCTTTGAGTTATAGGAAGTGGTTTAACCAAAATGATATTTGTATTATTATAGATTGAGAATATGTAAGCAAGAGATGCACAAATATGTCAATAGTGAGTAATAAGAAATCAAGAGTATCGATCAATGTTAATCTCATTCTTTGTAGTATTTATAGGTTTAAAGACATGCATATGCAGAGTTGTTATTGTTAGATAAACTCTGTTTAGTTTAATGGCTGCAACCTTTTGATGGAGAGATGATTTTATTCAATTTAACAGAAGCATCTATTCAATATGAAATGAAGCAACCTTTTAGGTTATAACAGTTTTCAGATGAGAGATAGCTGTGGGAAAACCACAGACGTATGTGGCTTTAGGATAAAATTTCCCGAACCTATTCATAGACATCTGTGGTTGGCATATTCAAAGTATAAATTTTTAATGCTAACTTTGAAAGTTTTTTAATGCCAGTTTTGTGTATATGAATACGTGTGTGCATACATACTCAAGGAGACCTTACAATGTTTTTCTAAGACTCTTAATACACTAGTATAACCTTACAATCATAATATGGTCCATAAGTCTTTATTTGTCTCCGAGTTCTAATATCTTTGAGTGTAACATCAGAGCAAAATGAATTTTTCATTGATATACAACAAATGGGTACAATATTCTGATACGGCAGAATAACATCAGAGCAAAATAGGAATACAACAGCGGAAAGAAACAATAGCAGCAGACAAAATGGCAACAGCAACGGAAAGATAACATCTTCTATGCTAAAGCTCCAAGCTCCAAAGATGCCAAACCAAGAAACTTGAACCACCATTATGCTGAAATAAAGCAAATGCGATCGCCAAAATAAAAGACTTCAAAGATATCCAAACAGAAGGCTGAAGGCCACCAAATCTGCATCTACTAGCTGCATATCTGAAAACCTGATTCTAGGCTGTCTGTATGGAAATTGTAGGCACCCAGAGTTTAGGAAGGGAACAATAAACTGTAGGTCAGTCATGGGACTGGTGTGAGCAAACAAAAACAGTTTATCTTGAACAAACAAAAATAAATTAAAAGAAATTCGCTATGATTTTTGAAAAATTAAACTACCATAAGGCCTCCCCACACACACATAATGCAAGCACACACTTTGAGGAGATTTCTCCTTATGATAGTCAAATATGCTTGATACGCAAAACCCTTTTGATATTATTATTAGTGCATAGTGCAGAAAACATTTTGAAAGTATAATATTAATCTTAGCCAGCATATGTACCATTATATTATGTCTGCTATAGCTACCATTTAAGAATGACAGGTTATACAACTGCAATCCTAAAGGGTGCGTATTGGATGATTGGATTTCCAACAAATGATCAGGCTAAGGAACTTCCTCACCGAATGGATACGCCTCTAGAGGGACACCCCAAGAACTAAACCAGCTCTCTGCCAACACAAGGCCGTGTTACCTCTGTAACTAGGTAACTACTGACACGAGTATGCCATCCCCCGGTCATAACCAACCTTTTCCGAGCGCTCTATACCAACAAATTCCAACAACAACATAAGTTAAGTATACAGGCTCCATACCATGATCCCACTTTTTATCCAGAAGGAAATGCACATACCCTAAAGGGCGCCACCCTCATAACCTTGCCGCATTCTTCCTGTTTTGACCATTTCCGGGTTGTGAGTTTCTGACAAACTCTCGTCCCATAAAGCTACGCTTTTCAAAAAAGTCATGCTTCACTCAGCATGCCGCACTACCAAATTGGGAGTATATCACTAATAACCATCAACTACATAACCTTTGAGCTTGTACGTCTCAGAAAAGAGTGTTAAGCTAAGAGAATAAATTCTCCGCCACCGACAGAAATGTATTTGATAGAAATCAGCTTTATATCTCAAAGTGTAATGTCAGACATACAACCATACAAGTCCGTTCCGGGTTCGAACAGAACCGAAGGCACTTCAAAGAAGCCCTTGCAAATCCGCGTATCCACAATCCCGATCGGACTCCCCATCACATATGGAGATCTCTATACCGAGGCCATTCGATGCAGAGACATTCGACAGGTAATCCTTTCATTTTCGAAAATACAAAGTCTTCACCACTATCTTCATATGCTATCCATTTCGTCGTATCATTATTTGCAATGGGTTATATGACATAAAGTCCTCTCCCATCTAAACCGAATAATGAGCGTTTAATTTCAAAACCATATGGATATATTAGGATCTTAGTTAAGTCACAACTTTTCAACACTTGTTTCCCAAAACCTTTCTTTTGAATGGTTTAACAAATTTCCACTTTTAGTCTTTTTAAACAAAAGATTCACCTTAAATATTCACTTCAATTTAAAACAAGGTTTACCAGTCTTTAACAAAGATTCATTCATAGCTTTCACTACTATTTCAATTTCAAATTTGAAATCCTTTCGACAAGAACTGGAAATCCTTTCCTTATATGAAAGCTATTATCATTTGAAAATAAAGGTTTTTCGTTTCGGGAAAAATCCAATCAAATTTACTCAAGTTATAGCCTTTAAAATTATAGACTGGAAAATCAGCGAACTGTCGTATCCCCGGCAAGTTCTATTTGAGTTAAATTTCAACTCCCAAAAATAATTCCATTTAATATACTTCAAAAATGGTTTAAAATCCATATATATATATATATATTGTATAACTTGCATAACCCTTTCAAACTATAATTTCCAAAATAATTTCAAAATTTAAACAAGACGTATTATATTCAAACTAAATTTCAATTTCAAAACTTCCTTTTCAAAAGCTTTTCATATTCAACCCAATTCCATTTCCAAACCATTTTGGATTCAAAATTCAACTTTTAAAACCATTTCATCATTTTGAATAAAAAATATTAAATTCAAATATCAGTGACTTAACCAATTCCTCATGAAATCCATATTTGTGTGTGTGTGTGGTGTAGTCCAAGGGTTTTACACACAATGATAACATATCACAACAATCATCAATTCAAGCACAACAATATAGATAAGCGGTATGCCCTATAACGCTTATTTTCATTCACAGATTCACAAATGAATATATAAACTTGTAACGACCCAGAATTTTAAATAATTTAATTTGAGAATATTTAATTAATTTTAAATATTTAAATGATGGTTTGACGTGAATTTCAAATTATCAGAATGAATTGGCGATTAAATTATAGAGTTTAATCTATAGAAAGCTGAATAAAAATTTGAATCTTCAATTTTAAGCTGATTAAAAATATTTCAAAGGCTTGTAAAATTCATATTGATAATACTGAAGATTATAGGAGCTTTAGAATTTAATTTGGAAGTGAATTGTTCAGTTTTGAAATTAAATCGTTTGAATCGATATTAAAAATAGCCGTCCGAGGCACAGTCTCGGAATTCGACGAAACTAGTTCCATTGGGTCCGTAATATTGAATTATTCTCGGATTTCAAATTTCGTATTTTTCGGAGTTGATATGTGAGCACACGGTGTGTAAACGCATAGAAATTAAATCGAATTCAATTGAAATTGAAATTTGAATTTAGTCAAACATCACCACGTTCGTCCTAAAATCACTCCTTCGATCACGCCTGAGATCGTGAAGGAAACGTGCAAACATGTTCTTCTGTCTCCCTCCATCCCTCTTTAAATAATAACGCAAGCTTCAGTTACACAAGAAAATCAAACATCTCGTTCAAAATCAAAATCATGAAGAAGGGAAAAAATGGCCGAAGCCTGGTATGTGAAATCGAAACCTCTCTCTTCTCTTCAGAAACTATTGCCTCTCCCTCTCCAGTTTTTCAATTATTCAAAGAAAAAAAAATAAACAAGGGCCGAAGCCCTAAAATCAGAAATCGCGATGCAGTGGGGGCGCGTTCAACTTCGGGAAGGCGCGAGCACGCGCGCGCGTAGGCCGAGGTAGTTGGAGGCGCGCGCGATGGTGGATGCAGGAGTCGCGTGGCGTGCGTACGCGTATGGGATGGAGGCGATGTCGCGTAGGAGGCGGCGACGTAATCGAGAAGGGAACGCAACTTCGAGGTAAAAAGGGGGTGCGGCACTCGTTGCAGGTGGCGCCAGGAAAGCATTGAAGCAAACGAGGCGCGCGGCAGGGGGGGTTTCGTGCTCGCGGTTCTGGTGGTGGCGATGTCCATTGGATGATGTGGCGATTGCAGTTCGATGGGGCTTGGGTATTGATTTCACAGTAAGGTATATATACTGTCATTTTAATTTAATTTAACCAAGTTTATATTTGTATGCATATAAAGTTAAATAGAAATGATTTTTACAGGAGATTTTATAAAATAGCAATTTGAAGATTTATATGTATATATATATACAGTAAAATGCACTGCTGTTATTATTATGAAAAATAAATTACTGCTTAATTTAATTACCAAATGAGAATTTAGTTTAAAATTTAAATTTTTAGTTAAACAAATTTAATTAAAGAAAATCAGTTTGAATTTTTAATTTTTAGTTTAAAATAAAAATCATTAACCTGAGACTGAAATAATTAGTTGGATAAATTTAATTTAAGGGTAAGTTAATTAAATCTATTAAGAAGAAGATTTAGTTTTAAAATTTAATTTGTAGTTGAATAAAATTATTAAAGGAATTGGTTTAGAACAAAACCATTTAATAATTAAAACAATCAAATGAAAATTTTTTATTCGATCTGTTCGAATATTAACAAATTGTATATAATAGTTATACAAGGTATAAATCAAGAAAATCGAGTCAAGAAGGAAAATGGATTGCTAATAAAAGCAAAGGTGAGAACTTCTCACTCAAAAGGATTTATTTAAATTTTAAATAGTTAGATTTAAAATTGTTAGTTGTGTTGATTGAATGCTTGAATGATGATTGTTATATATATATATATATATATATATATATATATATATATATTGGATGTGAATAGACCCTATACGCCGTTAGTAAGCGGAGGTTATTTATTACACACATATACCGCAATATTCCACCTTGAAGTGGAATTGGTATTATATTATATATATAGCAATATATATATATATTGGCATATGTATATATTGCAGTTGATTGTTTTCCCGCATTGTATAGCGGATGAGACCCTATTGCGCCGTTAGTAAGCGGATAATATTTTATAAAATCCCATATACCGCGATATTCCACCTCGAAGTGGAATTGGTATTGTGCTAATGTCTGTGGATGCAGGGAAACAGGTTGGAGGGATCCAACTGAATTCCTCACAAATATTTATTTGATTTTAGATATTGTGATATTTGATTGTTTATCATGGATGATATATGATGTTGGAAAGTCGTGATTGACTATTTGATGTGTTGCATCATCGAATCCAATTTTTAATTTAAAAATAACGATTTTTATTTTTAAAGGGATTTCTAAAGTGACTTTTGAAAGTATACGTTTATAAAATATTTTTGAAATTGATTCATCTTAAATAAATAAACGTTATAATTTTAATATTATAAAAATTATGATTTTTGAGAAATACAGTTAAAAGTTGATTTTTGAAAATATGGGATTAGTGATTTTATAAAATAGTTTAAACTGGGATTTCTGAATTTATTATAAGAAGTTTAAAAATAGGATTTATAAAATTTTTATTTTATAAATCAGAATGATGAAATTATAAAAGAGTTTAAAGATGTTTAAAGTAATAATATAAATTGATTTATATTAAAAGATTTATAAATTGATATTTATAAATTTAGAATATCTTGAATTATAAAACGAGCTTTTATAAGTGTTAGAATGAATTGTGTTTGAATTTCATAAATGAATGAAATTTATAAGATTATAACGGTGAAGTTATAAATGGAATTTTATAAACAGTAGGTTTATAAAATTTGTAAGTAATTTAGAAGAATAGATTTGAATAAATAAATGAATCTTATAAGTTATAAGATTTATGATTATGAAATTTAAAAGAAACAATTTTGTAAACAAATAAATTATAAGTGTTTGACTTATAATATGAATTTTTAATATATCATGGAGATATAAATTGAGATAGGTTAATAGAGGAAATTATAAAAGGAAGTTATTATAAAACAAATAGAAATGAAATGTATAAACATTGTTTTATAAATCCGCAACGACTTATTTTGATAAGTAAATTGTTGTAATTTATTAATGGAGTTATATTCATGTTTAGACAGTGAATAATCCTTTAAAATAAAATGAATAGAAATGATGAAATTGGTTAACAAGTATATTCACGTTTTTGAATAGTGAATAATATGTTAAAGAAAATGTTTTGAATGTGATGTTTTAAATAGAATTAAAACGATCTAAAGATGTTTTAAAATATATTAACCATCGAAACCATAGATTTCAACATTCATTGTTGAAATAGACGTTTTCGAGAAATAGAAGGAAATAGTATATTATAACACTGTTGTTATAATAGATAATTTTCGAAAGGAAATGTTTTGTATAGTATTAGGATTTATATATCTGTATTAATTTCGAATCCCTATACTAGTGATTTTGGGTTGTCGTAACGATGTTTTACGCAACATTCGTTTTGGCCCAAATAAATATGGTTAAGTGAATGATTTCCTTAAAGAATGAAATATATACTTAATTTCGCTTTAAGTATATTGAATATGTTCCAAGTATTGAAAATAAAAGACTTGTGAATTACTTATAAATAAATAAGTATGGAAACGTTTTTCCAATATTAAGTGAATATAGAGAATTTATCGTTTTGAAGATAAATTGAAAATGAATATTAGAAATCGAATGAAAATCGTATATTCATGAATATTTTTGGAAATATAAATTCAATATGGAATTTATAAATGGAATTTGGAAAATGAGTTTAAAAATAAATATTGATTTATTTTTAAAGAATGGAAAAAATATATATCTTATAAAGATATTTTTGGAAAATAAATAATTTAGAAAATTATTTGGAATCTGGTGATGTTGGCATGTCTATTGATAGTTCAATAACCGACTATCAATATTTACCTTTAAATAGGAATTTGTTGTGAATTGCTTGAATTTGAATGCCACACTTATTTTTTTTTTAAAAATAAGCGCTCACTATTCGGGTTAACCGGGAAAGGACCTTGGAGTCGTATAACCCATTCCGAATATGTGATACGTCGTTATGAATTGCATTTGAAGATCGGTGTTGAAGACCGGATATTTTGAAAACGTAAGGGTTTCTTGTTGATTGTCTCTGCACTGGCTGATCCCCGGTATTGAGATCTCCATATGTGATGGGAAATTCGGGCGTGATTAGAAATTATCCGGATTGCAAGGACTTCTTTGTAAGTGCCTTCGGTTCTGTTCGAGGCGGAACAGACTTGTATGGATTGTATGTCTGACATTACAAATTGAGATGTAAAGCCGATTTCTTTCAAATATATTTCTGTTGGTGGCGGAGAATTTATTCTCTTAGCTTAACACCCTTCTCTGAGACGTACGAGCTCAGAGATTATATAGTTGAAGGTTATCAGCGATATATTCCCCATTTTGGTAATGTGACATGCTGAGTGTTGCTGTGAAATGATCATTGTGTTGATTATTTGTGATAGGATCATTTATTTGATCGTCTATCTTGGTGATCATTTCTATGATCATTTGTTGACCCAAAGCATGGCTTTTGTATAAAGTATGTTTTTGTGGACATGACTTCGTCGAGCCTCACAAACCGGTAATGGTCGAAACAGGAATTGTGCGGCAAGGTTTTCAGGGATCGCTTCCCTAGGGTATGACCATTCCTTCTGGAAAAGGGTAGTATCATGGTATGGAGCCCAGATACTTACTCATGTTGAAAACACTTTGTTATGATTGTGTGATGATGGTGACGAGCGCTCGTTTAAAGGTCCCAAAGGACCGGGGGTGGCATATCTGAGGGTTTGTAATATCCCTTGGGAAAAGGGATTCCCGGCTTTGTTTAGCGGAGAACGGTTTGGTTCTCGGGGCGTCCTTCCAGAGGCGTTTCCTTGTGGCAATGGGAAGTTCCTTGGCCTGACCATTTGTTGGAAAATCCATTCTTCAAATACGAGACTTGTACGGTTTTAGTTGTATAAACTGCCATGGAATATGGCGGTAACCCGCTATTGAACATGGTAGCTATAGTAGGCATAGTTCGAAATGTCTATGTCGGCTAAGATTTATATCTTTATTTTCGAAATGAATTTTCTCTACACTATGCACTAGTAATAATATCAAATGTTCTTTTTAATGCGTATCAAGCATCTTTGACTATCATAAGGAGAAATCTCCTCCGATTCTGCGTTTGCATTGTGTGTGTGTGCGGGAGGCCTTATGGTAGTCTCATTTTTAAAAGCATTGCGAATTGATTTTTAAAAATATATTCCTCTACTTTATTTTAAAGATAAATAAACTGTTTTAAGTTCCCACACCAGTCACATGACTGACTCGGAGTTTATTGTTTTCTTTCCTAAACTCTGGGTGCCCACCAATTGTCCCACGGGCAGTCAAGAGTTAAGGTTTATCAGGATATTCTGGAATTGCTGGAGGCAAGCTAGATGGCATGGCGTATTACTAGTATATAGTACTTCTCTTTTTCCGCTGTTTTTTTGTTGTTGTACACTCTGATGATATGATGTAATGTAATGTAATAACTGATATAGTTCTTTGTTTAAAGATTATTCATTTATCTATTATATGTTGTTCCGCTGCGAATTGTGAGATTCTGATGTTGTTCTGTTGTTTTCTGTTCCGTTCTATTTTCTGTTTTCTTTTCTCTCTATTTTCTATTTTTTCTCTCTTCTTCTACCTCTTTCTTCTTCTTTTCTTCTTTCTTAAAACCCTCAGTGTTCGGTTTTTCAGCATCCGACTGTTCGACATTCGATACAGTGGATGTATTGATGTCGAATTTCGGGAGTCGAAGAATCGGGTTCTGACAATGTGGTATCAGAGCATATGGTTAAGCGATAACCATGGTTCTGTTGGGTGTTACTCATTAGAGATAGAGTCAGCAGTACTCTAGAATGAGTTTGAGTGTAATAATAGATATGAGCGCGTATTTGTTAGTGAATATAAAATTGTTTTTGAATCGGGTAAATAAGATAATTTTGCCCAAAACTATTTTGTATAGAAAGGAAATGATTTTCTATGAATTATTATAATATATGGTTGCATGGTTGTTAATAATATTAAATTATTATCATTAGTATATGGAATTAAATAAGAAATAAAATGGATTGAATTCAAGTAAACTAACTTGATAAATTATTAATTCATGGACTAATGAATTGGAATTTGAATTGGTTAAATTAAAGTTTAGTCGTGAGCTAAATTGGTGTAAAGACCCGTAAATCCGTACTCCTTGAGTAGACACTAATCTCCATTGATTAACTCAAGTTGAACGAAAATACGAACCCTTAGGGGTTTTTTTAGAAAAAGAAAGAGGAGAAGAAGAGAGAAAGAAAAACAGAAAAGAACATAGGACGGGACAGAAAACAACAGAACAACGTCTGAACAACAACAGAATCTCACAATTCGCAGCGGAACAACATATAATAATAAATGAATAATTTTTAAACAAAGAACTATATCAGTTATTACATTACATCACATTTCATTACATCAATCATCAGAGTGTACAACATCATACAACAATAAACAGTGCAGCGGAAAAGAAATACTATATAAATAATACGCCATGCCATCCAGCTTGCCTCCAGCAACTCCAGAATATCCAGAATATCCTGATAAACCTAACTCTTAACTGCCCGTGTGGAAATTGGTGGGCACCCAGAGTTTAGGAAGGAAAACAATAAACTCCGAGTCAGTCATGTGACTGGTGTGAGAACTCAAAACAGTTTATTTAACTTTAAAATCAAAATAGAGGAATATTTTTAAAATAGATTCGCAATGCTTTTAAAAATGAGACTACCATAAGGCCTCCCGCACACACACACATGCAAACGCAGAATCGGAGGAGATTTCTCCTTATGATAGTCAAAGATGCTTGATACGCATTTAAAATAATATTTGATATTATTATTAGTGCATAGTGTAGAGGAAAATCATTTCGAGAATAAAGATATAAATCTTAGCCAACATACGACCATTATCGTATGCCTACTATAGCTACTATCCAAACAGTGGTGACCACCATAAGTGAATAGCAGGTTCAACAACTAATACCGTACAAGTTTCGTATTGGGAATTGGATTTCCAACAAATGGTCAGGCCAAGGAACTTCCCATTGCCACATGAGAATGCCTCTGGATGGACATCCCCGAGAACCAAACCGGATCTCTACCAACACAAGGCCGGGTTACTCCTAACTGAGTAACAACTGACCGAATATGCCATCCCCCGGTCCTTTGGGACCTTTATCAACCGAGCGCTCGTAATCAATTCACACAATCATAAAGTGTTTTCAACATGAGTAAGTATCTGGGCTCCATACCATGATACCACCCTTTTCCAGAAGGAAATGGACACATCCTAAAGGGTGCTACCCCTCATAACCTTGCTGCTTCTTTCCTGTTTTGACCATTTCCGGGATGTGAGGCTCGACGAAGTCACGTCCACAAAAACATACTTTATACAAAAGCCATGCTTTGGGTCAACAAATGATCAACACAATGATCACTAAGATAGACGATCAAATAAATGATCCTATCACAAATAATCAACACAATGATCATTTCAGCATCACTCAGCATGTCACATTACCAAACTGGTAATATATCGCTGATAACTTCAACTATATAACCTCTGAACTCGTACGTCTCAGAGAAGGGTGTTAAGCTAAAAGAATAAATTCTCCGCCACCTCAGAAATATATTTGAAAGAAATCGGCTTTATATCTCAACTTGTAATGTCAGACATACAATCCATACAAGTCTGTTCCGGGCTCGAACAGAACCGAAGGCACTTACAAAGAAGTCCTTGCAATCCAAATAATTTCTAATTACGTTCGGATTTCCCATCACTTATGGAGATCTCTATACCGGGGATCAGCCAGTGCAGAGACAATCAACAAGAAACCCTTACGTTTTCGAAAATATCCGGTCTTCAACACCGGTCTTCGAATGCAATTCAGACGACGTATCACATATTCGGAATGGGTTATACGACCCCATGGTCCTTTCCCGGTTAACCCGAATAGTGAGCGCTTATTTTAAAATAAGTGTGGCATCCAATTCAAACAATCACAACAAATACCATTCAAGGGTAAATATTGATAGTCGGTTATTTAACTATCAATAAAGATGCGCCACATCACCAGATTCCAAATAATTTTCCAAATTATTTATTTTCCAAAATATCTATACTAGATATAAAATTTCAATACTTCAAAAATAAACCAATGTTTATTTTTAAACAAATTTCCCTTTTCGTTTATAAATTCCAATAGTGAATTTATTTCTCAGATTATCTATAAATATACGATCTCAAATCGATTTCTAATATTCATTTTCAATTTATCTTTTAGAAAGATAAATTCTCAAAAACGTTTCGTTTTCATATCGGAAAAGCATTCCCATACTTATTCTAATAATAAGTATTTCATAAATCTATTTATTTTCAATAACTTGAAAATATTCAATATACTTAACCATAACTAAGTATATATTTCATTCTTTAAGGAAATCATTCTTTTATTATAATTTATTTGGGTCAAAAAGAATGTTGCGTAAAACATCGTTACGACAACCCAAAATCACTAGTATAGGGATTCGAAATTAAAATAGATATATAAATCCCAATACTATATAAAACATTTCCTTTCGGAAATCATTTACTATAACAACAGTGTTATAGTCCACCATTTCCTTCTATTTCTCGAAAACGTCTATTTCAACAATAAATGTTGAAATCTATGTTCTCATTCCCTTCTATTTCTTGAAAACGTCTATTTCAACAATAAATGTTGAAATCTATGTTCTCAATACTCAATGCATTTTAAAATATCTTTAAACCGTTTTAATTTCTTTTTAACACATTCTTTCCTCAAAAGATATCCATTTTATTCAATAATATATTTACCGTTCAAAAACGTGAATATAACTTCTTTATAAACTTCTATATTCAATTCATCAAATTCAATTGGTTTCGGATTTTATAAACGGTGTTTATAAATTCCATTTCTATTTAAAAGCTTCGATTTTGTAAATCTCGTTTATTAACCCAATTCAATTGATACAACTCAATTTTAATACCAAAGGTTTATATTATAAGTCAAGTACTTATAATTTATTTATTTACAAATCGTTCCTTTGAACTTCACCAATTATAAATCTTATTACTTATAAGATTTCTTTTATATATTTCCTATTTCCAGCTCATCAAATTCAATTTGATTTCAGATTTATAAAACGACGTTTATAAATCCCATTTATAATTTCATAAACTTCTATTTACCAAAAGTCAATTTATTAGCAAATTCCATTTATCTTCCACATAAATGTCAAGGTCCAATTCATAAGAAATTTACTTATAGACTTTTGTTTTACAAATCTATACATTTTCTAACTTCACACTTTATAAATTTATAAATTTTCATTTACTTATAAAAACAATTTATACTTCATTTATAACATTTATAAAAACTCGATTTATAATTCCAATCATTTTAAATTTATAAAAATCAATTTAAAAATCTTTTATATACATTGTTTTTAATAATTCAAAAATTCCAATTTAAACCAATTTCAATTTACTTAACTATTTATTTCCAAAAATCTCAATTTGATTTTATTTTATAAAAATCTTAAATTCTATAACTTCAAAAATTAAAATTTTAATTTGGTTTAAAATGAATCAATTCAAAATTTTACTAAAAACATATATTTGGAAAATCGATTTAAAAATCCCTTTAAAATCAAAAATCATTATTTTTAACTTTAAAAACGAATCCGATGATGCCACAGCATCAATTGGTCAATCACTACACAAATATCATATATCGATATGATATTCACAATCATCAAAAATATTTATAAACAAATAAATATTTGTGAGGGGTCCAGTTGGATCCCTCCAACCTGTTTCCCTGCATCCAAAGAGTTAGCACAATACCCATTCCACTTCGAGGTGGAATATCGCGGTATATGGGATTTTATAAAATATATATCCGCTTACTAACGGCGCATAGGGTCTCATCCGCTAAAAGAAAATGCGGGAAATCAATCAACTGCAATATATACATATGCCAATATATATATATTGCTATATATATAATATAATACCAATTCCACTTCAAGGTGGAATATCGCGGTATATGTGTGTAATAAATAACCTCCGCTTACTAACGGCGTATAGGGTCTATTCACATCCAATAAATATATATAACAATCATCATTCAAGCAATCAATCAACACAGTCAATAAATTTTAAATCTAACTATTTAAAATTCAAATAAACAATTCCTTTTTTGAGTGAGAAGTTCTCACCTTTATTCCCGTTTGCCATCCACTTTCAATTCAACTTGTTTTCTTCATTTATACCTCTCTGCAAATTGAAGAACCCATTCCCAATCGCCTGCCCTACTCGCGTCGCCTCGTGCCGCGCGCCGCCGAGCCCCCATCAACGTCAAGCCTCCTGCTCTCGCCGCAAACGCCACTTGCCGAAGCCCTCAACCTCTCATCGCGTGCACACCAATTGCCGAGCGCCTCATCGCCTCGCCCTAGCCTCGATCGCCGCGCCTTGTCCCCACTCCACCGCTTGCTGTCGTACTTCTATCGCGCACATGCCTCCATCCCACGCGAGTCGTGCGATGCCTCACTGAGTCGATGCCGCCCCCTTTTATGTGAATCGCGATTTCGTTTGGGGCTTCAGGCATTTTTTTTTTTTTGATGTTTCGGTTTCGAATTGGAAACGAGGGTGAAGAGGGATTTCGAATTGAAATGGGTAAAGGAATGGCTTCGGCATTGATTGAAAGAACGAGAGGAGGAAAGGCCTCGGCCATTTTTTCCGTGTTCTTGATTTTGGAACTGAGAAGTGGTTGCGCGATTATATAAAGAGGGATGGAGGAATGGGTTGCACGATCAATTTCGTGATTCTCTGCTTGATTTTTGGCGTGAGAAAAGGAGGACGTGTTGAGGTTGACTAAAATTTAAATTTAAATTTAATCGTTGAAAATTGTGACGCGTTTATGTGTCGTGTGCTCACATATTAATTCCGAAAAATACGAAATTTGAAATCCGACAATAATTCAATATTACGGACCCAATGGAACTGGTTTCGTCGAATTCCGAGACTGTGCCTCGGACGACTATTTTAAATATCGATTCGAACGATTAAATTTCAAAACTGAACAATTCACTTTAAAATTCAATTCTGAAGCTTCGATTATCTTCAATATTATCAATATGAATTTTACAAGCCTTTGAAATATTTTTAATCGGCTTAAATTTGAAGATTCAAATTTTTATTCAACTCTCAATAGATTAAATTCTAAAATCTAATCGCTAAATTCAAAGCTATATTGAAAATTCAACCCAAACCGTCATTCAAATATTTAAAATTAACTAAATATTTGCAAATTAAATTATTCAAAATCCTGGGTCATTACAATCTTTCCCCCTTAAAAGAATTTCGTCCCGAAATTACAAGTTAAGAAGAATGCCCTTATCCCGTCTATTATTTTTCACAATTCAAATAGTTTTATCAACTTACTAGCCTAGATCTTTTTACTAGAGTTTCATTATCATTTCAACTAGCTTTCCAACTTCAATTATAGGTTTCAAACAATATTGTTTTACTAACCATTCAAATTTAAATTCAAATTCAAATTTCAAACTTTCAAATTTTTCTCAAAATTTTTCTAACACCCTAAATTTTCGAAAAATTTCGCCAGCGTTTCCTTTGCGCGGCTCGATCGGTACGACTACAAAATGGCACCACGGCCCCTCAGAATCAAAAAGAAAAGAGAAAAGCCAAGTGGCTAGAGAAGAAAGTCATCAAATCCCATATAAAAATTGAAATACGTACCTTTTTGTCGAGCAATTCAATTTTATCTTTGAAATCAAAATCTCAATTTCTTTATACACCTGTATAACCTGTATAATCTGCTAGTAGTAGCATCCAAATCCAACATTCAAACTATTTTGCTAATTCTATCACAAAATTTCCAACATATGTTCTTACACATTTTTACTTCTTTATTGAAGTTACATATCCAATTTCATTCAATTTCACATTTCATTTCCATTTGAATTCAATTCACAATTTCAATTCTATTTGAATCCAATTCTCAATTCTAAATATTGAATTCTAACGATTAACTTTCATTTAGTAATTCACATTACTACATTGAATTAGTTTCATCCACTAATTCATTTCAATATTTCAATTCATCTTGATTTCACTTAATTACTCAATTCAATTTTTATTGCTTACGACCAATTCACATACCATATTCACATTCATTCCATTGGAAATTATTTCACAAATGAATAAATTATCAAGTTAATTTTCTTGAATTCAATCTATTTTATATTATTCCATATACTAACGATAATAATTCAATATTATCACTTCTAACAATCATACAACCATATACTATAATAATCCCTAGAAAATCATTTCTTTTCTATATAAAAATAGTTTTGGGCAAAATTATTTTATAATATAAATCAATTTTTATATTCACTAATAAATACGCGCTCATATCTATTATTACACTCAAACTCATTCCAGAGTACTGCTGACTCTATCTCTAACGAGTAAGACCCTACAGAACCATGGTTGTCGCTTAACCAACAGCTCTGATACCAACTGTAACGCCCCGGAAATTTTCGACTTTCGAAAATTCAACATCGATACTCACTTTATCGACTGCCGAGAAATCGAAGGCCGAAAACCGGAATGTTATGGGTTTTAAAAAGAATTTAAGAAAAGAAAAGAGAAGAAGAGAGAAGATAGAACAGAGAACAAGGAAAAATAGAACAGAACTAAACAACTACAGAACAACAACAGAATCTCACAATTCGCAGCGGAACAACATATAATAATAAATGAATAATTTTTAAACAAAGAACTATATCAGTTATTACATTACATCACATTTCATTACATCAATCATCAGAGTGTACAACATCATACAACAATAAACAGTGCAGCGGAAAAGAAATACTATATAAATAATACGCCATGCCATCCAGCTTGCCTCCAGCAACTCCAGAATATCCAGAATATCCTGATAAACCTAACTCTTAACTGCCCGTGTGGAAATTGGTGGGCACCCAGAGTTTAGGAAGGAAAACAATAAACTCCGAGTCAGTCATGTGACTGGTGTGAGAACTCAAAACAGTTTATTTAACTTTAAAATCAAAATAGAGGAATATTTTTAAAATAGATTCGCAATGCTTTTAAAAATGAGACTACCATAAGGCCTCCCGCACACACACACATGCAAACGCAGAATCGGAGGAGATTTCTCCTTATGATAGTCAAAGATGCTTGATACGCATTTAAAATAATATTTGATATTATTATTAGTGCATAGTGTAGAGGAAAATCATTTCGAAAATAAAGATATAAATCTTAGCCAACATACGACCATTATCGTATGCCTACTATAGCTACTATCCAAACAGTGGTGACCACCATAAGTGAATAGCAGGTTCTACAACTAATACCGTACAAGTTTCGTATTGGGAATTGGATTTCCAACAAATGGTCAGGCCAAGGAACTTCCCATTGCCACATGAGAATGCCTCTGGATGGACATCCCCGAGAACCAAACCGGATCTCTACCAACACAAGGCCGGGTTACTCCTAATTGAGTAACAACTGACCGAATATGCCATCCCCCGGTCCTTTGGGACCTTTATCAACCGAGCGCTCGTAATCAATTCACACAATCATAAAGTGTTTTCAACATGAGTAAGTATCTGGGCTCCATACCATGATACCACCCTTTTCCAGAAGGAAATGTACACATCCTAAAGGGTGCTACCCCTCATAACCTTGCTGCTTCTTTCCTGTTTTGACCATTTCCGGGATGTGAGGCTCGACGAAGTCACGTCCACAAAAACATACTTTATACAAAAGCCATGCTTTGGGTCAACAAATGATCAACACAATGATCACTAAGATAGACGATCAAATAAATGATCCTATCACAAATAATCAACACAATGATCATTTCAGCATCACTCAGCATGTCACATTACCAAACTAGGAATATATCGCTGATAACTTCAACTATATAACCTCTGAACTCGTACGTCTCAGAGAAGGGTGTTAAGCTAAAAGAATAAATTCTCCGCCACCTCAGAAATATATTTGAAAGAAATCGGCTTTATATCTCAACTTGTAATGTCAGACATACAATCCATACAAGTCTGTTCCGGGCTCGAACAGAACCGAAGGCACTTACAAAGAAGTCCTTGCAATCCAAATAATTTCTAATTACGTTCGGATTTCCCATCACTTATGGAGATCTCTATACCGGGGATCAGCCAGTGCAGAGACAATCAACAAGAAACCCTTACGTTTTCGAAAATATCCGGTCTTCAACACCGGTCTTTGAATGCAATTCAGACGACGTATCACATATTCGGAATGGGTTATACGACGCCATGGTCCTTTCCCGGTTAACCCGAATAGTGAGCGCTTATTTTAAAATAAGTGTGGCATCCAATTCAAACAATCACAACAAATACCATTCAAGGGTAAATATTGATAGTCGGTTATTTAACTATCAATAAAGATGCGCCACATCACCAGATTCCAAATAATTTTCCAAATTATTTATTTTCCAAAATATCTATACTAGATATAAAATTTCAATACTTCAAAAATAAACCAATGTTTATTTTTAAACAAATTTCCCTTTTCGTTTATAAATTCCAATAGTGAATTTATTTCTCAGATTATCTATAAATATACGATCTCAAATCGATTTCTAATATTCATTTTCAATTTATCTTTTAGAAAGATAAATTCTCAAAAACGTTTCGTTTTCATATCGGAAAAGCATTCCCATACTTATTCTAATAATAAGTATTTCATAAATCTATTTATTTTCAATAACTTGAAAATATTCAATATACTTAACCATAACTAAGTATATATTTCATTCTTTAAGGAAATCATTCTTTTATTATAATTTATTTGGGTCAAAAAGAATGTTGCGTAAAACATCGTTACGACAACCCAAAATCACTAGTATAGGGATTCGAAATTAAAATAGATATATAAATCCCAATACTATATAAAACATTTCCTTTCGGAAATCATTTACTATAACAACAGTGTTATAGTCCACCATTTCCTTCTATTTCTCGAAAACGTCTATTTCAACAATAAATGTTGAAATCTATGTTCTCATTCCCTTCTATTTCTTGAAAACGTCTATTTCAACAATAAATGTTGAAATCTATGTTCTCAATACTCAATGCATTTTAAAATATCTTTAAACCGTTTTAATTTCTTTTTAACACATTCTTTCCTCAAAAGATATCCATTTTATTCAATAATATATTTACCGTTCAAAAACGTGAATATAACTTCTTTATAAACTTCTATATTCAATTCATCAAATTCAATTGGTTTCGGATTTTATAAACGGTGTTTATATATTCCATTTCTATTTAAAAGCTTCGATTTTGTAAATCTCGTTTATTAACCCAATTCAATTGATACAACTCAATTTTAATACCAAAGGTTTATATTATAAGTCAAGTACTTATAATTTATTTATTTACAAATCGTTCCTTTGAACTTCACCAATTATAAATCTTATTACTTATAAGATTTCTTTTATATATTTCCTATTTCCAGCTCATCAAATTCAATTTGATTTCAGATTTATAAAACGACGTTTATAAATCCCATTTATAATTTCATAAACTTCTATTTACCAAAAGTCAATTTATTAGCAAATTCCATTTATCTTCCACATAAATGTCAAGGTCCAATTCATAAGAAATTTACTTATAGACTTTTGTTTTACAAATCTATACATTTTCTAACTTCACACTTTATAAATTTATAAATTTTCATTTACTTATAAAAACAATTTATACTTCATTTATAACATTTATAAAAACTCGATTTATAATTCCAATCATTTTAAATTTATAAAAATCAATTTAAAAATCTTTTATATACATTGTTTTTAATAATTCAAAAATTCCAATTTAAACCAATTTCAATTTACTTAACTATTTATTTCCAAAAATCTCAATTTGATTTTATTTTATAAAAATCTTAAATTCTATAACTTCAAAAATTAAAATTTTAATTTGGTTTAAAATGAATCAATTCAAAATTTTACTAAAAACATATATTTGGAAAATCGATTTAAAAATCCCTTTAAAATCAAAAATCATTATTTTTAACTTTAAAAACGAATCCGATGATGCCACAGCATCAATTGGTCAATCACTACACAAATATCATATATCGATATGATATTCACAATCATCAAAAATATTTATAAACAAATAAATATTTGTGAGGGGTCCAGTTGGATCCCTCCAACCTGTTTCCCTGCATCCAAAGAGTTAGCACAATACCCATTCCACTTCGAGGTGGAATATCGCGGTATATGGGATTTTATAAAATATATATCCGCTTACTAACGGCGCATAGGGTCTCATCCGCTAAAAGAAAATGCGGGAAATCAATCAACTGCAATATATACATAGGCCAATATATATATATTGCTATATATATAATATAATACCAATTCCACTTCAAGGTGGAATATCGCGGTATATGTGTGTAATAAATAACCTCCGCTTACTAACGGCGTATAGGGTCTATTCACATCCAATAAATATATATAACAATCATCATTCAAGCAATCAATCAACACAGTCAATAAATTTTAAATCTAACTATTTAAAATTCAAATAAACAATTCCTTTTTTGAGTGAGAAGTTCTCACCTTTATTCCCGTTTGCCATCCACTTTCAATTCAACTTGTTTTCTTCATTTATACCTCTCTGCAAATTGAAGAACCCATTCCCAATCGCCTGCCCTACTCGCGTCGCCTCGTGCCGCGCGCCGCCGAGCCCCCATCAACGTCAAGCCTCCTGCTCTCGCCGCAAACGCCACTTGCCGAAGCCCTCAACCTCTCATCGCGTGCGCACCAATTGCCGAGCGCCTCATCGCCTCGCCCTAGCCTCGATCGCCGCGCCTTGTCCCCACTCCACCGCTTGCTGTCGTACTTCTATCGCGCACATGCCTCCATCCCACGCGAGTCGTGCGATGCCTCACTGAGTCGATGCCGCCCCCTTTTATGTGAATCGCGATTTCGTTTGGGGCTTCGGGCATTTTTTTTTTTTTGATGTTTCGGTTTCAAATTGGAAACGAGGGTGAAGAGGGATTTCGAATTGAAATGGGTAAAGGAATGGCTTCGGCATTGATTGAAAGAACGAGAGGAGGAAAGGCCTCGGCCATTTTTTCCGTGTTCTTGATTTTGGAACTGAGAAGTGGTTGCGCGATTATATAAAGAGGGATGGAGGAATGGGTTGCACGATCAATTTCGTGATTCTCTGCTTGATTTTTGGCGTGAGAAAAGGAGGACGTGTTGAGGTTGACTAAAATTTAAATTTAAATTTAAATTTAATCGTTGAAAATTTCGACGCGTTTATGTGTCGTGTGCTCACATATTAATTCCGAAAAATACGAAATTTGAAATCTGACAATAATTCAATATTACGGACCCAATGGAACTGGTTTCGTCGAATTCCGAGACTGTGCCTCGGACGACTATTTTAAATATCGATTCGAACGATTAAATTTCAAAACTGAACAATTCACTTTAAAATTCAATTCTGAAGCTTCGATTATCTTCAATATTATCAATATGAATTTTACAAGCCTTTGAAATATTTTTAATCGGCTTAAATTTGAAGATTCAAATTTTTATTCAACTCTCAATAGATTAAATTCTAAAATCTAATCGCTAAATTCAAAGCTATATTGAAAATTCAACCCAAACCGTCATTCAAATATTTAAAATTAACTAAATATTTGCAAATTAAATTATTCAAAATCCTGGGTCGTTACAATTGGAAGATAAATTTGAATTTGTATATAAATTCAAGTAAGTAAAAGAAATAAATTGAAATTTTCTTTGTTAGTAAGTAAGTAAATTCTTAATGAATTGAATATGGAAATTGAAATTTAAAATGAATTGGTGAATGAAACTAATTTAAAGTAGTAATATGAATTAGTAAATGAAAGTTAATTGTTAGAATTCAATATTTAGAATTGAGAATTGAATTTGAATGAAATTTAAATTGAGAATTGAATTCAAATAGAATTGAAATTGTGAATTGAATTGAAAAGTAAAATTTAATGAAAATGAATATGTAACTTCAATAGTGAAGTAAAAATGTATAAGAAGCATGTGTTGGAAATTTTGTAATAGAATTTGCAAAATGGTTTGAATGTTGGAATTGGATATTATGACTAGCAGGATATACAGGTGTATAAAGTAATTGAGATTTTGATTTCAAAGATAAAATTGAATTGCTCGACAAAAAGGTACGTATTTCAATTTCAGTGTGAGATTTGATGACTTTCTTCTCTAGCCACTTGGCTTTCTCTTTTCTTTTTGATTCTGAGAGGCCGTGGTGCCATTTTGTAGTCGTACCGAGCTAGCCGCGCAAAGGAGACGCTGGCGAAATTCTTCGAAAATTTAGGGTGTTAGAAAAATTTTGAGAAATTTTGAAAGTTTAAAATTTGAATTTGAATTTAAATTTGAATTGTTGGGAAAACAATGTTGATTGAAACTTATAATTGTAGTTGGAAAGCTGGTTGAAATGATAATGGATCTCTAGTAAAAAGATTTAGGTTAGTAAGTTGATAAAACTATTTGGATTGTGAAAAATGATAGACGGGATAGGGGCATTCTTCTTAACTTGTAATTTCGGGACGAAATTCTTTTAAGGGGGGAGGATTGTAACGACCCAGAATTTTAAATAATTTAATTTGAGAATATTTAATTAATTTTAAATATTTGAATGATGGTTTGACGTGAATTTCAAATTATCAGAATGAATTGGCGATTAAATTATAGAGTTTAATCTATAGAAAGCTGAATAAAAATTTGAATCTTCAATTTAAGCTGATTAAAAATATTTCAAAGGCTTGTAAAATTCATATTGATAATACTGAAGATTATAGGAGTTTCATAATTTAATTTGGAAGTGAATTGTTCAGTTTTGAAATTAAATCGTTTGAATCGATATTAAAAATAGCCGTCCGAGGCACAGTCTCGGAATTCGACGAAACCAGTTCCATTAGGTCCGTAATATTGAATTATTCTCGGATTTCAAATTTCGTATTTTTCGGAGTTGATATGTGAGCACACGGTGTGTAAACGCAAAGAAATTAAATCGAATTCAATTGAAATTGAAATTTGAATTTAGTCAAACATCACCACGTTCGTCCTAAAATCACTCCTTCGATCACGCCTGAGATCGTGAAGGAAACGTGCAAACACGTTCTTCTGTCTCCCTCCATCCCTCTTTAAATAATAACGCAAGCTTCAGTTACACAAGAAAATCAAACATCTCGTTCAAAATCAAAATCACGAAGAAGGGAAAAAATGGCCGAAGCCTGGTATGTGAAATCGAAACCTCTGTCTTCTCTTCAGAAACTATCGCCTCTCCCTCTCCAGTTTTTCAATTATTCAAAGAAAAAAAAATAAACAAGGGCCGAAGCCCTAAAATCAGAAATCGCGATGCAGTGGGGGCGCGTTCAACTTCGGGAAGGCGCGAGCACGCGCGTGCGTAGGCCGAGGTAGTTGGAGGCGCGCGCGATGGTGGATGCAGGAGTCGCGTGGCATGCGTACGCGTATGGGATGGAGGCGATGTCGCGTAGGGGCGGCGACGTAATCGAGAAGGGAACGCAACTTCGAGGCAAAAAGGGGGTGCGACACTCGCTGCAGGTGGCGCCAGGAAAGCATTGAAACAAACGAGGCGCGCGGCGGGGGGGGGGGGGGGGGGGGGTTTCGTGCTCGCGGTTCTGGTGGTGGCGATGTCCATTGGATGATGTGGCGATTGCAGTTCGATGGGGCTTGGGTATTGATTTCACAGTAAGGTATATATACTGTCATTTTAATTTAATTTAACCAAGTTTATATTTGTATGCATATAAAGTTAAATAGAAATGATTTTTACAGTAAATTTTATAAAATAGCAATTTGAAGATTTATATGTATATATATATATATATACAGTAAAATGCACTGCTGTTATTATTTTGAAAAATAAATTACTGCTTAATTTAATTACCAAATGAGAATTTAGTTTAAAATTTAAATTTTTAGTTAAACAAATTTAATTAAAGAAAATCAGTTTGAATTTTTAATTTTTAGTTTAAAATAAAAATCATTAACCTGAGATTGAAATAATTAGTTGGATAAATTTAATTTAAGGGTAAGTTAATTAAATCTATTAAGAAGAAGATTTAGTTTTAAAATTTAATTTGTAGTTGAATAAAATTATTAAAGGAATTGGTTTAGAACAAAACCATTTAATAATTAAAACAATCAAATGAAAATTTATTATTCGATCTGTTCGAATATTAACAAATTGTATATAATATTTATACAAGGTATAAATCAAGAAAATCGAGTCAAGAAGGAAAATGGATTGCTAATAAAAGCAAAGGTGAGAACTTCTCACTCAAAAGGATTTATTTAAATTTTAAATAGTTAGATTTAAAATTATTAGTTGTGTTGATTGAATGCTTGAATGATGATTGTTATATATATATATATATATATATATATATATATATATATATATATATTAGATGTGAATAGACCCTATATGCCGTTAGTAAGCGGAGGTTATTTATTACACACATATACCGCGATATTCCACCTTGAAGTGGAATTGGTATTATATTATATATATAGCAATATATATATATATATTGGCATATGTATATATTGCAGTTGATTGTTTTCCCGCATTGTATAGCGGATGAGACCCTATTGCGCCGTTAGTAAGCGGATAATATTTTATAAAATCCCATATACCGCGATATTCCACCTCGAAGTGGAATTGGTATTGTGCTAATGTCTGTGGGTGCAGGGAAACAGGTTGGAGGGATCCAACTGGATTCCTCACAAATATTTATTTGATTTTAGATATTGTGATACTTGATTGTTTATCATGGATGATATATGATGTTGGAAAGTCGTGATCGACTATTTGATGTGTTGCATCATCGAATCCAATTTTTAATTTAAAAATAACGATTTTTATTTTTAAAGGGATTTCTAAAGTGACTTTTGAAAGTATACGTTTATAAAATATTTTTGAAATTGATTCATCTTAAATAAATAAAGTTATAATTTTAATATTATAAAAATTATGATTTTTGAGAAATACAGTTAAAAGTTGATTTTTGAAAATATGGGATTAGTGATTTTATAAAATAGTTTAAACTGGGATTTCTGAATTTATTATAAGAAGTTTAAAAATAGGATTTATAAAATTTTTATATAAATCAGAATGATGAAATTATAAAAGAGTTTAAAGATGTTTAAAGTAATAATATAAATTGATTTATATTAAAAGATTTATAAATTGATATTTATAAATTTAGAATATCTTGAATTATAAAACGAGCTTTTATAAGTGTTAGAATGAATTGTGTTTGAATTTCATAAATGAATGAAATTTATAAGATTATAACGGTGAAGTTATAAATGGAATTTTATAAACAGTAGATTTATAAAATTTGTAAAGTTATTTAGAAGAATAGATTTGAATAAATAAATGAATCTTATAAGTTATAAGATTTATGATTATGAAATTTAAAAGAAACAATTTTGTAAACAAATAAATTATAAGTGTTTGACTTATAATATGAATTTTTAATATATCATGGAGATATAAATTGAGATAGGTTAATAGAGGAAATTATAAAAGGAAGTTATTATAAAACAAATAGAAATGAAATGTATAAACATTGTTTTATAAATCCGCAACGACTTATTTTGATAAGTAAATTGTTGTAATTTATTAATGGAGTTATATTCATGTTTAGACAGTGAATAATCCTTTAAAATAAAATGAATAGAAATGATGAAATTGGTTAACAAGTATATTCACGTTTTTGAATAGTGAATAATATGTTAAAGAAAATGTTTTGAATGTGATGTTTTAAATAGAATTAAAACGATCTAAAGATGTTTTAAAATATATTAACCATCGAAACCATAGATTTCAACATTCATTGTTGAAATAGACGTTTTCGAGAAATAGAAGGAAATAGTAGATTATAACACTGTTGTTATAATAGATAATTTTCGAAAGGAAATGTTTTGTATAGTATTGGGATTTATATATCTGTATTAATTTCGAATCCCTATACTAGTGATTTTGGGTTGTCGTAACGATGTTTTACGCAACATTCGTTTTGGCCCAAATAAATATGGTTAAGTGAATGATTTCCTTAAAGAATGAAATATATACTTAATTTCGCTTTAAGTATATTGAATATTTTCCAAGTATAGAAAATAAAAGACTTGTGAATTACTTATAAATAAATAAGTATGGAAACGTTTTTCCAATATTAAGTGAATATAGAGAATTTATCTTTTTGAAGATAAATTGAAAATGAATATTAGAAATCGAATGAAAATCGTATATTCATGAATATTTTTGGAAATATAAATTCAATATGGAATTTATAAATGGAATTTGGAAAATGAGTTTAAAAATAAATATTGATTTATTTTTAAAGAATGGAAAAAATATATATTTTATAAAGATATTTTTGGAAAATAAATAATTTAGAAAATTATTTGGAATCTGGTGATGTTGGCATGTCTATTGATAGTTCAATAACCGACTATCAATATTTACCTTTAAATAGGCATTTGTTGTGAATTGCTTGAATTTGAATGCCACACTTAATTTTTTTTTAAATAAGCGCTCACTATTCGGGTTAACCGGGAAAGGACCTTGGGGTCGTATAACCCATTCTGAATATGTGATACGTCGTTATGAATTGCATTTGAAGATCGGTGTTGAAGACCGGATATTTTTGAAAACGTAAGGGTTTCTTGTTGATTGTCTCTGCACTGGCTGATCCCCGGTATTGAGATCTCCATATGTGATGGGAAATTCGGGCGTGATTAGAAATTATCCGGATTGCAAGGACTTCTTTGTAAGTGCCTCCGGTTCTGTTCGAGCCGGAATAGACTTGTATGGATTGTATGTCTGACATTACAAATTGAGATGTAAAGCCGATTTCTTTCAAATATATTTCTGTTGGTGGCGGAGAATTTATTCTCTTAGATTAACACCCTTCTCTGAGACGTACGAGCTCAGAGGTTATATAGTTGAAGGTTATCAGCGATATATTCCCAATTTTGGTAATGTGACATGCTGAGTGTTGCTGTGAAATGATCATTGTGTTGATTATTTGTGATAGGATCATTTATTTGATCGTCTATCTTGGTGATCATTTCTATGATCATTTGTTGACCCAAAGCATGGCTTTTGTATAAAGTATGTTTTTGTGGACGTGACTTCGTCGAGCCTCACAAACCGGTAATGGTCGAAACAGGAATTGTGTGGCAAGGTTTTCAGGGATCGCTTCCCTGGGGTATGACCATTCCTTCTGGAAAAGGGTAGTATCATGGTATGGAGCCCAGATACTTACTCATGTTGAAAACACTTTGTTATGATTGTGTGATGATGGTGACGAGCGCTCGTTTAAAGGTCCCAAAGGACCGGGGGTGGCATATCTGAGGGTTTGTAATATCCCTTGGGAAAAGGGATTCCCGGCTTTGTTTAGCGGAGAACGGTTTGGTTCTCGGGGCGTCCTTCCAGAGGCGTTTCCATGTGGCAATGGGAAGTTCCTTGGCCTGACCATTTGTTGGAAAATCCATTCTTCAAATACGAGACTTGTACGGTTTTAGTTGTATAACCTGCCATGGAATATGGCGGTAACCCGCTATTGAACATGGTAGCTATAGTAGGCATAGTTCGAAATGTCTATGTCGGCTAAGATTTATATCTTTATTTTCGAAATGAATTTTCTCTACACTATGCACTAGTAATAATATCAAATGTTCTTTTTAATGCGTATCAAGCATCTTTGACTATCATAAGGAGAAATCTCCTCCGATTCTGCGTTTGCATTGTGTGTGTGTGCGGGAGGCCTTATGGTAGTCTCATTTTTAAAAGCATTGCGAATTGATTTTTAAAAAAATATTCCTCTACTTTATTTTAAAGATAAATAAACTGTTTTGAGTTCCCACACCAGTCACATGACTGACTCGGAGTTTATTGTTTTCTTTCCTAAACTCTGGGTGCCCACCAATTTTCCCACGGGCAGTCAAGAGTTAAGGTTTATCAGGATATTCTGGAATTGCTGGAGGCAAGCTAGATGGCATGGCGCATTACTAGTATATATTACTTCTCTTTTTCCGCTGTTTGTTTGTTGTTGTACACTCTGATGATATGATGTAATGTAATGTAATAACTGATATAGTTCTTTGTTTAAAGATTATTCATTTATCTATTATATGTTGTTCCGCTGCGAATTGTGAGATTATGATGTTGTTCTGTTGTTTTCTGTTCCGTTCTATTTTCTGTTTTCTTTTCTCTCTATTTTCTATTTTTTCTCTCTTCTTCTACCTCTTTCTTCTTCTTTTCTTCTTTCTTAAAACCCTCAGTGTTCAGTTTTTCAGCATCCGACTGTTCGACATTCGATACAGTGGATGTATTGATGTCGAATTTCGGGAGTCGAAGAATCGGGTTCTGACAAAACTCATCACAGATAAATAAATCACAGTTCACAGCTCAATCATATCACAGAACGTCACACATCAGGGATATCACACAATTTAAAGCATCAATACAATCCAAACATCTATAAGCAAGATCAATTAATCACCTGATTATAATTAATTGAAAATCATATTAATTACTTATGAATAATTACTAATCCTGGTTAATTAATATTAATTAATTACATACCTTTAATTAATTATCCTTTAATCATTTATTAATTAACCTTTAATAAATTAACTAACCTTTAATTATTTATTATCAATCAATCTTTTAATCATTAAATAATTAACCTTTAATTATTTAATTATTCTTTAATTAATTATCCTTAATTAATTACATTAATTAATCATTTGTTAATTAATTACCATTAAAATAATTATCCTTAGTTAATTACAATAAGTGATTATCCCTAATCACTTATATTAATAAATCACAAATTAATTACATTTAGTAATTATCCCTTAATCAATTGATTAATTATCCTCAATTATTAATCAATTTTTCATCTTAATTACTTTCATTAGGTAATTTACCTTTAAGTAATTAATTACCCTTTAATCATCTATTAAGAAATTAATTAATTATTCTTCAATTACTATCATTAAGTAATTATCCTTTAATCATTAACTAATTATCCTTTATTACTTACATTAATAAATCAACCTTAGATTAATTACATAAATTAATTATCATTACTAATTAATTACCCTTTAGTTACAAATAAAATTACAAAATTAATGATCCTTTAATCTTAAGATAACCCATTTATCTTAAATAATTACACTAACAAATTCCATTTCAAAACAATTAGGAATCACATTTATTAATCACTTAATTTATAATTATTTTAAAACCAAATTAATTGATCTTTAAAACATTTAACTTTAAACCTTTAATCTTTGAAACAAATTTATTGTTAATCCATAAATTAACTTAGATCTTTAAGTTAATTATCGACTAAAAACATTTTATCTTCTCGATTAACTTCTTAATTACATCATTAAGTTTATTTATAATAAAGCTTTAAAAATAAAAGTTATATATATTAAAAACATTTTAACTTAATAAATTTGAAATAATTTACTTTCAAAACCTTTCAGTAATTCCATACTTAGATAAACACATATTATACCAATGAATAAGTTTACAAAAATTTGATAAACTTGATTCATTTAAACTTTTACAAAACTTGTTTAATTTAAAAATTCAAAACTGACTCAGCCTATACTCGAGACCATCCCGAGTACATTCCCGAGCCAGATGCCAGTTTACCCGAGCCACCTATTATATATTTTTTTTCTTTATTTTCTTTTGAAAATTTTAAAACCTGTTATCCTCATGCGATCCTACCCGAGGCCAGACTCGAGCCAACGCAAGTTTCCCCGAGCAAGACTTCGAGGCAAACACCTTCTTCCTAAATATCAACCATCACCCAGCTATGGTCGTGCACATGTGCACATGTACAAGCGATCAGATCCCTTCCGACCAACTCCTTGATCATCAACTCGTTGCCGTCGACCTCACCGATGATCACAACACTCCAGCTCCGTCAAAATCGCCTGAGAATCGAAAATGATCCATCGAGCTTTGCCTGGAACCCAACTCGATCGCTAAAACTCCTCGTGCCGATGATCCCTATCACCTGAGACTTCGCCGCCATGACCAGAGATGCTTTGATGTCCCACGCAACGTTTTCCCCTGGTGCGATCGCCTCTGATCCACCCTCGACCATGCAATCGATTCGATTTTGATGACAGTCAAACATGCTCTTAAAACCCTACTACCTCGTCGTCCGGCCAGCACGGTCATCTAGAAACCCAATGAGTATTTTTCTGATGATCTCCAACCTTCCTTTTTCCTCCAGCAATGAACATGTCACCTAGTTCGTCTTCGATCACCGGAGTTTGAAGAAAAAGCTAGAAACGATCAACTCGAGAAACTCAAATATTCCCAACACTAAAAGTCATGATATTATTTTCAAAAATCAACATTTTCAAGTTCGAACCAAATTATAAAATCAAAACTCAAAAATATAATTATTGATTTTTCTAATTTAAATGATTTTTTACTGAAAATTATCATTTTGAAATAAATGCTCAACACATTCTTTTGGAATTATTTTTAAAATTAATTTACACTCCTACAATCATCTTTAATTAGCAATCAAAGTCTAAAGTCAATTAGATGATGAACAGTTGAATTTATTAAGTGGATTTGTGCCTGCAATTTAAACAGAGCCATATATATACATATACGGGCATGCACACCATATATACATACACATGCAGGCATTTTCAACATCTATACACATATTTTTCGTAACAACTTTCAAGTATCAATCAAAAACACCCAGATCGATGAACATATTTGAGTTTAAAAATAGAAGTTTGCCCACCTGTCAAAAAAGAACAGAGAGAACCTGGAAATGGATTTGAAAACTTGAATTTTGATCTGCCTAATTTAGTTTGAGATGCTCTGATCTGTAGCTTCAAGATTTTGAGATGAATTTGAACTTGGGAATATTGGAACTTGATTTAGCTTCAGGTTTGATTTGAATTCTTATATTTGCTTTGCTGTTTGAAAACTGGAACTTGAATTGATTTTGAACTTTGACCTGCTACTTTAATTATTTTAGTTGAATCTGATCTTTATTTTAAACTGACGCGAATCTTGCTTCTTTGATTTTTGTTGAACTTAGCCTGCTCAAAGCTAAGATGATCTTTGCCTTGGTTTTCCAGGTTTGATTTTTTGAATTTTGCTTCACAAATTTGAGATGTAAAAGATTGTTTGAATTTTGTTTTTCTAGTTTGTATGCTTTTTCTCTGGTCTTGTTTGATTCAGATTTTTTCTTTAAGTTTTGAATAATTTGAGAAATGCAAAGTGAAAGATGAAAAAAATGAGATTAGGAGCTTAGATGTGTATATATAAATCTTGAAATTCTTTTTATTAATAATTTTTTAAAAACAAAATAAAGGTGACACTTGTGATATTTCATTCTACATGTCTTACACTTGTTTATCTCATAAAATAGTTACACATGTCTCTTAATGTTTAAATTTGATTATAAATTTTTTAAAATATATTTCAGTTTTTTTTTCATATACATTTCTTTATATTCATGTATTTTTATATATATACAAACCAAATTTTTATATTTGTATAAATTTAAAAGAAAAGCATATAAACCTTTTTATCAAAAAAATTTATTTAAACTAAAACTATTATATTTTTAAATAAATAAATATTTCTCTCTCTCTCTCTCTATATATATATATATATTGAAATATAGAATTTAACTTTTAAATAGCTTTTGGAATTCAAAATATAACTTCCAAAATATAGATATACATATACATATATATTATAATTCCAAAACTAATTTTTATTAGTTTTAAATTATAGACTATTCAAATTCAAATTATTTCTCAAAATATTTATTTTAGAATTTCAATTCCAAAATTCAATTTATAGTAAATTTATATACATATATATAAACAAACAAACAAATATCTTATTTAAATTGGAAGAATTCAAATTTATTCGTAATTTAATTCAAATTTTATTTGAATTACCAATTTAAATTTGACTCAAAACCGGGATCGTTACACATTCTGTAAAAGTCTAACTTCTTATATATGAATTTATCTAAGTTTATAATTATATCAAAAGTTATAAATTCAATTTCATAATTTCTTTGCAAATTTTTATATATAATTCTATAACCAATTTACAAAGATATTATTTAATTCATTTGTCTACTCTCTTAAATTCCACTTACTTATTCCATTTAGTCATTAATTATTTAATATTATATAAAATTAAGTATATAACATTTATTATTACAACTAAATTTCCGTTTATACACATTTTAATTACTTTTAAGTTTTGTTTACTTGTATAATATCCCATTACATATCCAAATCATCATTTTAACTTTAGCATTTGGTAAGTCTTATTATATGTTATTAGAATGCAATTTTTTATTAAACAAATTAATCTGATTCATTTTACTTAGTTAGAATTTTCACTATTTAAGATGTTTAAATTTTCTTTACTTTCATTTTTTGAGTTGCAAACTTCAATTCTAAAGCTTCTTGAAACATTTAGCTTAGATTCCCTAATTCTCTTATTTTATAAGTTCTGGTTATTCAAATATTTCATTTCATTCGAACAATTTGAAGATTATTAATTAACAGAACTTAAAATTTTTAAATACTGAGTTCATTTCAAATCATTTGAAATAAGTATATATATACTTATATCCTTGGTATATCAAATCATACTTTTGAAGTTTAAACCAAAATCTGTTTATCAAAATAATTTCATAGCAAAGCTTCTCAGAAGTCTCCCCCACTTTGAGACTCAAAAATGAATGTCGCTGATGTTGTGCAGTCATCACCGAAATTATTTTCCAACAATAGAAGAGAGGAGTATTGAATTCATTATTTTTAAAATTTATTTGAATGTAATTTGTATTTGTATATACTTTTAAACAATAATCATATTATTATTTTCAAACCTTGAAAACCTTTTTCAGAAACACCGAAATTTTAATTTCTCAAATTCTCAATTTTATATTCGTTTTACTTACAAATTATAGTTTATAAATCATATTTATACAGTTTCATTTTCATATAATCATATAATAGCTAATAGATTAGGAATATTGACTAATCCAACAATAAACAATAATGATTAATATTATCATTTCTAACAACCAATTCACACTACAAATACCATAATAATTTCTGAAAATTATTCCTTATATACAAAATATAATCAAGGTAAAACTATTTCATTTACCCAATTTCAAAATAATACTATGTCGAATTGTACCGTTTAAGTGTTTAGAGATCCCAATTAATAATGTTAATTACTCGTATTGACCATAATCCATAAGCCACTCAACAAATCAGCCAACACAATATAAAACAATTTTTTATATTCACTAACAAATACGTTCTATTAATACACCCAAACTCATTCTAGAGTGCTAGTGACCCTATCTCTAATGAGTTACCTATCAAAGCCAATGCAACGATCCAAAGTTCCATTTCTGATCAACTATGATTATCTCACTCGATCTAGCACTAAAAATCTGGATTCGATTCTTAGAATTCATGATTTTTGGAAACAAAACAAATTATATACCTGAAAACATAAATTATTTAAGTCGAGATTTTGACATGTTTACAATTTTCACCGTTTTCCTTAATTTCCAGAAAATTTCCAAACTTATCATACTTAAATATATTTTTTAAACTTAGTTCATGTTTTAAACAATCATAACTTATTTGAATTCCAAAGCCTATCAGAGATTAGATGAGGAGATTTGAAATTTTGTTCTAAATTTAAAACCTGTAACTTAAAATAGAGATGGACACATATATATTCAGACCTGCACACTTATATCACCTCATATATATAACATGCAGGTCTACTTTCACTCATGCATACAATTTACCACATCATTATTTCATAAAATCATCACATACACTAAGTTAAAACAAGATGTTGTTTAGTTTGCTCACCTGTTAAGATCTTGAACAGAGACTTTTGAAGCAGGTTTTTAATTTGTAAACTTGAATGCTGGAAAATGCCTGATCTTTGAAACTGGATAATACTTAGTTGTTGAGATGATCTAAGCTTTAAAAACTAAGATGAATTTCTTGATGATCTGAAACTTAGTTGAGTTGCTGAAATGATTTTGCTTTTAAAATTGGAATGAATTTGCTGTTTGAATCTATCTCTAGTTTGAAAAAGTTTACAGGCTTTTTGATTTTGTTATTTTTGAAATAAAGATAGAAAAAGATTGAAAGAGAGAGTATATGTACATTTATAGCCTTATTTTTAATAACTTTTTTAAAATAAAAGAAAATAAAATAAATTGTGACACTTGTTTAATTTGCTTCCATTTGTCATTAACATGAGTTAATTGTCTTACATTTGTTAAACTATATATACTTAACTTACATTTGTAATTTTCATGATTTAATTAGTTTACATTTGTAATTATGCACGTGTTAATTATTTTTATAAAACTTCCATATTTAATTTCTATTTGGTAAATATATTTTCTTAATTTATATTTATAAAATCCTTCAAAGAAAATAATATAGAACTAATTACACACTAATAAAAAATCAAATATACATTATTTTCAAATCCCATTTATTTTAAGATATTTATCTTTAAATTTCAAATTCTAATTCTAATTTAAAATCAACTCATATATATACATATATATACAACACATAATTTATTTATTTGAAAATAATTATTCTATTTAAAATCTTACTTACTTATATATATATATATATATATATATATATATATAGACACACACATAAACAACCCTTTATTATTTGCTTTTAAAAGAATAATTAATAATTTGCGAATTTTAAATAATTTATCAAAGAAGATTATCACGTTTTATTTGCTTGAAATTCCATGATATCACATTCCTCCCCGCTTTAAATCTTTTCATCCTCGAAAAGGAACGAAGCCAGAATTTTAATTATTCTGCTAATTATCCATTAAATTACCCATTGAACATTTTTAACTATAAACCCTTTTTATTTAAATTTTTTTTAAAACACTTTAAAATTTATATAATATTACCAAAATAGTTTTATATAAAAATAATTTTTATAACTCGATGACTCAACAAGTCCATCCTCGTTCTTATAGAAATTCGGTCATACGTTGATCAGGCGTAGGACTGAAAACCTATAAGTACTTGGTAAACCCGTTTTCAACACCCAGCGAAAATACTTGGGAAAGCATTTTTGAAAATATAGAAAACAATTTTTGAGAATATAGAAAACATTTTTGGTGAGAATGCTCTGGAAATCATCACCCCCTCCATGGTCGCAGGTAACCCGATGTTTATGTTGCCATCCCGGCAAAATCCATAGATAACTGCAGGCACTCCGCACCCCTCGATTACGCCATGGAGCCCGTCACAGATCGCAGCTACATCCAGGTTACGTCGCCATCATGACAAAAATCCATGCAACTGTAGGCATCAACGCCCTCGAGTTTCGCTGCCAAATGAAACTTCACCACTCCTACATAGGTCATAGACTACATCAGTCGAGTCCCATTGTAGCCTTAGGCTCTCACGGCCTCACGACTTTTGCTATGTCTTCATAGATCGCAGTCTACCGATGTTACCTTGCCATCACGGCAAAATCAAATGTAAAATGTTGGCTCTCACGGCCACACGACTTTTGCTATGGTCCACAGTAGATCGCAGTGACAACGAGTTACGCTGTCGTTACAACATAACCCAAATGTCTCTGTAGGCATCAGCGCCCTCGACTTTCGCTACCCACAACACAAAATCCTCAGGAAATTTGGTTTTCCCGAACTTCCTCCCAGGATACAATAGGGTTAAGGCAGAACCACCGGTGGATCTCCTGTGAAGTTCATTCCATGGGGGCGCCTTTTTCCCCAGAGCCAATCTCAAAACATTTTATAATACACATATAGTATCTTCAAATCATACCCTTTATGATTTACATAAAAATCCCCTTTTACACAAAATCGATATCCCAAATCGATAGTTCCAACTTGGCTTTCCAAATTCTCAAAATTGATTTTTCTCAAAAATCAAAAGCCTTTCAAAATCCATAGGTTCCAAAACCTTTTTCCAAAATCATTCTCATAAAATTATATATATATATATATATATATATATATATATGACTTATCCCTTCCAACTTGAAAACAATCTTTGGATCACTTATATAGTTCCCCTTTTATACTTCAAATATTGTTCAAAATCCTTTCTTCTGGTTTTAGATTCAACATAGGGAGAGTTTATCAAATATATATATAACCTTACATATGCCAAATCAACATTCAATTTTGATTTTCTTTTATAAAGTTATTTACCATATCACTTACTTTTCATAAAGTGAATTTCAAAAGATATCCAACTTCCATCTTTATTCGTATATATTTCTCAAAATATATTTCAAAAATCATTTTCATTTCTTTCAAAATTTCAATATCTGTTTCATTTAAGCACGTATGATGTACATATACCATCCGTACGCAATATCAAATTTGATCGCTCACTCGATCACACAATTTCACTTCTGAACTAGTATCGTCCACCCGACTTTCTAGTGCGGACTCGGATCTGGTTTCTTGGTTAGAAACCATCATTATCCTTGCATAGCCCTAATTATGATAGAGAATTTTCAGAATCAATCAAAAAACCATATCCAGAATTCGCCGTCGAAAATCGAGTGAAAAATCCTATCTCGGATCAATATACTATCTCGAAATTCTATGCTCGAATCTGGATCAAATCATTATACGAATAGAATAATATATGTACATCCTACGTATTTATCTTCAATGATTCATCATCTAAATCAATTTTCTTTTTATTCACCTTCATTTTAATTCTATTCACTTATTCACAATTTGCTTCCATTTCCATTTGGGTTATCACTTCAATTATAAATAGTTTGCACTCTGACTAGTGTAAATTTAGAAAATAGCTTGAAAAGGTTTAAAATAGATAAGTAGTTATAAAATAGCAATAAAATAGTGAAGTAATTATAAAATAGTTGTAAAAAAGTTAAACAGTTTGTAGAATAGTTAGATAGTTGCAAAATAGTTATAAAATAGTAATTAGTTATAAGTAGTTATAAAATAATGATTAGTTTATAAAACAGATGTAGAATAGTAATTAGTTTCAAAATAGTTGTAAAATAAATATAAGATAGTTTGGGTTTTAAAAGGAAAGGTTGTATAGTAAATAGCTAGGAAAGTAGATTTAAAACTGTTATATTAAAACAATTATATTTGAAAATAGTTTCAGAGTCAAACTGGTTCCATTTCCCAATCTCCACTTCTACTCAATTTCTCATCCCATTAAACCAGCTCAATTCCAATACAGTTTGAATTAACTTCAATTCCTTTCCCAAATTCAAATAAATTCCGATTTGAGTTTAAACTTATTCAACTTCAATCACAATTTCAATTAATTTTAAATCAAATTTAATTTGAACAAACTTTCAATTCCAATCTCAACTTTGAACCATCTCGAATTATATATATTCGAGTTAAATTTTTAATTCAACAACCTAAATCTTTAAACAATTTCAAAATTCCCTTTTAAATTACCTTTACTTAACTTATTTCAAAGTTCAAAACTTTTTAAACAATTTAATCTTCAAAATCCAATTTATTACCCAATTTTAACTTCGAAACCAATTCTTAACAAATTTCAGCAAGCTCATTTCTAACATTTAAATCTTTAAGTTCAAAGCGATTTCCTTTTCGTAAGTTCAATCTTATTCTATTTTATTTTAGTAATGGATGTATATTACCTCAATCCATTTCTTAATTCGTTTAAAATAATCCAATTCTCAGTTTCATAGATTATTAATAACAACAAGATGATATCAGAATAAGTCATAATAAATAAACATCCAAATTATTTAAAACATTCATCAATAGCATCTATTTCCAATTTCCGGATCTCAAACCCATTTTGAGATCACATATAACTCCCATTTCAAACCAACCCATTTAACTTCCTAAGTTAAATCACAATTTCATCTTGAAATTTCCAATTCAGGTTGTTTGTTCTAAACTTATTTAACTTCCCTTAAGTAAATTCAATTCATTTAATCCAGTCAATCTTACTAAATTTGAATTCTTCATTTCAAATTTTTAAACTTCTTATCAGTATCCCTTCTCACTTATAAGTTCAAAGACTTAATTCAGTTTGGGTTATTACATCACATTTCAGGAAAAATTCAAAACTCAACACCTAGTGTTTACTTCTAATCAACTTTGATCATATGTATCCCACATGTACACATATTCATTTCATTTGCACTTTAAGTCATACTTTAGGTTTTTAAACCATTCTTGGTTTTAGTTTTAAACAAATTTCTTTAAAATTTTTAAAACAACTCTTATTTTAAGATAAGATTCCCACATTTAAAAAATATTATTTATTATATCTTTTAACATTTTGAAACAATTTCAAAATTTCAGGATTTAGATTTTAAAACCTCAAAATTTAAATCCTTTTCAATTTATAAATCATACTTATCTAAATTGTTATTTCCTTAAAACATTCTAGTTTGCTATCATTAGTTATTAGAAAACAAACATTCCATGATTAGACACAACAACCCTTTATTATCATATCTGAAAACCAATTCATTATATATTATCTCATAATTTATTGGAAAATAAAATCAGGGTCACTTAATTCAGCCTTCTGAAACACTCTTACAAATTTCAGGATTTTATTTTCTGCTTTGAATCCATTTCTAGCTTATCTTAGTTGTATAGTTCATATTATCCGATTCTTATTTTGTTGTATTTCTGTTACCGCTTAACTCTTATTCAATTTCAATAACAAACAACCAATTTCTTTAATATATATAATAATTAGAAAAATTATTACTTTATATTTAAATATAAACTTATATAAGAATTATTCATTTTTAAAACCATTTTAAAATCTTTATATAAGAAAATAACAAGTACGCTCTTATGTATATAGATACACACACACTCAACTCATTCTAGGGTACTATTGACCCTATCCTTAATGAGTAAACCCACCAGAGCCAAGGTTCTCGTTTAACCTTCAGCTTTGATACCAAAAATGTAACGACCCAAAGTTCCATTTCTGATCAACTACAATTATCTCACTCGATCGAGCACTAAAAATCTGGATTTGATTCTTAAAATTCATGTTTTTTGGAAACAAAACAGATTATATACCTGAAAACATAAATTATTTAAGTCGAGATTTTGATATGTTTACAATTTTCATTGTTTTCCTTAATTTCTAGAAATTTTCCAAACTTATCATACTTAAATATATTTTTAAAACTTAGTTCATGTTTTAAACAATCATAACTTATTTGAATTCCAAAGCCTATCAGAGATTAATGAGGAGATTTGAAATTTTGATCTAAATTTAAACCCTGTAACTTAAAATAGAGATGGACACATATATATTCAGACCTGCACACTTATATCACCTCATATATATAACATGCAGGTCTAATTTCACTCATGCATACAATTTACCACATCATTATTTCATAAAATCATCACATACACTAAGTTCAAACAAGATGTTGTTAAGTTTACTCACCTGTTAAGATGTTGAACAAAGACTTTTGAAGAAGTTTTTTAACTTGAGAACTTGAATGCTGGAAAATGCCTGATCTTTGAAACTTGATAATACTTAGTTGTTGAGATGATCTAAGCATTAAAAATTGAGATGAATTTCTTAATAATCTGAAACTTAGTTGAGTTGCTGAAATGATTTTTCTTTTAAAACTGAAATGAATTTGCTGTTTGAATCTATCTCTGGTTTGAAAACGTTTATAGGCTTTTGTTTTTGTTAATTTTGAAATGAAAATAGAAAAAGATTGAAAGAGTATATGTATATTTATAGCCTTGTTCTTAATAATTTTTTAAAAACAAATAAATTGTGACTCTTGTTTAATTTGATTCCATTTGTCATTAACATGAGTTAATTGTCTTACATTTGTTAAACTATATATACTTAACTTACATTTGTAATTTTCATGATTTAATTAATTTACACTTGTAATTATGCATGTGTAAATTATTTTTATAAAACTTTCATATTTAATTTCTATTTGGTAAATATTTTTTCTTAATTTCTATTTATAAAATCCTTTAAAGAAAATAATGTAGAACTAATTATATATTAATAAAAAAATCAAATATACATTATTTTCAAATCCCATTTATTTTAAGATATTTACCTTTTGAATTTCAAATTCTAATTCTAATTCTAATTTAAAATCAACTCACATATATACATATATATATATATATACAACACATAATTTATTTGTTTGAAAAAAATTATTCCGTTTAAAATCTTTCTTGTATACACACACACATAAATAATCCTTTATTATTTGTTTTCAAAAGAATAATTAATGAATTGTCAATTTTAAATAATTTATAAAAGAAGATTATCACATTTTATTTGCTTGAAATTCCAGGATATCACAGCCAAGGTTATCGCTAAACCAAAGCTCTAATACCAACTGTGATGACCCACATTTCGGGAGGTTTAAATCGACAATAATCCACACATATCCGGCTTAAACAGTTTGGAACATAGACGATCAATGGGGTTAATTAAGAAAAATAAGAAAAGAAGGAGGAAAAAAACACAGAATCTCGCAGCGGAGCGATAAAATATAATAATCAAATAAACAGTTCATGAAACTGTTTATACTATACATTTGATTATAATCTATACAACATTTATTAAATACAATAGAACAAAATATAATGTAGCAGAATAACATGATGCTGGGAATAATATTAGTAATAATAATATACGAAATCTTCATCTTCGTCCTTCAGTGAATAATCTTCGATAAGCTGAAAACTCGGGGCTGACCCGAGCGCAATGAAAAAACAAAACATTTGAGTCGGGACTAAAATATTCTTATGTGAGTCAAGTCGATATCACAAATAACATGAGTGCCATGGCGTTAGAGATATTTACGGGGTTGCACATCTCCTATCCAGTGTATAACGTGCATGAAATAACTCAAGAGATGTTGCGGGATTTTTCATCTCTTACGGATCCGTCAAAATACTTATATATAGTAGAATACGCTACATATATAATGTCTAATCGGTAAAATAAATAATTTTCTTAGCGTTAAGGCTTTACACTAATCCTGCTTAACACGTTTTAAGCATTGTCGTATAGTTTGCATTTGACACCACAAGTAGCACGTCGGTAGTTAGGGATACACCATGATACAACAACACTAAACCAAAATCGTATGGGTCTCGTATTGGGATAAAAGTATGGCAAGGCACATGAGGCAATGTCCAAGGTAGGATACTACCAATTTACCCTTTTCGGTTGGTGGTAACGCACCATAGCTATGATCGTCCACCGCATCCAACACTCCCAAAATCCGAGGGTGCACACCAATCAATCATAATGTAAATGATGGTAATACAAAGAAGTGTGTCAGCTCAGGTTTGCTAGCCCGCTTGATCGGTATGGCTCCTGTTTTAGTCATTTCAAATTGAAACAATTGTTAGGCCAATCCATCAATGTTCTCTTTCTTCAAATCTAGTAAGCGTACGCCAAATCCAACCACTTTGTTTTGGATCATCACTCCACATACACAATTGTCAAGTGTTCCAATATTGACATAGAGTATGCCAATAAGAGGCCTCGGTCTCTTCAACAACCCAACGTTGTTTTACACACCAGTTAGTTCTTTTACATTTTGAAAACACTTCGTACTTGATATCAAAATATCATATTCTCTTTAAAATCAAATTCATTTCAAAATCATAATATTTACTCAAAATATAACCTTCATTTCAAAATCATTTTCGCCTTAGTATCTCGGTTTCAGTTCCAAAATTGTTTCAAATTTCCATTTGGGTTATAACTTCATCCGATCCAATTTGTATTTAAATCCATGATTTAAAATAAACATTCCACCCTTGACCAGTTTGAATTTTTGAAAAATAGTTTGAATAGTTTTAAAATAGTTTAAATAACTAAAATAGTTAAAAATAGTTTAAATGGTTAAAATAGTTAAAAATAGTTTAAATGGTTAAAATAGTTAAAAATAGTTTAAATGGTTAAAATAGTTTAATATAAAATAGTTTAAGTATTAAAATGGTTTATATAGCAAAATAGTTTGGAAAATCCAAAATAATTTGAATTTTTAAAAAGATAAGTTAAATTTTTTTAAATCAAAATAATTTATTTGAAAATAGTTTCGAAGTCAAACTGATTCAATTTCCAAATTTTCCAACTCAAATCAAAATAATTTATTTGAAAAATAGCTTTCATGATGAAGTCGCTGTCTTTGTCGATTTATTTGCTGATGCTTCAATCCTTTCTTTGATTGATTATATATACGTGGCGGCTTCAACCAAGTCGAGTTCGAATGTTGCGTGAATCGGTAAGTTCGTTCCTTTTTCGATTTGTACTATACTCGACTTTGATTCGAGTTGAATGATTATTCTTATCTGTTGTTGCTTAAACTCAAATGCTCTATTTCGCCGATGATGTTGTGGTTTATATAGGAGTTCGATCTCCTTTATTTGAGTTCGTCTGATCGGCCCTTTGATTTCGTTTGAATGCTTGAGATTGACCTGACTTATTCAATTCGTTCTTTTCGTTGCTTGATTATCACGATGTTGATTTCTGACTAGGTTTGCTTACTTGGCTATCACGGTTTTGAACACTTGATTGACTTGCGGCTTTAACTTGAAACTTCATTGACCTTGATCCTGATCTGACACTGCTGTTCCATGACTTTGATCACTTTAATGAATCTCTGGCTTGACTCGTTCGAAACGTGTACCTTGATTTTGCAGTTGTCTGCAGTTACATTATCTCTGATCTTTTAGCACTTCCCTTGTAATTGACTTGAGAACTTTTATGTTGTATCGAGTTATGATCATCCTGTAGTATATTTCGATAGAGCCATTGCATGACATTGTGGTATGGTTCCTTCAAGTAGTCTGGTTCATTGTTTCATTTGGTATGTTGTTGCTCTTTGTAGTTGTAGTCTTTGGATAGTTACGTGCACTCTGGTTGTCATGTATATGAAGCAATGTTGTATTTCCTTATAGTCTTCATTGCACTGTCCACCGAACTTCGAGTCATGTAGTTCATGTGCAGTTTGTAGTTTACATTCACTTATGTACATTTGTTTGAGTGCGATCGAGTCCGGTGCATTTGGTTTTAGCCGAGTATGTTGTAGTTTGCAGTATCATGTGGTCTTGTTTATGTATTCGAGTTTTTACGGACTCAACTTGGTCATGCCATGCTTTAGCTTGATTTTCTTGTAGAACTGCATACTGTCATGTTGAACTGAGTTTGATCATTGTTGCCGTGCCTTGCTGTGTTGCCTTATCTTTGTTTGCTTCCACCTTCATTCTGCTGTGTCTTCATATAGTTTATACCACTGCCTTTGTGCACTTGGTCATTCGAGCCGTTGTGCTTTGCATTTGAGTTGAGTTGCCTTTGTTTCCAGTCTTTGTTGTACATGAATGCATCTTGAATCTGTCTGGACTTTATTTCTTTGTAGTCTCTGGTCATTATAGTCATTGAGATGTTCAGTTTGCATAATTCTTGTTGCTTGGTCATTATTGTATGTTGTCACTGCCCTTGTGGTTTCAGACCTGTAGCATTTGTACTTTGCATTTGGTTTTGTACATTTGGATTTTTGGTCGAGGCTTGTTTTAGTTGTCTTGACCATTTTCATGAACTTGCACCTGTGTTGAATCCAGCTTATAGCTCGGATTTGACCTTGTGCTGAAAGTTGTGACATTATTTTATTGCACTTGAGTTGAATCCGGTATTTTGGGTTTGACCTGTGCTCACCTGTCCTTGTAAATCTATCAAGTGTATATATTGGTGTGCACGGCCTTGTGGCATATACAGTGATATACTGTGTATGTCACAAGCTGTTCGTGTATGATTAATTGAAAATTAAATGATGAGGAACAACCCAAATAACTAAGGCAAATACTATTTTGAAAATCCACATTTTGTTTTATACCGCAAAAATATTTCCTTTTCAATTTTACTGCGTCAATATTTATTTTTGCAGATTTCTCAGATGCTGGATTCAATTTGGAGTGAAGTTGAAGATAAAATACGAGTTGAGTGAATGAGTGATGTGTAGTGAGGTCAAATGTAAATGTGAATCGCGATGTAATCAAAGTTGTACTGTAATTGAAATTATATATAGTGAGAGCTTGAACTTTGTCCTATTCAAAGATTGTAATAAATATTTGTTTGAATAAAATTTCTGTTTGAATTCAAATCCTGTGTTATTTATTTTTATTCAGCAAATATTTATTTAATCTATGAAAAATAAAATAGTACAATAACAAATACATTTACACGAATATATATATATATATATGTTTATTATCATCAAACAAAAATCATATAATCGCATATTCAACAATCTCCCCCTTTTGATGATAACAAACATATATTTAAGATTTTGAATATGTTAAATGTATTTGATCATTGATATGCTCTAATTGCTCCCCCTATTTAAATGCTTCCTCTCTACACCAAGCTTCCCGTACAAATATGTATACAATTAAAATATGCAAATGAGCCTAGATGCAAATGGAAAATATTTGACCTTTTGCTTGATTTTATTTGACAAAATCTTAACTTTTCTCTCCCCCTTTTGTTATCAGCAAAAGAGTAATAATGTTAGAGAAAATAGGGATAAAGTGATCGATATTAATTCAACATTAAAACTCAATTGAATATAACTATTAAATTTCAATAAAAAATCAAACGAAGTTCATAAATACTTTGTTAGGCGCATATTTCACTTTTAGAATGATGGGAATGATGTCATCATATAAAACCATACAGTTGTGTCTATTTGTGGTATATTTATATCAGGAATTTGAATATCTACTAACCATGCATAACCGTTAGGACTTTTAAATGAGATTAGTAGTATTCCAATTTTATTTTTAAAAAATGATTTCAAGTATCTTCTAACCACGCATAACCGTGAGGACTTTTAAATGGGATTAGAATCAACTTGTTTATTTTAAAAATCAATTTTGATATGCGTTCCATACATGCATAACCGTAAGGACTTTTAAATGAGCACTGAAGCACATAAAAAATTCTATGTAATTCACCCATGCATAACCGTGAGGACTTTTAAATGAGAGTAAATACTTTGGTATTTATTTTTTTATTTTTTTTATTTTTTTAAAGAAATATAAAATGAAAAACGAACGATTCCTGTTTAAAGTACCATGCATCGACAAAGTATATAGAATTTTGATGAGTGCTGGTCGTTAGAAATATGATAGAAATAGAGATGGTCATGGAATTTTTACCGACAAAAAGTTTTATAACTCTTGTTTAAATTTCTAAAGAAATTTACTAATTATACCGTCTCGAGTTATAATGTATGATTAATATTAACCCTCATCACTTTTTCAATCACTGTTCATCTTTTCGATAATCATTAGGGAGTCAGATTAGTCAATGTAATCATTTAAAACCAAATTCAAAAATAATTATAAAATCAATTTTTCTAAAAATGACCAATCTGAAAACAAGGTCAAAAATGATTTTCTAGAAGGGGTTTTATAAGAAAATTTTCTGCTATTTGAAAATTATTTAAAATGAAAAGATGCAGATATTTTCTTTGAAAAACGATGCAGTTACTAAATGTCTCAGCAAATCACGTTTCACTAGTAATTTTTCTATCAACTAGGTTACCAGTGTATTCTGCATCTAAATTTCTTTCACTCAAAATTATCACTAATTTAATTTGATAGACTAAACCATGAATTGTGCACCAAAAATTTCGAACTCAATTTTAACAGCATTTTAAATGACATTCTCTTAAATTTGAATTGAAGCCGTGTTAAAAAAACCGTGAATATAGAGTTAGCCGTATTTGAACCAAATGTATTAACAAAACACTATTTTTAATCCAAACTAATATATGAAGTAATTCAAAGAATCTAGAGAATTTTATAGTATTTTTGGCATAAGAATATAATTGGCCAACAATTTTGAATAAGTCAAAATCAAAATCAACATTATTTCATCATCTCATTATTGGCTGATTTAACTCAGATTACGGTGCAGATTATCACATTCAATATATCGTTCAAATAACTATACCATTACCTGTTTTACCTTTACGATATTTTTCGTTGTTGTCCATTGTGATTCTGTCACCTTTATACTAGGCTAAGGAACTTTACTTTGTCGCTCGTTGTGTCCTTGGAACAAGCAGAATCCAAGTAACACTATTGTTGTTCCTTAGCCTGCCACCACACCTACACGATGAAAGATTTTTGTGACCTATTTGTTTTTATAGGTCCACGATTGTTAGTGGCAGAATATTTTGAAAAGTAATTTTGTGAAGACCCATAACTATTTATATATGTTCCTTTTAGCATTCAGATTTGTTTAACTTTAAGAGATTTTGTATTTTTGCCTTTTGGAACCCAAATTGGTAAAGTTTTCCTATGTTTGGGTCTATACCAACAATTATTGTGATTGTGTTCATGTCCTTGTCTAACTGTATTAACAGTTTGCTTCCCTAATAGCATATTCAACGATTTTTCACTTTTTGAAAATTTATCTAAAGTCGTTGACAATTGTTGAACTTGTGTTTTGAGAGATTCATTTTCGTTTAACAATTGTGTGCACTTTTAATAGAATTATCTCTCCTAGTATTTTCACTCTCTTTCAAAATTAAAATTTCATTTTCAAGTGATTTTATATTAATTTCTAATTTTTTAATTTCTTCTTCGAATGTTGGACACTTATCACACTTAGGGATTCTACTTTGATAGGTTTTAACTAATTGGTCAAGTTGTTTATTTAACTCTATCAAAGTATCCTTTTGTGATTCAAGTTTGGCATACTTCTCCCTAAGTCATTCAAAACTGCCATTCACTTCATGGAAATATATAAGTAGTTATGAGTGAGTGAGTTTTGATACCTCGCTTGCTCGTCATCATCGCTATCCGTTATATTACCTCGTAGGCATAGATTTTCTTTCTCACTTTTACTACTAGTGCTTTTATTATCATCATCATTTTTATTCCACGTGGCTGTAGAATTTCTCCTTTTTACTTTCTTTTCTTGGCCGTGTTGATTTCGAGGATAATTGGGCTTGATTTGACCGGGTTTGTTGCACTTATGACAAATGATCCCGTGTTCTTCTGAGTTGTTTAGTGCTTTGATTATTCTACTTTTCAATTGTTGGTTTGAAGCTGGATTTCCGTATTTGTGGTTCCACTTTTTGAATCTCTTTATTAGTAGCGCCGGCTTAGCTGCTCCATCATCATCATCCTCATCACAACTGCCTTTTTCCAATTCTGTTAAGCACATTTCTTTAACTGAGTTGGTTGTGGAGGATTTCTCATTACTGTTGACTTTTGCACCATATATTGCATTGAAAGTATTCCAGATTTCCTGTGCATTTTCACAATGAGAGATGAAATTAAAATTATCTTGATTAATATGAGAATATAATATATGCATAGCCAGAGCATTAATCGAGATAATTTTCTTATCTGTTATATCACACCCATTTTCAATAATATCCCAATATTTAACATTAACAGATTTTAAATAAAATTTCATTTTCGATTTCCAATTCAAAAAATCTGTTCCATCGAAAATAAAAGGAATAATATTGGAACGACCCTCAACAAAAGTAGACATTTTAAAAATTCAAATTTTTAAAAACAAACATTGATTTTGAAAAGAAATCAAATTTTTAAAACAAAAATGGCTTTTTTCCTTGCTATGATACCACTTGTAGGATCGATTTCACCCTAGAGGGGGGTGAATAGGGTGATGCTATTAACTATAAAAATTAATTGCGTAAGCTTATAAAATAATTTCAACACAGATCATAGAATAATAGCAGCACAGATAATAGAAGAACAATAAGTGCTACCCAGCTTCGGCAAAACCCTACCTACGTGCTACCCCCAAGGTTTCTACTAGAAATTAAGTAGTCACACGCTTACACACGTAAACTCGCGACACCCGCTACTGACTAACCTAACTCTACGCTCAAAACCCTGACACAACTCAGCCACTGAGTTGCGAATTCTCAAACTACGACACGTAGTTTGTCCCCTGGTCACATGACTAGAAATTATAAAAGTTCAAAAAGAAAAATACAATTTTAAAACAATTTAAAGGAAAACAAAACCCTAATTAGCCTTATTATAATTTTAAACTCAAGAAACAAAGGCCGGCCCAAATATCTTTTCTTTTTATTTTCTATCGGCCCGTTCCTTTGTGATAATGGCGGCCCTGTTGTTCGTTCTTCTTCCTTCAAAAATTAGGGCTTTCGTGACGAAGTTGCCGTCTTTGTCGATTTGTTTTCTGATGCTTCAATTCCTTTCTTTGATTGATTATATATATGCGGCGGCTTCAACCAAGTCGAGTTCGAATGTTGCGTGAATCGGTAAGTTCGTTCCTTTTTCGATTTGTACTATACTCGACTTTGATTCGAGTTGAATGATTATTCTTATCTGTTGTTGCTTAAACTCAAATGCTCTATTTCGTCGATGATGTTGTGGTTTGTACAGGAGTTCGATCTCCTTTATTTGCGTTCGTCTGATATTTTCAATATTATGCTTCGGCCCTTTGATTTCGTTTGGATGCTTGAGATTGACCTGACTTATCCAATTCGTTCTTTTCGTTGCTTGATTATCACGGTGTTGATTTCTGACTTGGTTTGTTTACTTGGCTATCACGGTTTTGAACACTTGATTGACTGCGGCTTTGACTTGAAACTTCATTGACCTTGATCCTGATCTGACACTCCTATTCCATGACTTTGATGAATTTCTGGCTTGACTCGTTCGAAACGTGTATCTTGATTTTGCAGTTGTCTGCACTTACATTATCTCTGATCTTTTGGCACTGCCCTTGTAATTGACTTGATAACTTTTGTGTTGTATTGAGTTATGATCATCCTGTAGTATATTTTGATAGAGTCATTGCACGACATTGTGGTCTGGTTCCTTCAAGTAGTCTGGTTCATTGTTTCATTTGGTATGTTGTTGCTCTTTGTAGTTGTAGTCTTTGGATAGCTACGTGCACTCTGGTTGTCATGAATATGAAGCAGTGTTGTATTTCCTTATAGTCTTTATTGCACTGTCCATCGAACTTTGAGTCATGTAGTTCATGTGCAATTTGCAGTTTACATTCACTTATGTACATTTGTTTGAGCGCGATCGAGTCTGGTGCATTTGGTTTTAGTCGAGTCTATTGTAGTTTGCAGTATCATGTAGTCTTGTTTGAGTATTCGAGTGTGTACGGACTCAACTTGGTCATGCCATGCTTTAGCTTGATTGTCTTGTGGCACTGCATACTGTCCTATTGAACTGAGTTTGATCATTGTTGTTGTGCCTTGCTGTGTTGCCTTATCTTTGTTTGCTTTCACCGTCATTCTGTTGTGTCATCATGTAGTTTGTACCACTGCCTTTGTGCACTAGGTCATTCGAGCCGTTGCGCTTTGCATTTGAGTTGAGTTTCCTTTGTTTCCAGTCTTTATTGTACATGAATGCATCTTGAATCTGTCTGGCCTTTATTTCTTTTTAGTCTCTGGTCATTGTAGTCATTGAGATGTTCAGTTTGCATAATGCTTGTTGCTTGGTCATTATTGTATGTTGTCACTGCCCTTGTGGTTTCAGACCTGTAGCATTTGTGCTTTGCATTTGGTTTTGTGCATTTGGATTTTTGGTCGAGGCTTGTTTTAGTTGTCTTGACCATTTTCATGAACTTGTACCTGTGTTGAATCCAGCTTATAGCTCAGATTTGACCTTGTGCTGAAAGTTATGACATTATTTTATTGCATTTGAGTTGAATCCGGTATTTTGGGTTTGACCTGTGCTCACCTGTCCTTGTAAATCTATCAAGTATATATATTAGTGTGCACGGCCTTATGGCATTTACAGTGATACACTATATATGTCACAAGTTGTTCGTGTATGATGAATTGAAAATTAAATTATGACGAACCACCCAAATAACTAAGGCAAATATTATTTTCAAAATCCATATTTTGTTTTATACTGCAAAAATATTTCCTTTTCAATTTTAGTGCGTCAATATTTATTTTTGCAGATTGCTCAGATGCTGGATTCAATTTGGAGTGAAGTTGAAGATAAAATACAAGTTGAGTGAATGTGTGATGTGTAGTGAGGTCAAATGTAAATGTGAATCGTGATGTGATCAAAGTTGTACTGTAATTGAAATTATATATAGTGAGAGCTTGAACTTTGTACTATTCAAAGATTGTAAAAAATATTTGTTTGAATTCAAATTCTGTGTTATTATTTTTATTCAGCAAATATTTATTTAATCTATGAAAAATAAAATAGTACATTAACGAATACATTTATATGAATATATATATATATGTTTATTATCATCAAACGAAAATCATAAAATCGCATATTCAACATAAATAATATACATGATGATAACATGATATATCAAAATAAATAAACATCCAAATCATCCAAAACATCAATCAATAGCATCCATCATAATCATCATCCAAATCAACCAATAATTCACAACAATTCCATTGTTATCAATATCAGGTATTTTACCAGCAATTAAATTCCAATTTCAAATGTAACCATCAATTTTAATTTTTAACAGTTAATTCGAATGACAATTAAATTTATTAAATAACGATCAATAAATTTATATCACTTCATAATTTCGAATTTAACTAGTATAAAAATATTTTAGTATGTTGTCAGCGTATAAAACACTTAACTTGAATTTTAAATTTAAAAAAAATCGAACGGCGTTTGATTTAACCAAAACTTTTAGCCATTCCCAATCATCTCTAAACCAATTTGACAATACAGTGCCCATCGCTATGATTCCGTCGCCGCTTTTTTCGCTTGATTTGGACCTCGTATGACGAAGATAAACAATTTTAAAGATTTGAATATAATTTATATAAATAAATTTCCTTTCTTTTTATATTTCGATAAACCTCATCAGGGACATTTGTTTCCGTCTGCAAATCAAGGTCGCTCATGCATTTTCTTCATCACGTGCCCAACCTACAGGCCGAAACCATGTCGCACCCCTCTATCAACGTGCCACTGCTTATCATCGATCCCTAGGCGACGATCGGGGAATACCACTCAAAAGCTCATCGTGTGCTCCACCTTCACCATGAACCTGGTCGAACTCGACGCCCCATCTTCCTCGAAGAACACGAACAAACACACAGCCTTTACCAACGATTTGCCGCTGCCGTGGACCTCCTTACTCGATCTCGACCGTTGATCTCGTAGAGCTCGATGAGCTCTTTGACTGTCTAATTGGAAGCTCTCAATACAAGTGAATGGATTGGATGATAATTGATGGAGAAGGTGGGAGCATTTTGGCCATTGAAGATAATGGAGGCGGCTGCATTTTATTTGCTAGGGTTTAGCTGCTCGCGCAAGCGCGCGTGTGTGTCTATATATATATGTATGTATGTATATATATATAGACACACACACACACACATGTGTGTGTGTGTGCGCGCGCGTGTGTATGTGTGTGTTACTATATTATGTTAATATTATTTTCACCCTTCACGTATTTATCCGGACGAACTCCAAACGAAGCGTGCCACCTGACATTTATAATATTTTACCCTTATTCTGAACACAGTGGAACATGTTTCGAGGTCTAATTCGATTGTATGCAGAAGATAGCTTTTCGAATCTAATTAAAATATTTAATTTTCGATATTAAATTCAACATGCTTTTTGCCCATACAACCAAACGGTAACTCCAAACGCTATGAAATTTGAAATCCGATAATAGTTCACTATTATTGATCTAATGAAACTAGTTTCATCGAAATCTAAGACAGCCAAAATGGCTATTTTTACTCGTCAATTAAAATATAAAATTTCCAAATTTTAAATTGATCGCTTAAATTCAATTTTTAAGTGTTGACAGTCTTCATTCATATTTAAGTAACATCTAAATCAACTTTTAAAATCATTTTCATTCATATTTAATCTAGGATTCGGTTATTCAAGTAATTTTCAAAATTTAATTTAAACAATTTAATTGTCCAATATTCAACAAATTTCAATATTATATTCCAAATTAATTTTAGTTATCAATCAATTGCTTTATTTACATCTAATTAGTTCAACATTTATTGTTCAATTCAACTATTAATTGTGAACACATTCAATCATAGCATTTCCTTCCATACTTGTTATTACCTAAATCTTCGAAATTTGTTTATTTCAAAACTTGTTCAAGTTCATATTGAATATCTATATTAATAAATCATTAAAAAAATTATTTTTAACCATTTTTGTTTATTAATTACGCTAAATTTAATAACTTAAAATAGTTGAAAATACGGGTCGTTACATTGAGCATGATGATCTCTTGTAGTATATACATGTAATCTTGATGAGATATATAATATATGTGGTTGTATAGTTGTTGTCATTGAAACCATAGAATGGAGGTTCTAATAAATATTCCTTCATCATCCATTGGCCCTTTGAATCTTTAAACCCCACCAACAATACGCATGTTACCTGCCAATGCAGCAGCCCACATGCGCATTCCAGATTTGAATTGCTGCGTTTAGGCCACAGTCTCCTTTTACCTTGATTTGTTTGTGAATACGGTATCCGCTTTCCTCGATTTGATGTTATTATCAATCTCAACCCTAGATTTACTTTTCTTTTTCTTTCTTAGCTCCTGCCAACCAGCTAAATTATCCTCATCTTCAGCCTCAAGAATAGGTATCGCTCTAGGGTTTTGTCCTTCGTTATTTTCAAAGGACATTGTTATAATCTTATTTTAATTCATTTATCAATCTTTCCCTTAGTTAAGCTATTTCATTTTTCTTTCTATTAATCAATTAATTTTTATTTCAAACAAATAATTAATTATAGTTAAACATCTATCATTCAATAATACTGCAATTAAATAAACAATCATACTAAGGTATAACATGTCCAAAACATTGCAACTATCCAATAACCTTAAATAGAGCATAACATATGTCAACAAATATTAATTTTTCCCAATGGATGTCTATTTAATCTTTTTAAAAATCAATTTGTTAAACTTAATTAATCATATCAACATGCTTTCTCATATAGTTATAAAAGTAAGCAAACCTCGGCCACATTTTACCTTGAGTCCAATGGAACAAAAAGTGTGTGAATTAGAGTTCATATTGTAACAACTTACCTTTTTAACCATCAAAAGTTGACACTTCAAACATCTACGGTATTGAAATGTCGAACATCCAATCGCCAAAAAGGCAGATTTTTAGGGTAAATTCTAAAGAACAACAGGAGAAATAGAATCTCACAGTAGATCGACAACATATAATATAACAAAGATAGTAAAAGCTGTATCTCTAAAATACATGGTACATCGGAGATAAAGACAAACCTCATCAGCTCGGACAGCTTTTACTTCCTGGCCTTACAACTGCTGATGGGTATGCACAATAATATAGTGGAAAAATAAAAATACTACAGTAGGCAAACATCCAGCTCTGCTCCATGAGCACCATGTCCCATCAATGACAACCTAGAAAAATACTCGGTCTAACTCAAGCATTATAATAAAATAACACCTAGATCAGTCTGAAAAACCAGTGTAAGAAAACTCAAGTAATATGGTGAATATATAATAATTCTGTGAGATCACGCTGCTAGACATGGAATGGGTCTTTACCTCACAAGAGCAACATCTACAGATAAAAGATTGGAAACAAGTCAGAACACAACCAAACTTGGAAGAATGGAAATAAATAAATAAACATCAAGAAGAGCTCCATGCACTTCGCGATGCAATTAAGAAAATGGTTTGAAGATTTGAATCAAATAAGGAAAAGGGCCTTTCTAACAATGACTGGGAGGGTGCACACCCCTCACCAGAAGTATACCTCTAGAAAATATACTTGAGAAATACAACGGATTTAGGACACGTCCAAGCCGGACCCCATCAACCTTACCGAGAATCTGAATATTTCACATCTTAGTGCTCATATAACCGAAACTAATCTAGAGCAGATGTGATAATACCGTAATGGGAGCAAGCCTACATAGCTTGGCTTTTACTCTCTCTTTGGTTTTAGTCATTACCGAAAAAGGATACCAATGACCAAATGTACAACAATCGTCTTAGATCGACCATACATAAAGGAGATAGCATAATCGATAGTCGATAAATCAACTACCAGGGATAATTAAAATGGTCGTATATGAAAATTAAAACTCTTAAAACATTTGACTGACAATTATGCTTGATTTTTGCATCATAAATATTTGTATTTCTAAGTGTATTAAAAAAAGAAGGGTCAAAAACAGATGTCATAAAAGCATTGTTTACTATAAATCCAAGATAATTTGTACTTAGCTTTATTTTCAAACAATTCCTTTTAAAAAATTTCATTGATGAACTATCGTTTATAAATTTCAAACAACATTTATTATCCCAAAAGATAATAAATCGATTAAAAATGCTTTTATAAATTTAAAACAATGTTACTTATCTTGAAAGATAAATGATATAATTCTTTTATAAATTTAAAACCACATTAATTATTCCAAGAGATAATTAATCAAAATTGTAACTCCTTTAATTAACCAATTAATTAACTTATAACACCTTTATTAAATCAGTTAATTAACTTTAATTACTTTTATTAAATCAATTAATTAACTTTAAATTTTTTTATTAAATCAGTTAATTAACTTTAATTACTTTTATTAAATCAATTAATTAACTTTGAAACACTTTTATTAAATCAGTTAATTAACCTTAAACACCATTAATAAATTATCAATTAACTTTATTATAGTTAGATAATAATTAAGAATATATTTAAACCTCCAAATCATTTCTAATATTTATACAATTCTTAGAAACCCATTTGAAATAGATTTACAAAATATTTAAGGTAAATAGCCTTTACAAATTTAAATCACATTAATTATTGCAAAAGATAATTAAATCCAATTTATAATTTTTTATAAATTTAAAACGACATTAATCATCCCGAAAGATAATTAATCAAATTTATAATCTCTTTATGAATTTAAAAAAAATATTAGTTATCTAGATAATTAATCAAATTTACAACTATTTATAAATTTAAAAAAATATTAATTATCCCAAAAGATAATTAACTAAATTTACAACATCTTTTATCAATTTTAACCAACACTTATCCTTTTTTTTCAAATGTGATGAATGTTAGTAAACTAATTGAATACGAATGAATGAATGTTAATAAAATCCAATTTTAATGAATCAAATGTGATTTAAGTTAAAAACCATTTCAATGAATATAAATAAGGGATGAACATATATTGATTTGTTTATGGATTTGTTGGATAGAGACTGGTTTGTTGGATGTTAGTTGGATAATAGTTGTTTGATGGTTGGATTTGTCTCTTTTTCGTTGCATTTGCTATATTGGCATATATAGTTGTTGTAGTGGTATATGTTGTATATTGATATTACTTTCTATATATATGTTTTCTCATTTGTTGTTGAGTGTTTCGTAGGTGCGGATGGTGCTTGCTTCGCATTTGATCGGGGTATATTAAGCCGTATATGCTCACTAATAATATATAAGGTACATATCTCGGATTGCATATCGTATTTTTATGCTTCTTTTCCTACGAGATGCCTCATCCTCGAAGATGAGATGTATAATTGTGATCCTACTATGATAGAACCGTGCAAAGGAGACGCTGGCGAATTCATTTTAAAGTTTAAGGCGCTAGAATTTTTTTAAAAATATTTGAATTTTTTTTTATAAGTAATAATTTTGGTTTTTGAGTTAAAAGTTAAATGATATTAGTTGGCTTTGAAAAGATAACTATGAATGGATTTGAATACTTAGAAAAGTTTTTATAAGAAGTTTAACTAAATGAGTTTGGGAAAGTTAAACATTTAATTTTTGGTAAATCTAGTTTGAATGAGTTATTTTGAAAAGTTAATGGATTTTGTGACTATTTTTACTCGGTAATTTTGGGGATGAAAATCTTTCAAGTATGGGAGAATGTAACGACCCAGAATTTCAATCGTCCGATATTCAGATATTTAATTGATTTTAAATATTCAGAAGTAAAGTTTATAAATTGAATAACATATATTTCAAATATAGTGATTTAACTGGATAACTAAAGTGTTAATTTAATATTTGAAATTGTGTAAATAATTGGAAGTTGAATTTAATGTGAATAAAAATGATTTATAAAGTTGAATCAAATTCTATTTGAATTAGAATGATGTTAGAGAACTTTAAAATTGAATTAAAAGTTAATTTGTAGAAATTGAATATTTTAATATTTAATTAACGTGTAAAAATAGTCATTTTTCATACAGTTTAGAATTTTGATGAAACCAGTTTCATTGGATCCGTAATGTTATATTATTGTAGGATTTCAAATTTTGTGTCAATCGGATTTACGGTTTAGTCGTCGCAAGCTAAAACGCGTAGAAATTTGTTTAAGTAAATTTTAAGTTTAAATAAGTCGAATCGAAAACCTATCTTCCTAATATGATCCAATTAGCTCACGGCATATATTCCATTGTATTCAAAATAGGGGTAAAACATTATAAATGCCAGGCAGCATGCTTCGTTTGGAGTTCGAAAAAATTTCGGATGAATAGTGTCGCGAAATTTTCTATATAAGGCCAAACTTTCTTTTATTTTTCACAAAACCTTAAAGATGCTGGGGCTAGTCGCCATTCTTCTTATATTTCAATGGCCGATATTTTCCAATTTTCTTCCTCGATTTTTCTTCCAATCCGTAAAAATTTATCCGAAACCTTCAACTATGAAGATGTAAAGCGTATCGAGATCTTCGATTCCAACGGTTGTGATCGATTTTTGAGGCGTAGATCGTAGGCAAATCTTACTCCAAGGACATGCATTTATGAAAAAATTTCCACGCATATGGGGGGCCGAGTTTGCCATCTTCCAAGGTGAAGGGGGAGCTTGCAATAGTCATTCAAATGGCAGTGGTTAATCAGAGGCCAGGTGATCAGTGGAGGCGCGACATTCAATTGACGTCGACGGCCGATTGGGTTTGTTCACGTGAAACCAAATGAGAAGAAGGAAGATATGAGGATGGCTCAGATCTGAAGTGGAGGAAATCGATGGCCTATATTTAAAAGGTTTTTAAAATAAATAAAAAGGAAAAATGTGTGTAAATTTATATATTAATTCGTATTAACTTCTAAATGCTATAACTTTTTCATACCAGGTACATTTTGTACTAAACAAGTTGCGTTGGTTCCTTATTGACAAGCATTACATTTTAGAGCTGGTTTGGAGTTGATTGGAGCTAATGTAAATTTTGGGTAAAATTAAACGCTTGTTTAATTTTATTCGGAATAAAACACTACAACTGTTATTGGAACCAAAGTGAGTACAACTCGCTCTTTCTAACTTATTGATATTTTTATTTAAGTGAGAATAAATTTATTTTATGCTGATTGATGATTTTTTAGATGATATATGATATAGTATCTATATATTGATTGGTATTTGGATATATTCCTGCCTATTGGAGCAGATGAGACCCTACGCGTTCCTGTGTATGAGCGGATGACCTTTTTTACACGCATCTGCCTCGAAGCGGACATTGTACATATTTTCTAATAAGAATATATGTTGAAGGTGACAGATTGGAAGGATCTAACTGGATTCCTCATCAGTATTGGTTTTATTTACAGATATTGTGATATATGTTATTATCATATGATATATGATGTTTTGGATGCCATGATTGATGTATTTGGTGCCATTGCAGCATTAGGCCTATTTTTGGTAATTTAAAAATGTTAAAGTGATGATTTCGATTTAAAAAGGATTTTCAAATGATTTTGGAAATAGTTGTTTATTAAATTTTAAATTGTTAAGGAATGAATTTATTTTAAATAACTAAATGCTATAATTTTTATGTTATAAAAATTATGATTTTTGTGAAATATATTAAAATGTGATTTTTGGAATATGGAGTTAACTATTTTGTAAAATAGGCTAAATTGGGATTTTGGACTTATTATTAACGGTTTGTATATGAGATTTATAAAATTGAATTATTACAAATCAAAATGATGGAATTATAAAGGAGTTTTGTAAATGTTAAAATGAAGTGACAACTAAATCTTATAAATGAATAAGATTTATAATTGACGAAGTTATAAAGGAATGATTTTGTAAATAAGAGATTTATAAGTAATTAACTTATAATTTGGATTTTGGTATGTAAATGAGATATATATGGAATTCGTTAATAAAGGAATTTTATAAATTGAAGTTTTACACAATAATAAATGGAATTTATAAACTTTTACAAATCCGAAATCAATTTAATTCGATAAGTTAATTATTATAGTTTATTAAAGGAGATATATTCAATTATCCTTTAAATTAAATGTGCAATAGTAATGAATTTGGCAAGAGAATCATATTCACGATTTTGGACAGTGAATAATATATTAAATAAAATGGGTATGTTTTGGAAAGGGATCTTTTAAATTTAACGATAGGTTTTGAAAAGTGATATTTTAAATAATGTTAAAATGGTTTGAAGATGTTTTAAAATGTGTTATGTATTGAAACCATGGATTTCAACATTCATTTTTGAAACAGACATTTTCGAGAAGTAAGGAAGTGATGGATTATAACATTGTTGTTATAGTAAATAATTTTCTAAAGGAGATGTTTTGTATAGTATATGAGATTTATATATCTATCTAATTTTTGAATCCCTATACTAATGATTTTGGGTTGTCATAACGATGTATTACGCAACATTCATTTTGACCCGAGTAAGTATGTTTAAGAGAATGTTTTTCCTTAAAAGAATGAAATATACACTTAATGGTGATTTAATATTTTATAAGTGTTGAAAATAAAGAGATTTGTGAATATGCTTATACTGTTGAAATAAGTATATGGAAATATTTTCCAAATAGTGAAATGTTGAAATAGTTTTAGGAATATATATATATATATATATATATATATATATATATATCATTTTAAAGATAATTTGAAGTAAATATTTGGCAAGTGATTTAATTAATGGAAGATTAATTAAAAGGGCCCAGTGATTGCTTATGGTGCTAAATATTTGTTTGTTTGCTTTGATAGTTAAATAACCGACTATCAAATTTGGCCATTTTAGTTCCTCGACTTGATGTGGGAACTATTTAGTTATACACTTAGTATGCAGCCATCTAGGTAGGCTTGATTATCGTTTTGTTGAGGCTGTTGATTCGTGTAGTGCGGAGTATTACTCGAATCTATCGAGCTTCCTTCTTGACCGAAGGATAGTAATTTGAAAGTTGGAGACGTGATAAGTCTATGAGACTTATTTTATGTATAAGGTTGAGAAACGCTTTTGTGTTGTTGGTGCGAAGAGACCGGATCGGTTTATCCGAAAACCACTTCGGACCAACATTTGTGCGATGATTGTGCAGGTTGGTTGTGATGATATTGATATTCGAGATTTTCATAGTGGATGACTGCTTGTTGATCATTTTGGGTTAAAATCACAATATACATCCAATAGTAGTAGTCTTTTCGTTATGAAATATCCAATGCAAGGACTATATGCTCCTAATCCTAGGGATTTCCCGACAGAATGTGGTCGGAAAGTACCGTCGGTTTGTCCTGTTCCTGGACAACTTGTATGGATCTTTGTCTGACATCACATTTGTAAAGATTACATACATTGGTTTTTACAAACGTACATCAGTGGTGGCGGAGAAGGCAACTTCTCTTAGCTTAACACCCTTCTTGAGACGTATGAGCTTAAGAGTTGTATTTTTGTGGAAGGCAATTAGTAGTCAACGGAAATGGCCATGTGGCATTCAAAGTAATGTGATATGTGAAAGTTAATCGTTACCTCTAGCCTCATCAACTAGAAATGACCAAACCAGGGTTAGGTGCAGCAAGGCTAAGTAAGTCGCTCCCAAGTAGGATATGATCATCCTCTTATAAATATATATTTACACGTTATGACATCGTATATCCGATTATTGTGGTTTGTATGCTATGATTGCCCTTGGAAACGGTCGGTAACGACCGAAGGATGATATATTTGGTACTATCTAATAATAGAGATTGGCCGGTTTTATGTTGGTAGAGGATCCTTTGTGATGGTCCTAGGTTCATTCCTCTAGAGATGTACTGCCGGAAGGTAGTCCCTTCACCTGGTCATTTGTATGGAATCTGAATTCAACTACGTGCCTACCATTTTGATTGTATTACCCACTTTGGGCCATACACTTGAAATTAATCTATGTAACAATTTCGGCTATGATTAATATTATTTGTGCAATAGACACTATTATAATATAAGAGGATTGGATATGAAATGTTTTAGTTATCGTAAGGTAAAAACTGTCCATGTTTATGTATGGGCGTGTCTTACGAGATACTTTTGTTTTAAAAGGAAAAGTTTGGTAATTTAATAAATTCAGTTGAGTGTGTTTCCCATGCTAGTTTACCAGACTGATATGGGCATTCTTCCCTTTCAATGCTCGAGTCAGACCGAGTATATTTACAGGTTTAGATTTGGTGCTTTTGGAGCTTCAACAGGAGAACTGGAGATCTTTATTTTCGTATACACGTATCTATTTTGATTATCCGCTTTGCGCATTGTTGTTGTGTTTATATTATCAGCAATTTTAAGGATAGATTATTATAACTGTTCAAGATGATAACTATTGTTTGATTGTTGAACTCTAATTGATGTATGTATATAAAGTTTCCGTTCTGTAAAGATCATTGATATGATATTATGTGTTATCCGCTGCGATGTAAGATTATGTATTGTTCGGTTCGGTTCTCTCTTCTCTCTTTCTTCTCCTCTCTTCTTTTCTTTCTCCCGACTTCCGTCAGTCTGTGTTCTTTGGGTCGGACATGTGTAGTTTATTGTCGATTCAAAGGGTACGGATTTGCGGGTCATCACAATTGGTATCAGGGCTTAGATTTTGTATATTACTAAGCTTTGATATGTACTTCGTATAGATAGGGACAGTAGCACCTTAGATTGAGTTTGAGTATATTATATATATGAGCGTGTATTTGTTAGTGGTTATAAAATGTTTTATATTGTGTTTGCTTATCCGTTGAGCTGTTTGTGAATTCTGGTCTGCATGTGGGACGCTATGTTATCGATAGAGATTTCTAAATACTTAAATGAGGTAAGTCGACATAGTATCATTTTAAATTGGGTAAATGAAATAATTTTACCTCGATTATATATTATATATAAAGGAAACAATTTTTTAGAAACTATTAAAGTGTATATAAATGAATTGTTTGGTTGTTTGAAAATGTAAACATATGTCAGTTGATAAAAGCTGTTTGAATAATCTAGATAAAAGCAACAATTATAAAAGAATAAATTATATAAGCAAATGAATTATAAAGATGAAATTATAATTAATATGATTTACAATTGTGATATAATCTTATATATAAGAAATGAAACTACATGAATATATTTATAAATATGAGTTATAAATAAAAATGAATAAAAAACTAAGAATTTGAAATTTTGAATTCCGTTAATTTTGAAAGATGTTTTTCAAAGTAAAAAGAGATTATATTATTATAAATCTAAATAAGATAAGTAAATTTGGAATGATCTTATATAAGTAAAGTAAAATAGTGAAATTATATAAGTAAAAGATTTGTAAATGTGATTTACAAATATAAAATGATTCATTTTAAAAAGAATATAAAGCACTGAATTCATTATTGTCACTGGGAAATAATGAGGATGATGACTGCAGCATCATCGGTATCATTTTTGAGTTTATATGGGATGGATTCGCTACCAATAAAAATAAATGAAATTGAAGTTTTGTTGTGATAGACAAAGTTGAATTTAAAATCCAAGTTGTAACTGATAAATATAAGTGAAATAAGTTTTGGACTTATAGTATGAAATATTTTTTTTAATAAAGTTAAATAATTTAAACTAGATTAGATAAGCTATTGAAAAAGAAATTAAACTTAAATGGTAAGTGATTATATAATATGAATTTGGAAGTTTAAATAGCTGTATAACTTATAAAGTGAGAAAACGTAAGTACAACCAATTGTTAAAGGTTAAAAAAATTGTTAAGCGGAACAAAATCTGAATTTAAATAGTGATATGAATTTGATTTAAGTAAAAGTTAAATAAAATGACTTAAGAAATGAGGTAATGCAGTAATTTAAATGAAATTGAATTTGAATTAAATTAGTAGTGAACTTAAATTTTATAGTGAAAGTAAATGTAAACGAAGTTGAAATGAAATGTAACTTAAGTGGTGTTAAATGAAGTTGAATTTGATATCAAAATTAATATGCAAGTAAAGTTGAATAATAAGAAGTTAATGAAATGTAACGATGAATATGAATTTGAGTTATGTAATGAAATTCAACTTTAGTTGTAAAATGTGAATAGTGAATAATAGAATTCAATCTAAATTGAATATTAAACCAATTGAAATTAAAAGTATTAAACCAACTTGGATGTAAACAAAGTAAATATGAATGTTTGAGTGTAAATTAAATAAATTTGGTTATATTTGATATGCATTGGTTGTTAAATGGATGTTAGTTGATTGTATAGTAATTCATATGAAATTAAATTAATGGAATTGAATTAATGAAATCTAAAGCTAAATAATTGAATTCAAATTGATAGTAAGTGAATCTGAATAGAATTGAATTTGATTGAATTGAAAGTGAACAAACTTGAATGTAATTAGTGAATGTAAACTGATTGAATACGAATGAATGAATGTTAGTAAAATCCAATGCTAATGAATCAAATGTGATTTAAATTGAAAACCAATTCAATGAATATCAATAAGAGATGAACTTACATTGATTTGTTTATGGATTTTTTGGATAGAAATTGGTTTGTTGGATGTTAGTTGGATGATAATTGTTTGATGGTTGGATTTGTCGTTTTTGGTTGCATTTGCTATATTGGCATATATAGTTGTTGTATTGGTATATCTTGTATATTGATATTACTTTCTATATATATGTTTCACATTTGTTGTTGAGTGTTTAGTAGGTGCGGATGGCGCTTGCTTCGCATTTGATCACACTATATTAAGCCGTATATGCTCACTAATAATATATAAGGTACATATCTTGGATTACATATCGTATTTTTACACTTTTTTCCCTACAAGATGCCTCATACTCGAAGATGAGATGTATATTAGTGGTATATATATATATATATATATATATATATATATATATGTTGTGATCCTACTACGATCGAACCGCGCAAAGGAGATGCTGGCAATTTTTTTTGAAAGTTTAAGGTGTTAGAAATTTTTTGAGAATGTTTGAAAAAAAAATTGATAACTAATAATTTTGGTTTTTGAGTTAAAATTTAAACGATATTAGTTGGCTTTGAAAAGATAACTACGAATGGATTTGAAAACTTAGAAAAGTTTTTATAAGAAGTTTAACTAAATGATTTTGGAAAAGTTAAACATTTAAGTGATTTTAGTAAATCTAGTTTGAACGAGTTATTTTGAAAAGTTAATGGATTTTGTGGCTTTTACTTACTCGGTAATTTCGAGGAAGCAATTCTTTTTAGTAGGGAAGAATGTAGCAACCTAGAATTTCAGTCATCCGATATTCAGATATTTAATTGATTTTAAATATTCAAAAGCAAACTTTATAAATTGAATAACTATTCAAATATAGTGTTTTGATTGGATAATTAAATTGTTAATTTAATATTTGAAATGGTGTAAATAATTGGAATTTGAATATAATGTGAATAAAAATGATTTATAAAGTTGAATTAAATTCTACTTGAATTAGAATAATGTTAGAGAACTTTTAAAATTGAAATAAAAGTTAATTTCTAGAAATCGAATATTTTAATATTTGATTAACATGTAAAAATAGTCATTTTTAACATAGTCTCGGATTTTGATGAAACTTATTTCATTGGATCCGTAATGTTATATTATTTAGGGCTTCAAATTTCGTGTCAATCGGATTTACGGTTTAGTCGTGGCAAGCTAAAACGTGTGGAAATTTATTTAAGTAAATTTTAAATTTAAATAAGTCGATTCGAAAACCTATCTTCCAAATATGATCGAATTGGCTCTCGTATATATTCCATTATGTTCAAAATCGGGGTAAAACATTACAAACGACAGGCGACACACTTCGTCTGGAGTTCGAAAAAACTTCGGATGAATAGTGTCGCGAAATTTTCTATATAAGGCCAAACTTTCTTTTATTTTTCACAAAACCCTAAAGAGGCTAGCGCTTGCCACCATTCTTCTTATATTTCAATAGCCGATATTTTCCAATTTTCTTCCTAGATTTTCTTCCAATCCGTAAACATTTAGCCGAAACCTTCAACTACAAAGATGTAAAGCGTATCGAGATCTTCGATTTCGATAGTTGTAATCAATTTTGGAGGTGTGGATCGTCGGCAAATCTCACTCCAAGGCCATGTGTTCGTACATGATTTTCTACGCATATGGTGGCCCGACTTTTCCATCGTCTAAGGTGAAGGGGGAGCTTGCAATGGCTGTTCGAATGACAGTGGTTGATCAGAGGCTAGGTGATTGGTGGAGGCGCGACATTCAATTGACATCGACGGCCGATTAGGTTTATTCACGCGAACCAAACGAGAAGAAGGAAGATAGGGGGGATGGCTCAGATCTAAAGTGGTGGAAATCGACGACCTAGATTTAAAAGGTATTTAAAATAAATAAAAAGAAAAATGTGTGTAAATTTATATATTAATCTGTATAAACTTCTAAATGCTATAACTTTTTTATACGAGGTTCGTTTTTAACGAAACAAGTTGCATTGATTCCATATCGACGAGCATTACATTTTAGAGCCGGTTTAGAGTTGATTGGAGCTAGTGTAAATTTTGAACAAAATTAAACGCTCATTTAATTTTATTCGGAATAAAACACTGCAACTGCTATTGAAACCAAAGTGAGTACAACTCACTCTTTTTGACTCACTGATATTTTTATATAAGTGAGAATAAATTTATTTTATGCCGATTGATGATTGTTTGGATGATATATGATATGTTATCTATATATTGATTGGTATTTGGATATTTCTTTCCTACTGGAGCAGTTGAGACCCTATACGTTCTCGAGTATGAGCGGAAGACCCTTTTGTACGCGCGTCTGCCTTGAAGTGGACATTGTACATATTTTCTAATATGTATATTTATTACAGGTGACTGGTCGGAGGGATCCAACTGGATTCCTCACCAGTATTGGTTTTATTTATAGATATTGTGATATATGCTGTTATCATATGATATATGATATTTTTGGATGCCGTGATTGATGTATTTGGTGCTGTTGCAGCATGAGGCCTATTTTTGGTAATTTAAAAATGTTAAAGTGATGATTTCGATTTAAAATGGATTTTCAAGTGATTTTGGAAATAAATGTTTATTTAATTTTGAATTGTTAAGGAATGAATTTATTTTAAATAAATAAATGTTATAATTTTAATGTTATAAAAAATATGATTTTTGTGGAATATATTAAATATGATTTTTTGAATATGGAGTTAACTATTTTGTAAAATAGTTTAAATAGGATATTGGACTTATTATAAACGGTTTATATATGAGATTTATATAATTTAATTTTTATAAATCAAAATGATGGAATTATAAAGGAGTTTTGTAAATGTTAAAATGAAGTGAGAATCAAATCTTATAAGTGAAAAAGATTTATAATTGCTGAAGTTATACAGGAATGATTTTGTAAATAAGAGATCTATAAGTAATTAATTTATAATTTGGATTTTGGTATGTAAATGAGATATATATAGAATTCATTAATAAAGGAATTTATAAATTGAAGTTTAAAAAAAATAATAAATGAAATTTATAATCATTTTTTTATAAATCCGAAATCAATTTAGTTTGATAAGTTAATTATTATATTTTATTAAAGGAGATATATTCACGATTTTGGATAGTGAGTTATCCTTTAAATTAAATGTGCAGTAGTAATTAATTTGGCAAGAGAATCATATTCACGATTTTGGATAGTGGATAATATTTTAAATAAAATGGATATGTTTTGGAAAGTGATCTATTAAATTTAACGACCGGTTTTGAAAAGTGATATTTTAAATAAAGTTAAAATGGTTTAAAGATGTTTTAAAATGTGTTAAGTATCAAAACCATAGATTTCAACTTCCATTGTTGAAATAGACGTTTTCGAGAAGTAAGGAAATGATGGACTATAACACTGTTGTTATAGTAAGTGATTTTCGAAAGAAGATGTTTTGTATAGTATATGGGATTTATATATCTTCTAATTTTCGAATCCCTATACTAGTGATTTTGGGTTGTCCTAACGATGTTTTACGCAACATTTGTTTTGACCGAAGTAAGTATGTTTAAGAGAATGTTTTTCCTAAAAAGAATGAAATGTACATTTAATCGTGATTTGAGTATATGTAATATTTTCTAAGTGTTGAAACAAAGAGATTTGTGAATATGCTTATACTGTTGAAATAAATATACGGAAATGTTTTCCAAATAGTGAAATATTGAAATGGTTTTGGAAATATTTTATATATATATATATATATATATATATCATTTTAAAGATAATTTGAAGTAAATATTTGGCAAGTGATTTAATTAATGAAAGATTAATTAAAAGGGCCTGGTGATTGCTTATGGTGCTGAATATTTGTTTGTTTGCTTTGATAGTTAAATGACCGACTATCAATTTTGGTCATTTTAGTTCCTCGACTTGATGTGGGAATTATTTAGTCATACACTTAATACGTAGCCATCTGTGTTGGCTTGATTATCATTTTGTTGAGGCTGTTGATTCGTGTAGTGCAGAGTATTACTCCAATCTATCGAGCTTCCTTCTTGGCCGAAGGATAGCAATTTGAAAGTTGGTAACGTGATAAGTCTATGAGACTTAGTTTCTATATGAGGTTGAGAAATGCTTTTGTGTTGTTGGTGCGAAGAGACCGGGATCGGTTTATCGAAAAACCACTTCGGACCAACATTTATGCGACGATTGTGCAGGTTGGTTGTGATGATATTGATACTAAGGATTTTCATAGTGGAGGACTGCTTGTTGATCATTTGGGTTAAAATCCCAATATACATCCAGTAGCAATAGTCTTTTCGTTATGAAATATCCATTACAAGGACTATACGCTACTAATCCTAGGGACTTCCCGATAGGATGTGGTAGGAAGGTACCTTCGGTTTGTCCTGTTCCTGGACAACTTTTATGGATGTTTGTCTGACATTGCATTTCTAAAGGTTATGTACATTGGTTTTTTATAAAAGTACATCAGTGGTGGCGGAGAAGGCAACTTCTCTTAGCTTAACACCCTCCTTGAGACTTATGAGCTTAAGGGTTGTATTTTTGTGGAAGACAATTAATAGTCAACGAAAATGGCCGTGTGACATTCAAAGTGAAGTGATATGTGTTATTTGAAAGGTAATCATCAACTCTGGCCTCATTAACCGGAAATGACCAAAACAGGGATAGATGCGGCAAGGCTAAGTGGGTCGCTCCTAAGTAGGATATAATCATCCTCTTCTAGACATATCTTTACATGCTATGACGCTGTGTATCTGATTATTGTGGTTTGTATTCTATGAGGGCCCTCAGAAAAGGTTGGTAACGACAGAAGGATGATATGTTCGGTGCTATCTAGTTATAAAGATAGGCTGGTCTTATGTTGGTAGAGGATTCTTTGTGATGGTCCTCGATGCATTCCTCCAGAAATGTACTGCCGGTAGGTAGTCCCTTCACCTGGTCATTTGTATGAAAATCCAAACTCAACTACGTGCCTGCCATTTTGATTGTATTACCCACTTTGTGCTATATGCTGGAATTTAATCAATGTAACAATTTCGGCTATGATTAATATTATTTGTGCAATAGACACTATTACAATATAAGAGGATTGGATATAAAATATTTTAGTTATCGTAAGGTAAAAAACATGTCCGTGTTTATATGTGGCGTGTCTTACGAGATACTTTAGTTTTGAAAGGAAAAGTTTGGTAATTTAATAAATTCAGTTGAGGGTGTTTCTCACGCTTGTTTACCAGACTGATCCGGGGATTCTTCTTTTTCAATGCTTGGGTCAGACCGAGTATATTTACAGGTTCAAATTTGGTGCTTTTAGAGCTTCAGCAAGAGAGCGGGAGATCTTCATTTTCATATACACGTATCTGTTTTGAATACCCGCTTTGCGCATTATTGTTGTATTTATATTATTAGCAATTGTAACGACAGGCTATTATAACTGTTCAAGATGATAACTCTTGTTTGATTATTGAACTTTGATTGATGTATGTATATACAGTTTCCGTTTTGTATAGATCATTGATATGACATTATATGTTATCCGCTACGAATTGAGATTCTATATTGTTAGGTTTGGTTCTCACTTCTCTCTTTGTTCTCTTCTCTCTTCTTTTCTTTCTCTTGACTTTCCATCAGTCTATGCCTTTTGGATCGGACATGTGTGGTTTATTGTCGATTCAAAGGGTACAGATTTGCGGATCGTCACACTATGCAAGAGCTTGCACCCAACCTCTCCACTTCATACTCAGCTCCCTTATCCAAGATGCGATCTAATGGCATCGTAACCGACAATGCCAAGTCATGGTGTGCACCAAAGGGTTGGTCCTCCAAACTTTAATGCTTCCAAGTAATCTTCGACAAGGCGAACACAATGGTGACCTCTGATTCCTCCATCAATGAACCTATCTCTGCTGAGATTAACAATAGTTCGGCATGGATACGTCAATCATGTCCAAGTGATGCCACAACCAACATCGAGCATATCAACATGTAGATCTCCTCCACACGATCTCAAAGAAACTTATTTCGTAATTTTTCGTTGAGTTAATCTCTAGATTTTTATTTTTAAAAGAAGAGTTTGATTTACTTTATTGTTTACATGTGATGAAAATGACAAAAGAGAGAATAGGGAAAGGTAAAAGCTTGGTGGAAAAGTCTTGGGTTAAGTGTTGTTTATATTCAAGTTTCCAACGCATTGTTACACAGAATTCCGTCTGCCTCCGAACCGTAAACGACAAAACAAAAATACGATCACATACAACATTACGACATGATTTCACAACAATTATAAAATAAACTATTTATCTAATTTTGTAAAATCACAAAATACCATCGTTTGCAATAATATACGTCAAATGAAAGTTTAGATATTTTCCAGTTAAAAATTATAGAAAAATCAAGTAAATAAAAATAAAAATAAAAATACATCATTAAAAATCAAGGCGTTTTATTAACATTTGATTTTCATGTTATTTATTCGAACCATTCATTATTGTAAATAAATTTACAAAGTGGATTCACCTTTATTATTTATAAAAGGAGTTAAATAAGGTTACTGTAACGACCCGTAATTTTCGATCATGAAAATTTCGGATAGTTAGGAAAAGAAGAAAGAGATAGAAGAATAAGAAGAACAGAAACACCAACATCTCACATTCACAGTGGATAAAATATCATTACTACTAATAATGATAGTTCAATGAATATAAAATCAACCGTGTCTTTTTGAAATTCCCATCGTACCCTTTTGCATTTCTCTCCGTTTCTCGCTTTTGCTTCCGCTTGCCATTCCAAAACTAAAAAACCCTAAATGGGTTCTCAATTCTTCCTCACTACATAAAAGACACTATTCCAGATCCAACGCAACTCCAGATCCACCTCTTCTCCAGCATTCTCTCCAACAATCGATCGATGGTTAGCCCATTGAATCACACAAATTTGGGCTACTTCAGCGCGATTCCAAATTATCGACCAAGGTTAGTTCGACATCTTCTCCAACAATCCCACCATCTTCTTCAATAATCTGCTAAGGTCACTTCAGCACGTATGGTTCCTGAAGTTTTAAAGATTGGTTAGTATGTTTGAGAATGATTATTTGAATATGTTTAGAAATTATATTTAAGTGTAATATACATAAACACTATATATATATATATATATATGATTGTTTTTGGTTTAAACTGATACTTATTGACATCAAAGTAATATTTTCAAACTGGAGGAACTTGATTCTTTAAGTTAATAGTTATTAATGGGAGAAAAAAAATACTGAAGGAAAAGCAATGGAAAATGAACTTTCAGAGCTAAAATAAACTAGAGGAAATTCCTTTAGAAGAATAAGTGTGATAGTTGTTTTTTTATTTGGCATTTGGTTAAGTAGCATTTGGAATTTTTATTCAATAGTATTTTGACTTAATTACAAGCCGTCTGAGGCAACGCTTGCCACTGTCTGATACATTAATTATAAATTATCTACATACCTCAGATTTAGCCCCTTCTGTTTTTGTTTGAAATCATCATGTGTCCACAACAAAAAATAGTTATAAAACTGTCATAATTTCATTTTTATTGAGGAAAGTCAGGTATTTATTAGGATTATATCTCCATTCATATTTATCATTTCAAAAATTGTAGAATTTCTATTTTGTTTGTCTCTCAAATCTAATAGTTGTAGTGCTTAATTACTAAATACATAATAAATTTACTTGCTGTTGAAAATTTCATATTCAAACTCTCTAGGGATGTTAATATTTGTTTCACTTTTAATCAAGTAATCAATGCAATCGACTTATTCATAGAATTGGCCATTGCGATATTTTTTTTTACTCTATAGGATAAAAAATGTATTATGGTTGTAACTTTAGCCATTAATGTATCATCAAATTGTTTGGAATCTACATCTTCAATTGCACTGGTAAAAATGTTATACTAACCCATTCCCACTTCTCTAAGAAGAACAAAAAATTCTTTTTTTTGTTACAGCTTTTATATATATGTGCATCCATATGTTTATTTCAATATGTTGTCTATGGTATTACTTAAAAGAATTAGATCAGTCCTGCTACAGTATTTCTACCATAATTGTGTCGTATTTACATTTCAGCAGTGTAATCTTTATGAGCAGTGGAATGGTCTCAATTTTATAGCTAAATTGTCCTTTTCGTTTTGTTCAATACAGCCAACTTTATTACAATTGCATCCGGACACAGTTGATATTTATTGTGAAACATTGCTTGGTTGATATTATATATGAGTCGGGTCTTAACAGTTCTTTATAACTAACTCATCTTTACACCTTTCAACGATGCTCCACTTAAAATATGAACATACAGGGTACTCAGATTCTAATCATGATCAAATAAAGAATTGAAAGCAATAACAGAAATATATTGGCAGTATATTTATTGGTTTGTGATAATATTTGTTGTTTGTTGTTAGTGTTAGGTCTTATCAGTTACTGTATTGTATAAAGGAATGACATTATGGAGAGATACAGTGGTATATGGCTACAGTTCACTTCTGTGGTCATTAAAAGAAGTAATTTATGTGCAATGAAAAAGTCCATTGTAACTGTAACTGAAACATTGCCAGCAACTTCTGGATGGAATTCATATACCTTGTATCATTTTTTTAGTTTGACATCGCATGTTTTAAATTCCAGGTTAATAGATGATGTATACATTAACTATTACAGATATTGACCCATTTTTTGTGAATGGTGATTTTTTGTGAACAATGAGTTTTCAGTCAAACAAGAATGACAAAGTGCCAGGACACAACATCATGAGAAAAAGTGGGAAGACGTAGTATATGTGAAAGTAAATAGTCCTAACCGGTATAGTGCATGTACAAAATAGCCATAAATCGACTATTCATTGAGGATGTATTATAAAGTTGGGATGTGAGTGTTTGTCGAAGAATCTGAATCTACTATAAGAAATAATAAACTATTTTCTTCCAGTATTTATTCTCAAAATACTTATGAATAGTATGCAAGTTAAAATTTAAATTATCTCAACAACCTTATTTCAGCATGGTTCAAACACTACTCCTTTATAATGGTAATGTAATGGAGGACAAATATTCCTACGATGTGAGACACTTTGAAATTCCATATAACATATTTATCTAAATATTTGTTCACTCCAGCTAAATATTTTGTTTGTTTTCAATGCAGCTGCTGGGATATCATAGCCTTTTGCCAACCATCAGCCTGGATGAGATTTCGTTGATGTTGGAGGCTTAGAGCTACTAATTACTTAAATGTCATGATATATTCTATTTCGTGAAAACTTTATTTTTAATATGTGTTTGGATACATTGTTTCTCAGTAATTAACTATTTTATAATTTTTTATGCCTATTAGATTACCATATTATGGTTCTAATTTGATTCATTCTACGGCTTTTTTGTTTAGTTCAAGAAATGAAGTTGAAGCATGTGCACGGATTCCAAATCCAATGTTATTTTCTATGCAGTGAATTCTTCCTCTATAAACTAAGTGAAAGAATAATAACATAGTAATAGATTTTGATTAATAAAATGAAACCCACTTGATTAATAGTAGGCAATACAGAGGATGACATGTGTCCGTCCTATGCGTCTCTTTGACGACTAAACTATCAGCCCACAAATTGCTGTGTTGACCAAGCATTGACCTGGATGCAACAGGGATGCGTAATTCATCGGTATTACAATATTTACCCAAAAAGTATTTAGAATAGACTTTGACTAACGTCGAATTAATTTCCAACCAAGTTGAATAGGAAGTAGTAAGATAATCATATTTTGTTGTGCCATATACATCAACCGTTACTATTTCTTGAAATTTTTCTTCTACTTATTTACTTTTAACAATCTCGGCAACTTAGTCAAAATAACTTAAAGAAGGTCGAGAAGCAGAAAAGGAAAAAAATAAACTACAAATAAGGCTAATAATTTAATCTCCATTTATATAAATAGGCGGGTACAATTTACATTCATCTAATCATTTACTACCACTACTTAAATATTCCATAAAATTAAATCATAAAAATTACTTCAAAAACCCATCGTAAACTTCAAAAAAGATATTGAAGTAAAAAAATTTAGCTATGCCTAATCGAACAATGTAGAAATAAAATGAAATATAAAACTAAAAATTAGCATTGCATTTTCTAACGATAAGAGTTCGCCTTACACATGTGCAAAGCAATTCACATCTCGCAAATAACTAACTAGATGCATAGTCCATATAGACGTGCATATATTAACCTTATTAAAATAAGCAGTACAAACTTAAGAAAAACTAAAAAGAACGGCTATAGATGCAATAAATCAAACAAGCTAACAACAATCAGATTCCGATTCAATCAACTTCTACAGTTCGTGGATATATGCAATATAAATATGTAGAATAATTGCAAAAAATAAAATTTACATTGAGTCATAATGATTTCCTCATCAACTTGATAATGTACGTCCAATTTGAAAGAAAATAATTTTACCGCTAATTTCAAAGAGGACTACGTCAAATTAATAAATCTTTTAATAGACATTTAAAAGATGAGGGATGAATTAGAACAAGGAGATGTCTGCCTTTAATAAATTCTTTCATTTATATAGAGATTTGGATACTCATGTGTAATCTTAAAAAAGATGAGAGAATTCAGTATCACTGGAGCAAATACAATCGCAATAGTTATGTGGAATCCAATCTTTAACTTCACTTAAATCAGCAGAAAACAAAAAATATTATTTAATTGCATTTCTGTATCTCATTCATGCGTGTGCATTACATACATGCCATATTCTAATAACAATATATTGTAACATTTGATCATGCGTTAAGCACAAACATTGATGCCATGAGTCACTATTTATATCAAATAATAAGCATTAACCAAAATTTTAACAATCATGAACATATGCGTGCCAAATATAATTATGTTAAGTAGTTATAGTAAAAAAAACAAGATTAGAATAATGTAAAAAACTTCCATGACTAAATATAGAGACCATAACGATTAAAATTAACTTCCAAACCACATGCTTCACTGAAAACAATACTATAAATGTTATGATGTAACCAGACACCTAATTGACTCGATACAAGCCCATAAGGATTTTTGATGACAAGGATATCGTGCAAAATATGAGGAACTAAAAAAGGATATTTTTGCAGAATGAGCACTTGAAAAAGTACCTGCGCATGTCCATGTGACTGAATTTTCAAAAAAGAGGTCTGCCGCATGTTCACATGCAAATTACATAAAACTAGAAGAGCTTTTATTAATGTTCACCAACGCAGGTTCATGAGAAGCCGGTCTCTATCAAATTTTTTCTACTATCGAATCCTAGACATTTGTCACATGGAAGAATTAACCTACAAGTAAGGAAATACTATCCAAAAGCTATCAGTGAAAGAGTAAGTCTTAACTTGGATTTGCTAAACCTTTTCTTATATGGTTAGTTGATACGTAGTGGTGGTAGTAGCATTTAAAGTTGTTTACTTTTTTAGGTACCATTCTTTGATGGCAAACAAACGGGTAAAGCACCTTCTGAAAAACCAAATGTTATGTTTACTCCAAGGGAAAACCCATGATCGATAATTAACCAAATTGAACGGAGGCATTCAAGAAGTAATGCTAACAATTAGCCAGTGTCAAATGACATTCATTGCAATGGAAATGGTAATTTTTGGATTTTATTAGTTTTTAACTTATATTTTGGCTGTAATGATAATTTTTAATTTAAACTTTCATTGTCTCAGGCTTTGCGTTGGTTGCATGACTAACTTTTATTATTTAGCTTGACTTCCAATGTATGTAATTTTACCAAAATAAAATGTCCAACATTTTGAACCATTTTAGAAACAAACCTTGATTACAATCAATCTGTATTTTATATTCATCAGAATTCATAATATATCCGTTGATTCTTATTATCATTTTGACGTTTAAAATTACTCCAGCTTAAACCATTTTTTCATTATATAATTGTAGTTCATTAAGTCATGGATATGAAATGCTGGACAAATAAACCATTTACGTTTGATCTTTGAATGATAGTTCATGTTCTTTGTTGAAACTGGATGGATGGACGTTCTTAAATTTATGGTGATGTAATGTCAAGTATTAGAAATACAACTTAACAACTTAAGTTCAAACTCCATTATTAACTAAGTCAATAATTACTTTTAACATAGTTTTCTTTTTTCATGATTATAACAAAAAGGAACCAAAAATTTTAGTTTTCAAATACATCATCTTTTATATAACGTATATAATTGGTAGCTTGAAATTAAAGATAGTATTATAGATGCCCTTTGCAAATATAAAATCATTGCAATATGATTTTATATGTGAAAATAAATATGAAATAAGCCATTATCAAATTTTGATAAGACTACTATATAGCATTCTACTCATCAATGCTTCTTAATTCCAAGGCGTGGTCCATGCCTAAAACATAAACCGAAATTAAAGGATACTATGGCATGAATTAAGAATGTGTACTATATTTGTAAACGAAAATTTTTATATGACTTGAAACATGCATATTGTGATTAGATGCAGGCCCACCTGGGCGTGCATACATACTCGTAATAACAAATAATAATAGTTATACAAAGAAACTGTACTTGTCAAATGTAACTTTAATATCAGAGATACAACGTATATACAAACACTGGACATATACAATCAACATGACTCAGATATACAACACTATAATACAGAGGGAACTCTCCATACGTTCCTGTCATCCAGCCCGTCTCCTGAGCTCTAGAACGTCCTTACCTGAAAATCTGTAATACTCGGTTTGACCCGAGCATTACATCAAAGTAACACCCGGGTCAGGCTGGAAACCAGCGTGAGTAAACCCATCTAACATGGAACACAAAGCATACAACTTATATAAAAACCCAGGGTAACTCGTATCAATTTACAAATTCACAATTTGTTATAGTAATTATTTAATTCACCCATCAATTTCTAAGTACTAAAACTTAGATTAAATGGTCCAATTCACTTAAATCATTCCATACTAGCCTATTGATTTCACATATCAATCTACAAAGAATCGAAGTGGTTTCGGGTATTTACTAATACCCGACTCACCGACTCCGGTCTTTTCGAATCCAATGTCATCAAAACCCAAGTTATTCAATTAAATACAATTCAATTTAATTACCAGATAACACTTTTACACAGCAATTCATCATTGATAGATAAACACATTTATTACTATTCAACCCAACATATCATATCACACATCAATTCATATCAGAGGTATCAACCAATCCAAAACACTTATCATCATTCAATCATTCATGAGCCAGATTGATCACTTTCATTAATTACATTAATTAATGATCCTCTAATTATTCTCATTAGTTAATTATTCTTAAATTTCATTTAATAATTAACCTTTAACTTAATTACATTCATTAATCAGCCATGATTAATCACAATCAAAAATTAACTTCCCTTAATTACTCCATCAATTAAACCAACTCCTTGATTTAATTATTAATTAATCCTTTAATTAAACTGAGTAATTTATCACTTAATTTCTTCCACCAAGTAATTATCCTTTAATTACTTCCCATCAAGATAATTTCCTTTAATTAATTACATCCAGTAATTATTCCCTAATTACTTCACTAAGTAATTATATCTCATTAATTACCTTAAGAAATTTTACTTAACCCAACATCAAATGATTGCCTTTAATTAATTAAACTTAATTAATTAACTAGGATTAACCACTTTAACGTAATTAATTACACAAATCAATTAACCTTACCCATACACAATGATTACATTGATCCATAATTAATTACTCGAATTAATTATTCTATAATTACTTACATTTATTAATTATCCTTTAATTAATCATCTTCAATAATCAACTAACCCTTTTGTTAATTCTCTTAATTAATCGATCCTTTAATTAATTACACTAAGTAATTAATCCTCAATCACTTCCTTTAAGTAATATTTAATTATAAAAAAAATTAGGTTTAAAAAACATTTTTATGTTTTATCAAACTTAAATTAATAATCATACCATCTCTAAATTAAAGTTTAAGAATATTTTTAAAGTGGAAAGGAGATTTAGCAAAGGTTTAAACACACAACCATTTTTAATTTCAAACTTTTATTTTATAAAAATCTTTAAACATGCCTAACATTCCTATTGATGCTTCGGGTTAAACCCTAGCATTTCTCGAGTTCCTCCCCGAGTTTCCCCTTCATCTTCTTCTTCTTCTTCTTCTATTAAAACCTGATAAAAATTCCAACTGAAACACTAATAAACTCACACGAGCAGCATGATAAAATACCCGAGAATCACCCTAAGACCAACATTCCTTTCACCGAGCTCCCACAGAAGTAAACTTCCTCAGTTCCACACCCAATCTCTAGTGTACACGAAAACTGGTGCATGTGCACTGGGCCACGGCGGCGCTCCGGCGTCTTCGACTACCTCTCACAAGTTGACTTCGACATCCAAAAACCATCGAACTATTCTGCATCTTGATCAAGCATCAAACAACAAATACGAACTCAACAACCCCAGAGCACCCAATTCCGTTGACCAAATAACGCCTCGACATGGCACTCCGACCATCAGAAACTCCTCATTTTTCGGCCACTGGCCCTGTCAACGATCAAGCTTTCTTTTCCCTCACGACCGCATATTTAACCAGTCACCTCCATGCTGCAATAGATGAGTAACTGACCTCGACCAAAACCATTGCTAAGCCCTAATTGGCCTTACCACGTCAACCACGGTAAGTGATAACATCGTTCGCCATTTTTCCCTCCATCACTAACCCACTAGCTATCTCTGACCCGAACCCCGAACAACCCTGGTTCGAAGATCACCGGAAATTGACCAAAACCCATAATTTGATCAATTTCAAATTTCTCTCACGATCCCAATCTAAAAAAATTGATTTATCTTTTAAAAATCATGATTTCAGCTAGGGATTCAGATTATATAAATAAAACAATGGATTGTGATGATTGAAATTTACATATTTTAGTTTTTCCCACTATTTTTTCCTAAATTCCAGATAGTTTTCAAACTTAATTTGCTTTTTATGTTTTTAAAACTTTGATTATGTATAAACACACATATCTTACTTGAAACTCACAGTCTAAAGGAGATTACCAGAGGAGATTTGAATTTGTTTTAGATCTAAATCTTAAACCTGTAAAAAGAACAGAGGGTATATCTATACATATAGATCTACACACTATATTGTTTCATATTAATTTTATGCAGGTCAATTTTCATTCATGCAAACTATTTACCACAACATTTTCATAAGATCATCACATACACTAGTTAAAACCAGATGTTGCTATGTTTACTCACCTGAAAAAAATTGAACAGAGAGCAGATTCTGGAAGCTGCTACTTGATTTTCTTTGGAAACTGCTAGCCTGAATCTCTCTTTGATCCTCTTGGTTGTTTAAATGAAGTTGTTGTTTTGTTTGTTAAATATGTATGAATAGTATATGTGAACCAACGTTGGTACATATATACATATAGAGAGGAAATGTACAGAGCAAGCTTCCTTTGATAATTTTCTTTGGTCAACAATTTTCTATGACCAGAAGATTTTCTTCTTCTTAAAACTGAAATGATTTGAAAAAGATATGAAATGACTTTTGTTTGAGCTTGAGATGATACATTTAATGCATGTCTCCTTACAAGCGTACATACTAATTCTATTACCTTTATATGTACATAGATTTTTGTTTGTAGATATTTTCTTTTCTCTTGCATTGCTTACACACAAAAATTTCCATAGTATATTACTATAATTACCATATGTATTTATTTATGTTTTCATAGAACCATAAAATTTTACCTTATATATTTATTTCTAACATAACTCCTTTTTCTTATTTTTATTCCTATTTTAAGCTTAAACTACTAAATTTATATTCATATATCCTTATATCTAATATTGATAAAATTGATTTTATTTCAAACATTATTAATTAAGTTACATCCATATATATATATATATATATTTAGATCAAATATTAATAAGGTAGAGCATTTTAATTAAATTAAATAAAATAGATTTCATTTTAAATATTTTTGAACTATTTTATTTTTAATTTTCAAATCAAAGTTTCCTTCACAATACATATACATACATACATATATATATATATATATATAAATGGTAAATGGCAAAAAGTCTTATTTGTTTTTAGAATGACAAGTTTGTATTTCATTTAATTAGATTAAATGCTTATTAAAATAATATTGCCAAAATCCCGGGTCGTCACAGTTACTTAATCCATTTAATTAATATTTAATTCATGATTCAAATATCTAAATAATTACTGTATTTGAATATAAGTTATTAAACTATAAAAATCCCTTTATTTAAATGTCTAAAATTAACTAAAAATTCAAAATTCAAAATGATAAAATTCTAGGATGTTACATTCTTCCCGCCAAAATAATTTCATCCCTGAAATTCCTAAAGGAAGTAAATATCTCCAAACCCTTAAGTTTTAAAGACTATTAATTAAAATAAGTTATCAGACTATTAAAGTCCCTTATGCTATGGAAAATTTCAGCAGCCCCTCATTTGCATGGCTAGATCCAAAAAACAGCAACTTTCCATAACTGGCCCAAACCAATCAGAGAAAACAAAGGCCAAGTGGCCTCCCATATCTAGGAAATAAAATCATCAATCAAAACACCAATTTCTAAATCTACTGCATACCTCTTTTGTGTTTGATTTTTATTTTTGCAAGCAACTCAAAATCTTGATGCAAATGCAGGTGTGCAAGAAATCAAATAGTAATATCTTGCATCCTTGTACCTGTCTTGTACTTACATAGTTCAAAAAAGAACGATGCTGACAAAAGAGAAATATACAAGCTATTTCGATCATAAGCAATAACAACATAAATAATATAAAAACCATATGCAGCAAAAGTGCAAAGAATACTCTGCACTAAAATACTAAGTATCCAACCATTTCAAAAGAAAATTTTAGAACTAAATGCCCAGGATTTTATGTTCAAAATATATTTTCAAATCCTCCGAAGAGAAATAAAAAAAACCAAAATCAATTATGATAAGGAGGGGCTTTTCCTACGGAAGCATGATATAACTATAGAATCAAAACAACATAGAGCATCTAGTGGTATTTCGGTTTCTCCTAAAACAATAACTAGAGAAACAAATATACTTAGTGAGTCAACCAAATCGGAAACCTCCCAATCGCTCAACTTTAGTTATAACAAAATATTTGAAAAAGCACTTTGCAAAACACTTCTCAAATATCCTAAATTAATAATACTTCACCAAAGTTTTAAAATAATAATATTATTATTTCTTTTACAGATTCTTTCGAAATCACTTTTTTAAAAGCACCAGGATTTAAGACATAACAATCAACAACTTTATAAACCGTAGTTTATAAAATGTCACTACCAATCAAATAAAACTCCATAAAGGAATAAATTAACGCTTAACATCATTTAAAACATTAAATGAGTAACAAACAAGATTTTAGAAATTTTGTATAGGTTTAAAACTTTCTTTATCGTCCAAGGATATAGATAATTTACTAAGCGTACCATTATGTTCATCAGCCTTTGGTTTTTGCTTAGAAGATTATCTAAGCTCCCTCAAATGAAATTGAAAGTCAGTCCCTAAAAAGTTTCCTAAGCCATACAACAAAGCATATTAATATACTTAAACCTGTATGATATACAAAATCATTCATATGCAATATCCGATTTGACCACTTGCTCGGATACATAAACTTTACTTCTGAACTAGTATCTCTCACTCGACCTTCCTAGTGCGGACTCCGATCAGGTACCTCGATCAAAAACCTCCATTTTTCTTACATGATCAGAAACTATGATTGAAAACTGTGGTTTCTTACTAAGAATCTGAATCAAGTATTCGCTGATAAAACTCAAGTGAGAAATCCTTTTTCGGACTGGTGTGAATCAACTCGAAGTTATGTACTCGAATCCTAGATCAAGTACCATGCGAATGAAATGATCTACGTATAACTTACATACTTAATCCTATTGGTTTTTCAATTATACTAATCTCTTTCTGAATTGCTTTCATTTTCAATTATAGTATTTCATTCAATACTAAAATTATTTATGAATTATTTCACAAATTTCCACATAAGTTTATAAACATTTTATAAAGACTCGTCTTTGTAAAACATTAACTTGAAAACTTACTCCATTTTTATTTATTTGTATAATATTCTTCTACATCTTACGAGTATATACAAAATGTCAATTTTATTTTATTTATTCAATATCTGTTTGTTATTATTTTTATTTTTCTCAAAATTCAAATGGAGGCCCAAAAAATATGGGTCTTAAAACTGAGTCGACTACTTAGACCTTTTACCATAGAGTGTTCTAAGGAAAGATGTTTACTAGTCAACCCAATAATAATAAATAGTTGCATATGACATAAATGTTTAAACAAAAACTATAGTTTTAATAATACCATGCTTAGTAAAACCTTCCTATCTAATTTAAACAATTTAAAAACTTAATTTAAATTATATATTTCCTATCCAAGAGTTTACAAATTTCATTTATCAAAACATTCTCTAATCAAAATACCTTTTATTTTAAATCCATTTCCTTTAAGGAAACATAAGAACTAAATACCAGGTTTTTATTTCAAAATCCCTTTTTGAAATCATACTACATATATTTCTATATTCAAAATGACTTTAACAATTTATTCACTAATAGTCACTTTGGGTTCATTCGGCTTCGGACTCATTGCGAGCGAAAAATGATAAAGAGAATAATTTACTAAGCGCACTATAATGTTCTCCTAAGCAACATTTGATTATTAATTAGAAGATTATTAGATTACCACAAAACATTTCGAGCTGTTTTCCTCGAACTATCCAAAGAAAATGTATCTTTCTTAAAAATTCTCTTTGAAATACTTGTGTTTACAAATATTTCAAAGGGATATTACCCATACTTTTCTCAACAATCTTTTTGAAATCATTTCAGACAATATCAGGATTTTAAATTCTCAAAAACTCTTTTTACTTATAGAACGCCTTTTTATAAATCATATAAATCACTTTATATATCATACACATATAAAATGTACTTATAAAATAACCTTATATTTTAACAACTTTCATTTGTTAGAATAAACTTTTCATAGTTATTTATTCTCTAAGTGTCATATCTTACCATTTGGATTATATTAAACAACTTTACTAAAAGATAACTTTTAACTTAACATTTTCACCGAACATCTTATAGTCAAATTGTGAAACTCAATTTGTAAGTGCTTCATTTTAATTTACTTACAATTAACAAACAATAAATGCTCATAAGCCGGGCGAGCGTAAATTAGCAATCAACAAACAATAGTTAGTTCTCCTAAATGATCCGAGCATGACAAAACAAACAACAATGATAATAAATAAATATTATCATTGCTAAATTAACAAAATAAATAACTATGTAAATTCAAAAATTATCCCTTTATATATGTAATATGATCTTAGGTATGGTATTTCATTCACCAAGTTTTCAGAAATCAATACCGTGTCTTTTTGCCTTGTTCAAGTGCTTAGAAATCCTTATGTACACCAGGGCATCCCACGTCTCGACTAGAATTCATAAACAACTCATTGATCATTTAACACAATACGTTTTTGTAGCAATAACAAATATCTCTTGTATATATAGTATTCTCAACTCATTCTAGGGTGTCACTTGCCCTATCTCTAATGAGTTTACCACACCAAAGTCAAGATTCTTGCTTAACCTTCAGCTCTTATATCAAATGTAACGACCTTCCTTTTCAACCATCGAAAGTTGTCACTCAATACAACCATGTACTCAAATGTTGAACATCCAATCGTCGGAAAGGAGGATTGCTAGGGTAAAATAAAAGGAACAACAGGAGAAATAAAATCTCTCAACGGACCGACAGCATATAATATAACAAATATAGTAAAAGCCGTCACTCTAAAATACATGGTATACTAGAGCTAAAAATAAACCTCATTAGCTTGGATAGTTATAACTTCCTAGCCTTACAATTGTTGATGGGTATATACAATAATACAACGAAAATAAAAATACTATGGCAGATGAACATCTAGGTCTACTTCATGACCATTATGTCTGTAACGTACGCGGATTTTCGTTGCCGAAAAACCGAATAGTTAGGGGTTTTAAAAGAATTTTAAGAAAAGAAAAAGAGAGAAGAGTAGTTAAGAAGATAGAAAATAGAGAATTTGAAAATAGAAAGAAAAAAAAAAAAGAATAGAATTTTTTTTTTTTAAAATAGAACTGACAGAAAGGAACAACAGAACAGAAAGAACAACATCAGAATCTCACAATTCGCAGCGGAACAACATATAATAATAAATGAATAATCTTTAAACAAAGAACTATATCAGTTATTACATTACATCACATTTCATTACATCATATCATCAGAGTGTACAACTACATACAACAACATAACAGTGCAGCGGAAAAAGAAATACTATATAAGTAATATGCCATGCCATCCATCTTGCCTCCAGCAACTCCAGAATATCCTGATAAACCTTAACTCTTAACTGCCCGTGTGGAAATTGGTGGGCACCCAGAGTTTAGGAAGGAAAACAATAAACTCCAAGTCAGTCATGTGACTGGTGTGAGAACTCAAAACAGTTTATTTATCTTTAAATTCAAAATAGAGGAATATTTTTAATTCAATTCGCAATGCTTTTAAAAATGAGACTACCATAAGGCCTCCCGCACACACACACAATGCAAACGCAGAATCGGAGGAGATTTCTCCTTATGATAGTCAAAGATGCTTGATACGCATTTAAAATAATATTTGATATTATTGCTAGTGCATAGTATAGAGAAAATTTCATTTCAAAAGTAGAATATAAATCTTAGCCAACATACGACCATTATCGTATGCCTACTATAGCTAACTATGTTCAATAGCAGGTTACCGCCACATTCCATAGCAGGTTCTACAACTAAAACCGTACAAGTCTCGTATTGTTTCTTTGGATTTCCAACGAATGATCAGGCCAAGGAACTTCCCATTGCCACATGAGAATGCCTCTGGATGGACATCCCCGAGAACGAAACCGGATCTCTGCCAACACAAGGCCGGGTTACTCCTAACTGAGCAACAACTGACCGAATATGCCATCCCCCGGTCCTTTAGGACCTTTTCAACCGAGCGCTCGATATCCAACATCACACCATAATAAATAGAGTGTTTTCAACATGAGTAAGTATCTGGGCTCCATACCATGATACCACCCCTTTCCAGAAGGAAATGCACATACCCTAAGGGGAGCTACAGCAACCCCTAATAACCTTGCCGCATCTTTCCTGTTTTGACCATTTCCGGGATGTGAGGCTCGACGAAGTCACGTCCACAAAAACACACTTTGTACAAAAAGCCGTGCTTTGGGTCAACAAATGATCAACACAATGATCACTAAGATAGACGATCAAATAAATGATCCTATCACAAATAATCAACACAATGATCATTTCAGCATCACTCAGCATGTCACATTACCAAAATGGGATATATCGCTGATAACTTCAACTATATAACCTTTGAGCTCGTACGTCTCAAAGAAGGGTGTTAAGCAAAGAATAAATTCTCCGCCACCAACAGAAATATATTTGAAAGAAATCGGCTTTATATCTCAAATTGTAATGTCAGGCATACAATCCATACAAGTCTGTTCCGGGATCGAACAGAACCGAAGGCACTTACAAAGAAGTCCTTGCAATCCGGATATTCACAATCCTGATCGGATTCACCATAACATATGGAATCTCTATACCAGGAGCTACCCAGTGCAGAGACAATCGATAGGTCATCCTATCGCTTTCACAAATACTCGGTCTTCAACACCGATCTTCAAATGCAATTCATAACGACGTATCACATATTCGGAATGGGTTATACGACCCCATGGTCTTTTCCCGGTTAACCCGAATAGTGAGCGCTTATTCAAAAATAAGTGTGCATTCAAATTCAATCAATTCACATCAAATACCCTTTCAAAGGGAAATATTGATAGTCGGTTATTGAACTATCAATGGATATGCACACATCACCAGATTCCAAATAATTTTCCAAATTATTTATTTTCCAAAATATCTTTACTAGATATATAGTTTCAACACTTCAAAAATAAATCAATATTTATTTTTAACCAATTTCACTTTTCACATATAAATTCCATAATGAATTTATATTTCAAAATATCCATGCATATTCGATTTCAATAATCCATTTCAATTTATCTTCAGAAAAAGATAAATTCTAATTATTCACTTCATATAGGAAAACATTTCCATACTTATTTATTCATAAGTAATTCACAAGTTCCTTTTATTTTCAACACTTAGAAAATATTCAATATACTTAAATCGAATTAAGTATATAATTCATTCTTTAAGGAAATTATTCACTTAAACATATTTACTTGGGCCAAAACGAATGTTGCGTAAAACATCGTTACGACGTCCCAAAATCACTAGTATAGGGATTCGAAATTAAAATAGATATATAAATCCCAATACTATTAAAAATATTTCCTTTCGGAAATCATTTACTATAACAACAGTGTTATAGTCTACCATTTCCTTTTATTTCTCGAAAACGTCTATTTCAACAATAAATGTTGAAATCTATGGTTTCGAATCTCAACACCTTTAAAACATCGTTAGATCGTTTTAATCCTGTTTAAAATATCACATTCTAAAACATTTTCTTTAACGTGTTATTCACTATTCAAAAATCGTGAACATACTTCGTTAACAAATTCCATCCTTTTATTCAATTTATTTTAAAGGATTATTCACTATTCAAAAATGTGAATATAACTCCATAATAGGTTATAACAATTAACTTATCAAAATAAGTCGTTTGCGAATTTATAAAACAACGTTTATAAATTCCTCTTCTATTTACTTATAAAAACTTCCTTTAATAAATTCCTTTATTAACCTATTCCAGTTTATAACTAAATTAGAAACTAAACGTTCATATTATAAGTTAAATACTTATAAAACGATTATTTTATAAGATCGTTCTTTTAAAGACTTTCCAATTTATAAATCTTATAACTTATAAGATTTAATGATTTATCCAATCTATTCTTCAAATAATTTCACCAAATTTATAAATCTTACTATTTATAAATTCCATTTATAACTTCACGGTTTATAATTCTATAAATTTCATTCTTTAATGAAATTCATTTTCACTTAATTCAAACACTTATAAAAACTCGTTTTATAATGTCTATATTTCAATTTATAAATATCCATTTATAAAACTCTTAATATAAATCAATTTATATTATTATTCTAAAACGTCTTTAAATTCCTTTATAATTTCATCATTTCGATTTATAAAATAATCAAATTTTATAAATCCTATATTTAAACTTTTATCATATATTCAAAAATCCAATCTAAATTATTTTATAAAATCATTAGTTCATATTTCTCAAAAATCGACTTTTAATCGTATTTCTAAAAATCAGCTTTTTAACTATATTTCACAAAAATTATAATTTTTATAACTTCAAAAATTATAACGTTCATTTATTTATAATGGATCAATTCCAAAAAAATATTTTATCTTTTTAAAAATCACTTTAAAAACATTTTAAAATCCCAAAATCTGGGTCCAATGATGCTACACACCAAATAGTCAATCACGACTAACAACGATATCATATATCAATATGAAAATCCATCAAATATCAAAATATCTGAAATAAAATAAATACTGTTGAGGAATCCAGTTGGATCCCTCCAACCTGTTTCCTGCATCCAAAAACATTAGCACAATACCAATTTCGCTCCAGTACGAAATTATCGCGGTACATGTTTTTAATAAATATTATCCGCTTAATAACGGCGTAGTAGGGTCTCATCCGCAAAAAATACGGGAAATCAATCAACTGCAATATATACATATGCCAATATATATATATTGATATTATATATAATACCAATTTCACTGTTTATGAAATATTCGCGGTATATGTTTATAATAAATAACATCCGCTTACTAACGGCGCATAATGTCTATTTTAACAATCAATAATTTACAGTCATCATTCAAACATGCATTCAAATATTTTAAATCTAACTATTTAAAATAAAATCGAAATCTATTCGATTGAGTGAGAAGTTCTCACCTTGGTTTTAAATTCCGTTTTAGCTTTTATTTCGAATAAAATTAAACGCGCGTTTAATTTTACCCGAAATTCTCACTAACTCCAAACGACTCCAAACCAACTCCATCGCGTAGTGCTCGTCCATACGATTCCAACGCAACTGAGTTTGCATTTTTTCGACCTCGTATGAAAAAGTTATGATATTATGAAGTTTATACACGATTTTATAACTTAAATTTACAACAAATATTTAATTCCAAACCCACATCTCATCATCACCCTTGGATCCACATTCCCCCCATCTTAGCCGTGCATAGCATCACCTTCCCCCCTTCGTTCTATCTCCAGGCAACAATACGCAAGAAAACCCATAGGCTAATGAACTAGGGTTTGATAATTCGATCTCATCTCTCAACGAAAACACGATCAGGACGCGCCGTTGCGAAGCCCCACCTCTCCACTACACTCGGCCCCAAGGACCTGTAGCTCGGCCTGCCCTCTGGCCTTGGAAGTCGTGCCAAACCTGTAGCGAACGGCCACCTCTTGCTCCTCCATCGCCGCTCCAAACACGATCTCAACCGTACGGATCTAAAGCTCTTGATGCGCTCTACAAGTTTGTAGTTGATCACTTTGGCTAATTCTTGATGGATTGAGAGAGATTGATGAATGAAAGAGGATGATTTCTGGCCATTCATGTTTCTAGGGCCGGCTACAAATTATTAGGGTTTAAATTTTTTTTTTTTATTTTAAATGAAGGGTAGAGGCTTATTTATAAGGAACGAGCAAGCGTAAACACTATTCATCCCGGGAATTCCGAACTCCGATTTAGACGCCGTAACCAGCGTACCTAGGGTTTATCCCGCGTTCCGGACACAATGGAATGGGTTTCGGAAGCTAATTCGGAAGTATGTGCGAGTTATGGCTGAAAACGCTCAATTTAAATTAAACCGATTTAAGTCGATTTCTAGGCGTTTTAATTTGTACCGGACAAACGGTAAATCCAATTGACTTGAAATTTGAAACGTTACAATAATATCACATTACGGATCCGATGAAACTGGTTTCGTCGAAATCCGAGACTTTTTGAAAAATGGCTATTTTGACTCGCCAAATTTAAATTAAAAACGATTCAATGCGTTTCGAGCTGCCACGATCAAACGATAACTCCGATTGACATGAAAATTAAAAGCCAGTAATAACTAACTATTACGGATCCAATGAAACTGGTTTCGTTCAATTCTGAGACTGTTCAAAAATTGGCTATTTTACAGTCGATTATTAAATATTAAAATATTCAATTTTCACAAATTAACTTTTAATTCGATTTTAAAAGTTCTAAAATATTTCTATAACTCCAGTATGATAAAATAAAATTTTCCAAATTATTTTCAATCATATTTAACTCAATTTTTAATTATTTCCATAATTTCACATATTAAATTATCGATTTAATTATCCAATTAAATCCAAAAATTCAAATAAAAATTTATTTGACTTATAAATTCACTTATTAATATTTAAAATTAATTAAATATTCAATTTTTAATTAATAAAAATTCTGGGTCGTTACAATCTTTCCCCCTTAAAAGAATTTCGTCCTCGAAATTATAAGTAAGAAAAGTTACAGAATCTATTAATTTTCCAAAATTCATAGTTAAACTTCTTATAATACTTTACTAAGTTTTCCAAATCATACTTAGTTATGTTTTCAAAAACAAACTATATCATTTAACTTTCAATTCCAAACCAAAGCTTAAGTTTCCAAAATTTTCCTATTTTTCTCAAATTTTTCTAACGCCTTAAATTTCCGGAAAAATTCGCCATAGTCTCCTTTGCGCGGCTCGATCCGAAAAAAAAAATGACAGTATATATATCACAAATATACATCTCATCAAGTAATGAGGCATCCCGAAGGGAAAAAAGTGTAAAAGTACGATATTTAATCCGAGATATGTACCTTATATTTTATTAGCGAGCATATACGGCTAATATAGCGCTAAAGCGAACTCCAAATGCGAAGCAAACGTGATCCGCACCTACTAAACTCAACAAACAACATGAGAACATGCACATATGCAAATAATCTCAATATACAACATATATCTCCATAATAACTATATATGTCACATAGCACATGTAGTAAAACAACAAACGCAATATATATTCAACCATCAACCAACTAACATCCATATCCAATAAACATTCATTCATATTTAATGAATTGGTTTTCACTCTAAATCACATTTGATTCGTTTACATGGGATTTTCTAACATTCATTCTCAATTCAATTAGTTTACATTTACTAATTAAATCTAATTCACTTTCAATTCTATTCAAATTTATTTACTTTCTAATTTGAATTCAATTACATAGCTTTCAATTTCATTAATACTTAATGAATTTTATACAATCAATCAACAATCATATACCAATCAATGTTTATTAATTTCAACCAAATTCCTTTACTTATATTCATTCTTATTCAATTTATTCAACTTCCAATAACATTAGATTTTAATGAATTAACACTTTCATTCATTATTCCATATCAATTATTCACATTCAATTGATTAACAGCCAAGCCATTCATTCAATTCAATTACAAAGTTGAATTCTATTACATAACTTAAGTTCATATTCATTTAATCCACTTGATTATTTACTTCGATACCAAAATCAACTTAATTCAATATCTCTTAAGTTATATTCCATTTAACTTTAAATTCACTTCTTATATATATAAGTTTATTTCACAATTGTAAACACTTTAATTATAATTCAATTCTTATAATTCATTTGCTTATACAATTATTCTTTTATTTAGATTATTCAAACAACCTAACAATCAACTTATATATACACTTTAATAATTCTGAAAAATTATTCCTTTTATATAAAATATAACCAAGGTAAAATTATTTCATTTACCCAATTTTAAAATCAATACTGTGTCGTATTGTTCTATTCAAGTGTTTAGAAACCCCTTCGGCATAGTTTGACTGACCGTGCTGACGAAGGTTCATATGCCACTCAACAAACCAATCATCACAATATAAAACAATTTTTATATTCACTAACAAATACGCTCTCATAGCTATTATTACACTCAAACTCATTCTAGAGTACTACTGACTCTATCTCTAATGAGTAATACCCTACAGAACCATGGTTGTCGCTTAACCATCAGAGCTCTGATACCAAATGTAACGTACGCGGATTTTCGTTGCCGAAAAACCGAATAGTTAGGGGTTTTAAAAGAATTTTAAGAAAAGAAAAAGAGAGAAGAGTAGTTAAGAAGATAGAAAATAGAGAATTTGAAAATAGAAAGAAAAAAAAAAAAAAGAATAGAAATTTTTTTTTTTAAAATAGAACTGACAGAAAGGAACAACAGAACAGAAAGAACAACATCAGAATCTCACAATTCGCAGCGGAACAACATATAATAATAAATGAATAATCTTTAAACAAAGAACTATATCAGTTATTACATTACATCACATTTCATTACATCATATCATCAGAGTGTACAACTACATACAACAACATAACAGTGCAGCGGAAAAAGAAATACTATATAAGTAATATGCCATGCCATCCATCTTGCCTCCAGCAACTCCAGAATATCCTGATAAACCTTAACTCTTAACTGCCCGTGTGGAAATTGGTGGGCACCAAGAGTTTAGGAAGGAAAACAATAAACTCCAAGTCAGTCATGTGACTGGTGTGAGAACTCAAAACAGTTTATTTATCTTTAAATTCAAAATAGAGGAATATTTTTAATTCAATTCGCAATGCTTTTAAAAATGAGACTACCATAAGGCCTCCCGCACACACACACAATGCAAACGCAGAATCGGAGGAGATTTCTCCTTATGATAGTCAAAGATGCTTGATACGCATTTAAAATAATATTTGATATTATTACTAGTGCATAGTATAGAGAAAATTTCATTTCAAAAGTAGAATATAAATCTTAGCCAACATACGACCATTATCGTATGCCTACTATAGCTAACTATGTTCAATAGCAGGTTACCGCCACATTCCATAGCAGGTTCTACAACTAAAACCGTACAAGTCTCGTATTGTTTCTTTGGATTTCCAACGAATGATCAGGCCAAGGAACTTCCCATTGCCACATGAGAATGCCTCTGGATGGACATCCCCGAGAACGAAACCGGATCTCTGCCAACACAAGGCCGGGTTACTCCTAACTGAGCAACAACTGACCGAATATGCCATCCCCCGGTCCTTTAGGACCTTTTCAACCGAGCGCTCGATATCCAACATCACACCATAATAAATAGAGTGTTTTCAACATGAGTAAGTATCTGGGCTCCATACCATGATACCACCCCTTTCCAGAAGGAAATGCACATACCCTAAGGGGAGCTACAGCAACCCCTAATAACCTTGCCGCATCTTTCCTGTTTTGACCATTTCCGGGATGTGAGGCTCGACGAAGTCACGTCCACAAAAACACACTTTGTACAAAAAGCCGTGCTTTGGGTCAACAAATGATCAACACAATGATCACTAAGATAGACGATCAAATAAATGATCCTATCACAAATAATCAACACAATGATCATTTCAGCATCACTCAGCATGTCACATTACCAAAATGGGATATATCGCTGATAACTTCAACTATATAACCTTTGAGCTCGTACGTCTCAAAGAAGGGTGTTAAGCAAAGAATAAATTCTCCGCCACCAACAGAAATATATTTGAAAGAAATCGGCTTTATATCTCAAATTGTAATGTCAGGCATACAATCCATACAAGTCTGTTCCGGGATCGAACAGAACCGAAGGCACTTACAAAGAAGTCCTTGCAATCCGGATATTCACAATCCTGATCGGATTCACCATCACATATGGAATCTCTATACCAGGAGCTACCCAGTGCAGAGACAATCGATAGGTCATCCTATCGCTTTCACAAATACTCGGTCTTCAACACCGATCTTCAAATGCAATTCATAACGACGTATCACATATTCGGAATGGGTTATACGACCCCATGGTCTTTTCCCGGTTAACCCGAATAGTGAGCGCTTATTCAAAAATAAGTGTGCATTCAAATTCAATCAATTCACATCAAATACCCTTTCAAAGGGAAATATTGATAGTCGGTTATTGAACTATCAATGGATATGCACACATCACCAGATTCCAAATAATTTTCCAAATTATTTATTTTCCAAAATATCTTTACTAGATATATAGTTTCAACACTTCAAAAATAAATCAATATTTATTTTTAACCAATTTCACTTTTCACATATAAATTCCATAATGAATTTATATTTCAAAATATCCATGCATATTCGATTTCAATAATCCATTTCAATTTATCTTCAGAAAAAGATAAATTCTAATTATTCACTTCATATAGGAAAACATTTCCATACTTATTTATTCATAAGTAATTCACAAGTTCCTTTTATTTTCAACACTTAGAAAATATTCAGTATACTTAAATCGAATTAAGTATATAATTCATTCTTTAAGGAAATTATTCACTTAAACATATTTACTTGGGCCAAAACGAATGTTGCGTAAAACATCGTTACGACGTCCCAAAATCACTAGTATAGGGATTCGAAATTAAAATAGATATATAAATCCCAATACTATTAAAAATATTTCCTTTCGGAAATCATTTACTATAACAACAGTGTTATAGTCTACCATTTCCTTTTATTTCTCGAAAACGTCTATTTCAACAATAAATGTTGAAATCTATGGTTTCGAATCTCAACACCTTTAAAACATCGTTAGATCGTTTTAATCCTGTTTAAAATATCACATTCTAAAACATTTTCTTTAACGTGTTATTCACTATTCAAAAATCGTGAACATACTTCGTTAACAAATTCCATCCTTTTATTCAATTTATTTTAAAGGATTATTCACTATTCAAAAATGTGAATATAACTCCATAATAGGTTATAACAATTAACTTATCAAAATAAGTCGTTTGCGAATTTATAAAACAACGTTTATAAATTCCTCTTCTATTTACTTATAAAAACTTCCTTTAATAAATTCCTTTATTAACCTATTCCAGTTTATAACTAAATTAGAAACTAAACGTTCATATTATAAGTTAAATACTTATAAAACGATTATTTTATAAGATCGTTCTTTTAAAGACTTTCCAATTTATAAATCTTATAACTTATAAGATTTAATGATTTATCCAATCTATTCTTCAAATAATTTCACCAAATTTATAAATCTTACTATTTATAAATTCCATTTATAACTTCACGGTTTATAATTCTATAAATTTCATTCTTTAATGAAATTCATTTTCACTTAATTCAAACACTTATAAAAACTCGTTTTATAATGTCTATATTTCAATTTATAAATATCCATTTATAAAACTCTTAATATAAATCAATTTATATTATTATTCTAAAACGTCTTTAAATTCCTTTATAATTTCATCATTTCGATTTATAAAATAATCAAATTTTATAAATCCTATATTTAAACTTTTATCATATATTCAAAAATCCAATCTAAATTATTTTATAAAATCATTAGTTCATATTTCTCAAAAATCGACTTTTAATCGTATTTCTAAAAATCAGCTTTTTAACTATATTTCACAAAAATTATAATTTTTATAACTTTAAAAATTATAACGTTCATTTATTTATAATGGATCAATTCCAAAAAAATATTTTATCTTTTTAAAAATCACTTTAAAAACATTTTAAAATCCCAAAATCTGGGTCCAATGATGCTACACACCAAATAGTCAATCACGACTAACAACGATATCATATATCAATATGAAAATCCATCAAATATCAAAATATCTGAAATAAAATAAATACTGTTGAGGAATCCAGTTGGATCCCTCCAACCTGTTTCCTGCATCCAAAAACATTAGCACAATACCAATTTCGCTCCAGTACGAAATTATCGCGGTACATGTTTTTAATAAATATTATCCGCTTAATAACGGCGTAGTAGGGTCTCATCCGCAAAAAATACGGGAAATCAATCAACTGCAATATATACATATGCCAATATATATATATTGATATTATATATAATACCAATTTCACTGTTTATGAAATATTCGCGGTATATGTTTATAATAAATAACATCCGCTTACTAACGGCGCATAATGTCTATTTTAACAATCAATAATTTACAGTCATCATTCAAACATGCATTCAAATATTTTAAATCTAACTATTTAAAATAAAATCGAAATCTATTCGATTGAGTGAGAAGTTCTCACCTTGGTTTTAAATTCCGTTTTAGCTTTTATTTCGAATAAAATTAAACGCGCGTTTAATTTTACCCGAAATTCTCACTAACTCCAAACGACTCCAAACCAACTCCATCGCGTAGTGCTCGTCCATACGATTCCAACGCAACTGAGTTTGCATTTTTTCGACCTCGTATGAAAAAGTTATGATATTATGAAGTTTATACACGATTTTATAACTTAAATTTACAACAAATATTTAATTCCAAACCCACATCTCATCATCACCCTTGGATCCACATTCCCCCCATCTTAGCCGTGCATAGCATCACCTTCCCCCCTTCGTTCTATCTCCAGGCAACAATACGCAAGAAAACCCATAGGCTAATGAACTAGGGTTTGATAATTCGATCTCATCTCTCAACGAAAACACGATCAGGACGCGCCGTTGCGAAGCCCCACCTCTCCACTACACTCGGCCCCAAGGACCTGTAGCTCGGCCTGCCCTCTGGCCTTAGAAGTCGTGCCAAACCTGTAGCGAACGGCCACCTCTTGCTCCTCCATCGCCGCTCCAAACACGATCTCAACCGTACGGATCTAAAGCTCTTGATGCGCTCTACAAGTTTGTAGTTGATCACTTTGGCTAATTCTTGATGGATTGAGAGAGATTGATGAATGAAAGAGGATGATTTCTGGCCATTCATGTTTCTAGGGCCGGCTACAAATTATTAGGGTTTAAATTTTTTTTTTTATTTTAAATGAAGGGTAGAGGCTTATTTATAAGGAACGAGCAAGCGTAAACACTATTCATCCCGGGAATTCCGAACTCCGATTTAGACGCCGTAACCAGCGTACCTAGGGTTTATCCCGCGTTCCGGACACAATGGAACAGGTTTCGGAAGCTAATTCGGAAGTATGTGCGAGTTATGGCTGAAAACGCTCAATTTAAATTAAACCGATTTAAGTCGATTTCTAGGCGTTTTAATTTGTACCGGACAAACGGTAAATCCAATTGACTTGAAATTTGAAACGTTACAATAATATCACATTATGGATCCGATGAAACTGGTTTCGTCGAAATCCGAGACTTTTTGAAAAATGGCTATTTTGACTCGCCAAATTTAAATTAAAAACGATTCAATGCGTTTCGAGCTGCCACGATCAAACGATAACTCCGATTGACACGAAAATTGAAATCCAGTAATAACTAACTATTACGGATCCAATGAAACTGGTTTCGTTCAATTCTGAGACTGTTCAAAAATTGGCTATTTTACAGTCGATTATTAAATATTAAAATATTCAATTTTCACAAATTAACTTTTAATTCGATTTTAAAAGTTCTAAAATATTTCTATAACTCCAGTATGATAAAATAAAATTTTCCAAATTATTTTCAATCATATTTAACTCAATTTTTAATTATTTCCATAATTTCACATATTAAATTATCGATTTAATTATCCAATTAAATCCAAAAATTCAAATAAAAATTTATTTGACTTATAAATTCACTTATTAATATTTAAAATTAATTAAATATTCAATTTTTAATTAATAAAAATTCTGGGTCGTTACAATGTCCTAGCAATGACAACCTGAAAAAATACTCGGTCTGAGCCAAGCATTATAATAAAATTACACTAAGATCAATCTGGAAAACCTGTGTGAGAAAACTCAAGCAATATGGTGAACATATAGTTATTCTATGAGACCGTGCCACTAGACACAAAATGGGTGTTTACCTCACAAGAACAACATCCATAGATGAAAGAATGGAAACAAGTCAGAACACAACCAGACTTGAAAGAATGGAAACAAATAATTAAACGTCAAAAAGAGCTTTAGGCACTTCTCGATGCAATTAAGAACATGATTCAAAGATTTGAATCAAATAAGGAAAAGGAATTTTTCAACAATGACTAGGAGGGTGCACCCCCTCATCAAAAGTATGCCTTTAGAAAATATACTGAAAACTACGATGGCTCTCAGACACATTCAAGTTGGACCCTGCCAACCCTATCGTGAATCTGAGTATTTCACATCTTGGTTTGCATATAACCGAAACCAATCCAGAGTAGATGTGATAATACCCTAATGGTAGCAACCTTACATCACTTGGCTTCCACTTGCTCTTAGGTTTTAGTCATTTTCGACAAAGGATATCAATGCTCAAATGAGCAATAAGTCATCTTAGATCGACAATACAAAAAGAAGATAGGAAAATAGATAGTAAATCAACTATCGGGGATAACTAAAATGATGAAACATGAAAAGTAAATCTCTTAAAACATTTGAATCACATTTATGCTTGATTTTCACATCATAAATATTTGTAAAACACTTTAAAAATACTCTTTAAAAATATTCTTTTTAAAGATCAAATTTATATTTCTAAGTGTATTATAAAAAAGAAGGATTAAAATAAATGTCATTAAACATTGTTTACTGTAAATCCAAGAAAATTTACACTTAACTTTAATTTTAAACAATTCCTTTTAAAAGATTTTCTCATTTATAAACTATCATTTATAAATTCAAAACAACAGTTGTTACCCCGGTAGATAATAAATTAATTAAAAATGCTTTCATAAATTTATAACAACGTTACTCATCTTAAAATATAATTGATATAATTATTTTATAAAAACCATATTAATTATCCGAAGAGACGGTTAACCAAATTTGCAACTCCTTTAATAAATCAATTAATTATCTTTAAACACCTTTATTAAATTAGTTAATTAACTTTAATCAATTTTATCAAATCGGTTAATTAAATTATTTTTATTAAACCAATTAATTAACTTTAAATAGCATTAGTAAATTTATCAATTAACTCTATTAAAGTTAAATAATAATTTAGAATATATTTAAAACTCTAATTCTTTTCAAATAATTACATAATCCTTACAAACATAAAGAATTTACAAAATATCTAAGGTAAATAGCCTTTATAAATTTAAATAACATTAATTATCCCAAAAGATAATTAAATCTAATTTATAATCTTTTATAAATTTAAAACTACATTAACTATTCCAAAAGATAATTAATCAAATTTATTATAAATTTAAAATAGCGTTTGTTATCCCGAAAGATAATTAATTAAATTTACAGCTCCTTTTGTAAATTTTAATCAACACCTTGAAATTCTCAAAATACTTGAAAATACAGTTTAAACAACTTTCAAAGTGAAAAAACAGGATTAAACATTTATTTTATAAAACGGCAAGCTAAAAGTTCAACGTACACAAACGTTTAAGGGGATGATATTTCATACATATTGTGACGACCCGTCTTTCAAAACCCAGAAAGACGTATCATCAATAAGGAAAGAAAGAGATAGAAATAGAAAGATAGAAAGAAAAGAAACAAGAATAATCAGAATCTCACAGCGGAAACGAACAAAATATAATATTACACATATTCATTACATAAGTTTACATATCAGAGTACAAAATAATACTACTTCATCACATCTGACATTCATAAGAGTTTTTCCCAAACCGTACAACTCAAAATACAACATCAAAATGTCACTACAGCGGAAAGAGGTAGATAATACGTCCGGACTCCGGCTCCAGCTTCCAAAACATTTGCTAATCCCAACCTAAATCACTTGGCTACTCATAAAAAAAATTTGAGTACCTAAGAGTTTATGAAAAACAAAATAAACTCCGGGTCAGACATGGGTCTGGTGTGAGTAAATCAGTTAAAGTTGTTTGACTTTAAAAATCATTTTGAAACAAAATGTATCACGTAAGACTTCCCACAAATAAACACGGGTAAGTTTTTACCTTACGCTAACCAAAACATTTGACAGGAAATCCAGTGATATTATAATAAGGTCTAGGGTTTTTAAAATAAAATACAGAAATAGCTGGAATGCTTACATCTCACGTTCCAACATAGTTGGGAACAATCAAAATCGTACGGGCACTTATTGGAGATTGGATTCCATACAATGGCAGGGCTACTGGGGTACCGCCTATCACAGTAAGGGGCCTAGATCACCGTACCGAGGACCACTCCCGATCCCCTGCAACACAAGGCCGGACCCATCCCTTACTAGACAGCTCCGAACAAGACAACCCCGCAGTTGTGGCCAACAACTGCCCACACAGCCGAATTAATAAGGGTCTTCTAGACAGGGGTAAATCTCACTCTCAAGTGGGGGCTACCAACGAAGCCTTGCTACACCTCCCCTGTTTTAGCCATTCTCGGTTGACGAGGCTTGGGGTTACGATTACCTTTAGTGAACACATCACTTAGAATGCACATCGTCCACCTAACGGTGTTTTGAAAGCATTCAGTCCATACAAGTTCGTTCCGGGTTCGAACGAAACCGAAGGCATTATTTCGTTACACTCGTTTTTGGAATCACCCTCAGAGTTAACGACAATAACCCTTGCACCCTGAAACTCCATCTCGATCCTCACATGAAATGTCACGACCTAACATTTGGATCGATGTGGTTTTCGAAAATCAATTCGATTCCCGATCCTGGTCTCATCGAAATCCAAACGTGTCTTAAAGCCAAGTTGCGTAGAGATTTAAACAATTCAATTCGAATTTAAACATAGCATCACACAGCATTATCCAAAGATAATAACCAATATCTATCACAGATATACAATATCTCATCACGGAATATCTCAACTATCATTCAACAGATATCAACCATATTTAGACATTCAACTCAAACAATCATCCATAAGCAAGCACTACTTTAATTCATATTATAATTAATTTAAATTAAATTAATTACTTAAGAATTTATCACTTAATCTTGCTTAACCAAACATTAATTAATTACCATAATCATTTAATTATTTAACCACCTTTTAATTATCTCCATTATTAATTAATTAATGTTTAATTAATTAATAATCTTTATTTAATTATCAATTAATTACTATAATTATTTATTAATTAAAACTTGATTTAAAATTAATCATTCCTTAATTGATTATTAATTAGCCCTTAATTTATAATTAATTATCCTCAATTAATTCTTAATTAATCATGATTTAATTTATCATAATTACTTAATTAATTATTCATTAATTAATCTTAATTATTTAATTAATTAAATGTTAACCATTAATTCATTTACTATTAAATATAAATTAATTATGTTTAATTACTTATTAATTAACTCTTAATCAATTAATTAATTAACTTCTTAATCACTAATTTATTAACCACTTAACTAATCGGTTATTAATCACTTATGAATTGATCTTAAATTAATTAATAAATTAATTAATAATCTATTAATTGTTATTTAATTTAATCCTTAATTATCCATTAAATAATCCATAAGTAATTAATTAAATCTTAACAAATTAATTAACCTAAATTGATTAATTAATTCCAACCTTAATTACTAATTAATTAAAGTAACTTTAATTTCAAAATTTAATTAATTTTTAAAACCAAACAATTTTATTAATCATTAAAAACCATTACATATTTAAACATTTTCAATTTGTTAAAAAGTAATTACCTTTATAAAGAGTTAGATTTAAAAGATGAAAAATCATTTCAAAACTTCAACTAATAAAATGTGAATTACTTTTGAAATAATATATTTGACATTTTATAAAGTAGTGAGAATATAAATTTTTATGTTTAAACTTAAAATAAAATTGAAATTTAAAACAAGTTTTTAAAACTTCAACTTCATTTATTTTGTTTTGAACTCGACAAAACTCAAGCTTAACACAACCCTAAACTCCATCTCTCCCCTACCCTTCTTCATTCTTTATACCAGAACTCAACAAACACACGAGCTACAGCCTACTCACCCGAGCACACATGCGAGACACGCGACCAAAAATGCGAACACAGCTTCGAGTCGAAACCCACACGCATTCGAACCGAACTCACTGACACAGGCCTTCCCCTTGCACATGCACGATGCTCCGATGCCACCACCGCCGCCGCCGACATCATGCGCAAATCCTAAATCGGCCTACGACCCAATTCCAAACTGCAAAACTCACTTACACAAGCTTGAATGAAAAAATGGGTTGCTCGAACCCAAACCCAAACTGCAGTCGCCAGGAAAAACCGACCATCCACGGCAAGCCGACCACTGTACGTTCCCAAACTTCGGCCATACACTCGCATGACCCTAACACACCTCCACCCCAAGCCGATCGTAACTCGATCATCTCCATGCTTCACACGAACGAATTTCCCAAGCTTGAAAAACATAGAGTCTAAACCCTAAAAATCAAAATTTCCAGATCTCTGTTGCATGATAATTTCAACTATTATTTTTCTAGTGTTAAACAACGTTTAACACAACTTCAATTCAATTTTCAAAGCTTATAAACGTCCCAGTAACACGAATTTGCCGAAAACCCCAATTTCTGTTTTTCCAAAAATTCATCTTCAATTCAAGTTAAAAAATTTGATTTCTATCTTAAAATTCAAGTTATTCATAGTAGATTTAGGATATAAACTTAATTCATCAAAATTCAAACATGATTTACATGATATAAATATTTGTTTTTACTGTATTTTAATTTCTGCAGATTTTTAATTGTTTTCATTTGCATACTATTTTTAACACTTAATTCATATTGAATCAAACTTCTATATTGAATATTCCAACGTAACAATGTTTTATTTCATATAAATTTGAGTTTTTGTTTAAACCTTTTCTCAGAATCTTGAAGATACAGAGTACAACTGTTGCATTTTAAACATGCACAGTTAAATTTAAATATGTAAACAAATATTTCACAAAATAGATAACATGCAAGCATCTTCATAACTAACATTCACATGCAACATATTCTTATACTTAAATTTTTGATTTAAAATCTACTCACTTGTTTTTGTTGCCAAGACTTAAGCTTCTGGAAAAAAAAAGAATGAACTGCAGATTTCCATTTTCTTGAAATTTGCTTGATGATGCTTCAAATCTTGAATCAGTTAGTGATTAAAACTTGAGATTTGTTTCAGAAATTTGCTGATTGCAGGAATCTAGATTGCAGTTTCAAAAGTGATTTGAAATGCAGATTTTTATCTCAGGAATTTCTTTGCAGGTTTAGATTTTGAAATGGAGTTTGAGTTGGATTAATTTTTGGTTCAATCGAAGTGAAGTTTTTTTCGGATTTTTGTAAATGAGGAATGTGAAAATTTCTTGCTCAAGAAAAAATGAGAAAGTTTTATTTTGAATCATAAGAAATGGCTTTTATAAAAAAAAAATTGTTTTATAAAATTTTAAAGAAAATAAACTTAAATTATGACACTTGTCACTATATCTAGCTAATTCTCTAACACATGTTATTTAGTATGATTTAAATGTTAACAAGTGTTAATTCCATGCAAAAAGAATTTAAAAATGTTTTCTTAATTGATTTTTCTTATTTTAAATCCATTTTTAATACATATAAAAATCAATTTCCTTAAAGAAAGAATATAAAACAAATGTTATATCTTTACATAAAATCATGAGAATATTCCTTCAAACTCAAGTTAAAATTTAGAATAAAATTTAGCCTATTTTAAATCTTTTAATTTAATAATTCAAATTAAAATTTTAAATTCAATTCAAAATCAAATCTAATAAGAGTACAAATTTAACACATTCATTACCCTTATGTATATATTAGTTTTAATTAGAATAAATGTATATTTACAATTCATTTATTGCTGTTGAATAAAATAACAAATTTATCAATTTATATTAATTTATTATAAAGATTATCATATTTAAATTGGGTTTGAAATTCTGGAATATCACATTCCTTCCCCCTTAAAAGAATTTCGTCTCCGAAATTTAAGCAAAAGACAATCCAAATTTTCATTTTATTCAACACTTCAAACATACAGAACATCCATTCATAAGAAATCAACAAACAAAACATCCAAACAATGATACATTCGATACAAACACCACTAGCTATCCGGACACATATCCAGATAAACCTTCCTAAAGCTATCCAGAGTCTCCCAGGTACAATCTCTGGGATCCTCACTCCATTGGACTTTAATGAGCTTCACTATCTTGCTTCTGAGTTGCCTCTCATCTTGATCATCAATCTGAACAGGATGTCTGACAACTGATAAGTTCGGCTCAACCTTTAATTCTTCCTGCACAGTTGGCTCTATAATAAGAGATGGATCGTGCACATATTTCTGTAGATGAGACACGTGGAAAACATTGTGAATTCCAACCATCCGGACTAGCAATTCAATTCTGTATGCTGCGGCACCAATCCTTTGGAGTACTCGGAACGGACCAATGTATCTCGGAGCGAGTTTCCCTGTCTTTTCGAATCTTACAACTCCTTTAATAGGGGAAATTTTGACAAAGACTAAATCACCAATCTCGAACTCCAATGGTCTTCGTCTTTTATCAACATATTTCTTTTGACGATCCTGAGCAGCTCTCATCCTCTTCTTGATAAGCTCGACTTTAACAGATGCTTCACGGATCAGATCTGGTCCAAGCACAATACGGTCTTTCGACTCTATCCAACAAGCTGCAGATCTACACAGTCTTCCATACAATGCTTCATAAGGAGCCATCTTGATACTTGCTTGGTAACTGTTATTATAAGAGAACTCCACTAAATATAGATGGTCTTCCCACGATCCTCCAAAATCTAATACACAGGCTCTCAGCATATCTTCTAGAATTCGATTAAGCCTTTCCGTTTGTCCGTCTGTTTGAGGATGATATGCTGTACTCAATCTTAAACTAGTTCCCAAAGCTGATTGCAATGCCTCCCAGAATTTGCTGGTGAAGATAGGATCTCAATCACATACAATACTAACTGGAACATCATGCAATCTCACAATCTCTTTCAAGAAAATTTCTGCCAGAGAAGCCGCAGTATGAGTTGCCTTAACTGGTATAAAATGGACGCTCTTGGTTAGACGATCCACAATCACCCATATTCCTTCATTCCCCTTCTTTGTTCTAAGTAAACCGTCGATGAAGTCCATCGAAATCATCTCCCATTTCCATGTCGGGACCTCCAAAGTTTGTAACAAACCAGCTGGCTTCTGCTAATCTCCTTTCACTTGTTGGCATATAGCACATCTATTAACGAATCTAGCTACATCCTTCTTCATGCTCGGCCACCAGAAAACTCTCCTCATATCCTTGTACATCTTCGAGATTCCTGGATGGATATTCAATCTGGAGCGATGACTTTTTGACAATACTTCGTGTCTCGTTCCATCTATATCCGGTACACACAATCGACCATTAATTTTCAATGCCCCTTGATTGTCTATCTTGAAATCCGAATATCGACCATCCTTAGTTCCAAGAATTAATTCTTCAAAAGACCTATCCTCCATTTGCTTACTTATTATTCTTTCCTGGAGAGACGGAACAGCTTCCAAAAGGGAAAGAACCGCATTTCTGCTAAGAGCGTCTGCTACAACATTCGCCTTCCCCGGAGTATACAGAATATCCAAATCATACGATGCCAAGAACTCAACCCATCTCTACTGTCTCAGATTAAGATCTTTCCGAGAGAAAAGATATTTCAATGGTTTGTGATCCGTGAATAACTCAAACTTTTCTCCTAGAAGATAGTGCCTCTAGATCTTTAAAGCAAAAACAATAGCCAACAACTCTAGATCATGCGTAGCGTAGTTCCTCTCATGTGGCTTCAATTCCCGACTCGCATACGCAATAACCCTACCATTCTGCATAAGCACAGCTCCCAATCCAACAATACAGGCATCAGTATACACTTCAAACTTGCTCTTCCCATCAAGAATAGCCAATACAGGAGCACTTGTCAATTTTGTCTTCGGTTTCTGGAAAGCTTCCTCACATTCCGGTGTCCACTTGAATTTAGCTCCCTTCCATGTCAGTTTTGTTAGGTGAGAAGAGATCTTAGAATAATCCTTAATAAACTTCCTATAGTACCCGCCCAATCCCAGAAAACTGCGAACTTCTGTTGGAGTTCGAGGCTGCTTCCATTCCAGAATAGTCTCAACTTTAGCTGGATCTACAGAGATTCCCTCACCAGAAACAATGTGGCCCAAAAATTTTACTTCAAATTTCCAAAAATGACACTTAGAAAATTTCGCCTTCAGAACATGCCTTCTCAAAGTTTCCAAAACTATTCTCAAGTGTTGCTTATGCTCGTCTTCCGACATAGAATAAACCAAAATATCATCGATGAATACCAAAACAAACTTATTCAGAACATCTCTAAAGACTCGGTTCATCAGATCTACAAAATAGGCAGGAGCGTTGGTTAACCCGAAAGGCATAACCAATAACTTATAGAAACAATTAGGTCCCTTAAATGCAGTTAAGGGAATACTGTCTTCAGCTACCCTTAACTGATGGAAACCTGATGCTAGATCTAACAGAGAAAAGACTGATGCACCATGAAGCTGGTCGAAGATATCATCAATGCGAGGAAGAGGATACTTATTCCGAATGGTCACTTTTTTTAATTCGCGGTAGTCTACACAGAACCTTAGCAATCCATCCGACTTTGTGACAAAAACTGCAGCAGAACTCCAGCAAGAAAAACTTGGTCTAATCAAACCCTTCTCCAACAAATCTTGAGTTTGCTTCACTAGTTCCTCCCTTTCCCTTGGAGCCATCCTCCTACTAGGTTGAATTACAGGTACTGCTCCAGGAATCAAATCAATACGAAACTCTATTTTCCGGTGCGGAGGCAAACACTTAACTTCCTCAAATACGATGGAGAAATCCCGGACTACTTCAACATCTACAACCTCCTCTTGAGAAGTCTCCACTCCATGTAAAAGACTACTCAAGTGAATTACAGAGTTATCACACATTACTCTGGCAATCCTACTCAGATCAGTTTCCAACGAAACTGTTCTTTCATCACAATTTAAAACAGCCTTATATTTGTCAAGCCAATCCATTCCCAATATGAGGTCAAAACCTTTAAAATCCAATACATAAGGATCACAGGAAAAACTATGGGATAAATAGGAGATTCTCAAATCTTTACAGATCCTATCCAATTTGGTTACCCCTCCTATAGGATTTGATACATAAATGGGATTGTCTATGATACTAGGGGTAAGTAAGAAATTCTCTACAGCTCCCAGGGAAATAAAACTTAAAGAAGCGCCAGAATCAAATAAGACTTTAATATATTTCCCATTTAAAAGTAAGGTACCTTCTAAAACTCCCTTGCCCTTCGACGAGTTTGATGGTGCGCCTTCTAAAGCAAATACTTTGTTCTGTTGAACCTTATGAAGGAGCAGGCAGTCTTTAATCATGTGTCCTGGTTGGTGACAGTTAAAGCAAAGAGACTTCTGAACTAAGGCTAACCCTGGTCCACTATAATGCTACCACTGTTTCTGTTGCTTTCTTTCTTGAGGACGGTGATTTGCCAAATGCCCCACTTGATTACAATTATAGCATTTTCGGGGTCCATTATTGTTTCCGGACTTCTTCTTGTTTTGTTTCTTCCAGTTAGGATTGAATTTTCTTTTATTAGGATTGGAAGAATTTCCTCCAGATGCAGCAACTCACGCCTCAGATCTTTTGTTCATCAAGTCTTCATATCTCAGCGCCATGTCAATAAGTTCCACAAAGGACCCTTTCAAATGTGCGGTCATTCTCTCATGATACTCAGGCCTCAACCCTTGGACAAACATCTCGTTCTTCTTAAGAGAGGTGTCAATAAGTCCTGGACCGTAGCAAGATAACTCATTGAATTTAGTCTCGTATTCAGCTATAGACATATTTCCTTGTTTCAGATTCAGAAAATCTTGATAAAGCCGAGTTCTTCCTGCAGCAGGCATAAACTTCTCCTCAAACATCTCCTTAAATTCTTCCCAAGACATACCAACTTCCGAGATATTAGCAGTCACTGAATTCCACCATACTGCGACACCACCTTGTAATTGCCACGCAGCCATTATTCTCTTCTGCTCATCTGATAACCTCATGCTCTTAAAAATCTTCTCACATGAGTGAAGCCATGCTTGAACTTCTATTATAGTTTCTGATCCCTGAAATGGTTTTCCTCCAAGATGAACAAAGCCCTTGCATAATGCGGTAAAACTGACTCGAGACATAACTGGATTAACAGTCTCATTATCAGTCTGCTCTCTTCTGTTACCAGTTGATGCACTTCAAACAACTCTTCCCCTTCGGCCACTTGAACTCATATTGGCTACCTGAACAGGTAACCCAACCAATTTAGATAGGGATGTAGTTATAAGAAAATTACAAATACGCACTCTCAAGATAGATTCTACTCCAGAGCCTCGGTGTTTCTCAACCATTGCTTTGATAGCAACTGTGACGACCCGTCTTTCAAAACCCAGAAAGACCTATCATCAATAAGAAAAGAAAGAGATAGAAATAGAAAGATAGAAAGAAAAGAAACAACAATGATTAGAATCTCATAGCAGAAACGAACAAAATATAATATTACACATATTCATTACATAAGTTTACATATCAGAGTACAAAATAATACTACTTCATTACATCTGACATTCATAAGAGTTTTTCCCAAACCATACAACTCAAAATACAACATCAAAATGTCACTACAGCGGAAAGAGATAAAATAATACGTCTGGACTCCGGCTCTAGCTTCCAAAACATTTGCTAATCCCAACCTAAATCACTTGGCTACTCATAAAAAAAACTTTGAGTACCCAAGAGTTTATGAAAAACAAAATAAACTCCGGGTCAGACATGGGTCTGCTGTGAGTAAATCAGTTAAAGTTGTTTAACTTTAAAAATCATTTTGAAACAAAAGGTATCACGTAAGGCTTCCCACAAATAAACACGGGTAAGTTTTTATCTTACGCTAACTAAAACATTTGATAGGAAATTTAGTGATATTATAATAGGGTCTAGGATTTTTAAAATAAAATATAGAAATAGCTGGAATGCTTACATCTCACGTTCCAACATAGTTGGGCACAACCAAAATCGTACGGGCACTTATTGGAGATTGGATTCCATAAAATGGCAGGGCTACTGGGGTACCGCCCGTCACAGTACGGGGCCTAGATCACCGTACTGAGGACCACTCCCGATCCCCTGCAACACAAGGCCGGACCCATCCCTTACTGGACAGCTCCGAACAAGACAACCCCGTAGTTGTGGCCAACAACTGCCCACACAACCGAATTAATAAGGGACTTCTAGACAGGGGTAAATCTCACTCTCAAGTGGGGGCTACCCACGAAGCCTTGCTGCACCTCCTCTGTTTTAGCCATTCTCGGTTGATGAGGCTTGAGGTTACGGTTACCTTTAGTGAACACATCACTTAGAATGCTCATCGTCCACCTGACGATGTTTTGAAAGCATTCAATCTATACAAGTTTGTTCTGGGTTCGAACGAAACCGAAGGCATTATTTCGTTACACTCATTTTTGGAATCACCCTCAGAGTTAACGACAATAACCCTTGCACCCTAAAACTCCATCTCGATCCTCACTTGAGATTTCACGACCTAACGTTTAACTTGGATTGATGTGGTTTTTGAAAATCAATTCGATTCTCGATCCCGGTCTCATCGAAATACAAACGTGTCTTAAAGGCCAAGTTGCTTAAAGATTTAAACAATTCAATTCAAATCTAAACATAGCATCACACAGCATTATCCACAGATAATGACCAATATCTATCACAGATATACAATATCTCATCACGGAATATCTCAACTATCATTCAACAGATATCAACCATATTTAGACATTCAACTCAAACAATCATCCATAAGCAAGCACTACTTTAATTCATATTATAATTAATTTAATTAATTTAAATTAAATTAATTACTTAAGAATTTATCACTTAATCTTGCTTAACCAAACATTAATTAATTACCACAATCATTTAATTATTTAACCACCTTTTAATTATCTCCATTATTAATTAATTAATGTTTAATTAATAAATAATCTTTATTTAATTATCAATTAATTACTATAATTATTTATTAATTAAAACTTGATTTAAAATTAATCATTCCTTAATTGATTATTAATTAGCCCATAATTCATAATTAATTATCCTTAATTAATTCTTAATTAATCACGATTTAATTTATCTTAATTACTTAATTAATTATTCATTAATTAATCTTAATTATTTAATTAATTAAATCTTAACCATTAATTTATTTACTATTAAATATAAATTAATTAATGTTTAATTAATTATTAATTAACTCTTAATCAATTAATTAATTAACTTCTTAATCACTAATTTATTAACCACTTAATTAATCGGTTATTAATCACTTATGAATTGATCTTAAATTAATTAATAAATTAATTAATAATCTATTAATTGTTATTTAATTTAATCTTTAATTATCCATTAAATAATCCATAAGTAATTAATTAAATCTTAACAAATTAATTAACCTAAATTGATTAATTAATTCCAACCTTAATTACTAATTAATTAAAGTAAACTTTAATTTCAAATTTTAATTAATTTTTTTTTGGCAAGTCCAGCCGGTTTTATAGTGGACCGTCCACTTTTTATTACGAACGTAATAAAAATTGAAGTACAGGAGCAAGGTAAAAGCACCTTAACTACTAAAAAAACAGAAAATAGAGCACATGTACGTGACAGCTATGTCACAGTAACTATAAATAGCACAAAAACTAGCACTCCTCCGAGGAGGGAGAATCACCAACAAACCCAGACACCAAAGACGAACACAAAGGGACAGACCCACAAAGACCAGCAAAAGGGCGGAACCGGAGAGCAAGACAAGGGTCAAAATCCACAACATCAGAAGAGTTAGATTTTATTAATTTTTAAAACCAAACAATTTTATTAATCATTAAAAACCATTACATATTTAAACATTTTCAATTTGTTAAAAACTAATTACCTTTATAAAGAGTTAGATTTAAAAGATGTAAAATCATTTTAAAACTTCAACCAATAAAATGTGAATTGCTTTTGAAATAAAATATTTGACATTTTATAAAGTAGTGAGAATATAAATTTTTAAGTTTAAACTTAAAACAAAATTGAAGTTTGAAACAAGTTTTTAAAACTTCGACTTCATTTATTTTGTTTTGAACTCGAAAAAACTCAAGCTTAACACAACCCTAAACTCCATCTCTCCCCTACCCTTCTTCATTCTTTATAGCAGAACTCAACAAACACACGAGCTACAGCCTACTCACCCGAGCACACACGCGAGACACGCGACCAAAAACGCGAACACGGCTTCGAGTCGAAACCCACACGCATTCGAACCGAACTCACTGACACAAGCCATCCCCCGTGCACATGCACGATGCTCCGACGCCGCCGCCACCGCCGCCGGCATCACGTGCAAATCCTAAATCGGCATACAACCCATTCCAAACCCCAAAACTCACTTACACAAGCTCGAACGAAAAAATGGGTTGCTCGAACCCAAACCCAAACTGCAGTCACCAGGAAAAACCCACCATCCACGGCAAGCCGACCACCGTATGTTCCCAAAATTCGGCCATACACTCGCATGACCCTAACACACCTCCACCCCAAGCCGATCGTAACTCGATCATCTCCATGCTTCACACGAACGAATTTCCCAAGCTCGAAAAACACAGAGTCTAAATCCTAAAAATCAAAACTTCCAGATCTCTTTTGCATGATAATTTCAACTATTATTTTTCTAGTGTTAAACAACATTTAACACAACTTTAATTCGATTTTCAAAGCTTATAAACATCCAAGTAACACAATTTTGCCGGAAACCCCAATTTCTGTTTTTCCAAAAATTCATCTTCAATTTCAGGTTAAAAAATTTGATTTCTATCTTAAAATTAAAGTTATTCATAGTAGATTTAGGATATAAACTTAATTCATCAAAATTCAAACATGATTTACATGATATAAATATTTGTTTTTACTGTATTTTCTTAATTTCTGCTGATTTTTAACTGTTTTCATTTGCATATTATTTTTAACACTTAATTCATATTGAATCAAACTTCTATATTGAATATTCCAACCTAACAATGTTATATTTCATATAAATTTGAGTTTTTGTTTAAACCTTTTTTCAGAATCTTGAAGATACAGAGTACAACTGTTGCATTTTAATCATGCACAGTTAAATTTAAATCTGTAAACAAATATTTCACAAAATAGATAACATGCAAGCATCTTCATAACTAACATTCACATGCAACATATTCTTGTACTTAAATTTTTGATTTAAAATCTACTCACTTGTTTTTGTTGCTAAGACTTAAGCTTCTGGAAAAAAAAAAGAATGAACTGCAGATTTCCTTTTTCTTGAAATTTGCTTGATGATGCTTCAAATCTTGAATCAGTTAGTGATAAAAACTTGAGATTTGTTTCAGAAATTTGCTCATTGCAAGAATCTAGATTGCAGTTTCAAAAGCGATTTGAAATGCAGATTTTTATCTCAGGAATTTCTTTGCAGGTTTAGATTTTGAAATGGAGTTTGAGTTGGATTAATTTTTGGTTGAATTGAAGTGAAGATTTTTTTTAAAATTTTTGTAAATGAGGAATGTGAAAATTTCTTGCTCATGAAAAAATGATAAAGTTTTATTTTGAAGCATACGAAATGGCTTTTATAAAAAAAATTGTTTTTTAAAATTTTAAAGAAAATAAACTTAAATTATGATACTTGTCGCTATATCTAGCTAATTCTCTAACACATGTTATTTAGTATGATGTAAATGTTAACAAGTGTTAATTCCATGCAAAAAGAATTTAAAAATGTTTTCTTAATTGATTTTTCTTATTTTAAATCCATTTTTAATACATATAAAAATCAATTTTCCTTAAAGAATGAATATAAAACAAATGTTATATCTTTACATAAAATCATGAGAATATTCCTTCAAACTCAAGGTAAAATTTAGAATAAAATTTAACCTATTTAAAATCTTTTAATTTAATAATTCAAATTCAATTCAAAATCAAATCTAATAAGAGTACAATTTTAACACATTCATTACCCTTATGTATATATTAGTTTTAATTAGAATAAATGTATATTTACAATTCATTTATTGCTGTTGAATAAAATAACAAATTTATCAATTTAAATTAATTTATTATAAAGATTATCATATTTAAATTGGGTTTGAAATTCTAGAATATCACACATTTGTCATAATTATTTCACCCGAATATCAGTATAAGCAACATAAGAATATAAAAAGATCAATATTGACGAGAAACCCCTTAGGGTCTCTCTACAAAGTTCCCTACAAAAAACAATAGTTATATACGCAATCCGCTTTTCAAGCAGGAATTCAAATCCAAACATATTATTTATTGATTAATCCACATATTGATTAACTTCAAATATAATTTTTTTTACTTTGCAAGCATAGGACGTTGATTTATTCTGCTCGATAGATGTCCAAAATAATCTATTCAATTTAATTATAGCAGAACGGTGTTTTATTCTCGTAAACAGACATCACAAATAAGGTATAATTAAATCAAATCACTATAACTTATCATTAATTTATACTTCATTAAAACTATTAACTATCATCCAAGCATTTAATAATAATCTATAACAACGCATATATCATATAATTTAATTAGAGGTGAGTATACTCACCAAAATTGCCATTGGTGCATTCACATTCCAGTTGGTCTAAAATCGAACGACGTTGATTTTAGCTCAAAATTCTACTAGCACCAAATTCAACAAATCCAGCTTAAACATGTAGATAACATCAATATGGCTCCAACACAAAAGACCCGTCCAAATATGAAATCATAAGCAATAGTTATTGAATTTATAAGATTTTGGATATAAATAATATAATTAATTACTTAAACAATTTACTAACTACCAATTAAATATAAATCCTTCTTCCTCTAAATTATAATTCATACATATGAACACGCCTTGTACACCCAAAATCTAACAATGTCAATCGTTCTATCTCCCCTCTTTCACATGTTCCTCAACGAAATCGACTACTATCACTTGCAATGAACTACGCTACGCCAGAGCTTCAGCCCGAGCCCTTTAATTCAAACTCAGCTTCCTCGTCTAAGATGCGACCTGATGGTACCATAAGCGATAATGCCATGTTGTGATTCGCACCAAAGGGTCGGACCTCTAAACTTTGATGCATCCAAGTGCTTTTCGAGGAGGCGAACACAACGGTAATCTTTGATTCCACCATCAACGACTCTATCTTCGTTGAGATGAAACCCTAGTTCAGCATGGTTACGTGAACCACATCCAAGTGATGCCACGACTAACATCGAGCACATCAACATGTAGATCTCCCCCATACAGTCGCAAAGAAACTTGTTTTATATTTTTTCATTAAGTAAATCTCTAGATTTTGATTTTTAAAAGAAAAGGTTGATTTTCTTTATTGTTTATAGGTGATGAAAATGAACAAAAGAGAGAAGATGGAAAAGTAAAAGCTTGGTGGAAAAGTCTTGTGTTGAGTTTTTTTATTTCAAGTTTCCAACATATTGCTACACAGAATTTTGTTTTCATATGAACCGCGAATGACAAAACAAAATACGATCGTTCAAAAAATGCGACACCATTCCAAAACAATTATAAAATACACAGGTTATCTTATTTTGTCATGTCATAAAAATACCATCATTTGCCATGATATACATGAAAAGTAAAATTAATATTTTTCAAATTAAAATTTATGGAAAAATCAAGCAAATTAAAATATAAAATTTGTCATTAAAAATCAAATCTTTTTATTAATAATTGATTTTCTTGTTATTTATTCGAACCATTTATTATTGTATATGAATTTACAAAATGGATTCACCGTTATTATTTAAAAATTAAATAGAGTTACATAAGGTTGTTCAATCCATTTAATTAATACTTAATTCATGATTCAAATATATAAATAATCACTATATTTGAAAACAAGTTATTAAACTCTAAAAACCCATTTATTCAAATATGTATAATTAATTAAATATTCAATCAAAATGATAGAATTCTATGATAATGCACATATGAAAAAGATATAGAGGTCAGAAGATCTTGGGTTTAACTTTTATATAGGAAAAATATACGTGCTAAATCAGAAAGTTGCATCACCTTTGCCGTTCGAACATATCGCCGCCTAGACCAATTTTTACATGAAATTATCCTAATTTTGACCACATTAAACTGCACCACCTCCTTTATTAGACCGATGAAAATGACGTCTACCCAACCAACATTGTCAGGCTCCTTCAGATCATTGCTTTTAGCCACCAGTGTGAGAAAATTAGGATTTTCAAACCTTAATTTTGAAATTCCAGCCACCTCCAACCTCAATTGAGCCTCTAATCACAACTGTTTCACTCCACTTGGCAAGCTATACAAATCCCCTCACCAGTTTCACCCATCGTTGCCTGAGTTGAAATACCCCAATTTAACCACCATAGGTTGGCCACCATCAATTTTGACTGCGATTTCTCGAGCGCTTTTATGACAAACGATCGCTTGTTGTTGATTTACCTCATCAAGATGGTCATTTTGATATGTTATAAGGTAGGATTTGGATACTAAATTTTTGATGACTTTTGATTGATTGTTTAATCCGCCATCAGAAAGCGATTAAGGAGATTTTAGGATTATGGCTGAAAAATGAGTATAAAGGTGACATTTAGGATACCATAGCCTCATTTATATAGTCGTTACACTAAGTTAAGGCCGTATATCCATTTTGGCCTGAAACAGTCATGTACATCGCTTCTAACTTGTAAATCTCCTATTTCTCAAATTGTTAATTCAAATTTAACAAATTTACTGTCAAAACTGATTGGCTCAGAAATACTGCGTAGGGGTTACAAGTACAATACTAGTTGATCTTTTAGTTAAAAATCCAATTTTAATTAATTTAATATTAATAGTGTGAAATTTATGATTCAATACGTTCTCGCCCCCTAGAAAAAAAGAATTGTGCCCTCGCAATTCCTTAAATAAAACCCTTGACTAAAATAACAAAGCATCATCATGGGTTTATTCTTAAACCATGGGGAAGTATACTTATCATAAACTAAATACAGCTAGAGTAGTACATGATAATCGCACAACATAATCAATTATGACACATTAAAGTCACTCATTGTAGTAATGAACCTTTCTACACATACATACATATAGTAAAACATATATTTCCATAACCATGCATTCAAAATTATAGCATTTAAAAATAAACCCCATCAACAAATGGTGAAAAAATCTCATCCATATACCAACTATGTTCACAAATCATCTCATGAATCTCAATCTCATTTACCTTTCAATCATCCAATATAAATCTTGAAATTCTGGGTCGTTACAGCACCCCTTCTGGACTAGCCTCCTCTATTGAATTAACAACTTAGAAAAAAGGTTTTAAACGATGCTCTAGATCAAACACCATTGATATTAACAGTTGAATCACTTTGAACAATTTTCCTTTGCTACAGAATTCCAGAGATTGATGTTTTATTACCGAGGGAGTTGATCAAATGGCACACAATCCTCCTCAGGGATACACTGCCTATAATAAGTACATGTCCCTAAGTGGAGAAATCCCACCTTTCAATGGTATTCTTTGATTCTTTTTACAAGAGATCAGGCTAGCTCCAACACAAGTGCATCCTACTGGATTTACCCTTCTCAACTCTTTATATGTTCTGCTCATGATGCAACTACAATGATCACCAACTTTTACGAAGCTGGCACATCTTTTGAGTTTCAATAAGAGATCTGACTCACCCTCCTGGTTTGTCGTTAAAGCCCTATGTCATTGCAAAATTATCTTTGTGCTTCACAAAAAACGTTCTTACTTTAAAAACAATTATTTTTTTCGTCTAATGCCTCTTTGGCTTCAAGTGGCTCTTGTTTTCTGGACGTAAGCCTTCTTCCTTAACCTCCCTTTTGTGCTTGGATTCTCTTTATCCAAGTATCTGACTTCATTTCCACTCCCTTTATAGATCTTCCTGAATGATATGCTCATAATGTGCACTCTAGCACCTTGGAAACCTTGAAAAGCATGCTCAACATCACACCACTCCTACCTACTTACAAATGAAAGACTTTGCCAGTACGACCTTCTTCATCCCGAGAGACATGCCGTACCACTTTCGTTTCCTCCTAAGAAGTCTCAAGCTATTGTTGGGTCTTTTGCCCTCACTCATGAATCCGACAACGATAATCATGGACATGATAAAGACCAGGGCGGTGAGGTGAATGTTAATGAAGGAGAGGAAAGAGTAGTGGAACAAAGTGTGGCCAACATAATGGAAGACAGGGAAGGAGAAGAAAGAGGTGGATAGTATGAAGAAAAGGAAGGAGAAGGAGGAGAAGAGAAGAGGAAAGAGAAGAAGAGGGCGAGGAAGGTGAGGAGAATGATGATGAAGACTTCGATCTTAGAGATAGTGAATCATATAGGGAAGCGTTCCCTGAAGGCAACACAGCCCTTGCATCATGTCGTCCAAAGTGGCTAATAATCAAGTCTTCACAACAAGCTCCTACCCTAGTTTGGCACCAACCATAGAAGTAAATCTTCCATAGGCTCCTTAGAAAATATTTTTGACTATCTTAGTCATTCGGACATCCCGTTCGAGAATATTTTTAATAAGAGTCATGGAGAGTTTAGATTTCCAACTGGGGCCTCTTAGATTAGGGAGATGAAACTCCATAATTAAAAATCTATGAACATGGTCTGTAGAATACTTAGGGCAATATACGTAATTCACACAGTTCTAGAATCACAAATAACCATATCCTACATTCGTCCTTACTTTAGTGCTTTGATACACAAAATCTCTTCTTTCTTTATATCTGGTGCAATGGCAAGTGATTGCTTCCATTATCTTCGCTTAAGCATCAATGAGCATTGGGGAACCACCCAAAACCATATCCTCGCTACTCAACTTCACATTAAGAAACCGAGGAAGAAAGATTAAAATGGAAGGAGAGGGAATACCTTGATGATAAAGATCGAAAGGAACATCAAGCTGAGGAAAGAGAATACCATGCTCAGGTGAAGAAAACTCATGATTCACATGATTATCATAAGCTTATTTCTAGCTCTTCCCAACCACGTTTCCAGCCTCAGTCTCCTCTTAATAGCTTCCAATGACCCAACCATTGGTCACCATTCTATCAACATTTTAATAACCTAAGGAAGTCCCACTCATGCCGCCCTACCTCCAACCCCTTTAGGCTCATCCACAGTATTGACAACCAGAATGCAGGCCTCTTTCTTTATTCTTTTCCTAATAGGGGTGAATTTTGACCATAACATTAAAGATATCCCTCGTGAGGAGGCCAACCATAGAGATAGATGAGTTGTCGAGCTTGTCATCAAGCTTTATGAATAGAGGAAACTAGCTTTTGCTCCCTCCAAGTTAATAGAATTAACCAAACGAATATTCAATCATTCGAATTAGAGTGGAAGGCCCATGATAGAATAGTGGAAAACAACAATATCAAGTTGGCCTGACTCAAAAAGCAAAGAAATGGTGCTCGGACATCGGTTGAGAACTCTAAAGCTATTGTTGAGGACATGTCCAAGGCACAAGCTTAGGCCCTTCTAGTCATGAATGATCATCTTAAAAGGCTCATTGTGATAATGGCAAGCTTTTAGCTTATGTCTAGGTTAAGGAAACGGAGATTTAAGCCAAAGAGTTAGCAATTTAGGCCAATGATTTAGCACTTTAGGCCAAGGATATATAGCTTCAAACACTTCAAGATGAAATTGAGAGACTCAAAGCATGTATGATGGCTGAGACAAAGGCAAATATTAAAGCTTGGGTTGACCTCGGGGGTTCCATAACTGAAATCAACGAACTTAGAGATCACGTTACAAAGGAAAATAATGAACACTACCCTTTAATAATTTTTCTCCTATGTCATCCAAGAAAAGAATCTGAAGTGGTTGGGAAACAATTATCCTGTCACCGTGGCGAATCCTTGGAAAGAAATCGTACACCATGCGGCCACATCTAATAAAGGCCTAACAGGAGATCAGTTGAAAGACAATATTTTGGATGCATATGATATCACAGCCTTAAAGAAAGATAAAACGATCCTAGCTGAACAAGACATAGCTGTAGAAGGAGCGCCTATTGAGGCTTTTGTTGTTGCTATTGCAATAGATCAAGCAGAATCATAAACTCCTCACTCTAAAGAGCCTACAGTGGAAAATCCAATTTCTATGAGGGGTAAGCACTAAAGCCACCCATACCATGACTTCTGGTTCCACTGCCATGACAACCACAGAACCATACATTCCTCTTCTTGTTTCTCAGCCTGTTTAATCATCTGTTGTAAACGGTGAGAATTCTAAATTTTCAATTCAAGGATCTTCACCCAATAGAGGTTTTCTCTCGTCTCCCGCATATTCAAGAAGCTTCAATTCTTGCTTGAGGTCATCAATAATCTTTACATCACCGTGTTTGAACTTACAGGTCATTAATCGTTTCCCCCTCCACCACCAGCAACTCAAGGCCTGGGTCTCAGTGCAATCTCCACCATGTCTACCTCTATAACTATAGAGCCAATCATTCCAACACTCCCTTCAAGCTCTGACCTCGGTCTTGATTCATGGAAAATAGGGGCATTGAAGGGTTTAAGGAGACAATTAAGTCTTTGGAGAAAGTAATTATAATTACCGATGCGAAAGACCCAGGTGACCACATCACAATGGCGGAGAGGCAGCTAACTGTGCAAATATCAAAATCAAACATGAGCTGAGAATTGAAGAGCCTGCCATCATCTTCGATAAGCCAAGCCTTATTCATAAGCTACTTCCCCTGATACTTAATCCCCCAAAAGGCCACGGTGTCAATGGTTCTTCACTGCCTCTTGATTCTACCGTTGACAAGCCCTAAGACCTCCTTAAGATGATGATTGATGGAGCAATTACACCTTCTTAGGGGAGTACTCTAGAAAAAGGGAAGCCCGAGAAGGGGAAGTCCAAGGATGTGAAAGATTTATAGAAGAATTCAGTGAAAGATGATCCCAATGGTGGCAACAAGAGAGGGATGAAGAAGTAGGCTTCTGATTTGGCCTTTGCAAAAACAGCTTTGGTGCTTTTTGATGTATTTTGCTTTTCTCTATTCATAGGCCGACATTGTACATAAGTGGCCCTACTGTGATGTAACATAAGAGATTTTAAATAAAAGACTATCTTTTCTGTACAATCTTCATTGTATTTACATTTCTGGACTTTTATATCACTTTTTTATTTACTACCACCTGCATATATAATATAACCATTGGCGATGCTTGACTGTTTATATTATATATGTCTAAATCCGTGCAATTCTATTACTTGCTATAGCTCTATACATATAAGTAAATTTTGGTGATTTCTCATTTATAATCCATTGCGTAGCACTCTTTATCACTGCCAAATTATTTCAATTTTGGCCAAACTGGACTCGTTATTCATTTGACACTCTTCGCGGCCTACCTTGTTTATTCTTGGTAGTGTTTCATCTTGCTGCAAACAAAATTGTAGTCAAAGAAGTATTCAACTTCTTGTCATTTCCCGTCTCTTGGAAACAACATCACAAATGTTTGTCTCTGGATACCTTATTTCGATCTCACCTATCTTCGAGTGTTGATTAAGTTTGTTTATCGACCTTATTCCTTACCTTTGACCCGGTATGTCCCGTCTGGCCGTGTAGCTACAAATAATCCAATCACTCATCGATAGCTATCTACGAGGGCTGATAGTTTATATGCTTATACCTGAGCATTGATGTTCAACCTTGCCTATTTCTATGCATTGATCGAAAAAGTTCTCATGCCATCGTTGGTTATCCTCGATTAGGCATGACCTACCGAGCCATAAATATGGTTGCAAAATCATCAATTATACATTAAATCCTATTTTCACAATCGACATTTCAAGTGCCTATCATTAGGCACCTGTCATCGGTCTGACCTATCTTTGGGTGTTGACCGAGAGTACCTGTTGACCATCATTGTTTATCCTTGGCGGAGAATGTCCTACTAGGCCACAAGCATGGTCATTAAAACTTTGGTTGCACATCAGTTCCTATTTCCAAGAACTGGTGCTTCGGCTGCCTAACTATGGGCATCCCTCATTGACTTTGCCTATCACTAGGCCAAGATCGGAGGGATTAGGGCAAATCATCTGATCGACCCTTGTGAATATACTTCTTTGACCTAATCAAGGATATAAGGAGTGTGTGTATACCTATCTCTAGGTAACTAAATGCCCTGCTAATCACGTAGAAAATGGTTTAGCTTAGAAAAACACAATTCCATTAGTTCCAGTAGCTAGCTTTATTTATGAAAAACCCCCAATTCACTAGGGTGGCTTATTTGTAGAAAATAAAGTAGATAAACCTAAGTGGAGTAGTGTCGGAAGTGTTCACTATTCCACGCTTGTGGAATTGGGATCCCATCAATAGTTGCTAGCTTAAAAGTTCTATCTCCAAGCTACTGCTCAACCACATAGGGACCTTCTCGATTCAAACCAAGTGCCGCATACCAGGGAGGACTTGTTTCAAAACAAGGTCTTCTGCCTCACGTTTTTTGACGATGGCATTGAAAATAAAGCAAGAGTTCCTCATTCATCTTGGGGTCGTAATGTTTCCTTCGGTGTAAAGGAATTTCCAGTTCTATCAAAATAATAGCCTCGGCACCATAAGCCAGAATGAATGGAGTGTGTCCAGTTGCGGACTTATGGGTCGTTCGGTAAGCCTATGGTGCAACGGATATTCATAAATCCAACGCTCTTGGCTTTTTTCAGCCATTTCTTCATGATGATTTCGCTCATTGCCTCCACCTATCCATTTGCTTTCAAGTGTGCTACTATTAAGGAGCTCTTTTTGATTTTGTATCGATTAAAGAAATCCATAAACTCGCCACTCTCGAACCGGGTTCCATTATCATCTATAATTTTCTATAGGATTTTGTATCTACAAATGATGTTCTTCACATAAAGTTGGTCATTTTTTTCATAGTGATCATGGCTAGCGGTTCTGCTTCAACCCACTTTGTGAAGTAGTCCACAACTAGAATAACATACTTTGCTCCACCTTTCGACATCAGTAGCACGCCAATTATATCAACTTTCCAAACCAAAAATGGCCATTGGCAAACTATTTGCATAAGCTCGGTAGATGGGACTCTTGAAATCTTCACAAATTTTGGCATCGGTCACACTGTCTGGTGTAATCAACAACATCTTGGTTAATTATTGGTTATAAGTATCCATAGTAAAGAATTTTCTTTACTAAAATCTACCTCCCCATCATGGTCATTGTAGCTTCCTTCATGCATTTCCATGAGCAAAGTTTTAGTCTCATCCACGGTTACACACCATAGTAAGGGGGTAGAGAATCTTCTCATGTATAACACTCCTTCTTGCATTATAAATCATGGCACTCTACGAAGGAGTTTTCGTGGTTCATTCCATCCGTGCGGGAGAATTCCCTTTAACTAATAGTATTTAATTAGATTCATTCATGGCTCCCTTTCCTTTTTGGCCTCCAAGATCTGATAGACATCCATCTAGTCAATGCTCAGAGCCGATAAAACTTCAATTGGAACTAATTCCATTATTTGCACATCTCCAAAGATAGCTGGCTTGTCTATTGAATCTGCCTTCGTGTTTTCCTCTCTAATAATGTGTCTTATCGTGTAGTGTTCAATACCATTCAACAGTTCCAACGTCTTCATCGGGTAAGGGGCAAACTTGCTCCCTTGTCTTGAAATTCCTTATTTACTTAAAAAACCAACAACGGAGAGTCGCTATAAGCATGCAATGGTCTGGATCCTAGTTCCCTCGCTATCTAAAGTCCGGTTATGAATGTTTCATCCATACTTCACTGTTTATTGCCGAGAACTCTATTTTTAGTTAATATCGTATGTTCTTCCTTCTAAGGTTACAAGAACTACTCCTGCCTCGCAATAACGTTTGTTGGAAGCTCCATCTATGTATAGCATCCACTGAATAGGCTGGACTTCCTTTTCTCCATCTTGGATGGTAAACTCGACAATGAAATCAGCCAGCACCTATCCTCTTATCGCCCGTCTAGGATGGTAGGTTATATCATACTTGCTTGAAGGGTTGATCTGTAAGCACCTTTATCGGACGAGCCTGAAAATACGGTTGTAATCTCCTCAAAGCAATTACTAAGCAGTTTGCCAGCTTTTACAATCTAAAATAGTTCTTTTCTACTCCGGTAAACCGCTTACTAGTGTAGTATACATGCCTTTGGATCTTTATCTCCACACATACAACGGCTGCGCTGAGTGCATAAGCAGATACTGCCTAGTATATGAACAAGTCTTCACCTTCCAAAGGCTTCAACAGAATTAGTGGTCTTTCCATGTGCTTAAACAATCCCTCGAAAGCATCTTGGCATTCCATTATCCAGAAAAAAATTCCCTTTTCCTTTTTAAGGGGATCTAAGAATAGCATACACTTATCGTTTGCTTTTAAAATGATTCGGTATACGGCAGCGACTTTCCCCTTCAAGCTCTACATTTACCTCCTTGTCCTTGGGGTAGTTACATGTTTCAACGCCTTTTGCTCCAGATTAGCCTTATGGCCCTTAAATTCATAATAACTTATGAATTTTCCTGATGCGATTCTGAAGGAAATTTTTAATGGATTCAATTTCATTATGTACCTCTGTAGCACATCGAACACCCCATAAAGATCACCTATATGGCTTACCGATAGTTGTGACTTCACTAGCACATTATCCATATACACTTCGGTTGTCCGCCCAATTTGTTTTTCAAACAATCTGCTTACCAATTGCTAGTATGTAGCTTCGGCATTCTTCAAATCGAACGGAATGACTTGATAGTAGTATAGGCCTAAATAAATGACGAAACTCATATGTTCCTAATTTGGAACATGCATTTCTATTTGGTTGTAGCTAGAATATGCATCCATGGATAACATTTTGTGTCTGGCCATTGAGTCTATAAGCAGGTTAACCTTTGGCAGTGGGAAGTTTTCTTTTGGGCATGCTTTACTCAAGTCCGAACATTCGATGCATGTCCGCCATTTTCAATTTTCCTTCTTAACCATCATGGGATTCGATACCCATTTAGGGTATAAGGCATCACAATAAAGTCATTTGCCATTATCCTATAAACTTCTTTTTTCAACGTAGTGGATCAATTTGGACCCATAATGCATCTCTTTTGCTTCCTAAGAGGGCACTATGGATTCACATTTAATACATGGCACACTATTTCCTATGATGTTGCACACATGTACAAATGTGCCCATGCAAATATATCCAGATTTGCCTTGAGAAAATCAACTAATCCCTTTCTCAATTTAGTGCTAAGATAAGATCCGATCTTAAGGACCCGAGTAGGATTATCCAAATCGATCGGGATGTTAACTGTCAGCTCTACAGGTATTTTCCGTGCATCTTCTGGCTCCTTCCATGGATCCATGGGCTTAAAGAATTTGCTATGGCTTTCGACCAGGGCTTGGGAATTGATTGTTATGCATCCACAATCTTGATGAAGAGATATTTTCCAGCACCCTTCCCTTTCTCTCATCACTTCAGCTCTCTGAGTCCAATGACATAACTTTTATGACATGTGCTTTGGTCTCCCAGAGAGCCAATGCCCGTTGAAGCCATATGGACACCGAACAAACAAATGGTTGTTCTTGAAATATAAGCATTTGTTATGTAGCGCTTCTATGATATTGCATTTGCATCAAACCTAAGATGGCGAGTCATGTTGATGCTTGAAGATCAAAATGTGGCTTAGCTCTCTAAAGTTTGAAGGTCGCTAGAACTAACTGATGAATAGCACATACAAGAAGCTTAATAGTGTGTATCCATTGGAATGAAATTGGGAAGGAGAAAATCTAAGCTCTTAGAGAATCATACAAAGAAACGGGCCGAAAGGAGGTACGGCACCACCTAGGCATATATATTTATTGTAAGTTGTATAACCCACTGGAGAATTGTGAGCTTGTTGCCCTTGAGTAGGAAGTAGGACATCCTACGTAGATAGCTCATTCATGATAAAAAGCGAGCCACACCACACAATCAGACTATGTAATGGATCTCACCGTTATCGTTGGATAATCGATAATGGAACTATCAAATTGAGTGACATAGAACTTTTCATTTATAGGAACACTTGAAGTGAAGTAGTCAGATATGTTGTGTAATGGGATAGTTTAAGTATCGAATTACGTTCAATATGACCGTTCTTCGGAAAAGAACCGTCCTATTAACATTCACTCGATGACAGATAATCAGTCAATCAATATTAGAGCAAATCGAAGTACTTTGCAAGGAAAGAACTTAAGCGAAGTCATTTAGACGACTCTCTCAAGCATGTATCAGATCAGGCCCAAGCACTTCCTTAGAAGAATCCTAGAATTTCTTCGACCTAACTTGACAATCCCTATCACTATTGCCAACGTTGACCATCGGTAGCACAAAGCCAAATCCCAGTAATAAACCACCTGGAATTTCTGATCGAGACTTGGAATCGAGGAAGGTGATCGGATCCAGCACTTAAAAGATTGGTGGTAGGTTCTCTAGAGTGAACGATATTTAAGATGTCAATCTGGTGATGGCACCAAGTTCAAGTAGTTGGCAGCAACCTTTGATGATCGTCGATGAGTGGTCTAATGCAGTTGGAGTACGAATCACAAGGAAATCAATGAAGGCATGAATTCGGTCACAAGTGGTTAAGGTAAGAGGGTAAATGAAATTCTCCAAGTCCTAAGTACTTATAGTACTAGGGAATAAACGAAAGAATTTGGTATCGAGAAGAAATACTCGATATAGAGTAGAATTTTTAGGCCAAAATTGAAGAAAAAGCAAGGAAAGGGGAATACAAACCTGGCTAAGCATAGAACAATCTCCAGAGTTCAGAATTTGTCCTTAACATGGTGAATGGAAGTTCTACTACTTAAAGCAGTTGAGTGGGTGTACATGGAATGGAGACAATACTTTGGAGCAACTCTTGGATAACCAGTGGATGTATAAGGGTAATAGTAAATGCTTGTCTAGTTCCCTAGCTTGCTTTATTCTCAATGAAAGCATACTTTAGGGAGCAAGTGTTATCCGACTTTTTGACTAAGCAGTATTAAGACATTTTTGGATGTCAAGATGAAGGCAGAACGATTCACGGACTTGGGAATAGTCCTAGAAGGGCAATAGAGTAGGCTTAAGAATTTTGAGGCCCATTAGAGCCAAGGAAATAATTCGGTATTGAGTATTTTCTACTCGATATCAATCACTTTTTTGGTCCCCTGTGGGCCCTCAAGGCTCTTACACATAGAGTTATGACTTATGCGATTGTCATGAAGTGCTTTTCTCAAGCATTGGACAAACAACTAGAAAGGAATTCTAGAAGAAAATGGACAAGTGCAAACGACATCAGAACCTCTTAGAAACAACTCAGTCTAAAAGACAAATGCTCGGAACACAATGGATCAAGGATAGAAGACAAAAGAAGATAAGAAATGGGAGTTCCCCCTCCAAAATTCATGTCGGCAACGACCACTTCTTGTTGGTACCGAGCAGAAATTATGCCTAAGAGGCCCAACTTTCCCTTATACACTCTCAAATATGGATCTACACTAGGTATTTCATGGGCTTTCAATTCCTCTGGGCAGTTTTCCTATAAATACAGACCCTATAGCAACTGGATAAGGACTTTTGGCATATTATTTTCCTCAACTTTTATCTCACCTCCATCATAGTCACTAAGGAAGCTACTATTTGTCTTTCTAGGCCTTTAGATCATTGGAATCCTTGTGCTAGTGACTCTCAATCAAATAATCAATCGAATATACAATGGATGTATGCCAGAGATTATAGAACCACTTTAAAAGTCTTGGTGTTCTTATTCATTTTAATATACTTTCTGCTAAATCTCTATTGGTCTATAGGACTTTGGGCGTCGTGCCATTTTTTTGGTCAGCAACGCATAAAAGATTTTCACAAACAAGATGATATATCTAGTGAATACCAAAAGTTTGCTCAAAAATAAATAGAAAAGGTATTTCCTGTTTATACTAAAGTATAAAAAGTAATTTTTTGAGAGGGGGAGGGGATAAAGTTACACCGAAAATTTTAAAATACGAATATGTATAGAATTATTACATTTGAAGCTACATAGCTATCAAATTTCAAGATATAGAGTTGTCGCATGTTAAGGTATAGATCTATCACATGTTAAGATATAGGGCTATCTCATGTCAAGATGTAGAGCTATCGCATGCCAAAGTATTGAGCTATCATATGTTAAGATGTAGAGTGTATGACACGGTGTAAAGAAATTGCATGTCAAAATATAGAACTAACGCATGTCAAGGCGTAGAGCATAGTGCTATCGCATGCATAGGTATAGAGCTATCCCATGTCAAGATATAGAGCTATCGTACGTCAATATGTATGGCTTTTGCGTGCATAGGTATAGAGCTATCCTATGTCAAGATATAGAGCTATCGTCTATTAAGATGTAAAACTATCGCATGTTAAGATGTTGAGTTGTCGCACGCTAAGGTATAAAGCCATTATATGCCTAAAATAAGCATAAGAACTCTAATCAACCACGTGGTGGTTCCAGATTGGTTCAGCCATGCCACATCATATATACACACACACACACACACACACACACACACACACACAAAGCAAGTCTTTCCTTATGTCGTATCGACGATGTGCCATGTAAGCAAAAATCCCAACCATTCAAGCACAATGGTTGCTACGTGTCAAAGATCCAAATGCACAATTTCTCTACAAATAGGCATGTGCCACTAACTAAAAGGGGCGAATTCTGAACTTCTTTTCTTCCCCATTTTCATTTTTCGTAATCTAGAAATTAATAAAGCTTAATTTGATAATTCAATGGTCGTTTAGGCCAAATTTGAATCGTGAATTTTTGACTAAGGACTCGAACATTTTCCTAATTGCATATTTGCCAATTTGACTATTGGACCATGAACATGCTTGCCCACGAATTGAGTCTCTTACCAAAGAAACTTTGAACTACTTTAAACAACTTTGACTTGAGTAAGAGTTTTACATAATTTTTAGTTTAACATCTACTATTTACTTCTAAATCAAATCATCCTCATCTTTGAGTATATATTCTCAAAGTATTTTAAAACTAAATATTTTGTAATACATCATTTCTCAAATCATCCTCATCTACTGTTTACTAAAAAATAACTCGGAGATTTTTTTAGTGGTTTGCTAAATTCTATGGCCTATGTTTACTTTAATCTTATTGTGGATTAAATTTCATGAGTATAAGAGCTTTGCGATTTAATTTCAGGCTTAGAACAGAACACGTAAGCTCAATGGTTACTATGGTGTGTAGAGCATAGAAGATGAAGAAAATAAAGGCCAAATAATCCTCTCATTGTTTCTCTGGGCTTGCTATTTACAGGAGAATCACTCACCAGAGTCACTAAATTGTTAAAGACTACATTAAGATCTAGATCCATGAGAATAAGGGAAAGACGAAGTCTTCCTGTAGGATAATACGTGTTGGTACCAAGAGATTTTTTCTTATGAAAACCATCACTTTTTCCTTCACTTCATCTTGCATTTTCAAGTCTTCGAGATTCAAGCGCTTTTTAGCATATGAGAACCTCTTGCAATCAAAAGTTTTAACATCATCTAGTATTTGATCTTTCCTGCATAGCTTTGGAGTTGTTCTCCTACTTCTTTAGATATGGGCCCTGAGATGACCACTTTATAGTCCTTTTACCTGATCACATCACAATTGCTCAAAATAGCATAAGGAAAACCACTCTATACTGAGCCCTTTTGTTGACCATTCGGCACCAAGTTTTTACTTAGTCCCTTTAAGATTCAAACATATGTAGTTCCCTTTCAAGGCCATCTTAAGCTTTGCCTGAGTTCTTGAACCATTTCATCTTCATCCTGATGTTCAGATTCACTTGGAGGCTGCTTGGTCAAGAGGTTGAATAATATTTTTAATATAATATCTTTAAAATGAAAAATATACTTTCATATAACTTTTCATAACAAAAAATGTTTGCTTAAAAATTTGTTAATAAAATAATTTCATTTATTAAGGTCAACTTTCAATTATAATTTAACATTATGTGTGTATGTCAGTCATGTTATGTAATAACCAGTATTTATGGATGAGTAAAAATAAATAAATCTAATAATTTTGACTTTGAACATCAAATTCATCATTTCTTAAGTGTTTGACTTTGGAAATAAAATGGAAGTCATTTTGAATGTCTTGTTTCTATACAATTTATATGAATTTTTTGTAAGAAATGAAAAAAAAACAGTATTTTTGAACAAGAAAATGAATTATATTGAAATATACATATAAAATGTATATAAAAATTGTATTAAAATGTTTATAAATTCTGTATGGTATTTCAAATCATACTATAATTTTATTTTGAAACTAAAGTGATTTTTAGAAGCATTTTTAAGCATATATATAGGAAAAGGGATATTATTAATGTTTGAAACTAGTTTTGTAAACTATGGTCTTCTAAGAAATTTTGAAATGATTTTCATTCAAAATATTTGATGAATTTGAAGTATAAAGATAGAGATGGTCATATCAAAATTTTAAAGAAAATGGATTTTAAAAGCGAATCAAAAATAATCAAGAAATCAACAAAAGAAAACTGGAAAAAAATAAAGCGTGCAATGAAATACAACGGAGCAAAGCCCGACCCGACACCCCACCATTGGCCAATGGTGTCTAATGGGTCCAGGTAATCTTGACTCAGCAGCGCTAAGTCATAGAGTGTGACGCCCCACCTCTATACCCACGCTAGCCAAAGACACTACGGTGTAATGCCGTCAACTAGCACGGAGAATAAGGCTGTTGAGGAGCGACCATCTGTAGAATTGCTTTGTGCGAGTACCGATATGCCAGATAAAATATAACAATCCGACATACCGACACAACCTCAAAGCTACTACACAGTGGCTATAATGTCTTCGGAAACAAATATAGAAATAAACATAACACAAATCAGTCACAGATAATTCATATCACAAAGGCGGAAATAGACATGAATATATATATATAACACATAAAAGTGTTCATCAGAGTAGTGGTCTAAAAGATCCACAATGACATAAAAGAATATCAACATGTGCTATACAAAAGAATAAGTACACAACTATGAGTCTATATCTCAAATGTATACAACCAAAAACTACTAATCTAAGTAGTTAACCCAAAAGTCAGGATGATAATCCTAGGAGAGAAGTCAAGCAGAAACACCTGTAACATCTCGGTCTGACCTGAGTATTATTTAATAAGAAAATAATAAACGGATCAGTCTAGCTATAAATATCATATGAAATGACATAGAATAAGAGATATGACTAAACGTATAATAATCACAATGCCAAGCTGTGATAAATAAGTAATTGAAAATCAACAAGAGATTTACCAATATCACAAAAATCTTCTCAAACATCAAAAGGAATGTCATGCTCCTTATTTCATTCACCAAGCCACAAATATTGACAACATATAAATGCCAATCATAAAATTGGTGAAATTCAAATTCGAGAGTTCGTCAATAGAAATCCAGGAATCACAAAAATGATTGTAGAAACGATCAATCACGAAAAGGGGGAGGCCTATCACAAAATGGGAGCATGAAAACTCACCGACACGTGTATCACAAAACGGGACGCTATCCCATGGTCGCTAACCATAGAGCCGGTGCAACGACGTAGTACAACGGTACGCCCGAGGAACCTGAAACTCGAATAGTTCGGAACAATGACGTAGTACAACGGTACGCCTGAAGAACCCGAAACTCATAAAATTCGAAACAACGACGTAGTACAACGGTACTCCCGAAGATCCGAACTCCATAAAAACGTGGGTCGCTAGCCCACAAAAATTGGGTCGAAACCCCAAGAAATAAATAGGTCGTTAGCCTATAATAAAAATGAGACGAAACTCAATAAAACGAGGTACTGTCCCCTATGTGGACAAAGAAACATAGCATATTGCTAGTCATAATCACAAAAATGATCATCATCGATCATCAAGAAGTGTCAATTACACTAAGCTAGTGAATATATGAGCTTAGCTTTATGTCCCATAACCACTAGCTTAACTTAAATATTCACAAACAAATTGTAGATCTCCACTAGAAAATTGTCACAAGAGATTCAATCGAACAAGTTCAAGAATTAACCAACGAAGTAAACGCAAGCGTTTCATACCACTCGTTTTACTAAGCCGTTTAATTAGATTTCCCATACGAGTGAGGAAAAGGTTTGTATATACTAATAGATTGGAAAACGGTTTTAATAAATGAGCTTTGTATTGAAATAGTGTTGAAATCGTTTTGATGAAAGAGTTTTGATATTTACTACTAGTATAGAAACCTTTATATTTTTAAAGTGACAAATCACAAAAATGATTGTAAAACAATCAATCACTGAAATTCACATTCGAAGACGTGAATAAAAAATCCATAGAAATCGATGCCGAATCCATCAAAATGGATATTTCTAAAATTCCCGAAAAAAGAAGTCATCAAAGTCAATAACAAATGATAACAACAAATAGGGAAAGAACTCGAATCGATTAAATTTGGAAACCACGCAAAATAAGCGAAATAGGCAAAATAGCAACAGGTCGGTCGGCCGGCTACAGAGCTCGGTCGACCGGACCCTGTTCTGGAAAATTTCTCGGGAAGCAGGTTGGTCGACTGAGCTCTGTAGCAGGTCGACTGGGCCAGAGACAGAGAAGTGCTATGCACTTTGGTAGCAGGTCGGTCGGCTGGACCAGGGGTCCGGTCGGCCGAACATGATGTTTTGAAATTTTGAAACCCATTCCAAATAAGGTGCAAACTCCTTCAATTTGCAAACAGACAAGCATGGACGCTCGGGGTTTACGCCTATCGGCCACCCGGTCCTATAAGCTCATCGATTCATCACCAAAAACATGATCAAAACATCAAAGTTATGATTTTTAAAGATTTGAACTCAAAACACTAAAAATTGGAATATTCACCAATTCAATCCAAACCAAAAGCAATTACACAAGAATAAGTGTTAGGAATTCATACCTAACAATCGAAGATAATTATAAGCATAAATGTGAGATAAAAATCTCACCTTTTTCACAAAATCAATAGAGAAGAAGCTATAGAGCAATAGCAAGAACAACCACTCTTCAATTCCAACCCAACAAGCTTGAATCTAAGCTTAAAAGAGAAACATTTCCTAAAGTTAGGTTTAGGAATTTCTAAAATTGAATGGAGAAAGAGTTGGAGAAGATGAAGAGAAGGCTTACCAAAGTTTCTTCTATTAGTTTGGAGCAAGAGCTTGATTTGCAAAAGAAAACTAGGGTTTGGAGTTTTAAATTCCCATTCCACTCACCATTAATCTCTTTAGAACTGAAAAGTAGAGGAAGAGGGAGTGAATGAAGAGAAGTGGTTCAATTTGGGGTATTAAGTTGGCTAGTGGGCTGAACCCAACCCAAAACCCTAAGTGAAAAGGTAGCAAAATTCAACTTACTCCAAACATATCGAAGCTAATACTCAAAAAGGTTGCAAACGGCATTTTGAACTCAATGGAAGGGGTCTCGAGTCCCAATTCGACTGTTTGCAAAAAGTAGGTTTTCGGACTAAAATCCGAGTATCGATAAAATATTTAAATAAAATATTTAAAATATAAAATCGATAAACATGCGGGTTGTTACAGACTCCCCTCCTTAAAGAAATTGTGTCCTCACAATATTTAAGAAGAAAATATAAAGTAACAACCATAAAAGCATATTCAACACAAAAGAAATTTGAAATAAAAAGTTCGCCTTAAAGAGCACGAGAAAGTAAGTCCGGATGTGATCGCTCGATGAATTCTCTAGATTCCCAAGAGCAATCCTTAGGATTTGAGGACCATTGAACTTTCACAAGCGGAACATCTTTATTTCGAAGTCGTTTGACTTCCGAAGCAATAATACGAGTAGGATGTTGCTCATAAGTTAGATTAGGCGAAACTTCAATTTCTTTCACAACACCGGGCTCAAGAATAGAATCGGAATCTCGAAGGCACTTCCGCAATTGAGAAACGTGAAACACGTCATGAATAGCAGAAAACTGAGCCGGTAATAAAAGGCAATAAGCCATGGAACCAATACGTTCGGTGACGGGAAATGGACCAATATATCGAGGTGCTAATTTTCCCGATCGACTGAAACGTACAACACCCTTCATAGGTGAAACACAAATAAATACAAGATCTCCCACAGAAAATCCAAATTTCCTTCTCCGGTTATCGGCATAGGATTTTTGTCTACTCTGGGCTTCTTTCATCCTATGACGAATAAGATCAATCTTTTCTATGGAATCACGAATAAAATCTAGACCTAAAACCAGCTTCTCACTGGCCTCAAGCCAACAAGAAGGAGAACGGCATGGCCTTCCATAGAGTGCCTCAAAAGGAGCCATACCAATACTAGATTGGAAGCTTTTATTATAGGAAAACTCAACAAGAGAAATGTGATCTTCCCAACTTCCACCAAAATCAAAAACACATGCACGAAGAAGATCTTCAAGAGTTTGATTCACACGCTCGGTTTGTCCATCGGACTGAGGATGATAAGCGGTGCTAAAATTAAGCTTCGTTCCTAAAGCTTTTTGAAGACTTTTCCAAAATCCATTAGTGAACAATGGATCACGATCACTAACAATAGAAGTAGGAACTCCATGCAATTTAACAATTTCTTTAATAAAGAGTTTGTCCAAAAGTGGTACGGTTCGATTGGACCGAACGGGAATAAAATGGGCGGATTTAGTGAGTCTATCAACTATAACCCATAAGCTATCATGACCCGAACGATAATGTGGAAGGCCATCAATAAAATCCATGGAAATTTGATCCCACTTCCAAATTGGAATTTCTAAAGGCTGCAATAACCCACCGGGCCTTTGATGTTCGGCCTTAATGAGTTGGAAAGTCATGCAACACTTAACAAAGTTAGCAATATCAGATTTCATTCCCTCCCAATAATAAAGTCGCTTCATATCCGCGTACATTTTACTACTACCGGGATGAATGGTAAATCTAGAACGATGTGAATCTTCTAAAATGTCTTTACGAAGATCACTATTATTTGGCACGATAAGTCTACCAAAGTTTCGAATACTGCCACGAGAATCAATATCAAAGTCTTTTAAACCTTCAATATCTATTTTATCCTTAATATTTTGGCCAAGAAGAGCCAATTCGGGATCTAGCCTTTGAGCTTCAAGAATGCGGTCAAAAAGAGAAGGATGAGCCTCAAGGCTACATAAAACAAGAGATGAGCATAAATCGAAATACGATCTCGAATCTCACAAGTGGATAAAACCCCGAGATCATTCCATTCGGATATCATCATAGAAACAATCGCTTGTTGCTTGTGACTAAGTGCCTCGGCAACACGATTTCCCTTTCCGGGAGTATAAAGAATATCAAGATCATAAGATGAAAGAAATTCGAGCCAACGCTGTTGACGCAAATTTTGTTCCTTTTGAGAAAATAGATACTTAAAAGATTTATGGTCGGTATAAAGAATAAATTTTTATCCCAAAAGATAATGACGCCAAATACGAAGGGCGAAAACAATAGCCGCGAGCTCTAAATCATGAGTGGCATATCTAGTCTCAGCAGGCTTCAATTGCCTAGAAGCATAAGCAATAACACGTTCTTTTTGCATAAGAACGGCACCCAAACCAACGCGACTAGCATCGGTATAAACAACGAAATCTTGATTCCCCTCAGGAATAACAAGAATAGGAGCATCAGATAGGAGTTCTTTTAATTTCTGAAAAGAAGTTTCACATTTGTCCGACCAAATGTATTTAACACCTTTCTTTCTCAAACTAGTAAGAGGCACGGAAATTTTAGAAAAGTCCTTTATGAAACGGCGGTAATAACCTGCCAATCCAAGGAAGCTACGGATCTCCGCCACACTCTCCGGTCTCTTCCAATTTTGAATCGCTTCAATTTTTGAAGGATCCACGGAAATTCCGGATTCGGAAATAATATGACCGAGAAACTTCACACTAGATTGCCAAAAATGGCATTTAGAAAAATTTTCTTTTAATTGATTTCTCCTAAGAGTTTCCAACACAATCCGAAGATGTTTTTCATGCTCCTCCTCGGTTTTTGAATACACAAGAATATCATCAATAAAGATGAGAACAAATCGATCGAGAAAATCTTTGAAAACTCGATTCATAAGGTCGACGAAATAAGCCGGAGCATTCGTCAATCCAAATGGCATAACAAGCCATTCATAAGATCCATATCGAGTACGGAACGATGTCAAAGGAATACTATCCTCTGCAATACGAAGCTGATGGAAACCAGTAGCTAAGTCTAATTGTGAAAAGACTCTAACACCACTAAGTTGATCGAATAGATCATTAATCCAAGGTAAAGGATACTTATTCTTGATAGTAAGATCATTAAGCTTGCGGTAGTCAACGCAAAGCCTAAGTGCGCCATCGGATTTCTTCACAAAAATAGCCGAAGCTCCCCAAGGCGAGGAACTAGAGCGAATAAATTGCTTCGTTTCCAAATTGGATAATTGATTGCGCATCTCCTCATTTTCTTTATTGGACATACGATAAGGAGGACAAGTAATAGGTTGAGCTCCAAGGTCAATTGCTCGCTTAGATGGTAATCCTAAAACGGGCTCAAATATGTCAGAAAATTCATGAACAACGTGAATAAGAGAAATGACGTCTTCCTCATCATCATTATCATCATCGCGAGGATTTAAAGAATATAAAGATGCAACCAAGCTGGAATCCAAATCTTTAAGATTAATAGAAATCTGCTTAACAGATTGAGGATGTCAAAGATGAATAGTCCGCTCAGGACATAGGATTTGAGCTTTATAATGGTTAAGCCAATCCATCCCCAAAATAATTCTAAAGCCTAAGTAGCGCATAACATGCAAGTCGGCATGGAAAGAAAGATCACACAAAATAATCTCGACATCCTTACACAATAAACTGATTGTTGCGGATCCACCAACCGGATTCGTAATTCTCAAAGAAGTCGTTAAACACATAACATCCAAAGAAAAAGTATCAACAAGTTCTTTTGAAATAAAAGAGTGGGACGCACCTGTATCAAAAAGAACTCGAATAGGATGATCACGAAATAAAATAATTCCACCAAGGATAGGATGAGAAATACCTTTACCACGAGATGTGTTGCCAGGGGCTTGAGCAGCATTAAGCTTTCCCTCTTTCCTACTTTGAAGTTTGGGACAAGAAGATAAATAATGGTCCGAACTTTTGCAATAGCGACAAAAGAGAGGTTTCAGACACTTGTTCGCATAATGGTCCTTAGAACGATAATTGTAGCATTGCCCACCACTTGGGGCAGAAGCTTTTGCTACCGGAATTGCTTGCTTTCCTTTTTTGTTTGGATAAGACCCATTGAACTTAATAAGCCTTTTCTTGTTGTTGCTGAATTTTGGTTTGGCACCCACAACATCAGCATCACTTTCTTTATCTGCCTCTTCAAGTCGAAGAGCGATATCAACAAGTTGATCAAAAGAAACTTCTAGCTTTAGAAGTAATGGCTTCTTGAGATTTTTATTCAAGCCATAGACGAATCTCTGATTTTTCTTCAATGGGGTGTTAATTTATTCAACCCCGTATTTGGAAAGAGATTCGAAAGATGCGACATAGTCTGTCACAGAAGATTCACCTTGAACAAGGTCAATAAAGCGGCGAGCCAAAGTCACCTTCTCAGCTTCTGGTACGAATTTTAACTCGAAGCGCTCTCGGAATTTCTCCCAAGTAAGATCCGCTTCAATAATTTCAGAAATCAGAAGCTCGTACCAGTCTAATGCTCTTTCTTGGAGCATACTAGAAGCCACCTGAACTCGGTGAAGATCAATAAGATTCATGCGAGAAAGGATTCGATCGCATGATCTCAGCCAAGCATGTACTTCAATAATAGTTTCAGAACCCTTGAATGGTTTCCCATCCAAGTTGGTATAATTGTTGCATAAGCGTGCAAATCCAGACTTAGGATGAGTTGGTTCCGAATTAGAACTGGCTGCTTGAGCATTCTTTACTAGATCAAGAAGCTGCTGGGCAGACATAAAAACTCCATCTTGGGGAGTAGCACTAGATTGACCGGCGCTGGGACGACCAGGTCTAACCATTTCTCTTCCTTAAGAAAGAAGAAGGAAGAAGAAAAAGGTTATTCACCAAATGAATATCAAGCATTCTTGATAGATAAAACAAGGAATCATAAAGAAAATAGGATGAATCGGTACGGAGACTCGAATTAAATCCTAAGGCACGACTCCTAAGAAGGACGTAGGACGATGATCCTTGTTAAATTATTCTACATTGTTCCGAAGTTTGGCTCTGATACCAAGCTGCGACGCCCCACCTCTATACCCACGCTAGCCAAGGACACTATGGTGTAATGCCGTCAACTAGCACGGAGAATAAGGCTGTTGAGGAGCGACCATCTGTATAATTGCTTTGTGTGAGTACCGATATGCCAGATAAAATATAACAATCCGACATACCGACACAACCTCAAAGCTACTACACAGTGGTTATAATGTCTTCGGAAACAAATATAGAAATAAACATAACACAAATCAGTCACAGATAATTCATATCACAAAGGCGGAAATAGACATGAATATATATATATATAACACATAAAAGTGTTCATCAGAGTAGTGGTCTAAAAGATCCACAATGACACAAAAGAATAGCAACATGTGCTATACAAAAGAATAAGTACACAACTATGAGTCTGTATCTCAAATGTATACAACCAAAAACTACTAATCTAAGTAGTTAACCCAAAAGTCAGGATGATAATCCTAGGAGAGAAGTCAAGCAGAAGCACCTGTAACATCTTGGTCTGACCCGAGTATTATTTTATAAGAAAATAATAAACGGATCAGTCTAGCTATAAATATCAGATGAAACGATATATAATAAGAGATATGACTAAACGTATAATAATCACAATGCCAAGCTGTGATAAATAAGTAATTGAAAATCAACAAGAGATTTACCAATATCACAAAATCTTCTCAAAGATCAAAAGGAATGTCATACTCCTTATTTCATTCACCAAGCCACAAATATGGACAACATATAAATGCCAATCATAAAATTGGTGAAATTCAAATTCTAGAGTTCATCAATAGAAATCCAGGAATCACAAAAATGATCGTAGAAACGATCAATCACGAAAAGGGGGAGGCCTATCACAAAATGGAAGCATGAAAACTCACCGACACGTGCATCACAAAACGGGACGCTACCCCATGGTCGCTAACCATAGAGCCGGTGCAACGACGTAGTACAACGGTACGCCCGAGGAACCTGAAACTCGAATAGTTCGAAACAACGACTTAGCACAACGGTACGCCCGAAGAACCCGAAACTCATAAAATTCAAAACAACGATGTAGTACAACGGTACGCTCGAAGATCCGAACTCCATAAAAACATGGGTCGCTAGCCCACAAAAATTGGGTCGAAACCCCAAGAAATAAATAGGTCGTTAGCCTATAATAAAAATGAGACGAAACTCAATAAAACGAGGTACTGTCCCCTACGTGGACAAAGAAACATAGCATATTGCTAGTCATAATCACAAAAATGATCATCATCGATCATCAAGAAGTGTCAATTACACTAAGCTAGTAAATATATGAGCTTAGCATCATGTCCCATAACCACTAGCTTAACTTAAATATTCACGGACAAATTGTAGATCTCCACTAGAAAATTGTCACAAGAGATTCAATCGAACAAGTCCAAGAATTAGCCAACGAAGTAAACGCAGGCGTTTAATACCACTCGTTTTACTAAGCCGTTTAATTAGATTTCTCATCCGAGTGAGGAAAAGGTTTGTATATACTAATAGATTAGAAAATGGTTTTAATAAATGAGCTTTGTATTGAAATAGTGTTGAAATCATTTTGATGAAAGAGTTTTGATATTTACTACTAGTATAGAAACCTTTATATTTTTAAAATGACAAATCACAAAAATGATTGTAAAACAATCATTCACTGAAATTCACATTCGAAGACGTGAATAAAAAATCCATAGAAATCGATACCGAATCCATCAAAATGGATATTTCTAAAATTCCCAAAGAAAAGAAGTAATCAAAGTCAATAACAAATGATAACAACAAATAGGGAAAGAACTCGAATCGATTAAATTTGGAAACCATGCAAAATAAGCGAAATAGGCAAAATAGCAACAGGTCGGTCGGCCGGCTACAGAGCTCGGTCGACCGGACCCTGTTCTGGAAAATTTCTCGGGAAGCAGGTCGGTCGACTGAGCTCTGTAGCAGGTCGACCAGACCAGAGACAGAGAAGTGCTATGCACTTTGGTAGCAGGTCGGTCGGCTGGACCAGGGGTCCGGTCGGCCGAACCTGATGTTCTGAAATTTTGAAACCCGTTCCAAATAAGGTGCAAACTCCTTCAATTTGCAAACGGACAAGCATGGACGCTCGGGGTTTACGCCTATCGACTACCCGATCTTATAAGCTCATCGATTCATCACCAAAAACATGATCAAAACATCAAAGTTATGATTTTTAAAGGTTTGAACTCAAAACACTAAAAATTGAAATATTCACCAATTCAATCCAAACCAAAAGCAATTACACAAGAATAAGTGTTAGGAATTCATACCTAACAATCGAAGATAATTATAAGCATAGATGTGAGATAAAAATCTCACCTTTTCACAAAATCAATAGAGAAGAAGCTATAGAGCAATGGCAAGAACAACAACTCTTCAATTCCAACCCAACAAGCTTGAATCTAAGCTTAAAAGAGAAACATTTCCTAAAGTTAGGTTTAGGAATTTCTAAAATTGAATGGAGAAAGAGTTAGAGAAGATGAAGAGAAGGCTTACCAAAGTTTCTTCTATTAGTTTGGAGCAAGAGCTTGATTTGCAAAAGCAAACTAGGGTTTGTAGTTTTAATTTCTCATTCCACTCACCATTAATCTCTTTAGAACTGAAAAGTAGAGGAAGAGGGAGTGAATGAAGAGGAGTGGTTCAGTTTGAGGTATTAAGTTGGCTAGTGGGCTGAACCCAACCCAAAACCCTAAGTGAAAAGGTAGCAAAATTCAACTTACTCCAAACATATCGAAGCTTATGCTCAAAAAGGTTGTAAATGGCATTTTGAACTCAATGGAAGGGGTCTCGAGTCCCAATTCGACTGTTTGCGAAAAAGTAGGTTTTCGGACTAAAATCCGAATATCGATAAAATATTTAAATAAAATATTTAAAATATAAAATCGATAAATATGCGGGTTGTTACATAGAGGAATGTCACCTTTTAACTACATTATTATATGATGCGATTCAGACTCTTTCATGAGTTTTAAGGCGATGTTTTAAACTACATTATGATGTGATTCTCCCTTTTGGATTGAATAGAATGTCTGGACATATATATATGTATATATATATATATAGTGATACATACATACATTCATATATATATATATATATGCACACATGTATATATAGTGAATTGCTATTGCTAGTGATTGTTTGACTATTGATATTTTGATCTCTATAAATTGTCATTGTAACATGATCACTCGATTATCCAAGTATGTTCTGAGGTGCATGTTGCAGTACAAAAATGAGTTGGTAAGCCATATATAGAACTGCATCCATTCGCTAATTCAACCATGTTTCAATGCAATAGGGTAGGCATGGCCTTGTATGTGGGTACCATATCATTGACCATTGTGAATGTACTAGACAAAGACCTTATTTCATGAAACAGTCATATTTGGTTTACAGTTTGATTAACTTGTTGGTTGTAGGTGAAGTAGGACCAAGGTATGGTGTATACCATAATTATCTTGGTATTAGTCGGCAATGATTGGGGTATGTGAAGTAGATGTACATCACTAACCAGACCGTAGTCTTACCCCCTCTATATTTTTATTCCATCACTAGGTTGATGGATTTGGTATGATGTATCTAATAACATCTAAAGATGGAGATGACGATGGTGTTATTGGTCTATATTTTATATAATTCTGTATATGAATAATCATCTGACGTTGATACTTATTTGTGTATATGTGTTTCTTGATTTGTTTGGGTGGTGATTTTATATGACCAATGTTTATTCTTTGAATATTAGTTTGAAATAAAGTGATATTTGATTTTTTTTTATATGTTGTTACCTTCGATTGTAAGTTCTAAAAGAGATAGCCAGAATTTATTTATTTATTTGTCTCTTGCTATCAATCACTAACGACGCATTGTTTTCAGTTTTTCAAGTTTTACACATTGTGAGTTGTGTTAAATAAGAGGGTCGTAATGGGGGGTTATTACATTTGGTATCAAAGTACAAAAATTCCCTTAATTAAGGACTAGGAACATAATGAGGTGGCAAATTCGTAATTTTTATATTGTTTATATATAACATTCATTTATAGGAGTTGAGTATATACGTACACACCATTTACCATTCCTGTTATACTCACTATACATTAGGGAGTTGCTAATGAATCTGAATTTATTTTTAGATCGTTGAAAAGGAGCAACTCCATAAAAAATCTAACAGTGGCCAATAAAACCAAACCGATGAGACAGAAACCAGGGCTGGTACTAGCAACAGGGTTGCTGCTATGGCTATCCCAGGGGTGAACATTTCTTTATGGTTTCGAAGGTACTTGTAAGTGACTGGTCAGGAAAACACAACTAACCCTACCAAAATTCCTTCTATTCCTAAGCTACTACCACTCTGGAGGTTAGTCCTATCTAATAAACATCGACAGTGGATTTATTGAAGTTCTGTAGGGATTGCTCAAGTTTGGATAGAAGACCTTATGTGGGTACTGAACCCTTTTGGTGACCAAGTCATGGTTAAATTCTTATTAGAAGCTCTTCAGCTTATTAAGTCTAAGTGATACCACTAAGAAGTAGTTGGCTGCATGGCATCTATAGAGTGAGTTAGCAAATTGGTGAGACGTAATTACTTTGGAAGTGGATTGGAGACTATCTCTTATGAAGACCTTAAGAAAAGGTTCGAAATAAGTTCTCTAGAGTGGAGAAAGGGTTGGTACCGGAGAAATTTATCCTTTTGAAGCAAGGCGAGTCAACTATGGCTAAGTACATCAATCAGTTTAATGAAGGGGAAAAGTTTGGATTTGATTTGATCAACACCCTTAGAAAGAAGGCAATAGAGTTTGCTAAGGGTTTTAATTCTCTATTGAAAGAGTTGACATTGAATCAGATACCTTTGGACCGAAATTTAAGGGAATGGTCAAAGTTGCATTATTGAATTTGATTTATAAGAGGCTAGCTATTGTGGCTAAAGAAGTTGAGCCAAAGAAGTGAATAAACCAGAAATAGAATAAGAGAAAAGGTGGAACCCAAGGAGGATAGGAAAAGAAGTAGGCAATCACCTATAGGAGGTGTTAAAGTAAAGGTCATATAATGAAGTAGTGTAAAACATACATTTTTAAGATTAAGTGTTGTGGTTGCCAACAATTTGGACACTTCAAAAACAGCCCGTCGTCTCACCAGAAGAAGGAAGAGCAGGTATTGAGGGCGTATGCTCAAAGGCGATTCCGACTACTAGTATTCTACCAATTGATACAAGAAAGGAAAGTGTAAGAGATGTGTTATCTTTTTCTTGGTTTCCTATTAGAACTCTATTTGATATCGGCACATTTCATTCATTCATTAGCTGTACATTAGCAGATCAGTTCACCCTTAACTCCAAATTATTAAGATTCTACTTTGGTGTCGAATCCGAGTAGGGGATTGATCCATCTATCTATGGTTTTTCAAAACCTAAATTTGGTCATACATGGTATGGTGTTCCTTTTTTATGTGTATGTACTTAGCTTCTTGAGGTATGAGTTAATTTTGGGACTGGATTTGATGATGTGCTACGGGGTAGTTTTGGATTATGATAGGAGAGTTGTATGATTGAGAAGTGGTGGAGGAAAGGACCTTATTATGTGTTATAAGCCCGATGATTCCACAATGATGAGCTACTTGTGTTCCTTAGTATGTCACATAACAACTTATCTTGGATTTCCATGGTGTAAGATTTTCCATATGTCTTCAATGAAGTTTCGGTGCAAGCCTTGTAGTGTTGTCGCATAGGCATATAGCTCCAAAAGAAAGGAGATAATTGGATTAGAAAGTTAAAAGTTATTGGAGAAGGCTTTATTTGAAAATGTATTTTGGGTTAGGGAGCGCTTTTCTTGCTACTAAAGCCGATTATTCCCTTAGCCTATGCATTAATTACAGGGGTTAAACAAACTAACGAGAAAATAACCAATATCCCTTGCCTCGCATTGATGACCACTTTGATCAATTATTTTGGGCTAAAGTTTTCTCCTAACTTTATTTGACTACTAGATTCCATCAGTTTGAGAATTGTGGGGAAAAGTATATTGAACATTACATCCAGAACACCTGATGGATTGTTTGAATGGGTAGTCATGCGTTTGGCTAGACTAATGCTCCTGCATATTTTAGGAATTTGATGATTGGAGCACTGTGGGAGCAACTAAATAAATTTATTGTGATATTTGTTGACGAAATCTTGGTATTCTCCAAAAGTGAAGAAGAGCGTATACATCGTTTGAAGAAGGTATTAGAAGTTTTAAGAAGATGAGGGTGAAGTTATTGAAATGTCACTTTTGGAAGAAGGAAGTGTAGGGTTTAAAAGAATCTCACAAAATGTGACGAGGATTTAAAAGATGAGGGTTATATACTTTGTTATTAAATACTTTAAAAGATGAGGATTTAAAGGATTTAAAATACTTTTGGAAGAAGGAAGTGTAGGGTTTAAAAGATGAGGATTTAAAACCCTATACATCCTCGGTATTCGTGTGGTGATCGTTTAAGTATCCGAAAGACAGGTTGTTTGGGGTGAAAGAAAGAAAAGAATCTCAAAAACGTGACGAGTAATACATAATATAAACAAGTCTTGAAAAAAAGAAATTATCTTTATTATACATAACATCAGAGTACATTTACATATTATCAGCTTGGACAGTTGTAACAACCCGTCCTTACAATTTCTGAGAAATACAACAAATAGTCATTAGGAACAACTAAATAGTGGAAGAATATAAGATACGTGGATATGTCTTGGAGAATCTAGCTTAGCTCCTGAAGACTCCAAAGAATTCAGCTAAATCTGAAAAATAATTTCAGGCTAACCCGAGCATTATAAAAAACAATACTCGGGTCAGTCTGATAAAACCGGCGTAAGAAACTCAAATCACAAGGAACTTTATTATAACTTATAAAACTTTTTTTAAATCAAAAGTATCTCGTAAGACAACGCCGCACATAAACACATATAGGTTTTTACCTTACGATAACTAAAAAATATTATACTATAAAAATCTACTGATATTATAATAATGTGTAGGGTTTAAAGTATTTAATAACAAAGTACTATGATATACAAACATGACAGAAATAATAGATATACAATCAAAAGTCGTATTGGAGAATGGATTTCCAACAAATGGCAAGGTAAGGGACTACCTTTCGAAAATTTATACACCTCTAGATAAAATGTACAGTAGGATCGAATACCTTTCAACCTCTACCAAAACAAGACCGACCTACTCTTGAATTGGGTGGTATCGAATATGATCACCACTTGGTTGCGATCAACAACCAAAAATGGGCTTCGAAGCATATGCAGCGATATCGACACTAGAACTTGGGATGATCGTACATTAATGGGTGCGACCCGCATGGCCCTGCCGCATCTACCCTGCATCAACCCTGTTTTAACCATTACCGAGATGTGAGGCTTCATTCTTAACATTTACTAATTCATCTTTGAATGCTAACACTGCCCTCTGGTAGAAATGCAATGCTGGCATTCATCCACACAAGTTTGATCTGGGTCAGAACGAAAACCAAGGCTCTTTAAGGAGAATCATCTTCAGTCATCTTCAAGATATCTTCCATACGATTGCATATGTTGGTCGAAGTGGTTTTCGAATAACATATTTGATCCCTATCTCTCCAAACCAACCGTCATAATTTCTGGTACTCATTCTATGTTCTTTTGATCGAGGAACTCGAATATACAATCATACTTTCAGAGTCAAAATAGATCAAGATTTGATAGTCGATTATTAAACTTTCAAATAATAAAACAACAACAATTCAAAGATTTAATTACCCATAAAAACCATTAAGCCTCAAAATAAATCTTTCATTTACTTTTAAATCTCTTTCCAAAGCGTTTATCACAACATTCATATAATTATCTCGCTGACATAGATATTCACAAAACATTTGTGAAAGATTGTTTGTTACAAAATCATATTAAAAGAATTAAACAAATATTATTTAAATTGGAGATAAAGATAACCTCAACCACTATTCCTTTGGTGTTAAGTATGGAGCGAATGTCCATACCACCAAAATTAAGAATGTAAGTTAAAGGAAATTAAATCTCAAATTCTTTTACATATTTCTTCATAAATCTCTTCATTTGTGAATCTCCTCTACTAAAATTGTAAACCAACTTATACAACCCTTTCATAATTATCTAAAATCATTTATATAACTTTCATAAATCTCCAAAATCATTCATAAAACTTCTTTATAAATATTCAAAACATTTTATCTAACTTCTTTATAAATATTCATAACCCTTTATAAAACTTATTTTATAAACTTTCCTTATTTTAAACGAAACTTCTTTAACAAACTTAAATTAATAAAGTTCCTTTTATAAAACCAATTGTTTAAAACAACTTTTAAATAAACAAGTTATTATTTAAGACATCCTTCATTAAATTTACCTTTAAATCATATTGATAAATAAAATGATTTTATAACAAACCTTTAAAAAGTATTAAATTACTTTAAAACATCTTCAATAAAAACACTACTTAATCATCCTTTAAATATCTTATTTAAAATGGTAATAAACTTTAAACCATTTTTTTAAACAAAAAATAAAACATTTGAATTTGCAAAATTCGAAAAAGGATTAGTGACCACAATGGTTTGAGTATTTACATAACAAGCAGATATGTAAAGAGAATCGACCAACAATAAACAAATCAATATATATGTAATATTTCCATGTCACTGTAAAAGCAGACGAGGATTTGTTCTGCTAAACACATGTCGAAGTTAATATAATAGCAGAATGTGTTTGGTTTTGCTAACAAATGTCAAATATAACTTAATTAGCAGAATGGTGATTTATTCTACGAAACAAATATCATTGGGTTTCATATTCAATGAAGTTGCTTAAAAGATGATCGACAAAGAAATCCTTTGAATTTAAGAAAAAAATTTTTAAAGTAAAGTTAATCTAAAACAAAACCGATTTTCAGAAATGAAGTGGTATAAAACCTCAAAACATTTATTTAGAACTAAAAACATTTAAACTCTTTATTTAATCATAATAATTAAACCTTTAATAAATAATCAAACCATAATTAACTTTTAAATCAATAATTAAATAATAATTATCCTTTAAATAGATAATTAAATAAATATTTAAACCAAAATTAATCTCTAATCAATTATTAAATAACAATTTAAGCCTTTGTTAATACTTATATTAATCTTAGTCAAGTCTTAATTAATCTTACTTAATTAATAATTAATTAAATATTTAAACCTTTTTATAAATAAATAAATAAATAACAATTAATCTTATATAAATAATTAATCCCCAATTAGTAATTAAATAATAATTAACTTAAATTAATTAACTAATTATAATTAACTTAATTGATTAACTAATTATAATTAACTTAATTGATTAACACTAAAGTATTAGTTACCTTTATTAACTAGTGATTAAGTAATAATTATCTTAATTAATTAATTAGTTAAATAATCATTAAAATAAATTTATAAACAATTACTTTTTTAACTACTTATAATATGTTTGACACTTTTCAAAAGATACTTAAGTGGAATAAATTTTTAATTGCAAAAAGAGTTCGGTTACTACAAACTGCACTCATAGCAACTATCGCTATAGGTCCCGAAATTTTCAAAACTTGTTTAATATATCAAAGACTAAAAAATCCTTAGCTTTCATATACTAACTACTTTTATAACAATATAAGATTTTGAAAAACAAGAGTAAGGTTTTGGAAACTAAAACAAAGTCTAAAACTTATAAATTTTCAAAAGCAATTCTTAAGTAAACTAGTTTTTAAAAAAGGATTTCTATGTCGCGACATAACAAATTCAAGTGCCAAACTTGAATTTACATATATTCATGTATTCAAGATAACAGCATACATAAACTCATCCAAACGCAAACATAATAAAGATCACAACCTTATATCCTTTACATCACTTTCAAGTCTAGGTTTATATTCCATACAACGCATACATATTAACATCCAAGAAAATATGTATACATACATCAACATTCACCAAATCAAGCAACTTATTTTCATTATCAAGATAGACAATAATTTAAAGTTTAGAACTTTAGGTAAAAGAGCGAGCTTTTCTCACCTTAAGTGATCCAAAATAACCCAACAATAGGCCATATTCCAACTAATTTTTGGACATGTTATTCACGGAATTTGGAAAAGTTGTTAGCGGGAAAGTTCTTGGAAATTTTTTGGCCTACCATTTCAATAAAAGAATCACTCAATTTGGATTAAGGGAGATATGGTCAAAAGAAGAAGAAGCATTTTAGGACTTGAAAATCTGGGTCCGAAAATGAGTCCGAAAGAAAAGTATTTTTGACCCACTAATTCTCAGAAATGGTGCAAATAAAAATTGTAGCCAACTTAATTCTCTTGAATTTGAAAAGGAAAATTTCTTTATTTGGAGTAGTTTAGAGGGAGTTATGGCCGTGAGAAGAGGGGAAAAATTGAAGAAATGAAAGGGGTATTTATAAGTGATAAATCTAAGATTTTTAAAACTTTAAAAATTCTTCGATAACCATTAGAAAACTCATAAAAGCTTGGAGGAGTTTTATAAAGTAGGGATGAAATGAGAAAATAATGATAAGAATTATTAAATTTGTGTGTATATATATATATATTAGGTGTATAAATTAAATTACCAAAACCACTTATACTTTACCTGTAACGACCCACCTTTTTGGACGATTTAAATCAACAATAAACCACACATGCCAACTCAAACCTTTCAAAATGGAGGATTGTTAATGGGATAAATATGAAAAAAGAGAAAAGAACAAAAAAAACACAAAATTTCATAGTGGAATGACAAAATATAATAATCAAATAAACAGTTCATGAAGCTGTTTTACTAATACATTTGATTACACTTTTACAATATACCAGAATTATACATACAGCAGGAATAATAAAATAATGCAGCGGAACAACATGATACAGTGAAATAATAGTAATATAATACTAAACTCCATCTTCGACCTTCAGAAATAATGTCTTCAACGCTAAAATGCTCAGGCTGACCCGAGCGTAATGGAAAGACAAAACACTCGAGTCGGAACTAACAGATCTTATGTAAGTTAAATCAACAGCAAATAAACATGAGTATAATGGCTTTAGAGATGTTTATGGGATTTTACATCTCCTATCCACTGCATAACGTGCGTGCAATAACTTAAGAGATCTTCGGGATTTCCATCTCCTAAGGATCCGTTAAACTATTTATATGTAGTAATATACGATATATATATAGTGTCTATCAATAAAGTAAAGTATTAAAATAGCGTTAAGGTGTTACCCATATCCCCCTTAACATATTTTATAAATATTGTAGTCTATACAGTACTGTAAACTCCACCAAACCAGTGGGCTATCAGGGAGCACTCCATAGGTACGACACAAACCAAAATCGTAGTCGGCTCGATAAGGCATACGACAAGGTATGCAAGGCAATGCCCAAGGTAAGATTCTATCATCTTGCATGCACGGACTGGTGGTAACACAAAGCGGCTACTACGGCTCACCTCGAAACACACTCCCATAATCAATCTAAAGTGGCCACCAAATCAATCATAAAGTAACAGATATAGCATCGAAGAAGCATGTCTGATAGGAGGAGCGACCACACTTGGCCTGGGATGGCTCCTGTTTTAGTTATATCAAGCTGACCCACAGGGGTCACGGCTGCATTTATACCTCATACAGTAGTGTTCGCCAAACCATCCTACTTCGTTCTGAATTCTCCACCACGTGCGTAGTTGTTAAAGTGGTTTCGAAATTGGCAGAGAGTATGACATTACCCGACCCTAGTCCCTTTAACTACTAAATGCTTACATTTTTCACACCGTGGTTATTTTTATAAAACATTTTTTTAATAACAAATCTAGAAAACAGTTTATACCTTCATATCAAAATATCCGTATACTTATTTCAAAAGTATAAATATATTCATAAATACTGAGGAAGATTTCTTTCAATCAATTTCGAAAATAATTTATAATCTCTCTTAAACCATTTATAAACTTTTTATATGCTCTAAAGCCATTTATAAAGCTATCTATAAATTCCCAAAACAATTTAGAATGCTTCCCTTTATCATAAACCTTTACACGAATTCCTTTATACGCTTCCAAATCCCTTTATACAAGTTCTTTTATAAAAACCCTTTATAAAATCCTTTAAAACCTTTATAAAACCATTATAAAACTCCTTTTTAAGAATCCTTTTATAAAATCCATTATAAAATCTCCTACATAACTTTTATAAATTCCTTACAAACCTCTTAAAATTTTATTTATTAAAACTATTATAAAATCAATATTTATTATATTAAACAAAAACAATATTTATTATATTAAATTAAATTTAAATTATATATATATTAAATATTTTCTTAAATTAAATTTTAAACTATTTAAAAAATATATATTTTTAAAACTAAATAAAATCATAAGTTGAAATTTTAAATATACATTTAAAACAATATATTAACATATAATTTGAAACTTTAAAGCATATAAAATAAATTATTTTCCAAATATAAATTTTATTTAAAATCATTAAATGAAATTTTAAAATAAAATTTTAAAATCAAACATATTTTACTATTTAGAAAATAATTTAATACCGACCAATGGTGTCCGTGTGTAGTTTTCTACCTTATGGTCAAGCGATAGGGTATACATAATTTTTACCCCAAAATAGTTAAATTTTATGAGTATATATCATTTCAACACGTATCCCAAATCAATAATTTCCAAATCAATAAAATTGCTCGGGTTTACCATTTCAACCTATAACGATTTTCCCTAATCTATAAGATCATTTGGGTATGTATCATTTCAACCCATAGTGATAATAGGGATATAAACATCCAATCATCCAAAATATCAACAAATAAACATCCATCACAATCAACATCCAAATCAGCCAATAAATCACAACAATTAACTAGTTATCATTATCAGGTATTTAACAAACAGTTTGAATTTGATATTAATTTAAATGAAAATTTAATTAAAATTAAATCTAAGTGACAATTTAAATTACTAAACAGTAATTAATAAATTTCTTATCACATCATATACTAAATTCAACTAACATAAGAAATTTTAGTATTTGTGAGTGGGATAAATCACTCACCTTTGATTTACCGTCGATTTAAAATCCAAATAAAACCCAAAAATTCTACAATCTCCAAATCCAACCAACCTAGTTCTGTGTTGTCCAAAATTTCGATATGACTGCAACTGAAGAAACCGCGTCCAAATCCGAGTTCATATGCAAAAATTATTAAGGTTGGAAGTTTCCTGATCAAATTTGCAAATATAAAAATTACAGGGACTTTTTTGCAAAATTACCCTCTGGCTAGATCTGGTCAATGCCGAGACCACCATCGCCTAGTCAATTTTGACCACGATTTTTCGTCACCTCAAAGCTCTGTTTGCCACGAGACCACTTGCATCTTAAAGCTATCGACCTCCTCCACGCAACTGAACTACCGACATCTCATATAGACGCCCCAATCGCCGCTAATCGATGGCCAAAGTTACAGCGATGATCAACTTCCAATTCAGATCAGCCACACCTTTGCTCCATCCTAGAAATTGAAACTAGATCCGGAATATACTCAACCAGCTCTACAATACCCAAATGTCGATTTCGGCAGTTGATGCTCCAATCAAAAAACCCCAAATTGCCCCCCATTTGACTTCGCCGCCAGCACCTTTGACCATGATTTTCGGTTGATACGAGCACTGTATACCAAAACGAACACCACTTACTGCTTTTATTCATCGAGAGCTTCGAAACATTATTTAATTTTCTATGGTTTAAGGAGTTTGAATTTCAATTTGATTTTGTATTTGGGAATTAGGGTTTCGATTAGAATTGAAATTAGGGTTTCTGGCATTGGGAAGGACGAATGAGAAAATGAGAAGTACATACAAAAATTGGAATTGGCTTCTAGGATTTTAGAAAGAAAATCTTTTTATATAGACAGAGATAGATAAGAATGAATGGACAGATTGAATTGGGTCGAAACGCTAACAACGACCCGAAAAGTCCATTTCGTTTCCGAAATGAAAGCAGGTCATCCAATATATTGAAATATAGGTTTTTGATATTTTTAAACTCAATGGAACTAGTTTCAAACCCTAATTCCATTGTATATAGAAATTAGCTTTTAAAATCAAATTATATTCATATAATTTCTATTAATTGATTTCTACGTGTTTCGATCCCGCACGATCAAACCATAAGTCTGAACGCTATGAAATTTGAAATCCTACAATAATTCACTGTTACGAACTTGATGAAACTAGTTGAATTCCTATAATAATTCACTATTACGGACTTGATGAAACTAGTTTCATTAGAATCCAAGACAGTAGCCAAAATGACTATTTTCACGTTAATAAAATAAATTATTAATTTAAATTGGTTTAATCACTTTTAAATTCAAATTTTAAAGCTAGCAATTTCATAATTATTAATTAACCAGGAATTTATAATATTTTAAAATGAAATTTCCATGTTAAATCCAATATGTAACTATTGCATAAATTTCAACGTTCAATTACAACTGAAACAAATCCATTCGTTGTAAATTATATCCTAAACAACTTCTTTTATTTTGATTCTCGTTCTTATTATTGAATCAACTATTACCTTATGAATATAATTATCATTAGTTTACATTTCATTACATTCATATTCTATAGTTATCATGTTATACCTTATTAATTATAATATTTCAATTTCATTAGTTCCATTAATTACTAATTTAATTCCTTATTTATAAATATAACCAACTTAACTTTACATTATTTCAATTGATTGAAATTACACTAAAATAGTTGTCAATAACATTCAAACAATAAAATTAAATTATATTCTAATTATTTTTCTCATTAATAAATCATGAAATTTAATTTCTCTCAATATTAAATTCCAAAATCTTATTAAATTTAGTAGTTTTAATTTTCAAAAATACGGGTCGTTACACTCTCCCCCACTCAAAACTTTTCGTCCTCGAAAAAGAACAAGAAGGAATTAAGAAACTTGATATATTTTATTCAAAATAGTCAATTTATAAAAAAAAAATTTACATAATTTAGTTCAATAAGAATTTGAAATAACTCAACTTTCGTAAAATTTTCTAAGTCCTAAATTTACGAAAAATTTCGACAGAGTCTCCTTTGCACGATTAGGTCTGGGAAAGTAATAATATCAATAATTTCAATATATACGAGTACATACGCACGTCCAGGTGGGCCTGCATTTAATCATAACATGCATGCATTTTTAGTTGTACCCATGGCAGTAGATTTAATAGTAGCATCCCCATATTTGAACTCTGCCTAGGAAGAAGCGGCTATTTTTTTGTTCAGACTGCAATAACTTCTTCATAATAACTCGGAATCAAGCGAGACTTCGACCAATGAACTCCCATCTAAATTATAGACAATAAGGAACAATTAGATACTTCATCTTATGAACGTATACCATAGTTCTCCATGGTGACTAACGGTTGTACTTAGAAAATAACATGCTACATCCCCGTATTTGAACTTCGCCTAGGCATAAACTGCTATTTTTTTGTTCATACCGCAATAACTTATTCATAGTAACCCATAATCGGGTGAAACTACGATCGATGAAATCCTACCCAAATTACAGACAATATAGAACACTCGGATACTTCAGCTTATGAACGTATATCGTAGTTCTCTATGGTGATTAACAATTGTACTTAGAAAATAACATGCTATATCCTCACTTCAACGCACACTGTAGTTCTCCATGGTGACTAATAGTTGTGCTTAGAAAATAACAGGCTGCATCCTCATATTTGAACTTGCTTAGGCAAAAGCTGCTATTTTTTTCTATATACTGCAATAGCTTCTTCATACTAACTCGGAATTAGGAAGAACATCGACCGATGAACTCCCACCTAAATTACGGACAATATGGTACACTCGAATACTTCATCTTGTGAATGCACATTATAGTTCTTCATGGTGACTAACAGCTGTACTTAGAAAATAACAGGCTATATCCCCATATGTGAATATTACTTCTCTACAAGATGTAAAAGGGTATATTTGGAATTTCAAAAAGACACTGAGTAGATTTATTCAATGAATTCTCTTTATTAGTAGTAAAGATAAAGGAAGAATCCGCCATCAACTTGAAGTGTTATCATAGGCTTCTTTTCATCCCACAACTTGATTTTTAGAAAATATTGGGGTGCAGCTTATGATATTTTCATCTGCCTATAAGCACTCTTTTCTAGGCAGATATGTGATCTAACCTGATAATTTTCATTACATTAATTAATCTCACATAATGCAAATATCGATAACTAGATAATGCATTTAATGCCTCGAGGTAAAAAGGAAAAAGACGACTAAAAGCCTTCTAATATTAGTTTCTTTATAATTTTGTAGTATATCACTGATTTGTGCTACCTAGAAAGCAGTGGATTTAAGTGGGATTTGTTGTTCAAAAATCCCTTCATCATTTAAACATCTTTCGGGATGATAAAGTTTGGCATCTTCACCTCATGAAAATTTGATTCTACCTGTAGAATATAGTGGCAATTTATCAGGTCACCTTTTTTCACATCATGTCCATCACGCAATGTATTATCTGAAAAATAACACTTCACATCCTATAATATTTTACATGATATATTCAATTTTGTTATGTACAAAATAATATGAAAAAACTTGTTATTTTAATTAGATAGCTCTTTAGTAATGTCCACCATTAAATTGAGTTATCTTAGATTTGTTCTAGTTTTGTGAGAAAGTGCTCTAAATGCTTATCATGCAAACTTATCAATAACTGTACCTTCTAAAATAGTTATGTACTTTTTGATATCTCTTATGGAATATATAAAAGCTTCCATTCTAACCTGGTTGTTTCATTCATTTTCAACTTTTTCGTATTTTCGCAAATTTTACCTCAACATGACTTAGACTCATAGCATACTGAAAAGATTCTGAAGATGATGAAGCATAGTTGACTTCATAAATGTAAAGCTAGTTCTGATGTATTTGATGTGAACTTAATGTCCAGCAACAAATTAATGCGTTGCGAAAAAAGTACTCATAAGCATTCGCAAGTCTTAACCATAATATATTTGTTTAATAAGAAAAAATACACATTTGCGGCTCTTCTCACTTACCATGGAAAGATTTGGCTTCTTAGAATAGTAAAAAAATTAACTAAAAAGTAGAAACATATAACATATATAAATATCTCAACACTAACTTCACATTTTTTTAACATTTGCAACAGTCTTCGTAAACCATGCCCTGGTAAGTACGGAGCAATAGTTATTGTTCTATCGTAGTAGCTTTTCGCCTAAGATAACTTGAAAATGGATGAGTGCAAAAAATGAGGTTGGAAATGAAATCAAGTTATCGTGGAATGAACAATTGTATATTGAATCTATGAACAATTACACACTCACACACACACACACACACACACACACATATAGCAGTTAATCAAAGTAATGATGTATTATAGCTTAGGAAGGATCAAAATATAGTGACAATATATTTTAAACATGTTTAAACACTTTTAAACATCTAAATTTCGAAAAGAGACAAATATGAGAATTTTTCTGTGTTAAAATTTCTTTGAAATGAAAGAAGATTTATTAAAATTGGACAATATAATCAAAAGTTATGATGATATTCCTTGAGCACTTTCAAATAAAAGTTTCTAAACTTTAAGGTACAACAAACCTTCTGTAATGGTTACCACATTCATTTGTGAACAAACTATTGTAGTAAAGTTAACAAGGTAGATTAACTACAGCAAGAAAAATGACAATGTATTAGTAAATGTGAACATACGCATTCAATTCAAAACATGATTATATTTGCAACTAAAAAAAGAATGCAAGCTGCATACCCTTTTTTTCCTATGCTTTAGGAAGATTCAATGCATTATACTGAATCGCAGGCCATGTAGTCCTGACCGACTATATTTTCTAACTCCTCCCCTACCTTTTAGCATACCAATTCATCTTTAATGTACTCAAAATATAACATAAGTTGCAAAAATATCAACCAAATAATTTGCAAGTGTCAGGGTTTAAATCAAAACATTCGACAATCCATAATAACTTCATTTTACACCTGATTGTTTGGTCGCATTTTACTTGGCATTTCTCCAGCTAATACTATTACTGCAGCCAATATATTTTTTCAATACATGTTTGGTCATTTGAAAATCACATATATTTGCTAATTAGAAGAAATTTATTTAAGGGAATAGTCCTATAAATTAGGAGCAGTTGAAAGATGAAAACAACTAAAATATCAGTCATTTAGGAACCCATTTACTTGCAAGATTCTGACCTAAGAACGTGCATTTTTCATATAGTACAATCCAACTTTTGGAGAAACCTTAAACCTTCTAGGGATAATTTTTGAAATGAAACCGAGTATCAATAATTTTGTTAATGCTTCAATTAAATAAATAGCCTAAAACATAACCAATTTTTTTTAAAATTTAAAATGAACTGGAAAAGCGAAGTTTACATGCTATATTGCAAAATGTCAAATATAGTCTTTGTGAGATAGTCAGTGAACTAACAAAATTGTATTCGTAACAGAAATTAAAATTAGAACAAAACGTTTTTGAATAAACTGAAAAGGCATAACATAATTAAATCTAGGACATATAACTTCCTCAGTTTACTACTTATTTTTCTTAATGAATATCTCTCTTCTAACACATTCCTATTTCACTAACATAACAAACCATCGATGAAATCATTTCATAAATCCTTATTGCAAATTGAAGACTATCCATTATAATGCAAGAATAGAACATAGAGTGAAATAGAATTACCCAAAATAAATTGATTTCTAATTGTGTATCAGAAAAATAGATGTAACAACCCGTAATTTTCGATATTTAAATTTGTTATTTAATACGATTTTGGTAATTAAATATGAAAGAAAAAAAATTTATGAATTAATAATGGGGATGAAACGTAATAATGTTAATGCAAGTTAATAAATAACTAATTTAGTGCAATACCAATTAATTGAAACAATTGTAAGGTTATAATTGATTGTAAATAGTAAATTAGGAAATAAATTCAAAGTTATATTAATTGATGAAATAATACGTAATAAACTATAATTTGATAAAATCAATGATAGGTAAGTAATTCTAATATTTGTTAGTTGATAATAAAGTATGAATGTGATTGTTGATGTTGATTGAATGAAATTGACAATTGTTAATGTTATTTCAATCAATTGTAATGGTAAAGCTAATTAGGAATGTAATTGTAGAGCTTAAATTAGAAATAATTGTAAAGTTTAATAAGGAAGAAAATAAATGACCATATGAATGTAAATTCCAATTGATTGGAATAATAAATGTCAAAAAAAGAATAATATATGTTTCTTTACTAAATAAAAAACATATGTTTATTTATTTGAAATGCAGGTAGTTGAAAAATATATTACAGAAATAAGAAATTAATAACATTTGATTTGCATACAATATTTTTGTAAATACGTTAGATATAAAAAGGAATTGAATTGTCTCATTCATTTTTACCTTAGAAATCAATGACAATTAATGTGATTGGAATCTTTTAATTAAAAAGTGGGAAGACGTTAATTGTAAACATATACTGAAATAAATTGGGTGATTTATTTCCAATTAATTCAGTTCATGTTTCAAAATTTAATGCTAGTTTACTACATATATGTTTATACCTAAATTTAAACTTATGTTTTAGATCCAATTAGATTATTAAAATAAGACTATTTAGGTTTGAAACCTCATATATTATTAAATTAAATGTTAATAGGAGATGATAAAGGGAGTAAAATAGATTTACACTTGACTATTTTCTTTTCAATTAGACTTTATTATATCTTAATTGCAACATAACTTACCTTTTCATCTTCACTTTTCTAATTTACTCTTACATTCACTGCCTCCTTATGTGGATTATTTTCATACCTTTTAATTATGAATGTGAACTATAAGTGGCGATAAAAATATACATATATATTATACACCTGTTTATATTACCTTATTTATGCTATCATATTTTTGAATGCATGTTAATGCATTCCTTGTGAAACATTCAATCGAAATGTTAACATGTTTGTTTAATTCCCAATCCAATCACAAAGAGGGAGAAATGAAAATTTCTTAATGCTGTATATTATTTTAATTTATGACACAAATTTTTGTAGAGAATTTATTTTCATTTATTGTGTGTTAATTAAATCTTTAAAGGATGTTAATTTTGGTATGCTTAGGGTTAACAAAATTAATTAAGTGAACGATTGTTTTTGAAATTTGAATTCTAAAAGTTTGTTTACAGTATAGAGTTGGTCAATTCATTCCCTTTCTAATTAATAATTGCAGCATTCTTTTCATTATTTCTCCATTGTTCCATTACTCCATTCCATTTACATTGTCCGAAGCTTTTCTATTTTGCAAACATGATATACTTTTCATATTTTTAGTTCTTTCTTTTACCAATTTTTAGTACCTGCTACTTATAAAAAGGCTGTTCATATTTACTATATTTCAATACCAAGTTTGTTCATATTTACTTCTTTTTTCGTTCATTTTCCAACTTTATTTTACTGAAACGTCATTTCATTTATTTCTTATAAATAGCGGCCTCTCTTTTCAAATCTCTTTGGCCCTAAATCTAACTCAAACATTATAAATAGGATATGATGCAAATGAAACCCCAGCCTCCATTCTAATCTTCTTTTTTTATTTTTATTTTTTTCTTCAGATCTCCTTATTATCTCTCATTTTAATTTTTCCTTCTTGTTCAAATATTCTTCTTCTTCAAATTTTATTCTATTTCAAACTTTCTTCTTTCTTTTCAAATCTTGATCTTCTCTTCCATTTTCAGTTCTTCTTATATTAATCCTTCTCTTTTTCAACTCTTCTTTTTCAAATCTTTTTTTTCAAACCTTTTAAAAATACATACATACATATATACATTAATATAATAAGGAGGAAAATTAAAGTAAATCAAAATAAAAGAAAAATTGCAAGACAAAACTAGCAATCAAGAAGGAAACTAAGGAAACATAGAGTGGAGCTATTGATTTGAAGTCTATTATTTTTAGATTCCTATAAAGGTGAGTGTTTTAACCCACTCACAACTTCTAAAATTTCTTATGTTTGTTAAATTGATTTATGATGTGATTAGAAATTTATTTATGACTGTTTGGTATATTTTAAATCATCATCTCAGTTTATTTGAATTTATTTGGACAAACAGTTATTTAATTTATTATTGAATATAAACTCCCAGCAAATACCTATTATTTATTATCTGTTCTATATTGATGTTATCGATTGAATTGGAAGATGATTATGATAAATGTTTGATGATTGATATTGGATGAATAGATGTTATATTGTTATAAACTGCAAGTTGCTATGAATTTTTATTTCATTCGGGATTGCGGTTTGAAATGATATATAACCATATTTATATTTTAAATTACGGATTGAAATGATAAATATACGTATCACTTGACCATAGGATAGAAAATTTTATACAGACACCGTAGTCTATATATATAAATATTTGAAATGATTTTGTAAAGAAATATATGGTTTTAGATAAATATTGATTTTAGATATTATATAAATGTTATTTTATCCTTGATTTTAAGCTATGTATAATTTGTTTTATTATAGAATAAGCTTAATAATAAGTTTGATTTTTATTGAAGATAATATGGTTAAGTATTTGAGTTATATTTTAATATAGAGTTATAATGATTTGAATAAAATTAAGGTTGGAATATAAATTGAGAATTTATTTGAAATTGAATTTGTTTAAGAATTAAACGCAAATAAGTTTGATGTGAAATTTATTAAATTTGAAATTTTAGAAGGTATGATTTTATAACTTGATTTTGGTTTAACGTGAATTAAATGAATATTTCAAGTATAAATAAATTGAAGGAAATATTTAATTATATGAAATTTGAGTTTTATTTAAATGATAATGGATTTATTAAGTAAAATATTTTGAAACTAATTAATATAAATTTGAATTGTTGAATCGTAATTACCAAACTTAGTTTTGAAATTGTTGAATACTTAAGGTTTGAAATATGTTGAATTTGAAATGGCTTATTTTGTGGATCAAGTCTGTTTTGAAATCGATCAAATTTGTAATAGTTTATTTGGAAACTGAATCGAATTGAAATTTATGATTTGAGAGTTAGTTAAATATAAAATGTAGAAATTCAAGTTGTTTTGGAATTGATTTGTGAAATTGAAGAAGCTATTGTATTATATAAAGTATTTTAAAATTTTAAACCATTTAAGTGGTGGAAGTTATGTTTCAAAGTTATGAATTTCAAAGTATTATGATTTGAAAGTGTTATATTTCAAGTGTTTTGATTTCGAAGCGTTATAACTTTGGAAGTGCTATGATTTTGGAAAAAGGATATATTTGAAATAAAAATGATATTATATTGGTTTGGGTTTTATAAAAATGATATCATATTGATTTGGATTTTGAAACGGAAATGATATCGTATTTATGTGGTTATGAAATAGATATTATATTTTGGTTTTGAAGTATAATTATTTTGAAATGACCGCAGTGTTATAATAACGTTTGGTTGTTAAAGAGACCGGGATCAGAAGTTGTCATACTCTCTGCCAACTTCGTAAACCACTGTAACAACTGTGTACGCGGTGGAGATTCCAGAATGAAGTAGGAAACGAAAGAAACAAATTGTCCATTTAAAGAAATGAAGTTGAATCCACAGATCTGGTTTTAATATATTAGCCTACATTAAAAAAATGAAAGCACGAATCATTATGCTAAATTTATGGCCATTCATAAAATAAAACTGAATGTAGTGTTTGTTGACCAAAAAAATATTGCCACGTTTAAAAAGACAGCAAACTTGGGTAAGTATACAATATTGCTCAAATTTTGATAATATTTAAATGGGAAAAGTATCACCCATAGCTAACAAAAGCTAGCATTTAATAATCAAACGTACATTCATCTAATTTATACTTTCTCTCCTTATTTGTGTTGTTCCTTAAAGATGGTAAAACTATTGGATATTAGTTAAACATAAAGCCTTATAAAATGAAAAATGGTAAAAAGAAAATAAAGGAGGAAACGAAAGAAACAATTTGTCCATTTAATTTAGGAAAACAATCCTTTTGGGTGGGACCATGAATTTAATATAGAAAAGGCTTGTTTGGCAACTTAATTAATTAATATACTGTTATTAAGAAAAAGAAATACTATAAACCCATTTAGTCTCAAAAGTAATTAGCAAAATATAGGTCACGCAAAAGTTGATTCATGTAAGTAATAATGTAAAATCAAAATCAATTTCCACTAGGATTATCAACTAACAATTCATATCTAAAATTTATATAAACCAAATACCTAATTAATAATTGTAAAATACTTTTATTACCTTTCAGTTACATAAATACATTTGGTTAACGTCTTGGAAACATTATGCTAATTAAAAAAATTATAAGAGAATATGTATATATACGATACTAATTATGAAACAAAAGTTACGGGCAAACTAATTATTGCACACTAATCATAAGAAAATATGCAACATATTGTCTTACCCTTCAATATCTATTAACCCAAATCAAAAACTGTACAAAATATATTCCCAAAGGTATTATATATTCAAATCATATTATACCATTGCATTTAAACATTTAAGCATATAATTTAAAGGTATCATCAAGTAATAATAAAAGATTCTACCTACTTATACTGAGGAAAACGGTCCATTTAATGAGAAAAACAATCCTAGGTGGACCATACATCTGATAGAAAAGATTATCAGTAGTACAGAAAACAATAAATCTGCATAAAAAAGTATTAACCAAGTTATATCAAAATTATTGCATGAAAAAATTAATGCAATAAAAGGTCAAAATAATGATGTTATCAACTATGTTTGTTGGTAAGAAATATTGTTATATTTCCCTGACTGCAATCTAAGTGTCATTTTTGCGTCTTTAATTTTTTTTAGCCATATGTACCGAAGTTGGATAGGAAATAACTAAATTACAAATTTACTATAAGAGGAAACCAATTTTTCATGCTTTGATTTCCACATTTAGCAAGTAGAGAGTTTTTATTGCTTTACATAATTATAATTTCAATAGCGTGCACAAGTACTAAACAAAATAAACCATCTTTGACAAACTTGTTAGTTATTTCTCTAAACCTATGAGGTTTATTTTACCACATCACAAAGGGGATTATGTATTCTTACACAAGTAGTAATGAAATAAATTCATTCATTTCTTTTATATGTCGTAAGATCTTAATCCAAGTTCAAAGTTTCCCATCATCCAATCCAAGTAACAAACCCACAGTTAAATTAAAATATAAACGACCATGTATTTAGTATCTCAAATATAAAATGAAGAAAAAAATAGTTCAAATTCTATCAAAAAAGGAAGCATGGTTATATTTACAATCTAAATTTGAAGATGTTGAGGAGTAATAGTATGAAGCCCATGCCAATGGCATGGCTTCAAGTTTTGTTTCCTATACAATATTTGTAGTGGTCCTGACTCGGCCTTTGAAATATATATTTAAGCTATTTAATTTTTATGTTACTCACAGTATTTCCAGAAGAAAGAACAGAGCCCTTTTCATGTTGACATAGGCTTTGAATTTGCTTGCTGAAATCATTTCTTAAATCTTCTTGTTTGTATTGTTGGATTGTTGTTTAAACTGAATTATTGTTTAAGTTTGAATTTTGTTTGAGCTTTGAGATGATGGTTTACTTCAGATTTTTAGCTTTGAATGAACGAATTGAAATGAAGATTGATATATATGAAGAAAGTGTACAGGGAGTATAATTTTATTTGTACAATGTAACAAACGGAAATTTTCGACTTTCGAAAATTCAACATCGATACTCACTTTATCGACTGCCGAGAAATCGAAGGCCAAAAACCCGAAATGTTATGGGTTTTAAAAAAAGAATTTAAGAAAAGAAAAAGAGAGAAAAAGATAGAAAATTTAGATAGGGAAAGATAGAAAAGAGAGAGTAGAAAACAGAAAAGAAAATAGAGAAAATAGAGAATAGAACAAAATAGAAAATAGGACGGAATAGAAAACAAGAACAACATCAGAATCTCACAATTCGCAACGGAACAACATATAATAATAAATGAATAATCTTTAAACAAAGAACTATCAGCTATTACATTACATTTCATTTCATTACATCATATCATATCATCAGAGTGTACAACATCATACAACAACAAACAGTGCAGCGGAAAAAGAAATACTATATAAGTAATACGCCATGCCATCCATCTTGCCTCCAGCAACTCCAGAATATCCAGAATATCCTGATAAACCTAACTCTTAACTGCCCGTGTGGAAATTGGTGGGAACCCAGAGTTTAGGAAGGAAAACAATAAACTCCAAGTCAGTCATGTGACTGGTGCGAGAACTCAAAACAGTTTATTTATCTTTAAAATCAAAATAGAGAAATATTTTTAAATTCAATTCGCAATGCTTTTAAAAATGAGACTACCATAAGGCCTCCCGCACACACACACAATGCAAACGCAGAATCGGAGGAGATTTCTCCTTATGATAGCCAAAGATACTTGATATGCATTTAAAATAACATTTGATATTATTACTAGTGCATAGTGTAGAAGAAATTCATTTCGAAAGTAGAATATAAATCTTAGCCAACATAGACATTTCGAACTATGCCTACTATAGCTACCATCCAAACAGTGGTGACCACCATAAGTGAATGGCAGGTTCTACAACTAATACCGTACAAGTTTCGTATTGGGAATTGGATTTCCAACAAATGGTCAGGCCAAGGAACTTCCCATTGCCACATGAGAATGCCTCTGGAAAGACATCCCCGAGAACCAAACCGGAACTCTTCCAACACAAGGCCGGGTTACCCCTAACTGGGTAACTACTGACACGAGCACGCCATTCCCCGATCGTAAACGACCTTTCTCACGGGATCCCGAAAACCAACAACCACAAAGTAATAAATTCGTAGTAACCACATAGGTTAAATATCTGGGCTCCATACCATGATACCACCTCTATCCAGAAGGAAATGTACATACCCTAAAGGGAGCTACCCCTCATAACCTTGCCGCATCTTTCCTGTTTTGACCATTTCTGGGGTGTGAGGTTCGACGAAGTCACGTCCACAAAAACATACTTTATACAAAAGCCATGCTTTGGGTCAACAAATGATCAACACAATGATCACCAAGATAGACGATCAAATAAACGATCCTATCACAATAATCAACACAATGATCATTTCAGCATCACTCAGCATATCACATTACTAAATTGGGAATATATCGCTGATAACATTCAACTACATAACCTCTGAGCTCGTACGTCTCAGAGAAGGGTGTTAAGCTAAAAGAATAAATTCTCCGCCACCAACAGAAATATATTTGAATGAAATCGGCTTTATATCTCAACTTGTAATGTCAGACACACAATCCATACAAGTCTGTTCCGGGCTCGAACAGAACCGAAGGCACTTACAAAGAAGTCCTTGCAATCCGGATATTCACAATCCTGATCGGATTTCCCATCACTTAGGGAGTCTCTACACCGTTGCAACTCAGTGCAGAGACAATCGATAGGTCATCCTATCGCTCTCGCAAATACCGGGTCTTCAACACCGATCTTCAATGCAATTCACAACGACGTATCACATATTCGGAATGGGTTATACGACCCCATGGTCCTTTCCCGGTTAACCAGAATAGTGAGCGCTTATTAAAAAATAAGTGTAGCATTCACATTCAAACAAATCATATCAATTACCCATTCAAAGGGAAATATTGATAGTCGGTTATTGAACTATCACTGGATATGCACACATCACCAGTTTCCAAATAATTTTCCAAATTATTTATTTTCCAAAATATCTTCACTAGATATATAATTTCAATACTTCAAAAATAAATCAATATTTATTTTTAAACAAATTTCACTTTCTTTTATAAATTTCTTAGTGAATTTACATTTCACAATATCTATTGATATACGTTTTCAATTATCCATTTTCAATTTATCTTCAAAAAGATAAATTCTAAATATCACTTCATATTGGAAAACAATTCCATACTTATTTAATAAGTAATTCACAAATTTTATTTATTTTCAACACTTAGAAAATATTCCATATACTTAAATCGAAATTAAGTATATATTTCATTCTTTAAGGAAATCATTCACTTAAACATATTTATTTGGGCCAAAACGAATGTTGCGTAAAACATCGTTACGACAACCCAAAATCACTAGTATAGGGATTCTAAATTAAAATAGATATATAAATCTCAATACTATACAAAACATTTCCTTTCCGAAATCATTTACTATAACAACAGTGTTATAGTCCACCATTTCCTTTTATTTCTCGAAAACGTCTATTCCAACAATCAATGTTGAAATCTATGGTTTCGAATCTCAACACATTTTAAAACATCGTTATATCGTTTTAATTCTATTTGAAATATCACATTCAAAACAATTTCTTTAACATCTTATTCACTATTCAAAAACGTGAATATACTTCATTAACAATTTCATCTTTTTATTCATTTTATTTTAAAGTATTATTCACAGTCAAAAACGTGAATATAACTCCATAAATAAATCATAACAATTTACTTATCAAAATAAGTCGTTTGTGAATTTATAAAACAACGTTTATAAATTCCATTTCTATTTATTTATAAAAACTTCCTTTTTATAATTTCCATATTAACCTATTCCAGTTTATAACTAAATTATAAACTAAACGTTCATATTATAAGTTAAATACTTATAAAACGATTATTTTACAAAATCGTTCTTTTTAAAGACTTTCCAATTTATAAATCTTATAACTTATAAGATCCATTTATTTAACCAATCTATTCTTCAAATAATTTCACCAAATTTATAAATCTTACTATTTATAAATTTCTTTTATAACTTCACAGTTTATAATTCCATAAATTTCATTCATTTATGAAATTCATTTCCACTTCATTCAAACACTTATAAAAACTCGTTTTATAATGTCAACATTTCAATTTATAAATATCCATTTATAAATCTCTTAATATAAATCAATTTATATTACCCTTTTAAAACATATTTAATCTCCTTTATAATTTCACCATTTTTGATTCATAAAATAATTAAATTTTATAAATCCTATATTTAAACTTTTCACAATGAATTCTAAAATCCCGATTAAACTATTTTATAAAATCATTAGCATCATATTCTCAAAAATCAGTTTTTTTAACTATATTTCTCATAAATCATAATTTTTATAACTTTAAAAATTATAACGTTAATTTATTTAAAATGGATCTAATTCAAAACATATAGTATATTTTCAAAAATCACTTTATAAATCATTTTAAAATTTCAAATTTGGTCCAATGATGCTACACACCAAATAGTCAATCACGACAACAACGATATCATATATCAATATGAAAATCAATCAAATATCAAAATATCTAAAATCAAATAAAAACTGTTGAGGAATCCAGTTGGATCCCTCCAACCTGTTTTCCTGCATCCAAAAACATTAGCACAATACCAATTTCGCTCCAGTACGAAATTATCGCGGTATATGTTCTTATTAAATATTATCCGCTTAATAACGGCGCAATAGGGTCTCATCCGCTAAACAAATAAATGCGGGAAATCAATAACTCCAATATATACATATGCCAATATATATATATATTGCTACTATATATAATACCAATTTCACTGTTTATGAAATATTCGCGGTATATGTTTTTAATAAATAACATCCGCTTACTAACGGCGTATAATGTCTATTTTAACAATCAATAGATATCAATCAACATTCAAACATGCATTCAAATATTTTAAATCTAATTATTTAAAATAAAATCGAAACTGATTCGATTGAGTGAGAAGTTCTCACCTTGATTTCATTTTCGTTTTAGCGATTTATTTCGAATAAAATTAAACGGACGTTTAATTTTACCCAAAATTCTCACTAACTCCAAACGACTCCAAACCAACTCTATCGCATAGTGCTCGTTCATATGATTCCAACGCTTCTTGTTTCGCGCGTTTTCGACCTCGTATGAAAAAGTTATGAATTATTGAAGTTTGTACACGATTTTATAACTAAATTACAACATAACATATTATTTTCAACCTTCATCAATTATTGGCCTTAGGATCCATCCCCAAGCAAATCACAGCCCTCCATCCCTTCTTCTTCCCCCTCACGTAACCCTACAGGAAATAGCCGCACCATAGAACCCACTAGCACGACATTAGGGTTCATTCTTGCTCTCACATCATCAACTTTGAAGTCGATCAGAACGCGCCATGTCGAAGGCCTTCACCTCCCCTATGCACGGCCTGAAGGCCATAGAACTCGGCCCCCTCTCTCCCTATGAAAACGCGTGCGCAGCCCCCTAGGACGCGGCCCTGTAGCTTCCTCCACACGACTCCATATTCGATCATAACCGTTGAATCTCTAGCTCTCATCGCCCTCTTCAATTCTCTAGTTGAAACTTTAGCCTAATTGTCGACGGATTGAAAGATAAAAGAGAGGGGAGGGGAGAGTTTTCTGGCCATTCATGGGTTAGGGCCGGCTGCAGTTCAAAACTAGGGTTTTTTTCTTTTTTTTTTCTTTTTTTTGATGGTGGTGGTCTATTTATAGAGAACTGATCGACACTATTCACCCGGAAATTCCGAACTCCGATTTACGCGCCGAAACTGACGTACCTAGGGTTTATCCCGCGTTCCGGACACAATGGAACAGGTTTCGGAAGCTAATTCGGACATCTGTGCGAGTTATGGCTATAAACGCTCAATTTGAATTAAACCGATTTAAGCGATTTTCTAGGCGTTTTAATTCGTACCGGACAAACGGTAAATCCAATTGACTTGAAATTTGAAACCTTACAATAATATCACATTACGGATCCGATGAAACTAGTTTCGTCGAAATCCGAGACTTTTTGAAAAATGGCTATTTTAACTCGCCAAATTTAAATTAAAAATAATTCGATGCGTTTCGAGCTGCCACGATCAAACGATAACTCCGATTGACACGAAATTTGAAATCCGGTAATAACTAACTATTACGGATCCAATGGAACTGGTTTCGTTCAATTCTGAGACTGTTCAAAAATTGGCTATTTTCACTAGTCGATTTAAATATTAAAATATTCAATTTTCACAAATTAACTTTTAATTCGATTTTAAAAGTTCTAAAATATCGTTCTAACTTCAATATGATAAAATAAAATTTTACAAATCATTTTCAATCATATTTAACCCAAATTTCAATTATTTCCATAATTTAACATATTAAATTATCGATTTAATTATTCAATTAAATTCAATAATTCAAATTAAAATTTATTTGACTTATAAATTCACTTATTAATATTTAAAATTAATTAAATATTCAAATTTTAATTTCTAAAAATTCTGGGTCGTTACAATCTTCCCCACTTAAAAGAATTTCGTCCTCGAAATTAACAAGTAAGAAAAGTTACAGAATTTATTAACTTTTCTAAAATCCATAGTTAAACTTTTTATAATAACTTTACTAAGTTTCAAATCATACTTAGTTATCTTTTCAAAAATAACTACTATTGTTTAACTTTCAACTCCAAAATCAAAGTTAAAGTTTTCAAAACTTTTCTCAATTTTCTCAAATTTTTCTAACGCCTTAAATTTTCGGAAAAATTCGCCATAGTCTCCTTTGCGCGGCTCGATCCGAAAAAAAAATGATAGTATATATATCACAAATATACATCTCATCAAGTAATGAGGCATCCCGAAGGGAAAAAATGTAAAAGTACGGTATGTAATCCGAGATATGTACCTTATATTTTATTAGCAAGCATATACGGCTAATATAGCGCAAAAGCGAGCTCCAAATGTGAAGCAAACGCGATCCGCACCTACTAATCACTCAACAAACAACATGAGAACATGCATATATGTACATAGTATCAACATACATCATATAGCAACATAATTACTATATATGTTAACATAGCAACTGCAACTAAACAACAAATGCAATACATCAACCAACTATCATCCATAACCAAATCAATATTCATTTATATTCTCATTAATATTCAATGAATTAGGTTTTCAATTTCAAATCACATTTGATTCATTAACATTGGATTTTATCAACATTCATTCTCAATTTTAATTAGTTTGCATTCACTAATTAAATCCAATTCACGTTCAATTCTATTCAAATTTATTTACTTCTAATTTGAATTTAACTACATAGCTTTAAATTTCACTAATTCACTTTCATTAATACTTAATGAATTATATACAATCAACTAACAACCATATATCAACCAATGTTTATTCATTACAACCAAATTCCTTTGCTTACAATTGGTTTAATTTAATTGATTTTCATTCAATTATTCAACTTTCTAATAACATTAGATTTTAATGAATTACACTTATATTCATTATTTCATATCAACTTAATTCACATTTAATTGATTAATATTCAATCCATTCATTCAATTCAATTACAAAATTGAATTTCATTTATATAACTCAAGTTCACATCCATCACTTGGTTTTACTTAACTTAAATTCCCATTTTTATATTTACAACTCATATTCATAAATATATTCATTAGTTTCACTTCTTACACATATAAGTTTTATTTCACAATTGTAAATCACTTTAATTATAATTCAATTCTTTATAATTCATTTTACTTATACAATTATTCTCTTATTTAGATTATTCAAACAACTAAACAATCAACTTACATACACTTTAATAATTCTGAAAAATTATTCCTTTATATATAAAAATATAATCAAGGTAAAATTATTTCATTTACCCAATTTAAAACAATACTATGTCGAATTGTTCTATTCAAGTGTTTAGAAACCCCTTCGATTCAGTTTCGAAGCTGCGCCGACGAAGGTTCATATACCACTCAACAAACCAATCATCACAATATAAAACAATTTCATATTCACTAACAAATACGCTCTCATAGCTATTATTACACTCAAACTCAATCTAGAGTACTACTGACTCTATCTCTAATGAGTTATACCCAACAGAACCACGGTTGTCGCTTAACCATAAGCTCCGATACCAAATGTAAAGAGACGAGCTAGTGGTCACAACCGGTAGGCTTTTCAACCATCCCAGCCCCACCGTGGCTTACACTGGTACCCCAGACCTTGCTTTTACGGCCATCCTCTCGACTGTCTCAGGTTACACCTAACCAACCCCCTAAAAGAGGACGTGTGGGAGTAAGAGTCTCCCGTTCGCCACCTAACCGCGAAGCGAGAACCCCCCACTCACTTTATCGACTGCCGAGAAATCGAACGACGGAAAACCGAACACTGAGGGTTTTTAAGAAAAAGAATTTAGGAAAAGAGAAGAGAAAAAGATAGAAGATGGAGAGGAAAAGAATATAGAAACAGAAAGAAAACAGAATATTTTAAAATAGAAGAAAAAGAGAATAGAGGAAAATAGAAAAACAGAAGAAAATAGGACGGAACAGAAAACAAGAGCAACATCAGAATCTCACAATTCGCAGCGGAACAACATATAATAATAAATGAATAATCTTTAAACAAAGAACTATCAGTTATTACATTACATTTCATTTCATTACATCATATCATATCATCAGAGTGTACAACATCATACAACAACAAACAGTGCAGCGGAAAAAGAAATACTATATAAGTAATACGCCATGCCATCCATCTTGCCTCCAGCAACTCCAGAATATCCAGAATATCCTGATAAACCTAACTCTTAACTGCCCGTGTGGAAATTGGTGGGCACCCAGAGTTTAGGAAGGAAAACAATAAACTCCAAGTCAGTCATGTGACTGGTGCGAGAACTCAAAACAGTTTATTTATCTTTAAAATCAAAATAGAGGAATATTTTTAAATTCAATTCGCAATGCTTTTAAAAACGAGACTACCATAAGGCCTCCCGCACACACACACAATGCAAACGCAGAATCGGAGGAGATTTCTCCTTATGATAGCCAAAGATGCTTGATACGCATTTAAAATAACATTTGATATTATTACTAGTGCATAGTGTAGAAGAAATTCATTTCGAAAGTAGAATATAAATCTTAGCCAACATAGACATTTCGAACTATGCCTACTATAGCTACCATCCAAACAGTGGTGACCACCATAAGTGAATGGCAGGTTCTACAACTAATACCGTACAAGTTTCGTATTGGGAATTGGATTTCCAACAAATGGTCAGGCCAAGGAACTTCCCATTGCCACATGAGAATGCCTCTGGAAAGACATCCCCGAGAACCAAACCGGAACTCTGCCAACACAAGGCCGGGTTACCCCTAACTGGGTAACTACTGACACGAGCACGCCATTCCCCGATCGTAAACGACCTTTCTCACGGGATCCCGAAAACCAACAACCACAAAGTAATAAATTCGTAGTAACCACATAGGTTAAATATCTGGGCTCCATACCATGATACCACCTCTATCCAGAAGGAAATGTACATACCCTAAAGGGAGCTACCCCTCATAACCTTGCCGCATCTTTCCTGTTTTAACCATTTCCGGGGTGTGAGGTTCGACGAAGTCACGTCCACAAAAACATACTTTATACAAAAGCCATGCTTTGGGTCAACAAATGATCAACACAATGATCACCAAGATAGACGATCAAATAAACGATCATATCACAATAATCAACACAATGATCATTTCAGCATCACTCAGCATATCACATTACCAAATTGGGAATATATCGCTGATAACATTCAACTACATAACCTCTGAGCTTGTACGTCTCAGAGAAGGGTGTTAAGCTAAAAGAATAAATTCTCCGCCACCAACAGAAATATATTTGAATGAAATCGGCTTTATATCTCAACTTGTAATGTCAGACACACAATCCATACAAGTCTGTTCCGGGCTCGAACAGAACCGAAGGCACTTACAAAGAAGTCCTTGCAATCCGGATATTCACAATCCTGATCGGATTTCCCATCACTTAGGGAGTCTCTACACCGTTGCAACTCAGTGCAGAGACAATCGATAGGTCATCCTATCGCTCTCGCAAATACCGGGTCTTCAACACCGATCTTCAATGCAATTCACAACGACGTATCACATATTCGGAATGGGTTATACGACCCCATGGTCCTTTCCCGGTTAACCCGAATAGTGGGCGCTTATTCAAAAATAAGTGTAGCATTCACATTCAAACAAATCATATCAATTACCCATTCAAAGGGAAATATTGATAGTCGGTTATTGAACTATCACTGGATATGCACACATCACCAGTTTCCAAATAATTTTCCAAATTATTTATTTTCCAAAATATCTTCACTAGATATATAATTTCAATACTTCAAAAATAAATCAATATTTATTTTTAAACAAATTTCACTTTCTTTTATAAATTTCTTAGTGAATTTACATTTCACAATATCTATTGATATACGTTTTCAATTATCCATTTTCAATTTATCTTCAAAAAGATAAATTCTAAATATCACTTCATATTGGAAAACAATTCCATACTTATTTAATAAGTAATTCACAAATTTTATTTATTTTCAACACTTAGAAAATATTCAATATACTTAAATCGAAATTAAGTATATATTTCATTCTTTAAGGAAATCATTCACTTAAACATATTTATTTGGGCCAAAACGAATGTTGCGTAAAACATCGTTACGACAACCCAAAATCACTAGTATAGGGATTCTAAATTAAAATAGATATATAAATCCCAATACTATACAAAACATTTCCTTTCGGAAATCATTTACTATAACAACAGTGTTATAGTCCACCATTTCCTTTTATTTCTCGAAAACGTCTATTCCAACAATCAATGTTGAAATCTATGGTTTCGAATCTCAACACATTTTAAAACATCGTTATATCATTTTAATTCTATTTGAAATATCACATTCAAAACAATTTCTTTAACATCTTATTCACTATTCAAGAACGTGAATATACTTCATTAACAATTTCATCTTTTTATTCATTTTATTTTAAAGTATTATTCACAGTCCAAAACGTGAATATAACTCCATAAATAAATCATAACAATTTGCTTATCAAAATAAGTCGTTTGTGAATTTATAAAACAACGTTTATAAATTCCATTTCTATTTATTTATAAAAACTTCCTTTTTATAATTTCCATATTAACCTATTCCAGTTTATAACTAAATTATAAACTAAACGTTCATATTATAAGTTAAATACTTATAAAACGATTATTTTACAAAATCGTTCTTTTTAAAGACTTTCCAATTTATAAATCTTATAACTTATAAGATCCATTTATTTAACCAATCTATTCTTCAAATAATTTCACCAAATTTATAAATCTTACTATTTATAAATTTCTTTTATAACTTCACAGTTTATAATTCCATAAATTTCATTCATTTATGAAATTCATTTCCACTTCATTCAAACACTTATAAAAACTCGTTTTATAATGTCAACATTTCAATTTATAAATATCCATTTATAAATCTTTTAATATAAATCAATTTATATTACCCTTTTAAAACATATTTAATCTCCTTTGTAATTTCACCATTTTTGATTCATAAAATAATTAAATTTTATAAATCCTATATTTAAACTTTTCACAATGAATTCTAAAATCCCGATTAAACTATTTTATAAAATCATTAGCATCATATTCTCAAAAATCAGTTTTTTTAACTATATTTCTCATAAATCATAATTTTTATAACTTTAAAAATTATAACGTTAATTTATTTAAAATGGATCTAATTCAAAACATATAGTATATTTTCAAAAATCACTTTATAAATCATTCTAAAATTCCAAATTTGGTCCAATGATGCTACACACCAAATAGTCAATCACGACAACAACGATATCATATATCAATATGAAAATCAATCAAATATCAAAATATCTGAAATCAAATAAAAACTGTTGAGGAATCCAGTTGGATCCCTCCAACCTGTTTTCCTGCATCCAAAAACATTAGCACAATACCAATTTCGCTCCAGTACGAAATTATCGCGGTATATGTTCTTATTAAATATTATCCGCTTAATAACGGCGCAATAGGGTCTCATCCGCTAAACAAATAAATGCGGGAAATCAATAACTCCAATATATACATATGCCAATATATATATATTGCTACTATATATAACACCAATTTCACTGTTTATGAAATATTCGTGGTATATGTTTTTAATAAATAACATCCGCTTACTAACGGCGTATAATGTCTATTTTAACAATCAATAGATATCAATCAACATTCAAACATGCATTCAAATATTTTAAATCTAACTATTTAAAATAAAATCGAAACTGATTCGATTGAGTGAGAAGTTCTCACCTTGATTTCATTTTCGTTTTAGCGATTTATTTCGAATAAAATTAAACGGACGTTTAATTTTATCCAAAATTCTCACTAACTCCAAATGACTCCAAACCAACTCCATCGCGTAGTGCTCGTTCATATGATTCCAACGCTTCTTGTTTCGCGCGTTTTCGACCTCATATGAAAAAGTTATGAATTATTGAAGTTTGTACACGATTTTATAACTAAATTACAACATAACATATTATTTTCAACCTTCATCAATTATTGGCCTTAGGATCCATCCCCAAGCAAATCACAGCCCTCCATCCCTTCTTCTTCCCCCTCACGTAACCCTACAGGAAATAGCCGCACCATAGAACCCACTAGCACGACATTAGGGTTCATTCTTGCTCTCACATCATCAACTTTGAAGTCGATCAGAACGCGCCATGTCGAAGGCCTTCACCTCCCCTATGCACGGCTTGAAGGCCATAGAACTCGGCCCCCTCTCTCCCTATGAAAACGCGTGCGCAGCCCCCTAGGACGCGGCCCTGTAGCTTCCTCCACACGACTCCATATTCGATCATAACCGTTGAATCTCTAGCTCTCATCGCCCTCTTCAATTCTCTAGTTGAAACTTTAGCCTAATTGTCGACGGATTGAAAGATAAAAGAGAGGGAAGGGGAGAGTTTTTTGGCCATTCATGGGTTAGGGCCGGCTGCAGTTCAAAACTAGGGTTTTTTTCTTTTTTTTTTATTTTTTTTGATGGTGGTGGTCTATTTATAGAGAACCGATCGACACTATTCACCCGGAAATTCCGAACTCCGATTTACACGCCGAAAATGACATACCTAGGGTTTATCCCGCGTTTCGGACACAATGGAACAGGTTTCGGAAGCTAATTCGGACAACTGTGCGAGTTATGGCTATAAACGCTCAATTTGAATTAAACCGATTTAAGCGATTTTCTAGGCGTTTTAATTCGTACCGGACAAACGGTAAATCCAATTGACTTGAAATTTGAAACCTTACAATAATATCACATTACGGATCTGATGAAACTGGTTTCGTCGAAATCCGAGACTTTTTGAAAAATGGCTATTTTAACTCGCCAAATTTAAATTAAAAATAATTCGTTGCGTTTCGAGCTGCCACGATCAAACGATAACTCCGATTGACACGAAATTTGAAATCCGGTAATAACTAACTATTACGGATCCAATGGAACTGGTTTCGTTCAATTCTGAGACTGTTCAAAAATTGGCTATTTTCACTAGTCGATTTAAATATTAAAATATTCAATTTTCACAAATTAACTTTTAATTCGATTTTAAAAGTTCTAAAATATCGTTCTAACTTCAATATGATAAAATAAAATTTTACAAATCATTTTCAATCATATTTAACCCAAATTTCAATTATTTCCATAATTTAACATATTAAATTATCGATTTAATTATTCAATTAAATTCAATAATTCAAATTAAAATTTATTTGACTTATAAATTCACTTATTAATATTTAAAATTAATTAAATATTCAAATTTTAATTTCTAAAAATTCTGGGTCGTTACATACAATATAGGACAAAGATTTTTTTTCTTTGTTTGATTAAACAAGATTGCGATTGAGAGATAAACTTTGTGTGCTAAGATATTTTGGAATTAATTACTTTGTCTTGTTTTATAAGCTTTACTTATCTTTTTTTCCTAGTCTACACTTATCTTTGTTCAAACTGGTATATACATACTGGTGTCTTCCTTTGTAAGCTTCATATACATGTTTATTTATTTCATATTTGAGCATATTTATATTTTATTTGTTGTTGTCTTGTTTCACTTTTTTTTCATATGTATACTTTATTTGTTTGTACATTGTATATGAATTTTACAGCAATACATATCTGTCTTGTTTTATGTTCATGTTTATTTTTTTCTTTTCTTGTTGCATAACTTGTTTTTATTTCTATGTTCTAAAGTTTAAATATCAACATTTAATTTATATTAATATATTTTTATAATTATAAAACTAACTACCCATAAACAAATATAAAAAATATTTTTACCCAAATCATTTTCTAAGTCTTTTATTCAAATTTTAAATACAAATTCAATATTCAAAATTTTAAAGTCAAACCCAAATTTACTCGTATATATACTTCAAATTCACAATAATTCAAAAATTTATCCAAAATTCACATTAATTATTAATTTAAATTTAAATCAAAAATTGGGATCGTTACAGTTCCCCCTTAAAGAAATTCGTCCCCGAAATTTGCCAGGCACGAAAATAACAAAGATAGATACACAAAGACAGAGAAACAGTTTTCCAAGTTAAACTGGATATCTATTCTGTATTTGGGTTACCAAATCAGAATATCGACAATATAAGAATAAACTCATTTAATATTACATAGGATACTCAGGTCACCAAATCTACGAAATATGCCAGGCACTGGATAGTTCGAAGGAATAACTAACCATATGTAGAATATATCGAACCACAGAGGATGGATAGATAGATATATGGATACAATTGCAAAACTTTTAGTTTAGAACTGAAGTATACCTATCAACCATAGCAACCAAAGCAACCAATTCATCCAAACAAACAATTCTGGCCTATTTGGAGTTTATATCCCATGAAATATGTCAAATCTTCTTCCTGGATCTATAAGGAACCATCGAATAATTGAAAAGAGATGCTGAACAAAAGAGATTGATAGATGGATTCAATCTTATACAATTTTTCAAACACTAGATATGGATTCCAAACTTAGTTCGGAATACACCAAATTATATACCAACTTGTCCCTCTTCGGACTTCAGTCTACACAAGAAATTACAATAGAATTTCAAATTTGGTTTTAAACGAAATCGTTTTACCGATTTAATTCAAATTTAGTCATATATTCTATTAATCAATTTAACTCAATTTAAAATTTCCAATCTATTTAAAATTTCAACTCCAAATTTCTAATTCACATTCATTAAAGTTTAAATCGAAAAAACTGATAAGAAAGCGATGTAGATACAAAGAATTTCCTACAACGATTCGTAGGGCCACCATCACACTGAAACTCCTTCTTGCAGCTGCCACGAAGCAATCAACAGAATTCTAGAAGACGAACCAAAGAAGATTGATAGAGAAAATTGTTTCCACTGTTACAGGATATCGACCATTTATAGTCGTACTCCCCTGTCCCCTATCTCGTTCTCTTCTTGCACTCATACTCACTATCAGTGAATAGTAAGAGAATTTACCGAGGCATTCGAACAGATATCTTAGGGATATACTCATTCTAGGGTATACTTCACCCTATCTCTAATGAGTTACTTAATGTGTTATACTCTTGAGTGAAAGTTTTAATCCTCGGCTCTGATACCAAATGTAGCGGTCCTAACTCGACCTTCGAAAATCGACACCAAATACAACGCTCATATTCAAATGCCGCGGACCCAAACGTCGAATCTGGTTCGTCGGAGCTTATAACACCATTAAGTACAACATAGTGGAAGAAATAAATATCAATATATATAACACTGATACAATGACAGATATAACATCAGATATGATACGATACAACAGAATGATACAATAGATATCAATACTATCAGAGATATAAGAAATAGCAGTGGAAAGAAAATAGATAACACCAGCAATGGATAGAATATCTCCAAAATAGAATGCATCTCCAAAACCAATGCTCCAATTCAAAGCTAGCTCGAACCAACATCACGTTTCCCCTAGATAAGCAAGTGTCGTCCTGATCCAAAGAGTGGACTAACTGCAGATAATCTACTAGACCTAACTATTTGAAAAACCCAACTCTAGACTGCCCGTGTGGAAAATTGTAGGCAACCAGAGTTTAGGAAAGGAACAATAAACTCCGAGTCAGTCATGAGACTGGTATGAGTAACAAAAATAGTTTACCTCCTAAAAACAGACAACAAAAGAATTTAAAATAAATTCGCAATGCTTTTTGGAAAATGAAACTACCATAAGGCCTCCCACCGCACACACCATGCAAACGTAGAATTGGAGGAGATTTCTCCTTATGATAGTCAAATATGCTTGATACGAGAAAATTTCTTTTCAATATTATTATTATAAGTGCACAGTGTAGAAAACATTTCGAAAGTATAATATAAATCTTAGCCAGCATAGACATTTCGAACTATGCCTACTATAGTTACCATCTAAACAGTGGTGACCACCATAAGTAAACAGCAGGTTTTACAACTAAAACCGTACAAGGCACGTATTGGATAAATGGATTTCTAACAAATGATCGGGCTAAGGAACTTCCCACTGTCCATGGGTACGCCTCTGGCGGGACATCCCGAGAACCTAACCGGATCTCTGCCAACACAAGGCCTGGTTACCTTTGTAACTAGGTAACTACTTCTCGAGCATGCCACCTTCCGGTCCTTTGGGACCTTTATCCGAGGCGCCTCTAAACCACAAAGCAAAAACCACACAGAAAATGAGATTGAAGCCCACCACATAGGTAAATATCTGGGCTCCATACCATGATACCACCCTTTACTAGAAGGGAATGACACACCCTAAAGGGCGCGACCCTCATAACCTTGCCGCATCTTTCCTGTTTCGACCATTTCCGGGGTGTGAGGTCCTGATGCAGTCTCGTCCACAAAGCTACGCTTCATACAGAAGCCATGCTCTGATCACAAATGATCAACAAATGATCATCACACACAGCAGCACGCAGTATGTCACACTACCAAATTGGGAATATATCACTGATAGATATCAACTACATAACCTATGAGCTCGTACGTCTCAGAGAAGGGTATTAAGCTAAGAGAATAAATTCTCCACCACCAAGCAAAAATGTATTTGATAGAGATCAGTTTAATATCTCAAAGTGTAATGTCAGACATACAACCATACAAGTCTGTCCTGGCTTCAAACAGAACCAAAGGCACTTCCGAAGAAGCCCTTGCAAATCCGGGTATTCACAATCCCGAACGGACTTCCCATCACTTAAGGAATCTCTATGCCGTAGCTACTCGGTCCAGAGACAATCGATAGGTTATCCCATCGTTCTCACAACTACCCAGTCTTCACCACCGGTGTTCAAATGATATCCATAACGATGTATCACTATTCGTAACGGGTTATGTGACACAAGGTCCTCTCCCGGCTAAACCGAATAATGAGCGTGATATTTAAAAACATATGGATATGGGATTTTAGTTAAGTCATAATTTATTACCCAAAACCCTTCTTCCAAATGGTTAAACAACTTACCATTTCAAATCCTTAAACAAAAAGATTTGTTTCACAAAGTTCCAGTTTCACAAAGATCCATTTATGGGTTTCAAAACAATTCCTATTCCAATTAGGAATAACTCATCCAATATTTAAGTTAAGATTTAACTTAAGGAATAACTCATCCAATCTTTAAGTTAAGATTTAACTTATAGCTTTCAAACCATTTCCATAACTTGGAAATTATTTTCATTTTAGACTTGAAATCCCTTTTAACACAAATTAGACATTCATTTCTTATGTGAAAACTTTTATTATTTGAAAACAAACAGTTTTCATTTCAGAAAAATCCAATTATATTTGCACGAGTTAAAGCCTTTGAATTTAAATCCAAATTCCCAAATCAATACATTAAAAATGGTTTAGCCCATATATAACTTGTATAGCATCTTTAATCTCTAGATTCAAATCATAGAATTCGGTTTCAAATTTTGAATTCAAATTTAAATCAAATTATTTAAATTTCAAAACGTTATCAAGTTATTTAAAAATAAATTTTATCTTTGAAATTTCATTTCAAAAGCTTTTCACATTTAACCTGATTCCATTTCAAAACCATTTGAATTCAAATTGTCTATTAAAAGATCATTTCAAAAATCTGTGACTTTATCGATTTCCTCGTGAAATCCATATTTATATGTGTATGGTGTGGTCCAGGGGTTTAACACAATAGTGCAACAACATCATCATCACAGATCAAAACACAGAAATGTAGTTGACAAGCGGTATAAATTATAACGCTTATCATTCATTCACGGATCACAGATTAATGACAAATGTATCACAAATAAATGAATAAATTACGCACAGCTCAATCTACAAACAAATTATCACAGATCAGATAGGACAATCAATTCAATACAATCATTCATAAGTAAGGTCAAGCATTCAATAATCGTTTACAAGCAGGATTAATTAATTGTTTAATCCTAATTAATTCAATTTATTTCCAATTAAATTAATTACTTGTGAATTAATTATCCAATTCTGATTTATTAATTACAAACCATTTGATATAAATTAATTTATCAAACACTTCAATTGATTATTCTTAAATGATAAATTTATTCTTAATTAATCACGTTAATCAAATTAACCTCTAAACCAATTACATAATTAATTAACCCCTTAATTTAAGAATTTAAACCTTTAATTACTTGCCATAAAGTAATTACACTTACTCCATTTCATAAATGATTATCATAAATTAATTAATCTAATTAATTGTTAAAATTAATCACATTTAACTAATTATCTAAATAATCTTAGTTAATGACCTTCATTAACTAATAACAATTCTTTAATTACTTTCTTAATTAATCTCTGATTATAAATTAATCTAAATCATTAATTTATAAATTAAATAAATAAGTCATTCCTTAATTTTCTTATTTATTTAATCATTTTTTTATACCTTAATTATCTCTAAGCTAATGCATTTCTATGTTAATGACTTCATTAACATTAAAGTGTATTTCAAACATTACACTTCTAAATTTAAATTCAAATTCCATTTTGAATTTAAGATTTAAAATGATTAACCATTTAAACATTAATCAAATTTGAATTCAATTTATAATACTTTAAAATAAATGTAAATAACATTTATCACTTATATAAAAATTTATATAAGAAAAGGTTTAAGCTAGATTGCTTAATTTTTTTTTAAAAAAAGAAAGCTTTAAAATATATGAATCATTTAACTTCAAAATTTTAAGTTAAACAAAATTTATTAACTTATCCATTCAATTATTAAAGAAAAGCCTGTATAAAAGGATTTTATAAAAATCAAATTTAAACATTTGTTTGAAAACTAATTTCATTCTTTTAAAATCTACTTTAAGTTTAAATCTTGTTTTAAACATTTAAATATTTAAACTTTATTTTTATTTCAAATTAGGATTCAAAAGTGAATTTGAATCCATAATACAAACTAGATTTAAAAACCTAATTTAAATCTTGTTTAAATTTTAAATTTCATTTTAAAAATCTTAAAATAGTTACAGGATTTCAAAACTGTAAACAACATATGTCCGAGGCACCTTCACAATGCTTTGAGTCAAAACTTCCTAGCTTCAAGTCTCACTCGAAGTTTACTCGAGAAAACTCAAGCCTCACTCCAGAACTCAACCCAAAAGTTCACCAGATACAAAAGTGCACGGTGCACTTGCACCGTGACTCCGGTCAACTCCGGCCATCACCCATACCTTCCTCACATCAGCGATCAACCCCAGACCAAACATCGACCAACAGATCTACCAAAGAAACTCAAAATCGAGATTTAGCTCCAAACCCAAAACCTGGAACCATATTGCAACTAGATCCCAAAACCTGTCAATGGCTCGAACTCGCCTCTTCGATCACTAGAGAACCGTCACCACCGACAATGGCTTCTCCTATACTCCAGCTTCCATTCCCCAGAGTTTTGTCAAATTCGATCATCCCTAGACTTCGTGATGATCACAATTCCCAGACCAGCCAAAACTAGGTTAACAGACTTCATCAACCTCCCATCGCCACCATCGAGCCCTGATCATCCTTCTGGCATTTTTGCCAAAACCTATGATCACTCCACTACCACCAGCAAGAACCCCAAACATTCCGATCAACTCGATCACCAGAGTTTGACTATAACCCATTTTCTGTTCAAACAAGAACTGCAGCCTCAATTCCAAACTAGAAACTATGATTTTAGTTTTAAAAATCATTTTTTTGTTTAAGTTTTCAATATATAATACTGAATTTATAAATTATTATGTTTGAGTTTTTACCTTTATTTAACATGCTTTGATGTTTTAAATTTACAGAGACAACACCAAATTATTTTTACTTAAATAAGTTTTTAAACTAAAAACTATGGTATAACTAACATATTTGTTTCAAGACTTAAGCCTTAACAAAATTGGGATCAAGAGCAAGTAAATTTTGGATATAAATTTAGCCTGGAATATGAATCAGAGAAACAGAATCCAAATACATCATGCATACCAGTGTATTTATATGTATATACACAAGGTTATCTTAAAAATACACAAGGTTATCTTAAAAATACATTCACAAACATAATTTTCAGAGATGAACAAGCAACATAAATATATACTTACACTATTTAAATTTTTATGTTACTCACAGTATTTCGAGAAGAAAGAACAGAGCCCTCTTCATGTTGACACAGGCTTTGAATTTGCTTGCTGAAATCATTTCTTCAATCTTCTTGTTTATATTGTTGGATTGTTTTTTAAAGTGAATTATTTTTTAAGTTTGAATTTTGTTTGAGCTTTGAGATGATGGTTTACTTCAGATTGTTGGCTTTGAATGAACGAATTAAAATAAAGATTTATATATTAGAAGAAAGTGTACAGGGTGTATAATTTTGTTTGTACAACATAGGACAAAGTTTTTTTTCTTTGTTTAATTAAACAATATTATGGTTGAGAGATAAACTTTGTGTGCTAAGATACTTTGGCATTAATTACTTTGTCTTGTTTTATAAGCTTTTACTTATCTTTTTTTCCTAGTCTACACTTATCTTTGTTCAAACTGGTATATACATACTAGTGTCTTCCTTTGCAAGCTTCATATACATGTTTACTTGTTTCATATTTGAGCATATTTATATTTTATTTGTTGTAGTCTTGTTTCACTTTTTTTTCATATGTATAATTTATTTGTTTTTACATTGTATATGAATTTTACAGCAAAACATATCTGTCTTGTTTTACGTTCATGTTTATTTTTTTCTTTTCCTGTTGCATAACTTGTTTTTATTTCTATGTTTTAAAGTTTAAATATCAACATTTAATTTATATTAATATATTTTTATAATTATAAAACTAACTACCCATAATAAATATAAATAATATTTTACCCAAATCATTTTCTAAGTCTTTTATTCAAATTTTAAATACAAATTCAATATTCAAAATTCAAAATTTTAAAGTCAAACCCAAATTTACTCATATATATACTTCAAATTCAAATTAATTCCAAAATTTATCCAAAATTCACATTATTTATTAATTTAAACTTAAATCAAAAATTGGGACCGTTACAGATTCCCCCCTTAAAGAAATTTCATCTCCGAAATTTGCTAAGCACGAAAATAACAAAGATGATACACAAAGACAGAGAAACGGTTTTCCAGGTAAAACTGGATATCTATTCTGTATTTGGCTTACCAAAACAGAATATCGATAATATGAGAACAAACTCATTTAATATTACATAGGATACTCGGGTCACCGAAACTATGAAATATGCCAGGCACTGGTTAGTTCGAAGGAATAACTAACCATTTGTAGAATATATTAGACTCCAGAGGATAGATAGATAAATATATGGATATAGTTTCAAAACTTTTAGTTTAGAACTGAAGTATACCTATCGACCATAGCTGCCAAAGCAACCAATTCATCCAAACAAAAAATTCTGGCCTATTTGGAGTTTATGTCCCATGCAAATATGTCAAATCTTTTTCCTGGATCTACCAGGAACCATCGAAGAATTGAAAAGAGATGCTGAACAAAAGAGATTGATAGATTGATTCAATCTTCTATAATTTTTCAAACACTAGATATGGATTCCAAACTTAGGTTGGAATACCCTAAATTATATACCAACTTGTCCCTCTTTGGACTTCAGTCTACACAAGAAATTACAATAGAATTCAAATTTGGTTTTAAACGAAATCATTTTACCGATTTAATTCAAATTTAGTCCTATATTCTATTAAACAATTTAACTCAATTTAAAATTTCCAATTTATTTAAAATTTCAACTCCAAATTTCTAATTCACATTCATTAAAGTTTAAATCGAAAAAACTGATAAGAAAGCGATGAAGATACGAAGTAAGAATTTCCTACAACGATTCATAGGGCCACCATCACACTGAAACTCCTTCTAGCAGCTGCCACGAAGCAATCAAAAGAATTCTGGAGGACGAATCAAAGAAGATTGATAGGGAAAACTGTTTCCACTGTGGGCATCAACCAATTAAGGTCGTACTCTTTTGTCCCCTATCTCGTTCTCTTCTTGCACTCATACTCACTATCAGTGGATAGTAAGAGAATTTACTAAGGCATTCGAACAGATATCTTCGGGATATACTCATTCTAGGTATACTTCACCCTATCTCTAATGAGTTACTTAATGTGTTATACTCCTGAGTTAAAGTTTTAATCCTCAGCTCTGATACCAAATGTAGCGGTCCTGACTCGACCTTCGAAAATCGGCACCAAATACAACACTCGTATTCAAATGCCGCAGATCCAAACGTCGAATCTGGTTCGCCGGAGCTTATAACACCATTAATTACAACACAGTGGAAGAAATAAATATCAATATATATAACATTGATACAATGACAGATACAACATCTGATATAATATGATACAACAGAATGATAAAACATATATCAATACTATTAGAGATATAAGAAATAGCAGCGGAAAGAAAATAGATAACACCAGTAACAGATAGAATATCTCCAAAATAGAATGCATCTCCAAAACCAATGCTCCAATCCAAAGCTAGCTCGAACCAACATCACGTTTTCCCTAGATAAGCAAGTGCCATCCTGATCCAAAGACTGGACTAACTGCAGATAATCTACTACACCTGACTATTTGAAAATCCCAACTCTAGACTACCCGTGTGGAAAATTGTGGGCACCCAGAGTTTAGAAAAGGAACAATAAACTCCAAGTCAGTCATGGGACTGATATGAGTAACAAAAATAGTTTATCTTTTAAAAACAGACTACAAAAAAATTTAAAATAAATTCGCAATGCTTTTTGAAAAATGAAACTACCATAAGGCCTCCCACCGCACACACCATGCAAACGCAAAATTGGAGGAGATTTCTCCTCATGATAGTCAAATATGCTTGATACGAGAAAATTTCTTTTCAATACTATTATTATAAGTGCACAGTGTAGAAAACATTTCGAAAGTATAATATAAATCTTAGCCAGCATAGACATTCCGAGCTATGCCTACAATAGCTACCATCTAAATAGTGGCGACCACCATAAGTAAATGTAGGTTCTACAACTAAAACCGTACAAGGAACGTATTGGATGAATGGATTTCCAACAAATGATTGGGCTAAGGAACTTCCTACTCTCCATGGGTACGCCTCTGGCGGGACGTCCCGAGAACCTAACCAGATCTCTGCCAACACAAGGCTGGGTTACCTCTGTAACTAGGTAACTACTTCTCGAGCATGCCACCCCTCGGTCCTTTGGGAACTTTATCCGAGGCGCCTCTAAACCATAAAGCAACAACCACACAGAAAATAAGATTGAAGCCCACCACATAGGTAAATATCTGGGCTCCATACCATGATACCACCCTTTACCAGAACGGAATGACACACCCTAATGGGCGCGACCCTCGTAACCTTGCCGCATCTTTCCTGTTTCGACCATTTCCGGGGTGCAAGATCCTGATGCAGTCTCGTCCACAATGCTACGCTTCATACAGAAGCCATGCTCTGATCACAAATGATCAACAAATGATCATCACACACAACAACACTCAGTATGTCACACTACCAAATTGAGAATATATCATTGATAGATATCAACTACATAACCTCTGAGCTCATACATCTCAGAGAAGGGTGTTAAGCTAAGAGAATAAATTCTCCACCACCAAGAAGAAATGTATTTGATAGAGATCAGTTTAATATCTCAAAGTGTAATGTCAGACATACAACCATACAAGTCTGTCCTGGGTTCAAACAGAACCGAAGGCACTTCCGAAGAAGTCCTTGCAAATCCAGGTATTCACAATCCCGATCGGACTTTCCATCACTTAGGGAATCTCTATACTGTAGTTACTCGGTGTAGAGACAATCGATAGGTTATCCTATCATTCTCACAACTACCCGATCTTCACCACCGGTCTTCAAATGCTATCTATAACGACGTATCACCATTCAGAATGGGTTATATGACACAAGATCCTCTTCCGGCTAAACCGAATAATGAGCGTGATATTTAAAAACATATGGATATGGGATTTCAGTTAAGTCACAACTTATTACCCAAAACCCTTCTTCCAAATGGTTAAACAACTTACCATTTCAAATCCTTAAACAAAAAGATTTGTTTCACAAAGTTCACCCAGTTGCAAAAAGATTCATTTATGGGTTTCAAAACAATTCCCATTACAATTAGGAATAACTCATCCAATCTTTAAGTTAAGATTTAACTTATAGCTTTCAAACCGTTTCCATAACTTGGAAATTATTTTCATTTTAGACTTGAAATCCCTTTTAACACAAATTGGACATTCATTTCTTATGTGAAAGCTTTTATTATTTAAAAAAAAACAGCTTTCATTTCAGAAAAATCCAATTATATTTGTACAAGTTAAAGCCTTTGAATTTAAATCCAAATTCCCAAATCAATACATTAAAAGTGGTTTAACCCATATATAACTTGTATAACATCTTTGATCCCTAGATTCAAATCATAGAATTCAGTTTCAAATTTTGAATTCAAATTTAAATCAAATTATTTAAATTTCAAAACGTTATCAAGTTATTCAAAAATAAATTTTATCTTTGAAATTTCGTTTCAAAAGCTTTTCACATTTAACCTGATTCCATTTCAAAACTATTTGAATTCAAATTGTCTATTAAAAGATCATTTCAAAAATCTTTGACTTTATTAATTTCCTCGTGAAATCCATATTTGTGTGTATGGTGTGGTCGAGGGGTTTAACACAATAGTGCAACAACATCATCATCACAGATCAAAACACAGAAATATAGTTGATAAGCGGTATAAACTATAACGCTTATCAAAGATCATAGATTAATAACAAATGTATCACAAATAAATGAATAAATTACACACCGCTCAATCTACAAACAAATTATCACAGATCAGATAGGACAATCAATTCAATATAATCATTCATAAGTAAGGTCAAGCATTCAATAATCGTTTATAAGCAGGATTAATTAATTGTTTAATCCTAATTAATTCAATTTATTTCCAATTAAATTAATTACTTATGAATTAATTATCCAATCCTGATTTATTAATTACAAATCATTTGATATAAATTAATTTATCAAACACTTCAATTGATTATTCTAAATTGATAAATTATTCTTAATTAATCACGTTAATCAAATTAACCTCTAAACCAATTACATAATTAATTAACCCCTTAATTTAAGAAATTAAACCTTTAATTACTTGCCATAAAGTAATTACACTTACTCCATTTCATAAATGATTATCATAAATTAATTAATCTAATTAATTGTTAAAATTAATCACGTTAATTAATTATTTAAATAATCTTAGTTAACGACCTTCTTTAACTAATAATAATTCTTTAATTACTTTCTTAATTAATCGCTGATTATAAATTAATCTAAATCATTAATTTATAAACTAAAAAAATAAGTCATTCCTTAATTTTCTTATTTATTTAAACATTTTTTATACCTTAATTATCTCTAAGGTAATGCATTTCTATGTTAATGACTTCATTAACATTAAAGTGTATTTCAAACATTACACTTCTAAATTTAAATTAAAATTCCATTTTGAATTTAAGATTTAAAATGATTAACCATTTAAACATTAATCAAATTTAAATTCAATTTATAATCCTTTAAAATAAATGTAAAGAACATTTATCACTTATATAAAAATTTATATAAGAAAAAGGTTTAACTAGATTGCTTAAAAAAATTATAAAAAAAATAAAGCTTTAAAATATATGAATCATTTAACTTCAAAATTTTAAGTTAAACAAAATTTATTAACTTATCCATTCAATTATTAAAGAAAAGCCTTTATAAAAGGATTTTATAAAAATCAAATTTAAACATTTGTTTGAAAATAGTTTCATTCTTTTAAAATCTACTATAAGTTTAAATCTTGTTTTAAACATTTAAATATTTAAACTTTATTTTTATTTCAAATTAGGATTCAAAAGTGAATTTGAATCCATAATTCAAACTGGATTTAAAAACCTGATTTACATTTTGTTTAATTTTAAATTTTATTTTAAAAATCTTAAAACAGTTACAGGTTTTCAAAACTGTAAACAACATATGACCTGAGGAACCTTCACAATGCTTCGAGTCAAAACTCCCCTAGCTTCGAGCCTCACTCGAAGTGTAACAACCCGCATATTTGTCGATTTTATATTTAAATATTTTATTTAAATATTTTATCGATACTCGAAATTTAGTCCGAAAAGCTACTTTTTGCATACGGTCGAATTAGGACTCGAGACCACTCCCATTGAGTTTAAAATGCCGTTTGCGACCTTTTTGAGTATAAGCTTCGATATGTTTGGAGTAAGTTGATTTTTGCTACTTTTTCACTTTGGGTTTGGGTTTGGGTTCAGCCCTATGTTTAACTTATACTCAAATCTGAGCCACTCCTCCCCATTCACCCTCACTTTCTCCTCTTTTCAGTTCTAAATCATCAATGGTGGGAGAGATGGGAAATTAAAACTCCAAAACCCTAGTTTTCTTTTGCAAATCAAGCTCTAGCTCCAAACTAATAGAAGAACCCATTGGTAAGCTTCTCTTCTTCTTCTACAACTCATTCTCTTATCAATTTCAGAAAATTCCTAAACCTAATTTGGGAAGTGTTTCTCTTTTAAGCTTAGAATCAAGCTTCTTGAGTTGGATTTGAAGAGTGGTTGATTCTCCGTTGCTTTCAAGCTTCATCTTCATTTGTTTAGGTTCAAAGGTGATATTTTTATCTCACATCTATGCTTATATTTATCTTCGATTGTTAGGTATGAATTCCTAACACTTATTCTTGTGTAATTGATATGGATTTGGATTGGTTTTGTGAATATTCCAGTTTTGGTGTTTTGAAAGCCAAATCCTTAAAAATCATAGCTTTGATGTTCAAATGCGTTTTTGGTGATGCATCGAGGAGCCAATAGGATCGGGTAGCCATTGGGCATAATTCCCTATCGTCCGTGCTCGATCGTTTGCGAATTGGTGGAGTTTGCACATCAATTAAATGGGTTTCAATTTGCAGAACATCAGGGTCGGCCGACCGAACCCCTGGGCCGGTCGACCGACCTGCTACTAAGGTGCATAGGCACCTTTCTGTCTCTGGTCCGGTCGACTGGCTACAGGGCTCAGCTGACCGACCTGCTTCCCGAGATTTTTTTAGAACAGGGTCTGGTCGACCGAGCTCTGTAGCCGGCCGACCGACCTGATGCAATTTTGCCTATTTCGCCTAGTTGCTTGAATTTCCAACTTTAATCGATTCGTATTGTTTCCTATTTGTTGTTATCATTTATTATGACTTTGATGACTCCTTTTTAGGGATTTTTGAATATCCATTTCGATATCTTTATCGGTTTCGTTGGATTTTCATTCACATCTTCGTATGTGAATTTTAGTGATTGATTGTTCCTACAATCTTCTTCGTGATTTGTCACTTTAAAAATATAAAGGTTTCTATACTAGTAGTAAATATCAAAACTCTTTCTTCAAATGATTTCAACACTATTTTAGTACAAAGCTCGTTTCTAAAACCACTTTCCAATCTATTAGTATATACAAACCTTTACCTCACTCGTATGAGAAATCTAATTAAACGACTTAGTAAAACGAGTGGTATGAAACGCTTGCGTTTACTTCGTCGGTTAATTCTTGGACTTGTTCGATTGAATCTCTTGTGACAATTTTATAGTGGAGATCTACAGTTTGTTCGTAAATATTTAAGTTAAGCAAGTGGTTATGGGACATGAAGGTAAACTCATATATTTACTAGCTTAGTGTAATTGACACTTCTCGTTGATCATGACGATCATCTTTGTGATTTAGACTAGCAATGTGCGATGTCTCTTTGTCTGCGAGGGAGACTAAACCCCGTTTTATGGAGTTTCGACTCAAATTGGTGGGGTAGCAACCCATGGTCTTCGGGCCGTTTGTGGAGCTTCGGCTCAATTTGTGATGGTTAGCAACCATGGAATTAGCGTTCAGTTTGTGATACACGTGTTGGTGAGCTTTATGCTCCCGTTTGTGATAGGCCTCCCCCTTTTTTTGTGATTTCTGTATTTCTTGAGTTGATTTCTAGAATTTGTGTTTCATCAATTTTCGTGATTTCCGTTGATAAGTTTAATCAATATTTGTGCATTGGTGAATTTGTGTGTCATTGACCTTTGTGATTGACATTGATATAATCGTCAATATTTATGGTTTGGTGAAGGAAATAAGGAGTATGACATTTCTTTGATTCTTGTGTAGATTTTGTGATATTGATTAATCTCTTGTTGATTTTCAGTTACTTATATATATCACAGCTTGGCATTGTGATTATTATGTGTTTAGTCATATCTCTTATTTAATATCGTTTCATCTGATATTTATAGTTAGACTGATCCGTTTATTATTTTCTTATTAAATAATACTCGGGTCAGACCGAGATGTTACAGGTGCTTCAGCTTGACTTCTCACTTGGGATTGATTCCTCTGACTTTTGGCTAACTACTTAGATTAGTAGTTTTTGTTGTATACACTTGAGATATAGACTCATAGTTGTATTCTTTTGTATAGCACGTGTTGCTATTCTTTTGTATTATTGTGGATCATTTTAGACCACTACTTTGATGTACACTTCCTACTGTAATATTCATATCTATTTCCGCCTTTATGATATGAATTGTCTGTGACTGATTTATGTTATGTTTATTTCTATATTTGTTTCTGAAGATATTATAGCCACTGTGTAGTAGCTTTGAGTTTGTGTCGGTATGTCGGGTTTCCCTTTTGATAAAGAAGTTATACTGTCTGACATATCGATGCTCGGGCAAAGCAATTACACGGATGGTCGCTCCTCAACAGCCTTATTCTCCGTGCAAGTTAACAGCATTCACCGTAATGTTCTTGGCTAGCGTGGGTATAGAGGTGGGGCGTCACTGCTTGGTATCAGAGCCAAACTTCGGAACAATATGGAATATTATAGCAAGGATCATCGTCCTAAGTCTTTCTTAGGAGTCGTGCTTTAGGATTTAATTCGAGTCTTCGTACCGATTCATCCTATTTTCTTTATGATTCCTTGTTTTGTCTATCAAGATTGCTTGATATTCCTTTTGTGAATAACCATTTTCTTTTTCTTTATTTCTTTCTAAAAGGAAGAGAAATGGTTAGACCTGGCCGTCCCAGCGCCGGTCAATCTAGTGCTCCACCCCAAGATGGAGTTTTTATGACTACCCAGCAACTTCTTGACCTTGTTACGAATGCTCAAGCAGCTGGTTCTAATCCGGAACCTACTCACCCTAAATCTGGGTTTGCACGTTTGTGCAGTGATTACACCAACCTGGGCGGGAAGCCATTTAAAGGTTCTGAAACTATTATTGAAGTTCAGGCTTGGTTAAGGACATGCGATCGGATCTTTTCTCGCATGAACCTCATTGATCTTCACCGAGTTCAGGTGGCTTCTAGTATGCTCCAAGAAAGAGCATTAAACTGGTACGAACTTCTTATTTTTGAGATTAATGAAGCGGATCTCACCTGGGAGAAATTCCGAGAGCGCTTCGAGTTAAAATTCGTACCAGAAGCTGAGAAGGTGACTTTGGCTCGCCGTTTTATTGACCTTGTTCAAGGTGAATCTTCCGTGGCAGATTATGTCGCGTCTTTTGAATCTCTCTCCAAATACAGGGTTGAATATATCAACACCCCATTGAAGAAAAATCATAGGTTCGTCTATGGCTTAAACAAAAATCTCAAGAAGCCATTACTTCTAAAATTAGAAGTTTCTTTCGACCAACTCATTGATATCGCACTTCGTCTTGAAGACGCGGATAGGGAGAATGATGTTGAAGAGGTGGGTTCCAAACCAAACTTCAACAACAAGAAGAGGCCAAACAAATTCAAAGGCCCTTATCCCAATAAGAAAGGGAAGCAAGCAACCCTTGTGGAAAAGACTTCTTCCTTTGGTCGTGGGGAATGCTATAATTGTGGTTCGAAGGACCATTACGCGAACAAGTGCCCAAAGTCCCTCTCTTGTCGCTACTGCAAAGTTCCCGGTCATGTTATATCTTCACGCCCCAAGCTTCAGGGCAGGAAGGAGGGAAAGTTAAATGTTGCTTAAGCCCCTGGCAACACATCTCGTGGCCAAGGTATTTCTCATTCTATTCTTGATGGTATTATTTTATTTCGTGATCATCCTATTCGAGTTCTTTTTGATATGGGTGCGTCCTATTCTTTTATATCGAAAGAACTTGTTGATACTTTTTCTTTGGATGTTTTGTGTTTAATGACCTCTTTGAGAATTGCGAATCCGGCTGGTGGATCCGCAACAATCAGTTTATTGTGTAAAGATATCGAGATTATTTTGTGTGATTTTTCCTTCCGAGCCGATTTGCATGTCATGCGTTATTTAGGCTTTGGAATAATTTTGAGAATGGATTGGCTTAACCGTTATGAGGCTCATATCCTATGTCCTGAGCGGACTATTCATCTTCGACATCCACTATCTGTTAATCAGGTTTCTGTTATTCTTAAAGATTTGGATTCCGCTTTGGTTGCATCTTTATATTCTTTAAACCCTCGTGATGACGATGATGATGATGAGGGTGATATTATTTCTCTTATTCACGTCATTCGTGAATTTTCCGACATATTTGAGCTCGTTTTAGGATTACCACCTAAGCGAGCAATTGAGTTCAGAATTAATCTCATTCCTGGAGCTCAACCTATCACTCGTCCTCCTTATCGTATGTCCAATAAAGAAAACGAGGAGATGCGTAAACAATTATCCGAATTGGAGATGAAACAATTTATTCGCTCTAGTTCCTCGCCTTGGGGAGCTTCAGCTATTTTTGTGAAGAAATCCGATGGAACACTTAGGCTTTGCGTTGACTACTGCAAGCTTAATGATCTTACTATCAAAAATAAATATCCTTTACCTCGGATTGATGATCTATTCGATCAACTTAGTGGTGCTAGAGTCTTTTCACAATTAGACTTAGCTACTGGATTTCATCAGCTTCGTATTGCAGAGGATAGCATTCCTTTGACATCGTTCCGTACTCGTTATGGATCTTATGAATGGCTTGTTATGCCATTTGGTTTAACGAATGCTCCGGCTTATTTCGTTGACCTTATGAATCGAGTTTTCAAAGATTTTCTCGACCGGTTTGTTCTCATCTTTATTGATGATATTCTTGTGTATTCAAAAACCGAGGAGGAGCATGAAAAGCATCTTCAGATTGTGTTGGAAACTCTTAGGAGTAATCAATTAAAAGCAAAGTTTTCTAAATGCCACTTTTGGCAATCTCGTGTGAGGTTTCTCGGTCATATTATTTCCGAATCCGGAATTTCCGTGGATCCTTCAAAGATTGAAGCGATTCAAGATTGGAAGAGACCGGAGAGTGCGACAGAGATTCGTAGTTTCCTTGGATTGGCAGGTTATTACCACCGTTTTATCAAAGACTTTTCTAAGATTGTCGTGCCTCTCACTAGCTTAACGAAGAAAGGTGTTAAATACATTTGGTCGGACAAATGTGAAGCTTCTTTTCAGAAATTAAAGGAACTTCTTTCTAATGCTCCTATTCTTGTTATTCCCGAGGGGAATCAAGATTTCGTTGTTTATACCGATGCTAGTCGTGTTGGTTTGGGTGCCGTTCTTATGCAAAGAGAACGTGTTATTGCTTACGCTTCTAGGTAATAAAGCCTGCCGAGACTAGATATGCCACACATGATTTAGAACTCGCGGCTATTGTTTTCGCCCTTCGAATTTGGCGTCATTATCTTTTGGGAGAGAAATTTATTCTTTATACTGATCATAAGTCCTTGAAGTATTTATTCTCTCAAAAGGAACTTAATTTGCGTCAACAACGTTGGCTCGAGTTTCTTGCTCCTTATGATCTTGATATCCTTTATACTCCCGGTAAGGGTAATCGTGTCGCCGATGCTCTTAGCCGAAAACAACAAGCTGTTGTTTCTATGATGATATTCGAATGGAACGATCTCGAGATTTTATCCACTTGCGAAATTCGAGACCGTGTTTCCGATTTATGTTCATCTCTTGTTTTATGTAGCCTTGAGGCTCATCCTTCTCTTTTAGACCGCATTCTTGAAGCTCAAAGGCTAGATCCTGACTTGGCTCTTCTTGGCCAGAATATTAAGGATAAAATTGACATTGAAGGTTTGAAAGACTTTGATATTGATTCTCGTGGCGGCATTCGGAGATTTGGTAGACTTATCGTACCAAATATTAGTGATCTTCGTAAAGATATTTTAGAAGATTCTCATCATTCTAAATTTACCATTCATCCCGGTAGTAGTAAAATGTACACGGATATGAAGCGGCTTTATTATTGGGAGGGAATGAAATATGATATTGCTAACTTTGTTAAGTGTTGCATGACTTGCCAACTCATTAAGGCCGAACATCAAAGGCCCGGTGGGTTATTGCAACCTTTAGAAATTCCAATTTGGAAGTGGGACCAAATTTCCATGGATTTTATAGATGGCCTTCCCCGTTCTCGTTCGGGTCATGATAGCTTATGGGTGATTGTTGATAGGCTTACTAAATCCGCCCATTTTATTCCCGTTCGATCTAACCGAACCGTTCCTCTTTTGGCCAAACTATTTGTAGAAGAAATTGTTAAATTGCATGGAGTTCCTACTTCTATTGTTAGTGATCGTGATCCATTGTTTACTAGTGGATTTTGGAAGAGTCTTCAAAAAGCTTTAGGAACGAAGCTCAATTTTAGCATCGCTTATCACCCCCAGTCCGATGGACAAACCGAGTGTGTGAATCAAACTCTTGAAGATCTTCTCCGTGCTTGTGTGCTTGATTTTGGTGGAAGTTGGGAAGATCATATTTCTCTTGTTGAATTTTCCTATAATAATAGCTTCCAATCTAGTATTGGTATGGCACCTTTCGAGGCACTCTATGGAAGGCCATGCCAATCTCCTTCTTGTTGGCTTGAGGCCGGTGAGAAGCTGGTTTTAGGTCCAGATTTTATTCGTGATTCCACAGAAAAGATTGAACTTATTCGACATAGAATGAAGGAGGCCCAAAGTAGGCAAAGATCCTTTGCCGATAACCGAAGAAGGAAATTAGAATTTTCTGTGGGAGATCTTGTTTTTATTCGTGTTTCACCCATGAAAGGTGTTGTACGTTTCAGTCGATCGGGAAAATTAGCGCCTCGATATATTGGGCCATTTCCTATCACCGAACGTATTGGTTCCGTGGCTTATCGCCTTTTATTACCGGCTCAGTTTTCTGCTATTCATGACGTATTTCACGTTTCTCAACTAAGGAAGTGTCCTCGAGATTCCGATTCTATTCTTGAGCCCGGTGTTGTGGAAGAAATTGAAGTTTCACCTAATTTAACTTATGAGCAATATCCTATTCGTATTATTGCTTCGGAGGTCAAGCACCTTCGAAATAAGGATGTTCCTCTTGTTAAAGTCCAATGGTCCTCAAATCCTAAGGATTGCTCTTGGGAATCTAGAGAGTTCATCGAGCGAACACATCCGGACTTACTTTCCCATGCTCTTTGAGGTGAATTTCTTATCTCAAATTTCTTTTATGTTGAATATGTTTTTATGGTTGTTACTATATATTTTCTTCTTAAATATTGCAAGGACGCAATTTCTTTAAGGAGGGCAGTCTGTAACAACCCGCATATTTGTCGATTTTATATTTAAATATTTTATTTAAATATTTTATCGATACTCGGAATTTAGTCCGAAAAGCTACTTTTTTCATACGGTCGAATTAGGACTCGGGTCCACTCCTATTGAGTTTAAAATGTCGTTTGTGACCTTTTTTAGTATAAGCTTCGATATGTTTGGAGTAAGTTGATTTTTGCTACTTTTTCACTTTGGGTTTGGGTTTGGGTTCAGCCCTATGTTTAACTTATACCCAAATCTGAGCCACTCCTCCCCATTCACCCTCACTTTCTCCTCTTTTCAGTTCTAAAGCATCAATGGTGGGAGAGATGGGAAATTAAAACTCCAAAACCCTAGTTTTCTTTTGCAAATCAAGCTCCAGCTCCAAACTAATAGAAGAACCCATTGGTAAGCTTCTCTACTTCTTCTCCAACTCATTCTCTTATCAATTTCAGAAAATTCCTAAACCTAATTTGGGAAGTGTTTCTCTTTTAAGCTTAGAATCAAGCTTCTTGAGTTGGATTTGAAGAGTGGTTGATTCTCCTTTGCTTTCAAGCTTCATCTTCATTTGTTTGGGTTCAAAGGTGAGATTTTTATCTCACATCTATGCTTATATTTATCTTTGATTGTTAGGTATGAATTCCTAACACTTATTCTTGTGCAATTGATATGGATTTGGATTGGTTTTGTGAATATTCCAATTTTGGTGTTTGGAAAGCCAAATCCTTAAAAATCATAGCTTTGATGTTCAAATGCGTTTTTGGTGATGCATCGAGGAGCCAATAGGATCGGGTAGCCATTGGGCATAATTCCCTATCGTCCGTGCTCGATCGGTTGCGAATTGGTGGAGTTTGCACATCAATTAAATGGGTTTCAATTTGCAGAACATCAGGGTTGGCCGACCGAACCCCTGGGCCGGTCGACCGACCTGCTACTAAGGTGCATAGGCACCTTTCTATCTCTGGTCCGGTCGACTGGCTACAGGGCTCAGCCGACCGACCTGCTTCCCGAGATTTTTTTAGAACAGGGTCTGGTCGACCGAGCTCTGTAGCCGGCCGACCGACCTGATGCAATTTTGCCTATTTCGCCTAGTTGCTTGAATTTCCAACTTTAATCGATTCGTGTTGTTTCCTATTTGTTGTTATCATTTATTATGACTTTGATGACTCCTTTTTAGGGATTTTTGAATATCCATTTCGATGGATTCTTTATCGGTTTCGTTGGATTTTCATTCACATCTTCGTATATGAATTTTAGTGATTGATTGTTCCTACAATCTTCTTCGTGATTTGTCACTTTAAAAATATAAAGGTTTCTATACTAGTAGTAAATATCAAAACTCTTTCTTCAAATGATTTCAACACTATTTTAGTACAAAGCTCGTTTCTTAAACCGTTTTCTAATCTATTAGTATATACAAACCTTTACCTCACTCGTATGAGAAATCTAATTAAACGACTTAGTAAAACGAGTGGTATGAAACTCTTGCGTTTACTTCGTCGGTTAATTCTTGGACTTGTTCGATTGAATCTCTTGTGACAATTTTATAGTGGAGATCTACAGTTTGTTCGTAAATATTTAAGTTAAGCAAGTGGTTATGGGACATGAAGCTAAACTCATATATTTACTAGCTTAGTGTAATTGACACTTCTCGTTGATCATGACGATCATCTTTGTGATTTAGACTAGCAATGTGCGATGTCTCTTTGTCTACGAGGGAGACTAAACCCCGTTTTGTGGAGTTTCGACTCAAATTGGTGGGGTAGCAACCCATGGTCTTCGGGCCGTTTGTGGAGCTTCGGCTCAATTTGTGATGGTTAGCAACCATGGAATTAGCGTTCCGTTTGTGATACACGTGTCGGTGAGCTTTATGCTCCCGTTTGTGATAGGCCTCCCCCCCTTTTTTGTGATTTCTGGATTTCTTGAGATGATTTCTAGAATTTGTGTTTCACCAATTTTCGTGATTTCCATTGATAAGTTTTATCAATATTTGTGCATTGGTGAATTTGTGTGTCATTGACTTTTGTGATTGACATTGATATAATCGTCAATATTTATGGTTTGGTGAACGAAATAAGGAGTATGACATTTCTCTGATTCTTGTGTAGATTTTGTGATATTGATTAATCTCTTGTTGATTTTCAATTACTTATATATATCACAGCTAGGCATTGTGATTATTATGTGTTTAGTCATATCTCTTATTCAATATCGTTTCATCTGATATTTATAGTTAGACTGATCCGTTTATTATTTTCTTATTAAATAATACTCGGGTCGGACCGAGATGTTACAGGTGCTTCAGCTTGACTTCTCATTTGGGATTGATTCCTCTGACTTTTGGCTAACTACTTAGATTAGTAGTTTTTGTTGTATACACTTGAGATATAGACTCATAATTGTATTCTTTTGTATAGCACGTGTTGCTATTCTTTTGTATTATTGTGGATCTTTTTAGACCACTACTCTGATGTACACTTCCTAGTGTAATATTCATATCTATTTCCGCCTTTGTGATATGAATTGTCTATGACTGATTTATGTTATGTTTATTTCTATATTTGTTTCTGAAGATATTATAGCTACTGTGCAGTAGCTTTGAGTTTGTGTCGGTATGTCGGATTTCGCTTTTTATAAAGAAGTTATACTATCTGACATATCGATGCTCGCGCAAAGCAATTACACGGATGGTCGCTCCTCAACAGCCTTATTCTCCGTGCTAGTTGACAGCATTCACCGTAATGTTCTTGGCTAGCGTGGGTATAGAGGTGGGGCGTCACACGAAGTTTACTCGAGAAAACTCGAGCCTCACTCTAGAACTCAACCCAAAAGTTCACCAGATACAAAAGTGCACAGTGCACTTGCACCGTGACTCTGATCAACTACGGCCATCACCCATACCTTCCTCACATCAGCGATCATCCCCAGACCAAACATCGACCAATACATCTACCGAAGAAACTCAAAATCGAGATTTAGCTCCAAACCCAAAACCTGGAACCAATATTGCAACCAGATCCCAAAACCTGTCAACGGCTCAAACTCGCCTCTCCGACCACCAGAGAACCGTCACCACCGACTAAGGCTTCTCCTACACTCCAGCTTCCATTCCCCAGGGTTTTGTCAAACTCGATCATCCTTAGACTTCGTGATGATCACAATTCCCATACCTACCAAAACTAGGTTAACAGACTTCATCAACCTCCCATCGCCACAACCGAGCCCTGATCATCCTCCTGGCATTTTTGCCACACCCTCTGATCACTCCACTACCACCAGCAAGAACCTTAAACATTACGATCAACTCGATCACCAATGTTTGACTATAACCCATTTTCTGTTCAAACAAGAACTGCAGCCTCAATTCCAAACTAAAAACTATGATTTTAGTTTTAAAAATCATTTTTTTGTTTAAGTTTTCAATTTATAATACTGTATTTATAAATTATTATGTTTGAGTTTTTACCTTTATTTAACATGCTTTGATGTTTTAAATTTAAAGAGACAACACCAAATTGTTTTTACTTAAATAAGCTTTTAAACTAAAAACCATGGTATAACTAACATATTTGTTTCAGGCCTTAAGCCTTAACAAAACTGGTATCAAGAGCAAGTAAATTTTGGATATAAATTTAGCCTGGAATTTGAATCAGAGAAACATAATCCAAATACATAATGCATACCAGTGTATTTATATGTATATACACAAGGTTATCTTAAAAATACATTCACAAACATAATTTTCAGAGATGAACAAGCAACATAAATATATACTTAAGCTATATAAATTTTTATGTTACTCACAGTATTTCCAAAAGAAAGAACAGAGCCCTCTTCATGTTGACACAGGCTTTGAATTTGCTTGCTGAAATCATTTTTTCAATCTTCTTATTTGTATTGTTGGATTATTGTTTAAACTGAATTATTATTTAAGCTTGAATTTTTTTGAGCTTTGAGATGATGGTTTACTTCAGATTTTTGGCTTTAAATGAACGAATTGAAATGAAGATTGATATATAAGAAGAAAGTGTATTGGGTGTATAATTTTGTTTGTACAATATAGGACAAAGATTTTTTTTCTTTGTTTGATTAAACAAGATTACGGTTGAGAGATACACTTTGTGTGCTAAGATATTTTGGCATTAATTACTTTGTCTTGTTTTATAAGCTTTTACTTATCTTTTTTTCCAAGTCTACACTTATCTTTGTTCAAACTGGTATATATATACTAGTGCCTTCCTTTGCAATCTTCATATACATGTTTATTTGTTTCATACTTGAGCATATTTATATTTTATTTGCTGTTGTCTTGTTTCACTTTTTTTTTTATATGTATGCTTTATTTGTTTATACATTGTATATGAATTTTACAGCAAAACATATCTCTCTTGTTTTACGTTCATGTTCATTTTTTTCTTTTCTTGTTGCATAACTTGTTTTTATTTCTATGTTTGAAAGTTTAACTATCAACATTTAATTTATATTAATATATTTTTATAATTATAAAACTAACTACACATAAATAAATATAAATAATATTTTTACCCAAATCATTTTCTAAGTCTTTTATTCAAATTTTAAAAACAAATTCAATATTCAAAATTCAAATTTTAAAGTCAAACCCAAATTTACTCATATATATACTTCAAATTCAAAATAATTCCAAAATTTATCCAAAATTCACATTAATTATTAATTTAAATTTAAATCAAAAATTGGGATCGTTACAATATTATAGTATGTGGTTGCGCTCTGCGCAAATGCAAAGAAAAGTTTGACCTATCGTAAACTATTCCTACGTTAAAATAGGAAAATATTATATATATATATATATATATATATGAGATTGAGATTTGTTCAAAGCTTCTTCATACAGAATAACCACTTTTTTAATTAGGAATTGAAAAAATGGTAGTTAATAGTTAGTGCGAGGGGGTATAGGTATCATTTCTATCAAAAAAATATAGAAGTAAGAAAGTTATGTGGTACCGACCATTATTAAGGATAAATAATATGAGTATATGTCAATAAGCGATAAATTTCTGCATAAAAAGAAAATAGTGAATACTGAATAAAAAAGCTAGTTTTGGCTTCTAAAGTGAACAAAAATAGAAGATGAAATGCAAAAACTAAATTACCTACACTAATATGTAGAGCTACCCTTTATTTATCACCATTTTCTCTAAATCCATCATGAGCCTAAATTCATTTTTGTGGAACCAAAACCAAAACAAATATTTGGTAAAATGAGATTAGCACTTACTCAGGTATGAACTATGTATATCAATTAAATTAGTTAAAGTATAATTTCAACTATTTATTAAAAATTTCACCAATCCAATCATCTAAATTTAGTACCGAATTGGCTGAATATACCTTTATTAGTTATGGCGGCTACTTAATGAATAAAAAAAGGTTGACTAACGTATATTTAGGTGCATCTAAGCCTAGCTTTTTTCAATCAATATCACATTACTGTTAATTTTAATTAAATAATTCGGTAAATTTTATTAAAAATATACTAAGCATATTTAATATAACTTATTGAAATCTATAACTAATCTGAACCATCAATTCTTTCAACCTTGTGTTTCAAATTTGAAGGACTTCGCTCATAGTCAAATAAATTTAGACTCAAGTTGTTAAATTGATGCACGATAGTAGAGACAATCGGTATAATAACAATACTCAATCTTATTACGTTTAGCAGGATAAAGCCGCTGGTCACCAATTTTGCAAGTAAGAGGACTAAATTTTTGGGATTTGATAATACCTTCAAGGAAAAGAAGAAGTTGATAGAATGCGTGAGCTATCCCTGGCCACCCATCCAATAGCCTGTTGTGGATGATATGTCTACGGTGATGCTGCCTTGTTGATTCGCAAGTAAGGGAACCAAACTTTTGGGATCTGATATGACCTTCAAGGAAAATAGAAGTCGATAGCATGCATGAGCTATCTCTGGCCACCCATCGAATAGCCTTTATGGACGGTACATCTGTAGTGACGCTGCCGTGTTGATTCGCAAGTAAGAGAAATAATTTTTTGGGATCTGACGATGCCGATGAATGAAATCAGGGTTTTGAGGAATTGAATTTAGTAGTTGGGAAAATTTTTGGAGAAAAATTAGGTTTTAATCGAGAACGAAAGAAGGCGCAGTGGGAGTTACGCGTGTGGGTGGATAAGAAATGGAAAGGTATTTTGGGTATTTCAAAAAGCCACGGTTAAAATTAGTTCAACGAGTTCACATTATTAGTAGTAGTGATATTGTAACATCCCGCCTTTTTGCACACTTTAAACCGACACACGTGCCAATTCAAAGCATACGCAAGGGCGGATTGTTATGGGGTAAATAAGAAAACAGAGAAGAAATAAAAACAAAAACAGAATCTCACAGCGGAAGGATAAAATATAATAACAAATATACAGTTCATAAACAGTTTACAAAAGCTTGATCCTTCTTTTACAATAAATATCAGAGTTACACATACCAATACAAGCAATGCAGCGGAATAGAAAGAGTGTGGTGTAATACTATATATAACATAATACTTATTCTTCGTCTTCGTCCTCCAAAGCTAAAATCTGCTATCCTGAAATGCTCGGACTGACCCGAGCGAATTTGAATAGACAAAAACACCCGAGTCAGACTAGAATATCTTATGTGAGTTAAATAAACAGAATATAAATATGAGTACAGTAACTCAAGAGATGTTCGGGATTTACATCTCCTAAGGATCCGTTAAACTATTTACTATGTAGTATATTGCGCTATTATAATAGTGTCTATTTAGAAAATAAACTTACTTTTAAATAGCGTTAAGGCTTTACATTTTCCACCTTAACACGTAATAGTCCCAGTAGTCCGTCCAATATCATAGCCCCTCCTGATCGGGAAGCCACTAGAGGATACCACACGGGCTACGGGAGAAAACCAAACTCGTACAAGGCGCGATATGGTAGGTGACACGGCACAACTAGGCAATGCCAGGGTAGATATACCAATTGCTATCCAGGCTGGTGGAAACGCGTAGCCGCAGTTACCGCCCACCTCGGACTAACTCCCCAAAATCAAAATATAGAAGTGGCCACTGAATCAAATCCAAGTCAAATTATAATATCGAAGAGGAGCGTCCGATCAGAGGAATGACCTCATTGGCCTGAGAATCGCTCCTGTTTTAGCCACCTTATGCCAACTCATGGGAGTTGGGTCCACGTATTTACCTTACAGGAAACGTCGCCACCACCTACTTCATTCTGGAATCTCCACCGCGTACACGGTTAGTCAAAGTGGTTTTCGGTATCGACAGAGAGTATGTCCATATCCGATCCCGGTCTCTTTGCCAACCAATCGTTATTATAACACCGCGGTCATTTAAAAATAGTTTATACTTTTAAAACCAGAATATAATCCATTTCAAACCGTAATATTACGATATCATTTCTTCTTTTAAAACCCAAAACAATATGATATCGTTTATCCCAAATAAAATTATTCCTTTCCAAAAAAAATTATGTCACTTTTTATTATTTAATATCCCATGTAACCAATATTCTGTTTGTAACTTTCAACATAATTCTTCGAAAATCCATAGTATTTTAAAACCATTATTTTCAAAACTAAATGGTTTGGATATTCAACGGTATGCGAATTAAAAAGGTTTAACTTTACTGTTGCTTTACAAAGAAATAAATTACATGGCTTTCCAAATATTTCTTCTTTTAAAGTTAAACCAAAATCCAAAATATTACTTCAAGTCCCAAAACCATTTCAATTTTATATATATTTATATCCATTTTTGAGCATTAATATTTCAACTAAAGTTGGATTTTTATCCTTTCAAAATCAATATTCTATTAATTAATCTTGACCATTCACATAAAATCCATAATTAATAAGACTTCAATTTCTAGTAAAATATATATATATATATATTTCCAAATTCAATTTTTACTAGAATATTCATTTCAAAATATTTTGGGAAAAATCCAATTATAAATATCATATCTTTAAAATTTCCAACTTAATATTTAAACATAGGATATAAATCATCAAACTCCATTTTCTTAATTTCTTCCATTTTCAATAAAGAAATTTATATTCCTTTTAATTTCAAAATTTCAACTTCATAGGTATATAAATATGAAATAAAATATTTATACAATATAAATTTAAGATTTATAGACCGTATTCAATCCAAACCATAGAAATCACATTAAAATAGTTATATATAGACCGCGGTGCCTGTATATAATTTTCTATCCTATGGTCAAGTGATACGGATATTTATCATTTCAATCCGCAATTTAAAAAAATAAAACTTTGCGGTTTTATCATTTCAAACCACAATCCCGAATGAAATGTAAAATGTATGCTAACTTGCAGTTTAATGATATCAAATAAAACATCCATTCAACAAAACATCCATCATCCAGTCACAAACATCAAGCAATATCAATCAATAACAATTATATATATGATCATATATAACAGGTGATAACTGGCAGTTTATTCAAATTAAAATTTTCAACTATTAATCTAACAATTTATATTCAGTGATAATTGACATAACTGTTTAACTAGCAGTTCATATGCAACCAAAAATTTCTAACAGCCAATTAACACGCAATAAATCAATTAAATTAACAGTTACATTCAATAAAATGCAATTCAACAGATATGAATGAAATAACATGCCAAAAGCTCATAAATAAATTTCTATTCATTTCTAAAATTTATTTAACAAACATAAAAGCTTCTAGTAGTTGTGAGTGGGTTAAAACACTCACCTTTTGAATTTAAATTGAATTCAAATCCAATTTAAACCCAAAAATTGGACAGTCTCCAAATTCATCCAAACCAGTGCCAAAACGTCATAAATTCCGATACGATCCCAGCAAAACAAACCGCGCGTGAATCCGAGCTCGTATGCAAAAGTTATGAAAATTTGAAAAATGAAAAATTCTGGTCCTGGGTCAACTTCGGGTTCGACTTCGGGGCGCCGCCTCATTTCCCCGATGCTTGCTTGGAGTTTTCGCCAAAACGACCCGGAGCGACCCGAGTCATTTTCTTCCTGACCCGAAGTTGCTCTAGGGTTTTCTCCTCTGAAACCCGAAGCGCGACCAGAAGCTGCTGCAGATCCAAAATTTTTTTTTTTTTTTTTTTTTTTTTTTTTTGAAATAAAATTTTGGAATTTGGGAATTAGGTTTTTTTCTGCCATTGGAATGAGGAGTTGAGAAGGAGATGTACGTATAGAAAAAATGAAAATAAGGAGTGGCTAGGGTTTATAATCGCAAATATATAGACAGATAAAAGAAGGCTAGGTGGGTACGGATAACGAACTTGCTAAACGATAGTTGGCCCAAAAAGCCCGTTCTGCCTCCGGAGTCGAATTTGTTAAAACTATATATCCAAATAGGTGTTTCAAAATATTCTGAACGCGATGGAAAAAGTTTCGCGACCAAATTCGATCGTATGAAGAAGTTATGCTAAAAAAATAAAAATTTCAAATTGATTTCAAAATGCGTAAATTTCAAGGCGTTTCGAGTCCGTACGATCAAACGACAAGTCCGATCGCAACGAAACTTGAAACATTATTATAATTCACCGTTACGGATCCGATGAAACTAGTTTCGTCGAAATCCGAGTCCGTGACAAAAATGACTATTTTTAATATTTATTAAATAAATTAAAATAAATCATAAAATCCAAATTTTCTTTCAACTTTAAATATTGGCCAAATTTCATTACTTATATAATCCAATCAATTCCCAATAATTTAGCAAGCTTGGATGTGAATTAAAATTTATAAGTATATAAATTTCGCAGTGTTAACCTCTGCGTTTTCTTATTATTTGGGAATTATAAATTTTATTCGCAAAACCCAATTATTTAATCATATACTTATACTCTCATCTTAAATCTAATTATATAAATAACTTGATTTCTATTATCCAACTCAAAATATATCAATTATTCTCCAACTACATAGTTAACGTTTCTTTTATATATCACTGTGGTAATATTTCAAAATGTTCATCTTTTGTTTGCATAAATTACTGTATTTAGATAAAATTGTAATTTTGGTAACTTATCACATAAATAACTTAAAACCTCAACTAATACATTCCACCTTTGTTTCATCTTATTCATTCACTCATCAATATTCCGTACTAACTACAAAATTTAGTGTATTCCTTTAAATTGATCAAAATAAGACTTATCAACTAATAGAAAGATTTACGTACAAAATTTATTGTCATACATCTAATTTACAAGCCTATACTTAATTATTATCCTACAATACGTTTTACGTTACTATAATGTTCATTCTTCCGTTCCTACGTTTCTATAAATTTATTCCTTTATAATTTATTTAACGCAACACTTAATCTACACCTATTGCGATGTTTCAAATTTACTTGAATGAACAATTTCTTTACTTAAAATAGTTGTTGTAAACTCTTAATTCCACATTTATAAGTGTATTATTATTTTCACTCAAATATTATACATATATATAGAGTATTGGGTTTTTATTTAATCATCATTTATCATATATATTAATTAATTAAATTCAATACTTAAGTCTGACTAAATTTATTCCCCAAATACACATTTACATTTCTCAACCAATAAATATAACCAATCAAATTCTCATTTTATTGAACCTTGGTCAATTCCACACGTTAATTTTACTTAAAGTCTCAATTAATTAATTTACCTCGGTTTCATTACCTTATTACCTTATATGCATAATTGACATGGTTATATCTTCCATTACATCAATAATTTATCATTTCATTTCTATGCAATATATACTCATCTTATTCCATTTATTTGGTTACTGCATTGAAATCTATTTATTAACCAATACTAACATTATTATCATAAAAAAAAATTTGATTCCCAATTTTATTCAATACTTAGAACAAAAATTTTCACATTAAATCAAATCCTTCTATTCAAACCAAGTATCATGCTATGATAATATTTTACGTTGGTTACACTGAAAAAAAATCAACTTTTTATCGTTATCAATTAAACATACATTAATTGCACAAATTAAAGGAATTAATTGCCATTTATCAAATTAAATTTTTCATACATCAATCTATTTCATCTAAATCCTTACCTATGAATATTGCAACCTTTAATTCCATTAAATACCAATTAACCCAAATTATTTCATTTATTCTAAGTCATATCACTAAAATAATTCAACATAATAAACTTAAAATCTATACGTTTATTGATTTATTTCTATTTGTCTTATGTTAAATTCTAAATTTAGTAAGACAACCTAAAGTACTCCACTCAATCGACAGTCCCTTTCAATTGTTAATACGTACTTAAATTTCTACAGTTGCCTTCCATCTACACTTCCGTTACTATGATAAAAATTAGTAACGTTTATGCCATCAATCCATCATAATTACTTACCCTTAATTGAGTTTGATTTCCAAATAAATTTGCTGACCCTTAATTAGACAATTTATAAAAGTTTGTCATCATACCTATAGTTCTACGCTTATGCTATGTCTTAAATTTCAATAAATTTATAAATTTTGAGATGTTCATTAGGGTTTACAAATTTATTGACTTGCAATAACAGGGTTTCTTAATCTATTCAATTTATCGTTCACAATCTTTTATTGCATTAAATTGGTTTAATATTCCCATATTAAATTTTATGTACAGGTAAGAATTTTTCTTTCTTTCTCTACTTAATTCATTTGAATTTTATTCAAATGTCTTTAAATAGGTTTCTAAGTCACTTCTATATAATTTATTCTAGCCTTCATTTTAATACTTATCTACCACCTTTATTCTTTCAACTAAAATAAATTACAAAATCCTATTAAACAAACAATTTTAAATGGTCGAACTTAACGGGTCGTTACACTCTCCCCCACTCAAAACTTTTCGTCCCCGAAAAGGAAAAAGAAGGGAGAAGGAAGAATAAAACAGTACATCTCAATTCAATATTAGCTTATAAATAATAATTTACTGGATTAATTTCCTTTAATGAAATATACCCGTTTTATAGCCATTATAAACTTTTATACTTAAATAATTAAAGTTGGAAAAACATTTTCAACAAAATTCTAAGTCCAAAATTTACGGAAAATTTTGGCAGAGTCTCCTTTGTACGGAGAGGCTCGGGAGAAAATAAAATATCAAAATATAACAAATATATTACAAATATTATCAAAATATTATATCCCAACACGGGCAACTATATAAAATAGCGCTTTAAACGTAATCCGAAAACGTACCTATTTGTCGGGCAATACGCTTATTATTATGGAACCAAAAGCAGTTGCTTCCATCACCTGCATTCACTTATATAATCTAAAAGGTTAAATATTTATATTAAAGTGAAATGTTTAGGTGGTTTCAACCATTAATCACCCAATCAATACAACAATTATCAATCTTACAAATAACATACATACACAAAGTGAAGCAACCATTTAAACCATCAAACAATTAGTTGTCTGGGTTCAAATTTGAAATTTGTATGAAATGAAATTAACTATCAAGTGCATCCTTTACTCAACAGTCTTAGATGGAACAAGGATAGATTATTTATTCCCCAACAACTTCAAATTCCTTACCCAACAAACATAAATCAAACAATAACAATTCAAACTAACAGCCAAATTAACTTATTATACATTTATTTCATGCTTCGGTGGTTTGATTTTCTTTCTTTCATTTATGGAGGGATTTCTTTGTTTCTTACAATTTTCATTTTCCATTTGTTACAAAATTCATTATATTGTATTCCAATTTATTGACTAAGGTTTATATCATCTATTTATACTACTTACCCTTTCTTATATAGTAAAATTTCCAATTTAACTTAAGTTTATACAGTTAATTCTCATTTATAACAGCAAATTTATTGAATACCTTAATTACCTCAAGCTTCACTTGTAAGATTTCCCCTTACATTTTCTTACTAACATTGCAACTTTTATTATATGGTAAGTTATGTATATTTAAGAATGCAAGTGAAAATTTACAAGTTTCTTCTCAATTCCTTTTTATTTATTAACGGTTCAATAAATATATATTCGTTTTATAAATTACAATTTCAACTTACCCTTAATTTCATTCCTTTATTTAATGTTTATGTTTTATTATATTTAATTACAGTAACCCTCTACTTACACTTAAATTATTAACCTTAAAACCTCCATTTTTATAAATAAAGGATTTTATTAATTCATTATCTAGGGTTTACAGACATTTATTTATATTACCTACTTTTTATTATATTACTAGTAGCATTTTAAATCATACTTAAGTTTATAACCCTACACATCAATATTAAAGAATTTCATTTTATTTACTTAAGTTAAAATCACCTATTAATAATACTCACCTTTAATTTGGGTAAAATTTCAATTATCACTTAAGTTTATACCAATAAATTCTTTCATTATTTCCTAAATTCCTACTTGTAAAATATTCAATTCCAGTTTCTCATTTAACACTTCAACTTTTATATTTGGGTAAGTTATTTATGTTAAGGAAATTGCAATTGAACTTATACAAGTTTAATCTCCATTCTTTTAATTAAATTTAATGTTTATTCATATTACCCTTTGTCTCATATGTATGCAAATTCCTCTTTATAGCTTTGCAGTTATTCTCTTATTCCAATTAGAGGTTTCAATTCATTCATTCTTCAATAAATCTTTTCCATTATTTATCAGTTAAAAACTTTTACTTCCCTTATCCCTAGCATTAACTTTCTTACTTAATATTTCACTAACAAAGTTTAAACAATTAATTAACGGAAAAATTTAGAATTAAATACCGGGTCAAATTTTAATCTATTTCAAAATAATAGATAAATAAGTTCTTACAACTTTTATATCTCTAATTATATTTAGAACAATAAAAGAAAATTTTTAGAAAATTTCAAAATAAATCTGCAGTAGAATTTACTACAGTGGCCTTTCCCCTTCGAAACTCGAAAATGAAAGTCGATGATGCGGCCGTCATCACCGAATTTATTTTCCAGCGACAGAGAGGAAAGTACAGAATTTAATTCTTTTCCAAAATCTTCTTTAAAACAATTCTTCCAATTTATACGAAATATTTATATAAGAAAATACTTATAAACCAAATCAATAAATTTCACAAATTCTTTGAAAGCAAATTTTCAAAAATCCCGGACTTAAGTTCTAAATCTCCAAATTTGGTTTATTATAATTTCACTTAGCTTCAGTTATTATAAATATTTTTATTGCCTAACATCCAATCTATAGCAACCAAATATATATATATCTTTATAAAACTATTTTTATATATAGAAATATAATAGGCAAAATTATTTCATTCACCTATATTAAAAACAAATATTATGTCGGTCTGTCCTATTAAGTGTTTAGAAATCCCTATTGATGACATAGCGTCCCATGCATCAACCAGAATTTATAAATACAAAGCGGAACAGATTAACACAATATTAAAATCTTTTTATTAATACTAACAAGTACGCTCTCTCTTATATATACACTCAGCGACTCCCATAGGATATTTCTACCCTATTAACAAAGAGTCAAACCCCACAAAGCCAAGGTTTATCGCTAAACCAAAGCTCTGATACCAACTGTAACATCCCGCCTTTTTGCACACTTTAAACCGACACACGTGCCAATTCAAAGCATACGCAAGGGCGGATTGTTATGGGGTAAATAAGAAAACAGAGAAGAAATAAAAACAAAAACAGAATCTCACAGCGGAAGGATAAAATATAATAACAAATATACAGTTCATAAACAGTTTACAAAAGCTTGATCCTTCTTTTACAATAAATATCAGAGTTACACATACCAATACAAGCAATGCAGCGGAATAGAAAGAGTGTGGTGTAATACTATATATAACATAATACTTATTCTTCGTCTTCGTCCTCCAAAGCTAAAATCTGCTATCCTGAAATGCTCGGACTGACCCGAGCGAATTTGAATAGACAAAAACACCCGAGTCAGACTAGAATATCTTATGTGAGTTAAATAAACAGAATATAAATATGAGTACAGTAACTCAAGAGATGTTCGGGATTTACATCTCCTAAGGATCCGTTAAACTATTTACTATGTAGTATATTGCGCTATTATAATAGTGTCTATTTAGAAAATAAACTTACTTTTAAATAGCGTTAAGGCTTTACATTTTCCACCTTAACACGTAATAGTCCCAGTAGTCCGTCCAATATCATAGCCCCTCCTGATCGGGAAGCCACTAGAGGATACCACACGGGCTACGGGAGAAAACCAAACTCGTACAAGGCGCGATATGGTAGGTGACACGGCACAACTAGGCAATGCCAGGGTAGATATACCAATTGCTATCCAGGCTGGTGGAAACGCGTAGCCGCAGTTACCGCCCACCTCGGACTAACTCCCCAAAATCAAAATATAGAAGTGGCCACTGAATCAAATCCAAGTCAAATTATAATATCGAAGAGGAGCGTCCGATCAGAGGAATGACCTCATTGGCCTGAGAATCGCTCCTGTTTTAGCCACCTTATGCCAACTCATGGGAGTTGGGTCCACGTATTTACCTTACAGGAAACGTCGCCACCACCTACTTCATTCTGGAATCTCCACCGCGTACACGGTTAGTCAAAGTGGTTTTCGGTATCGACAGAGAGTATGTCCATATCCGATCCCGGTCTCTTTGCCAACCAATCGTTATTATAACACCGCGGTCATTTAAAAATAGTTTATACTTTTAAAACCAGAATATAATCCATTTCAAACCGTAATATTACGATATCATTTCTTCTTTTAAAACCCAAAACAATATGATATCGTTTATCCCAAATAAAATTATTCCTTTCCAAAAAAAATTATGTCACTTTTTATTATTTAATATCCCATGTAACCAATATTCTGTTTGTAACTTTCAACATAATTCTTCGAAAATCCATAGTATTTTAAAACCATTATTTTCAAAACTAAATGGTTTGGATATTCAACGGTATGCGAATTAAAAAGGTTTAACTTTACTGTTGCTTTACAAAGAAATAAATTACATGGCTTTCCAAATATTTCTTCTTTTAAAGTTAAACCAAAATCCAAAATATTACTTCAAGTCCCAAAACCATTTCAATTTTATATATATTTATATCCATTTTTGAGCATTAATATTTCAACTAAAGTTGGATTTTTATCCTTTCAAAATCAATATTCTATTAATTAATCTTGACCATTCACATAAAATCCATAATTAATAAGACTTCAATTTCTAGTAAAATATATATATATATATATTTCCAAATTCAATTTTTACTAGAATATTCATTTCAAAATATTTTGGGAAAAATCCAATTATAAATATCATATCTTTAAAATTTCCAACTTAATATTTAAACATAGGATATAAATCATCAAACTCCATTTTCTTAATTTCTTCCATTTTCAATAAAGAAATTTATATTCCTTTTAATTTCAAAATTTCAACTTCATAGGTATATAAATATGAAATAAAATATTTATACAATATAAATTTAAGATTTATAGACCGTATTCAATCCAAACCATAGAAATCACATTAAAATAGTTATATATAGACCGCGGTGCCTGTATATAATTTTCTATCCTATGGTCAAGTGATACGGATATTTATCATTTCAATCCGCAATTTAAAAAAATAAAACTTTGCGGTTTTATCATTTCAAACCACAATCCCGAATGAAATGTAAAATGTATGCTAACTTGCAGTTTAATGATATCAAATAAAACATCCATTCAACAAAACATCCATCATCCAGTCACAAACATCAAGCAATATCAATCAATAACAATTATATATATGATCATATATAACAGGTGATAACTGGCAGTTTATTCAAATTAAAATTTTCAACTATTAATCTAACAATTTATATTCAGTGATAATTGACATAACTGTTTAACTAGCAGTTCATATGCAACCAAAAATTTCTAACAGCCAATTAACACGCAATAAATCAATTAAATTAACAGTTACATTCAATAAAATGCAATTCAACAGATATGAATGAAATAACATGCCAAAAGCTCATAAATAAATTTCTATTCATTTCTAAAATTTATTTAACAAACATAAAAGCTTCTAGTAGTTGTGAGTGGGTTAAAACACTCACCTTTTGAATTTAAATTGAATTCAAATCCAATTTAAACCCAAAAATTGGACAGTCTCCAAATTCATCCAAACCAGTGCCAAAACGTCATAAATTCCGATACGATCCCAGCAAAACAAACCGCGCGTGAATCCGAGCTCGTATGCAAAAGTTATGAAAATTTGAAAAATGAAAAATTCTGGTCCTGGGTCAACTTCGGGTTCGACTTCGGGGCGCCGCCTCATTTCCCCGATGCTTGCTTGGAGTTTTCGCCAAAACGACCCGGAGCGACCCGAGTCATTTTCTTCCTGACCCGAAGTTGCTCTAGGGTTTTCTCCTCTGAAACCCGAAGCGCGACCAGAAGCTGCTGCAGATCCAAAATTTTTTTTTTTTTTTTTTTTTTTTTTGAAATAAAATTTTGGAATTTGGGAATTAGGTTTTTTTCTGCCATTGGAATGAGGAGTTGAGAAGGAGATGTACGTATAGAAAAAATGAAAATAAGGAGTGGCTAGGGTTTATAATCGCAAATATATAGACAGATAAAAGAAGGCTAGGTGGGTACGGATAACGAACTTGCTAAACGATAGTTGGCCCAAAAAGCCCGTTCTGCCTCCGGAGTCGAATTTGTTAAAACTATATATCCAAATAGGTGTTTCAAAATATTCTGAACGCGATGGAAAAAGTTTCGCGACCAAATTCGATCGTATGAAGAAGTTATGCTAAAAAAATAAAAATTTCAAATTGATTTCAAAATGCGTAAATTTCAAGGCGTTTCGAGTCCGTACGATCAAACGACAAGTCCGATCGCAACGAAACTTGAAACATTATTATAATTCACCGTTACGGATCCGATGAAACTAGTTTCGTCGAAATCCGAGTCCGTGACAAAAATGACTATTTTTAATATTTATTAAATAAATTAAAATAAATCATAAAATCCAAATTTTCTTTCAACTTTAAATATTGGCCAAATTTCATTACTTATATAATCCAATCAATTCCCAATAATTTAGCAAGCTTGGATGTGAATTAAAATTTATAAGTATATAAATTTCGCAGTGTTAACCTCTGCGTTTTCTTATTATTTGGGAATTATAAATTTTATTCGCAAAACCCAATTATTTAATCATATACTTATACTCTCATCTTAAATCTAATTATATAAATAACTTGATTTCTATTATCCAACTCAAAATATATCAATTATTCTCCAACTACATAGTTAACGTTTCTTTTATATATCACTGTGGTAATATTTCAAAATGTTCATCTTTTGTTTGCATAAATTACTGTATTTAGATAAAATTGTAATTTTGGTAACTTATCACATAAATAACTTAAAACCTCAACTAATACATTCCACCTTTGTTTCATCTTATTCATTCACTCATCAATATTCCGTACTAACTACAAAATTTAGTGTATTCCTTTAAATTGATCAAAATAAGACTTATCAACTAATAGAAAGATTTACGTACAAAATTTATTGTCATACATCTAATTTACAAGCCTATACTTAATTATTATCCTACAATACGTTTTACGTTACTATAATGTTCATTCTTCCGTTCCTACGTTTCTATAAATTTATTCCTTTATAATTTATTTAACGCAACACTTAATCTACACCTATTGCGATGTTTCAAATTTACTTGAATGAACAATTTCTTTACTTAAAATAGTTGTTGTAAACTCTTAATTCCACATTTATAAGTGTATTATTATTTTCACTCAAATATTATACATATATATAGAGTATTGGGTTTTTATTTAATCATCATTTATCATATATATTAATTAATTAAATTCAATACTTAAGTCTGACTAAATTTATTCCCCAAATACACATTTACATTTCTCAACCAATAAATATAACCAATCAAATTCTCATTTTATTGAACCTTGGTCAATTCCACACGTTAATTTTACTTAAAGTCTCAATTAATTAATTTACCTCGGTTTCATTACCTTATTACCTTATATGCATAATTGACATGGTTATATCTTCCATTACATCAATAATTTATCATTTCATTTCTATGCAATATATACTCATCTTATTCCATTTATTTGGTTACTGCATTGAAATCTATTTATTAACCAATACTAACATTATTATCATAAAAAAAAATTTGATTCCCAATTTTATTCAATACTTAGAACAAAAATTTTCACATTAAATCAAATCCTTCTATTCAAACCAAGTATCATGCTATGATAATATTTTACGTTGGTTACACTGAAAAAAAATCAACTTTTTATCGTTATCAATTAAACATACATTAATTGCACAAATTAAAGGAATTAATTGCCATTTATCAAATTAAATTTTTCATACATCAATCTATTTCATCTAAATCCTTACCTATGAATATTGCAACCTTTAATTCCATTAAATACCAATTAACCCAAATTATTTCATTTATTCTAAGTCATATCACTAAAATAATTCATCATAATAAACTTAAAATCTATACGTTTATTGATTTATTTCTATTTGTCTTATGTTAAATTCTAAATTTAGTAAGACAACCTAAAGTACTCCACTCAATCGACAGTCCCTTTCAATTGTTAATACGTACTTAAATTTCTACAGTTGCCTTCCATCTGCACTTCCGTTACTATGATAAAAATTAGTAACGTTTATGCCATCAATCCATCATAATTACTTACCCTTAATTGAGTTTGATTTCCAAATAAATTTGCTGACCCTTAATTAGACAATTTATAAAAGTTTGTCATCATACCTATAGTTCTACGCTTATGCTATGTCTTAAATTTCAATAAATTTATAAATTTTGAGATGTTCATTAGGGTTTACAAATTTATTGACTTGCAATAACAGGGTTTCTTAATCTATTCAATTTATCGTTCACAATCTTTTATTGCATTAAATTGGTTTAATATTCCCATATTAAATTTTATGTACAGGTAAGAATTTTTCTTTCTTTCTCTACTTAATTCATTTGAATTTTATTCAAATGTCTTTAAATAGGTTTCTAAGTCACTTCTATATAATTTATTCTAGCCTTCATTTTAATACTTATCTACCACCTTTATTCTTTCAACTAAAATAAATTACAAAATCCTATTAAACAAACAATTTTAAATGGTCGAACTTAACGGGTCGTTACAGATATATTATATTGAATAATAAAATATCTCAAACCATGAGAAAATAATAAAATATAATTACAAAACCGTAATATGAAAATGTACCTATTTATCGAGCGAACAAACTTTATTTATGAAACCAAAAGCAGTGGTTATTGCTTCCATAAACCTGTATCTCACTTATATAATCCAAAGAGTTAAAATTTCATATAAAAGAGTAATATATTAGTTGTTCCAATTAGTAACAAAAGCAAAACAATACAAAACATATGCAAAAAAACAGTACAACCATTATATGCAATCAAATTATCCATCATACATCCATAGCAATCAAACAATTCTTTGTTCAGGTTCAAAAACTTTTAGTCATAACAGGGTGATAAATAAACTATCAAGTGTACCCTACGCTCAACAGTCTTAGATAATAACTTAATAGATTATTCATACAATCTTAAACACTTTGCAGTATCATTTCCCAAACTTCCCATTAGACAAAAATACAAAATTAAATGTTATTTAAGTTTATTCTATTGGTTTCCTTTTTTACTCTTTTATTTATTTTCATTCATTCGTACAATGTCATTTTTCCATTAATTTACATTCATTTACTTACATATATATATTTTTCATTCAAATATTAAGAACATCGTTAAATCAATTCTCAAAATATTATATAAGTTTCTGTGCAAAAATTAATTCACGGTTATTATTTGCTTATAAGACTTGATTTCCATTTAATATTAATATTCATTAGTGAATCGATTCATATTTAAGTTTCTACTTTAAAATTTACATTCATTCTTTCATATATAGTATCATTGAATATTAAATATATTTACGAATCATTTCAATAATTTCTTAAGTTTATAATCATTTACTTAAGTGATATTTACTTTTACTAATCAATTTGATTATTAAGCATTTCAACCATTAGCTTAAGTATATATATTCTGTGAACGTCTTAATATTTTCATTTATAAACATACATTGATTTTGAAGTATTTTTGTTACTAAGCTTTTACATGTTTAATATTATATTACATACTCATATTTAACATTTCAACTTTTAAATATTTCAGGTAAGTTTTATATATGTTTTAGAATGTAATTGAATGTTTGTCAGTTTAGTTAACAAAAATGTTCAACAACTTACATCTTCTAAATTTCATTACCTTTTAATTTATAAGTGAAAAATCTCCAATTTCTTTACTGTTTCATTAACCACTTAGCTTCTAATTTCTTCTTTTTCATTTTTAGAAGTTTCCAACTATTAAAATTTCAATTATTTCTACAATCGAAAAATCATTAATTCAACAGGAACTTAAGAACTATATACCAGATTTCATTTCAAAACATCATGAAATAACATATAATTATTTCTTTTAATATATCAAATCATGCATAGGAAATTTAAAATAAAATTTTGTTTATCAAAATAAATGTGTAGTAAAACAACTAAAGCAGTCTTCCTAGTTTGAAACTCAAAAATGAAAGTCGATGCTACGGCCGTCATCATCGAAATTATTTTCCTACGACAGAAGAGGGAGTACAAGACTTATTTCCTTTTAAAATTCTATTAAAACATTTCTTTTAAATCATATTGAAAATACTTCCAAATAATACTAATATCATATTCCATAACCTTTGAAAACCAATTTCAAAACCATAAAACTTAAGTTCTCAAATTTCCAATTTATATTCACTTTATTTGTAAATCCTATTTTCTAACCAATATTTATAATATTTCTCTTCCTAACAACAAACATATCACATGCAACTATATCCATTTATAAAAATTTATTCTTTATATACAAAATATAATACTAGGTAAAATTATTTCATTTACCTATATTTCAAAAACAATATTGTGTCGGTCTGCCCTATTAAGTGTTTAGAAATCTCTATCGATGCCATAGCATCCTATGTACCGGCCAGAATTTATAAATACTAAATAGAACAAATCAACACAATATAAAAGCATTTTTATGGCACTAAAAAATATGCTCTCTCATATAAATACTCAAACAACTCATTCTACTATACTACTACACTATTTCTAATGAGTCAAACCCCACAAAGCTAAGTTTATCGCTAAGCCAAAGCTCCGATACCAACTGTAATGACCCACTTTTTTGGATGGTATAAATCGATAAGAAACCACACATGCCAATTCAAATCATTCAAAAGGGAGGATTGTTAATGGGGTAAATAAGAAAAAAAGGAAAACCAAAACACAGAATCTCACAACGGAATGACAAAATATAATAATCAAATAAACAGTTCATGAAGTTGTTTCAAAAATACAATTGATTACACTTTTACAATATATAAGAGTTATACATACAGCAGGTTTAAATAAATAATGTAGCGGAACAACATGATACAAGAAATAATAATGATAATAATAATATAATACTAAATTCAGTCTTCGACCTCTAAAAATAATGTCTTCAATGCTGAAATGCTCAGGCTGACCCAAGCATATTGAAAAGACAAAACACTCGAGTCAGAACTAAAAGATCTTATGTAAGTTAATTCAGTAGCAAATAAATATGAGTGTAACGGCTTTAGAGATGTTTACGGGATTTTATATCTCATATCCAGTGTATAACGTGCATGCAATAACTTAAGAGATGTTTGGGATTTCCATCTCCTAAGGATCCGTTAAACTATTTATATGTAGTAATATACACTATATTTTGTGTCTACCGATAAAGTAAAGTATTAAAATAGTGTTAAGACATTACCCATAACCCCCTTAACACAATTTAAAAATGTCGTAGTCTATATAGTACTATAAACTCCACCAAACCGATGGGCTATCAGAGAGCACTCCATAGGTACGACACAAACCAAAATCGTAGTGGGCTCGATAAGGCATATGACAAGGCACGCGAACCAATGCCCACTGTAGGCTTCTATCGTTTTGCACGCTCGGACTAGTGGTAATGCTTAGCAGCTACTACCGTTCATCTCGAAACACACTCCCATAATCAATTGAAGGTGGCCACCAAATCAATCACAAAGTTACATATATGGCATCGAAGAAGCATGTCCGATAGGAGGAGCGACTTCACCTGGCCCGGGATAGCTCCTATTTTAGTCATATCAAGCTGACCTACGGGGGTCAAGGCTATGTTCATACCTCATACTATAGCATTCGCCCAACCATCCTACTTCATTCTGTATTCTCTACAAGTGCATAGTCTTTAAAGTGGTTTTGGAATTGGTAAAGAGTATGGCAATATCCGACCTCGGCCTCTTTAACAACCAAATGCTTACATTTTTCACATCGTGGTCATTTTTATAAAACATTTTTTGAATAATAGATCTACAAAGCATTTTATACCTTCATATCAAAATATCCAAATACTTATTCCAAAAGTATAAATATATTCATAAACACCGAGAAAGATTTCTTTCAATCAATTTCGAAAATAATTTATAATCTCTCTTAAACCATTTATAAAACATTTATATGCTCTAAAGCCTTTTATAATACTATTTATAATGTAATGACCCATAATTTTCGGTAATTAAAAATAGTTAATTTAATAAGGTTTTGTGATTCAATGTTAGAAGAAATAAAATTTTGTGATTAAACAATAAGAACGTAATTGGGTTAAATGTAACAGTATTAATTTAAGGTAATTTATAATTGCTTTGAATGAAATTCCAATTAATTGAAATGATTAAAGAGTTAAAATTGGTATAGACTGTAAATTAATCAATTGTAATGACATGCATTAATGGATAATTGGATTAAATGAGTAATTAATAATTTAAATGTTGTATTAATTAATGAAATAAGGTGTGATTAATTGTAATTGATAAAATGAGTGTAATGAGAGTTGTTATAATATTTTCTAGCAAATAATATTACGAATGTTATTAAATATAGAAATGGTGACAATTGTTATTTTTATTGATTTAGTTAATTAACAAAAAAATAAATGTAAATAGATGTTACATTGATGTGAGTTAAGACAATAACTGCAAATTAGGAATGTATAAAATGTATAGAAATATTAATTATGTTTACAAGGCAATAATGGATGTAATAAAAAGAGTGGGACTAAGATAAATTTATTTTACTGAGATTTTAAATCATAATAAAATTAATAAAATTCAATATAATTCGAATATAGTGGTTAATACAAATAAAAGATGGAAATTGTAGCATATTAATGTGATAAAATATAAACCAATGTTAACTATGTCTATGGAATAATGATTGATTGAATAAAAAGATTGAAACCAAATTAAATCAATTTATTATAATTAAATTATATTTAATTGGATTAAATTACAGTTGAAATTGAACGCTGTAATTAGTGAAATAACCAACACTGAAATTTTATGTAAACTTGTTTTAAATTTTTGTAAACGTCTAAGTAATTAAAAAGGATGAAAATTGTTGGTTATTAAATTTGATATTAAAAAGGTGATTTAATTAATTTAATATTAATTTAATCAATTAATGTGAAAATAGTCGTTTTGGCCACTGTCTCGGATTTCGACGAAACCAATTTCATCGGATCCATGATGGTGAATGATTGAAAGGTTCAAATCTCTTAGCAATTGGACTTGACACTTGATCTTACGGACTTGAAATGCCTTGAAATCAATTTAATTAAAATCAATTGAAATCAATTTGGAATAGGCTGATTTTAAAGCAACTTATTCTTATGATGGAATTAGGACTTGAAACCTATTCCATTAAGTTTAAAACTATCGAAAACAACTATTTTGATATAGGGGATGACCCATTTTCGTTCCGAAGACAGAACGGGCTTTTTTGGTCGTTCATCGTTCAACTTTCAAGTCTATCTAGCACATTCATTTCTATTTCTGATCTACCTATAAATAGCCTGTTATAACCTCTAATCATTTCTTATATTCTTATTACAGTACGTACAATTCTATCTATCGTTCTTCTCTTTTCAATGGCTGAAAACCAAAATTTCAAAATCTAAATTCAAATCAGAACCAATTTCAAAAATTCAAAATCCTCCAAACCATGACATATTATGTACCGTTTTAAAGCTCTTGGTGAGCGTAATCCACTGGTGCGATTCATTTCTCGAATTGAATTATTTTTTAGCCAGAAACAAGTGATTTAGTTTCGGCCGTTCATTTGTGGTCGTTGGATTGTGTGGTGGATCTGTTGTCCTGGAAGCAATCGGGTTTTTACATTGCGTAGAGGAGGACCAGGCTTTGCATTGGTGGGGTTCGCTTGTTTCCACGGAGCCATGATTTTTCCAAAAAATTTAAAGACCGTGGCGGCAACGGAAGCCAAATTGGCCATCAAAGGTGCATTCGAGGGTGCTGGCATGGATGGCTTTGGGCGAGGCACGATGTGATGGCCTCAGATCTGGTCAGGGTGCAGTGTGGCATTGTGCGGTGGTGGGTTTTGATACGGCGTGGCCGTTTGTTTGATGGCGACACAGATTAGGGTTAACTCGTGAATTTTTTTGAGCAAAGATGGTTAGGTGACGTGACCTTTTTGTTTTGTTTATTTATTTATTTAAATTTAAACCTTTCTTATTAGCATAAATTTAACGTACGATGTCGAATTCATGCGCGGTTTTCTCCACTGGGATCGTATCGAGATTTTGGACATTATGGAACTAGTCTGGGCGAATTCTAAGACTTTTCAATTTTGAGCCTTATTTTGGATTTCAAATTGATTTGAAATCAAAGGTGAGTGTTTTTGACCCACTCACAACTACTAGATTATCTTATGTTAGTTAAATAAAATTTATGATGTGATTAGAAATTTATTGATTACTGTTTAGTATGTTAAATTGTCGTTCTAGTTAAATTTGAATTTTATTGCATTTAATCATCGTTTAATTTAATGTGATAACCCGGATTTTGAACAACTGTTAATTGGATGATTAACTGATTGTAAACTATGGGGATACTAATTTTATTTGGATTTAAAAGATAAAATTGATAATTAAAGATGTCTGGATGTGTATAAGTGAATTTGAAATTATAATAATAGTTGAATTAAAATGATGAATCTAATAGTAAATCATTAAATATATATAAATATGTGTAAACTCTACTATTTTTGAAAATTTTAAAGTATGTTCATATACATATATACAAGTGTGTGTGTGTGTATGGCAGTTAGAAAGCTATTGTTTGGGTTCAACATGATAATTTACAAAAGCTATTTAAAATAAACTCTATATTTTCAAAACATAAGATAAACATTTATTTAAATATATGATAAGCTTAAAAAGGATTTAATAAAAAGATTCATTTTGCTTTCTTTCTAATTTTCATGAGACACTAAAGATAGACATTTATTAAGTTAAAATACAATAGTAAAAGTTTAAAATAAGAATTTATAAAGGTTATTACTTTCTTTATATATATATATATATATATATATATATAGGATATGTATATATATAAAGGAATTAAACTTAACAAAATATTTAAAATATAAAACATTTGTAAACATCTAGTTCTTGCATTCATATGTTTGTAAGAAAATAATCATTTGCATTGACATTTGTAAGCTTTTTATTTACAAGTGGCGTACTTCACTTCCTCTTTTAAATTTTAAAATAAATAAAAGATTTATAGAAACCAAGCTTCACTTCTAAATTTCTTTAATTTTCTCATAAACCTGTAAACTGAATAGAAGAAGAAAAAAATTTCTCAAACCTGGAGATGAAACAAAAGCATACAGTATAGTCTGGCAGCAAAATCAAGTTTAATAACATCTCGATATCAAGAATTATCAAGCACTGATCATCTTAACAACAAAACAACAGTTCATATACAAGCGATTTCCAAGTTTTAGGAAGAAAACTTCCTCTGTTCTTTTAACAAGGTGAGTAAACAACTTATTTTAGAAGCTTAAGAAAATTAAAACCTGATTGCATGAGATTTATGAAATGAATTGTCCTTGCATGTATATATATTAAGTAAATCTCTATATATATGTATGTGTTAAAGTGTGCATATCTATTTATATAAGTATATCTCTGTTTCCACCGGTAGGTTGAAATTTTTGATCAAAATCAAGTTTATCATTATACATTCACTTATAGATTGTGAATTTCAAACAAAATATGTTTTTTTAATCACAATTTAAGATTTAAAAATGTATTTAGATAAAACCAGCCTATACATCTCTTGAAATCCAGATATTACAGTAGATTTTTAAAAGTGATGAAAATCAAACATCATTATTTGCTAATTCAAGAATAGAACTTGAATCGGTTTTGAAATCTATGATTTTTAAAAGAAAATTTAAGATTTTTATTGTTTTATTAAATGAGCATTTTGAAGTTGATCGGACTTTGGATTTTGGGAATTTTCCGATGACTAGAGGATGGTGGGACCTCGTGGTCGTCACTGGAGGTTGCAGCGGAGTTAGAGAGTCGGGGAAAATTGAGTGGAGATTTTCTTAGTGGCCATGTCATCGACAATGGGTCAAAGTAGGGTTTAAACCCTCATTTCAGTCGAGGTTGGGTTTTGGTGCACTACGACGTCTCTGGATGATCGGGGATCATAGGACTAAGGGGAAAAGCTACGGAGAGGGACTGCGAGTGAGTGGCCGAGGTTTCGCGACCTCCGATGGTCGGCGACGTCGTGTCGAGGCAGCTTTTTGGTGATGGCTGCTGAATCCTTTTGGATCGAGGTAACTCGATTTCGATTTCGAGTTGGTTTAGGGGATTAGGTCATGGAGATAGGAAGGGGAGATGACCGATGTCTTGGCGATGGTGGTCATGAGCGCCGGAATGTCGCCGGCGATGGGTGCACGTGCACCAGTTCTTTTCTTATGCACTGGAGTTTGGATTTGGAAACGAGAATTTACTCGCGTTGAAGATCGGGTGGAAGGAAGAAAGATTCGGGTTGTTTCGAGTACGCGCACGTGAGTGATTTAAGTATAATAGTTTTCAAATTTAAACTAAGTTTTTTTTTTTAAAAAGAAGAAAGTTCGGGAAGGTTGAGGTAACTTGGGTTTTGATAGGTAATACTCGGGTTATAAATTAGATGTTAAAGTTTTTAAAATTTAACAAAGCCAAGATAAATTAATTATCTTAAAACTATTTTTAAGTAATAAATTGATTTTTAATGTTTTGTTAATTTAAGTTGAAAAAATACTTTAAGATATTAATCAAGTTAATCCTTAGGTTGTTTTAAAGCCTATTAATCAGATAATTAAATACTTTAATTAAACTTAAAGATATTTGGTTCCAAGGCTATTAGGTAAGATATTGAAATAATTAAGAAGATTAATGAAGATAAATGATTATCATTTAACTTTGTTAATTTATTAATCAAAGATTAATTTAATGAGTAATTAAAGATTAATTATTGATTGATAAATTAGTAATTAAGGAGAAATTATTTGTTAGCAAAAGAATAATCAATAGTTGTGATTAATTATTGATTTAGGTTAATTAATTAAGGTTAATTAAGGGTAGTTAATTAGGGTTAATTAATCAATGCAATTAACCAATGTAATTAATTAACCAATCGGACAATTACTTGATGGAAGTAATTAAAGGTTAATTACATAAGGGAACTAATTAAGGATTAATTACTTAGTGTAATTAATTAAAGGATTGATATATTAAGGGAATTAATTAAGGAGTAGTTAATCAATGAGTATGATTAATTAAAGGATAATTAATCAATGTAAGTGATTATAGGATAATTAATTTGAGTAATTAACTAAGGATAAATGTGATTAATGTGAATGGGTGAAGATTAATTAATTTGTGTTATTAGTTAAGGCTAATTACTTAATGTAAATAAAGGAGATAATTAAGGGATGACCAATTAATGATTTGTAATTAGTTAATGATAAGTAAGCAGGATTAACAACGATTTGAGGAATTATTTAATTTATTTAAATTAATTAGTATGGTGTGATTAATTAATCTTGCTTATAGATGATTGAATGATATTGAATGCCTTGGATTTGATATTTATGATATGAGATCCTATGTGTTATGTTATGTTGGATTAAACTGTGATAGTATGGTTTGTCTATCTGCGATGAACGACAATGTAAATATGTAATTCTGCATAAATGGAATTGTTTAAAACTTAAACAGTTGTTATGAAATGACATTAGAATTGAAGAGACCGGGGTCGGGTATCAGTAAATACTCGAAACCACTTCGAATAGTAATCTGCAATAATTCTTTATGAATTTGATTTTTGAAATTAATAGGCTGGAATGAAATAAATGATGTAAGCTTGGTCATTTAATCTGAGTAGTGATGCTTAGATATGATTATATGATGTGATTGACTATGATAAGAAAGAACTCTACCCGGATTTTAAATAAGTATATTGCATTGGTATTCTCATGTTAAATGGGTTTCCTCATGCTAGTTTCCAGCCTGACCCGGGTGTTACTTTGATGTAATGCTCGGGTCAGACCGAGTATTACAGATTTTTAGGTAAGGACGTTCTGGAGTTCAGGAGGCAAGTTGGATGGAAAGAACGTATGGGTGTATTCCACTATGATATACGGTAGTTTGTCTGGGACATGTTGATTGTATCTGTCCAATGTTTGTGTATATGTTGTAACTCTGATGTATTAAAGTGTAATTTGACAAGTACAGTTTTCCTTTGTATAACTGATATTATTTGATATTATATTTTATCCACTGCGAATGTGAGAATCTGTGACTTTTTTCTGTTTCTTCTTCTAACTATCTGGGATTTTCGGGATCGAAAATTCCAGGTCGTTACATTTAATATTAAATTTTAAACTGTCAATTTAATACATGTATTGATTATCAATTATTTATTAATGTTTATTGGTTCATCTGGATGTTGATTGTGATGTATATTTGATTGTTGATATTGGATGACTGGATGTTGTATTTTATTTGTTATAACACTGCAAGTTCCTTATAGGTTGAAATGATACATACCCAAACGATCCATAGATTAGGAAATCGTTATGGGCTGAAATGATAGACTCGAGCGATTTTATGGATTTTTATTTAATTTGGAATTGCGGTTTGAAATGAATATGACCGTAAAATTTAAATTGCGGATTGAAATGATAAATATCTGGATCACTTGACCCTAAGGTAGAAAATTATATATGGACACATGATTGGTTAAATTTAGTGATTTTTGAATTTTTAAATTTTGAATTCAGTTAACTAGTATTTTGAAATATAAATTTGGTTTATATAAACTAAATTATTTTCAGAAGTCTAAGCGTAAATGTTGAAATTGATTTGATTTAATTAATTGTTCAAAGGATTTAAATTGAAATTTCAAAGCTGAAGTGTCAAATATAAATGAATTTATCGAAAATTGAGTTATTGGAATTGTTTATATATAACTTTGAAATCTATTTTAAACTAATTTAAACTATTTTAATTAAACTAACTATTTTAATCAGTTTAAAACTGTTCTGGTTTATTTTAATCTATTGTAACCTATTTAATCCAATTTAACCAATTTTACCTATTTTAACTAATTAAATTTATTTAATATATTTTAAACTATTTTATATAATTTAAATATATTTAATCTATTTTAAATTTATTTAACCTATTTAGGAATCTACTTACTATAATTTAAACCTATTTAACCGATAATTAGTCCATTCAAGCATTTTAAACCTAATTAAATCTATTATTTAAATCAATTTAAATCTAGTTAAATCAAATTTAAATCTATTTAAACTATTTTACTATTTAAACTATTTTTTATTCATTTAAACTATTTTTAAACTATTAAACTATTTGTGACTATCTAAACTATTTTGTAAAATTTCAGACTGTGTAAAGTTGAAGTACTTATATCTAAATCCTTGATGATGATACAACCCAAATTGGAATTTGAAATTGATACCTTTTTGTGAAATGAAATATTTGAGTGAATAAGATAATTTTGAAATGAAAAATTAATTAACATAACTTATCGAATTTCAATGTGAATGTGAATTTCAAAGGTAATATGATTTGAAAGTGAATATGATTTGGAAATGAACATGACTTTGAAGTGAATATAATATGAAAATGAATATGATTTGGAAGTGAACATGATTTTGAAGTGAATATAGTTCGAAGTGAATATGATTTCAAAAGAGATATGATTTGAAATTGAATATGATGTTTTGGTATAAATTATGAATTGACTTTTAAAATCTAAAAGAACCATTCGGTATGAAATAAGCGTTTGATTGTTAAAGAGATGGGATCGGATATTGTCATACTCTCTGCCAATACCGAAAACCACTTTAACAACTGTGTACGTAGTGGAGATTTCAGAAATGAAGTAGGATGGTTTGGCGAACGATTTCTGTATGAGTTATTGACGTGACCCTGACTCCCGTGAGTCAGCTTAGATGCGACTAAAACAGGAGCTATACCTGGGCCAAGTGAGGTCATTCCTCTGATCGGACATGCTTCTTCGATACCATATTATAACTTTGTGATGATTTAGTGGCCGCCCCTTGATTTTTAATTTAGGAGTGTGTTCCAAGGTGGACAATAGCAACTGTTACGCATTACCACCATCCCGGTTCTACAATTGGTAAATTTACCCTGGCTTTGCCTCGAGTGCCGGGTTCACATGCCCTAGAGCACCTTCTACGAGTTTGTTTTGTACCATACATATGGTGTCACGACCCGTCTTCCACTACCCAGAAAGACGCATCATGAATTAAGAAAGAAAGGGATAGAAAGAGAAAGAAAGAAGAGAAAGAAGAAACAACACTAGAATCTCAACAGCAGAACGAATAAATTATATTAATAACATAAGTATTTACATAATATACAATATCAATCAGAGATACACAGCATACATATCACATATACTAGACAATAATAAACATCTGTCTAGTATTTACAACTCAATACAATCACAACACAGAGAACACACAGCGGAACTATATATCTATACGCAGAAGCCTCCTGCTCCATTGCTCCTCCATTATTCGTCAAAGCTAACCTGAATCCCTTGGTTACTCGTAAAAATTTGAGTACCCAAGAGTTTAAGAAAACAAAGATAAACTCCCGGTCAGACATGGGTCTGGTGTGAGTAACAGGTTAAGGTTGCTTAACTTTAAAAACCTTTAAAATAAAAGGTATCACGTAAGACTTCCCATACATAAACATGGAAAAGTTTTTACCTTACGCTAACCAAAACATTTGATAGGAAATCCGATGATATTATAATAGTGTCTAGGGTTTTCAAATAAATAAGAAATAGCCGAAATTGTTACATCTATTAAATTCCAGCTACTAGCCACAAAAGTGGGTAATACAATCAAAACCGTTGGCACTTATTGGATTTTGGATTCCATACAATAGCAGGGCTACTGTAACGCCCCGGAAAATTTTCGACTTTCGAAAATTCAACATCGATACTCACTTTATCGATTGCCGAGAAATCAAAGGCCGGAAACCCAAAATGTTATGGTTTAAGAAAAGGAAAGAGGTAGAAGAAGAGAGAAAATATAGAAAATAGAACTGAAAGAAATAACAGAACAATATCAGAATCTCACAATTCGCAGCGGAACAACATATAATAGATAAATGAATAATCTTTAAACAAAGAACTATATCAGTTATTACATTACATCACATTTAATTACACCATATCATCAGAGTGTACAACATCATACAACAAGCAGCGGAAAAGAAATACTATATACTAATAATATGCCATGCCATCCATCTTGCCTCCAACAACTCCAGAATATCCAGAATATCCTGATAAACCTTAACTCTTGACTGCCCGTGTGGAAATTGGTGGGCACCCAGAGTTTAGGAAGGAAACCAATAAACTCCGAGTCAGTCATGTGACTGGTGTGAGAACTCAAAACAGTTTATTTATCTTTAAAAACAAAATAGAGGAATATTTTTAAAGTCAATTCGCAATGCTTTTAAAAATGAGACTACCATAAGGCCTCCCGCACACACACACAATGCAAACGCAGAATCGGAGGAGATTTCTCCTTATAATAGTCAAAGATGCTTGATACGCATTAAAAAGAACATTTGATATTATTACTAGTGCATAGTGTAGAGAAAATTCATTTCGAAAATAAAGATATAAATCTTAGCCAACATACGACCATTATCGTATGCCTACTATAGCTACCATGTTCAATAGCGGGTTACCGCCACATTCCATAGCAGGTTATACAACTAAAACCGTACAAGACTCGTATTTGAAGAATGGATTTTCCAACGAATGGTCAGGCCAAGGAACTTCCCATTGCCACATGGAAACGCCTCTGGAAGGACGCCCCGAGAACCAAACCGTTCTCCGCTAAACAAAGCCGGGAATCCCTTTTCCCAAGGAATATTACAAACCCTCAGATATGCCACCCCCGGTCCTTTGGAACCTTTAAACGAGAGCTCTCTAACCAACATCACACCATAATAATAAGTGTTTCAACATGAGTAAGTATCTGGGCTCCATACCATGATACTACCCTTTTCCAGAAGGAATTGTCATACCCTAGGGAAGCGATCCCTGAAAACCTTGCCGCACAATTCCTGTTTCGACCATTACCGGTTTGTGAGGCTCGACGAAGTCACGTCCACAAAAACATACTTTATACAAAAGCCATGCTTTAGGTCAACAAATGATCATAGAAATGATCACCAAGATAGACGATCAAACAAATGATCCTATCACAAAATAATCAACACAATGATCATTTCACAGCAACACTCAGCATGTCACATTACCAAATTGGGAATATATCGCTGATAACCTTCGACTACATAACCTCTGAGCTCGTACGTCTCAGAGAAGGGTGTTAAGCTAAGAGAATAAATTCTCCGCCACCAACAGAAATATATTTGAAAGAAATCGGCTTTATATCTCAATTTGTAATGTCAGACATACTATCCATACAAGTCTGTTCCGGGCTCGAACAGAACCGAAGGCACTTACAAAGAAGTCCTTGCAATCCGGATAATCTCTAATCACGTCCGGACTTCCCATCACAAAGGGAGTCTCTATACCGTAGCTACTCGGTGCAAAGACAATCGACGAGTTGTCCTTTCGCTTTCAAAAAGATCCGGTCTTCAACACCGGTCTTCAAATGCAATTCATAACGACGTATCACATATTCGGAATGGGTTATACGACCCCATGGTCCTTTCCCGGTTAACCCGAATAATGAGCGCTTATTCAAAAATAAGTGTGGCATTCAAATTCAAACAAATCACATCAAATACCCATTCAAAGGGAAATATTGATAGTCGGTTATTGAACTATCAATGGATATGCACACATCACCAGTTTCCAAATAATTTTTCAAATTATTTATTTTCCAAAATATCTTTACAAGATATATAATTTTCAATACTTCAAAAATAAATCAATATTTATTTTTAAACAAGTTCCCCTTTCTTTTATAAATTCCATAGTGAATTTATATTTCACAATATCTACTAATATACGATTTTCAATAGGTTTCAATATTCCTTTTCAATTTATCTTCAAAAGGATAAATTCTCAAAATATTCACTTTATATTGGAAAACATTTCCATACTTATTTATTCATAAGTAATTCACAAATTTTATTTATTTTCAACCTTTGGAAAATATTCAATATACTTAAATCGAGATTAAGTATATATTTCATTCTTTAAGGAAATCATTCTCTTAAACATATTTTGGCCAAAATGAATGTTACGTAAAACATCGTTACGACAACCCAAAATCACTAGTATAGGGATTCGAAATTAAAATAGATATATAAATCCCAATACTATACAAAACATTTCCTTTCGGAAATCATTTACTATAACAACAGTGTTATAGTCCACTATTTCCTTTTATTTCTCGAAAACGTCTATTTCAACAATGAATGTTGAAATCTATGGTTTCGAATCTTAACACATTTTAAAACATCGTTAGATCGTTTTAATTCTATTTAAAACATCAAATCTAAACATTTTCTTTAACATATTATTCACTATTCAAAAACGTGAATATACTACGTTAACCAATTTCATCATTTCTATACATTTCATTTCAAAGGATTATTCACAGTCAAAACGTGAATATAACTCCATTAATAGGTTACAACAATTTACTTATCAAAATAAGTCGTTTGCGGATTTATAAAACAACGTTTATAACTCCATTTCTATTTATTTTATAACAACTTCCTTTTATAAATTCCTTTATTAACCTATTCAATTTATAACTCAATTATAAAACAAAAGTTCATATCATAAGTGAAATACTTATAATTTATTTGTTTGCAAAATCGTTCCTTTGAACTTCATAATTATAAATCTTATAACTTATAAGATTCAATTATTTATCCAAATCTATTCTTTCAATAACTTTATAAATTTTATAAACCTACTGCTTATAAAATTCCATTTATAACTTCACCGTTTATAATTCTATAAATTTCATTCATTTATGAAATCCATTCATAATTCATTCTAACACTTATAAAAACTCGTTTTATAATTCAAATATTTTCATTTATAAATTATCAATTTTATAAATCTTTTATATAAATCAATTTATATTATTATTCTTTTAAAACATCTTTAATCTCCTTTATTATTTCACCATTTTGATTCATAAAATAATTAAATTTTATAAATCCTATATTTCAACTTTTCATAATAAATTCAATTATCCTGATTTAAATTCTTTTATAAAATCATTAATCCCATATTTTCAAAAATCAACCTTTAACCATATTTCTCAAAACCCATAATTTTTATAACATTAAAATTATAATGTTTATTTATTTAAAATGAATCAATTCCAAAATATTTTATAAACTTATACATTCAAAAATCACTTTAAAATTTTTAAAATCCCAAAATTTGGTTCAATGATGCTACACACCAAATAGTCAATCACGACTACAACGATATCATATATCAATATGATAATCAATCAAATATCAAAATATCTGAAATCAAATAAATACTGTTGAGGAATCCAGTTGGATCCCTCCAACCTGTTTTCCTGCATCCACAAACATTAGCACAATACCAATTTCGCTCCAGTACGAAATTATCGCGGTATATGGGATTTAAAATATTATCCGCTTAATAGACGGCGCAATAGAGTCTCATCCGCTACACAAATGCGGGAAATCAATAACTCCAATATATACATATGCCAATATATATATATTGCTATTATATATAATACCAATTTCACTGTTTATGAAATATTCATGGTATATGTTTTTAATAAATAACATCCGCTTACTAACGGCGCATAATGTCTATTTTTAACAATCAATAGATAACAATCATCATTCAAACATGCATTCAAATATTTTAAATCTAACTATTTAAAATAAAATTGAAACTGATTCGATTGAGTGAGAAGTTCTCACCTTGATTTCAATTTCGTTTTAGCGATTTATTTCGAATAAAATTAAACGGACGTTTAATTTTACACGAAATTTTCACTAACTCCAAATGACTCCAATCCAATTCCATCGCGTAGTGCTTTTCCATACGATTCCAACGCTTCTTGTTTCGCGCGTTTTCGACCTCGTATGAAAAAGTTATGAATTTTACAAGATACACGATTTTATATTAACTAATTTACAACATATATTTTATAATTTTCAACCTTAGCTAATCAAGACCGTTAGATCCAGCACCCTCAACATCAGGCCGTCCCTTCCCTCCATCTCCCTCACGTTTCACATCTCCAGTAAATGGCCGAACCAAGAACCCATCATCCACAAACTAGGGTTCGACTTTGCAACCACCTCGCTCGACGAAACTTCATCAAACCACCTCCATATTGAAGCCCATTGCAAGAGCTACCTTCACCAGGAACAATGATGAACTCGGCCACCTGATGAGCTTCGAAATGCGTGCTCAAACCCCAGGGAACACGGCCCATTATCTCACAAAATACAGCTCCAATCTCGATCTCCACCGTTGAATATAAGGATCTTGCCATGCTCTACAATATTGTAGTTGAGGGTTTTGTCTAAAAGCTGATGGATTGAGAGATCGGAGGGGAAGAAGTTGATTGAATTTCGGCCATACATCAGGTTGGAGGCGGCTGAAGCCTGCCTTGAAACCCTAGGCCATTTTATTTTGCAAATTGTGAATGTCAAGGGCTTATATAGAAAATTCACGCGACACTATTCATCCCGGATTTTCCGAACTCCAAACGAAGCGTGCCGGTTGGCGTTCCTAAGGTTTACCCCGCGTTCCGAACACAATGGAACGTGTTTCGGAAGCTAATTCGGTCATCTGTGCGAGTTATGGCCATAAACGATCAATTTAAATTTAAACCGATTTAACGATTTTCTAGGCGTTTTAATTTGTACCGGACAAACGGTAAATCCAATCGACACGAAATTTGAAACCTTACAATAATATCAAATTACGGATCCGATGAAACTGGTTTCGTCGAAATCCGAGACTTTTTGAAAAATGGCTATTTTAACTCGCCAAATTAATATTAAAAATAATTCGATGCGTTTCGAGCTGCCACGATCAAACGATAACTCTGATTGATACGAAAATTGAAATCCGGTAATAACTAACTATTACGGATCCAATGAAACTGGTTTCGTCCAATTCTGAGACTGTTCAAAAATTGACTATTTTCACTAGTCGATTTTAATATTAAAATATTCAATTTTCACAAATAAACTTTTAATTCGATTTTAAAAGTTCTAAAATATCGTCCTAACTTCAATATGATAAAATAAAATTTTACAAATCATTTTCAATCATATTTAACTCAATTTTCAATTATTTCCATAATTTAACATATTAAATTATCGATTTAATTATCCGATTAAATCCAATTATTCGAATTAAAATTTATTCGACTTATAAATTCACGTATTAATATTTAAAATTAATTAAATATTCAATCTTTAAATTAATAAAATTCTGGGTCGTTACAATCTTCCCCCTTAAAAGAATTTCATCCTCGAAATTAACAAGTAAGAAAAGTTACAGAATCTATTAACTTTCCCAAAATTCATAATTAATTTCTTACAATACTCTACTAAGTTTTCAAATCATACTTAGTTATCTTTTCAAAACAACTACTATAGTTTAACTTTCAATTCCAAATAAAAGTTATAGTTTTCAAAATTTTCCAATTTTCTCAAAAAAAAATTCTAACGCCTTAAATTTCCGGAAAAATTCGCCATAGTCTCCTTTGCGCGGCTCGATCCGAAAAAAAAATGACAGTATATATATCACAAATATACATCTCATCAAGTAATGAGGCATCCCGAAGGGAAAAAAATGTAAAAGTACGGTATGTAATCCGAGATATGTACCTTATTATTTTATTAGCGAGCATATACGGCTAATATAGCGCGAAAGCGAGCTCCAAATGCGAAGCAAACACGATCCGCACCTACTAATCACTCAACAAACAACATGAGAATCATGTATATAGACAATAGTATCGATATACAACATATAGTAACATAATAACTATATATGTTAACATAGCAAATGCAAACAAACAACAAATGCAAACATCAACCAACTATCATCCATAACCAATAAATATTCATTCATATTCTCATTAATATACAATGAAATAGGTTTTCAATTTAATCACATTTGATTCATTTAACAGTGGATGTTTTTACTAACATTCATTTTCAATTAGTTTATATTCACTAATTCATATTCAAGTTGGTTCACTTCTAATTCAAATTCAATTCTATTTAAGATTCACTTAACTTCCAATTTCCATTAACTTAATGAATTATATACAATCAACTAACAATCATATAACAACCAATGTTTATTAATTACAACCAAATTCCTTTGCTTATCAATTGGTTTAATTAAATTGATTTTCATTCAATCCATTCATTCAATTCAATTTCTAAAGTTGAATTTCATTTACATAACTTAAGTTCCTGCTTATAAATAAATTCAGATTCCAATTCTAAAGTAAATTTCCATTTAACTTTAAATTCATTTTTATTTATATCTCATTGGTTTCACTTCTTACATATATAAGTTTATTTCACAATTGTAAATCACTTTAATTATAATCCAATTCTTATAATTCTTTTGCTTACACAATACTTCTTTTATTTAGATTATTCAAACAACCTAACAATCAACTTATATATACTTTAATAATTCTAAAAAATTATTTTCTTTATATATAAAAATATAATCAAGGTAAAATTATTTCATTTACCCAATTTAAAACAATATTATGTCGGTTTATCTTGTTTAAGAGTTTAGAAACCCCTTTCTACGATAGTTAGCTAGACTACATCGACCGAAATCTATAAACAATCAACCGATAAGTCAACACAATACAAAACAATTTTTATATTCACTAACAAATACGCTCTCATAGCTATTATTACACTCAAACTCATTCTAAAGTACTACTGACTCTATCTCTAATGAGTAATACCCAACAGAACCATTGTTGTCGCTTAACCATATGCTCTGATACCAAATGTAACGCCCCGGAAAATTTTCGACTTTCGAAAATTCAACATCGATACTCACTTTATCGACTGCCGAGAAATCAAAGGCCGGAAACCCGAAATGTTATGGTTTAAGAAAAGGAAAGAGGTAGAAGAAGAGAGAAAAGATAGAAAATAGAACTGAAAGAAATAACAGAACAATATCAGAATCTCACAATTCGCAGCGGAACAACATATAATAGATAAATGAATAATCTTTAAATAAAGAACTATATCAGTTATTACATTACATCACATTTAATTACATCATATCATCAGAGTGTACAACATCATACAACAAGCAGCGGAAAAGAAATACTATATACTAATAATACGCCATGCCATCCATCTTGCCTCCAGCAACTCCAGAATATCCAGAATATCCTGATAAACCTTAACTCTTGACTGCCCGTGTGGAAATTGGTGGGCACCCAGAGTTTAGGAAGGAAAACAATAAACTCCGGGTCAGTCATGTGACTGGTGTGAGAACTCAAAACAGTTTATTTATCTTTAAAAACAAAATAGAGGAATATTTTTAAAGTCAATTTGCAATGCTTTTAAAAATGAGACTACCATAAGGCCTCCCGCACACACACACAATGCAAACGCAGAATCAGAGGAGATTTCTCCTTATGATAGTCAAAGATGCTTGATACGCATTAAAAAGAACATTTGATATTATTACTAGTGCATAGTGTAGAGAAAATTCATTTCGAAAATAAAGATATAAATCTTAGCCAACATACGACCATTATCGTATGCCTACTATAGCTACCATGTTCAATAGCGGGTTACCGCCACATTCCATAGCAGGTTATACAACTAAAACCGTACAAGGCTCGTATTTGAAGAATGGATTTTCCAACGAATGGTCAGGCCAAGGAACTTCCCATTGCCATATGGAAACGCCTCTGGAAGGACGCCCCGAGAACCAAACCGTTCTCCGCTAAACAAAGCCGGGAATCCCTTTTCCCAAGGAATATTACAAACCCTCAGATATGCCACCCCCGGTCCTTTGGAACCTTTAAACGAGAGCTCTCTAACCAACATCACACCATAATAATAAGTGTTTCAACATGAGTAAGTATCTGGGCTCCATACCATGATACTACCCTTTTCCAGAAGGAATGGTCATACCCTAGGGAAGCGATCCCTGAAAACCTTGCCGCACAATTCCTGTTTTGACCATTACCGGTTTGTGAGGCTCGACGAAGTCACGTCCACAAAAAGATACTTTATACAAAAGCCATGCTTTGGGTCAACAAATGATCATAGAAATGATCACCAAGATAGACGATCAAACAAATGATCCTATCACAAATAATCAACACAATGATCATTTCACAGCAACACTCAACATGTCACATTACCAAATTGGGAATATATCGCTGATAACCTTCGACTACATAACCTCTGAGCTCGTACGTCTCAGAGAAGGGTGTTAAGCTAAGAGAATAAATTCTCCGCCACCAACAGAAATATATTTGAAAGAAATCGGCTTTATATCTCAATTTGTATTGTCAGACATACTATCCATACAAGTCTGTTCCGGGCTCGAACAGAACCGAAGGCACTTACAAAGAAGTCCTTGCAATCCGGATAATCTCTAATCACGTCCGGACTTCCCATCACAAAGGGAGTCTCTATACCGTAGCTACTCGGTGCAAAGACAATCGACGAGTTGTCCTTTCGCTTTCAAAAAGATCCGGTCTTCAACACCGGTCTTCAAATGCAATTCATAACGACGTATCACATATTCGGAATGGGTTATACGACCCCATGGTCCTTTCCCGGTTAACCCGAATAATGAGCGCTTATTCAAAAATAAGTGTGGCATTCAAATTCAAACAAATCACATCAAATACCCATTCAAAGGGAAATATTGATAGTCGGTTATTGAACTATCAATGGATATGCACACATCACCAGTTTCCAAATAATTTTTCAAATTATTTATTTTCCAAAATATCTTTACAAGATATATAATTTTCAATACTTCAAAAATAAATCAATATTTATTTTTAAACAAGTTCCCCTTTCTTTTATAAATTCCATAGTGAATTTATATTTCACAATATCTACTAATATACGATTTTCAATAGGTTTCAATATTCCTTTTCAATTTATCTTCAAAAAGATAAATTCTCAAAATATTCACTTTATATTGGAAAACATTTCCATACTTATTTATTCATAAGTAATTCACAAATTTTATTTATTTTCAACCTTTGGAAAATATTCAATATACTTAAATCGAGATTAAGTATATATTTCATTCTTTAAGGAAATCATTCTCTTAAACATATTTATTTGGCCAAAACGAATGTTACGTAAAACATCGTTACGATAACCCAAAATCACTAGTATAGGGATTCGAAATTAAAATAGATATATAGATCCCAATACTATACAAAACATTTCCTTTCGGAAATCATTTACTATAACAACAGTGTTATAGTCCACTATTTCCTTTTATTTCTCGAAAACGTCTATTTCAACAATGAATGTTGAAATCTATGGTTTCGAATCTTAACACATTTTAAAACATCATTAGATCGTTTTAATTCTATTTAAAACATCAAATCTAAACATTTTCTTTAACATATTATTCACTATTCAAAAACGTGAATATACTACGTTAACCAATTTCATCATTTCTATACATTTCATTTCAAAGGATTATTCACAGTCAAAACGTGAATATAACTCCATTAATAGGTTACAACAATTTACTTATCAAAATAAGTCGTTTGCGGATTTATAAAACAACGTTTATAACTCCATTTCTATTTATTTTATAACAACTTCCTTTTATAAATTCCTTTATTAACCTATTCAATTTATAACTCAATTATAAAACAAAAGTTCATATCATAAGTGAAATACTTATAATTTATTTGTTTGCAAAATCGTTCCTTTGAACTTCATAATTATAAATCTTATAACTTATAAGATTCAATTATTTATCCAAATCTATTCTTTTAATAACTTTATAAATTTTATAAACCTACTGCTTATAAAATTCCATTTATAACTTCACCGTTTATAATTCTATAAATTTCATTCATTTATGAAATCCATTCATAATTCATTCTAACACTTATAAAAACTCGTTTTATAATTCAAATATTTTCATTTATAAATTATCAATTTTATAAATCTTTTATATAAATCAATTTATATTATTATTCTTTTAAAACATCTTTAATCTCCTTTATTATTTCACCATTTTGATTCATAAAATAATTAAATTTTATAAATCCTATATTTCAACTTTTCATAATAAATTCAATTATCCCGATTTAAATTCTTTTATAAAATCATTAATCCCATATTTTCAAAAATCAACCTTTAACCATATTTCTCAAAAACCATAATTTTTATAACATTAAAATTATAACGTTTATTTATTTAAAATGAATCAATTCCAAAATATTTTATAAACTTATACTTTCAAAAATCACTTTAAAATCATTTTAAAATCCCAAAATTTGGTTCAATGATGCTACACACCAAATAGTCAATCACGAATACAACGATATCATATATCGATATGATAATCAATCAAATATCAAAATATCTGAAATCAAATAAATACTGTTGAGGAATCCAGTTGGATCCCTCCAACCTGTTTTCCTGCATCCACAAACATTAGCACAATACCAATTTCGCTCCAGTACGAAATTATCGCGGTATATGGGATTTAAAATATTATCCGCTTAATAGACGGCGCAATAGGGTCTCATCCGCTACACAAATGCGGGAAATCAATAACTCCAATATATACATATGCCAATATATATATATTGCTATTATATATAATACCAATTTCACTGTTTATGAAATATTCGCGGTATATGTTTTTAATAAATAACATCCGCTTACTAACGGCGCATAATGTCTATTTTTAACAATCAATAGATAAAAATCATCATTCAAACATGCGTTCAAATATTTTAAATCTAACTATTTAAAATAAAATCGAAACTGATTCGATTGAGTGAGAAGTTCTCACCTTGATTTCAATTTCATTTTAGCGATTTATTTCGAATAAAATTAAACGGACGTTTAATTTTACACGAAATTTTCACTAACTCCAAATGACTCCAATCCAATTCCATCGCGTAGTGCTCTTCCATACGATTCCAACGCTTCTTGTTTCGCGCGTTTTCGACCTCGTATGAAAAAGTTATGAATTTTACAAGATACACGATTTTATATTAACTAATTTACAACATATATTTTATAATTTTCAACCTTAGCTAATCAAGACCGTTAGATCCAGCACCCTCAACATCAGGCCGTCCCTTCCCTCCATCTCCCTCACGTTTCACATCTCCAGTAAATGGCCGAACCAAGAACCCATCATCCACAAACTAGGGTTCGACTTTGCAACCACCTCGCTCGACGAAACTTCATCAAACCACCTCCATATTGAAGCCCATTGCAAGAGCTACCTTCACCAGGAACAATGATGAACTCGGCCACCTGATGAGCTTCGAAATGCTTGCTCAAACCCCAGGGAACGCGGCCCATTATCTCACAAAATACAGCTCCAATCTCGATCTCCACCGTTGAATATAAGGATCTTGTCATGCTCTACAATATTGTAGTTGAGGGTTTTGTCTAAAAGCTGATGGATTGAGAGATCGGAGGGGAAGAAGTTGATTGAATTTCGGCCATACATCAGGTTGGAGGCGGCTGAAGCCTGCCTTGAAACCCTAGGCCATTTTATTTTGCAAATTGTGAATGTCAAGGGCTTATATAGAAAATTCACGCGACACTATTCATCCCGGATTTTCCGAACTCCAAACGAAGCGTGCCGGTTGGCGTTTCTAAGGTTTACCCCGCGTTCTGAACACAATGGAATGTGTTTCGGAAGCTAATTCGGTCATCTGTGCGAGTTATGGCCATAAACGATCAATTTAAATTTAAACCGATTTAACGATTTTCTAGGCATTTTAATTTGTACCGGACAAACGGTAAATCCAATCAAAACGAAATTTGAAACCTTACAATAATATCACATTACGGATCCGATGAAACTAGTTTTGTCAAAATCCGAGACTTTTTGAAAAATGGCTATTTTAACTCGCCAAATTAATATTAAAAATAATTCGATGCGTTTCGAGCTGCCACGATCAAACGATAACTCTGATTGATACGAAAATTGAAATCCGGTAATAACTAACTATTACGGATCCAATGAAACTGGTTTCGTCCAATTCTGAGACTGTTCAAAAATTGACTATTTTCACTAGTCGATTTTAATATTAAAATATTCAATTTTCACAAATAAATTTTTAATTCGATTTTAAAAGTTCTAAAATATCATCCTAACTTCAATATGATAAAATAAAATTTTACAAATCATTTTCAATCATATTTAACTCAATTTTCAATTATTTCCATAATTTAACATATTAAATTATCGATTTAATTATCCGATTAAATCCAATTATTCGAATTAAAATTTATTCGACTTATAAATTCACTTATTAATATTTAAAATTAATTAAATATTCAAATTTTAAATTAATAAAATTCTGGGTCGTTACAGCTACTGGGGTACCGCCCGTCACAGTACGTGGCCTAGATCACCGTACCGAGGAGTACTCCAACTCCCCTGCAACACAAGGCCGGACCCATTCCTTACTGAACAGTTCCGAACAAGACAACCCCGCAGTTGTTTGCAACTAACTGCCCACACAGCCGAATATAAAGGGACCTCCAGACAGGGATCAATCTCGCTCTACAGTGGGAGCTACCCACGAAGCCTTGCTGCACCTCCCCTGTTTTAGCCATTCCCGGTTGATAAAGCTTGAGGTTACGATTACCTTTATAGGACATAACACTTAGAATGCTCATCGTCCACCTGACGATGTTCTGAAAGCATTCAATCCATACAAGTTCGTTCCGGGTTCGAACGAAACCGAAGGCATTATCTCGTTACACTCATTTTGGAATCACCCTCAGAGTTAACGACAATAACCCTTGCACTCTAATCTCGAATCTATAAGCACTATTCCATCAAACTCATTACGGAATCACCCACAGAGTTATACTGACGTATAGCCCTTACACCTCGAGTCTTCACAAAGCTCCATTTGGAATCACGATCTAATGTTATTTGGAATCGATGTTGTTTTCGGATATCCAAATATGGAAACCCGATCCCGGTCTCATCGAAATCCAAAGCGTGTCTTTTAGGGTCAAGTTGTTTTAAAGGTTTAAAACAATTTAATTCAATATTATCTATATTACACATAGATAGATAATTCCCAACATCATAATAGATAATCAATATTATCAACTCAAACAGATAAATCATATTATCAACCCAATGCAACCATAGCATCCAAATCACACAATAACATTTATCTCATAACTGAGATTCCAACCATTCAGGGTAATATCAATCATCATTCATAAGCAAAGATTTATCCATCCAATCTATAATTAATTTAAAATGAATTAAATTAATTACTTCTTCCTTAAATTAATTTAAAATAAATTAAATTAATTACTTATCCATATAAATCTTGCTTACTCATCAATTAATTATTCTTAACAAATTACCCTAATTAATCATCTTGATTAATTATTCTTTTAATTACATTCAAGTAATTAATCTCTAATTAATTTCACAATTTAATTAATCCAAACCAATCCCTGTAATTAACCTGTAATTACTTCATTAATTAATCCTTAATTAATAACATTAATTAATTCCTTCATTGATTAATTGTTCTTAATTAATCAATCCTTAATTATATCATTAATTATTTTATTTAAAATAACTCCATTAAATTGATTATCAATTATCTCTATTGATTAATCATTCTTGATTAATCACATTAAGTAATTAACTTAAATTAATTACTTCTCTTAACCATTCTCAAATAACTTAATTATCAAAACCTAAATTAATTACATTAAGTAATTAATTATTAATTACTTACTTAAGTAATTATACAACAAATAAATTACATATTAATTACACAAAGTAATTAATTTCCAAAACTCCTCCATTAAAATACATCCAGTAATTTATTTTCTTCACTAAGAAATTTTCCATTTGTAATTACTTCCCAAATCAATCCATGATTAATTTAAATTAATTAATCTAAATTAATTAACTTAATTAATCAAAATAAACTCAATTAATTTCAATTAGTAATTAATTTCTTTAATTACTTTCATTAAGTAATTATACTTAAATAATTCTTAATTTATTTAAAGAAACTCATTAATTTATTTCTAACTATTTAATTAATCAAGTGATAATTAAAAACTTAATTAATTATTAATTAATTAATAAATAAATTCAAATTATTAATTAAATTAAATCAAATCTTATTTAAATTAATATCTAAATCACACTTAAATCAAATTTAATTAACTTACTTAAACTTTTAATTAATTAAATAAACCCTCAATTATTTAATTGATTAACCTAATTATTAACTGATTAAATTAATTAATTAAAATCTTAATTACCTTGATCAGATAATTAAGTTTTCAAAACAATAAACAAAATCATTTATCTCATTAATGATTAAATTATCATAATTAAAGTTATTTAAAACAAATTACTTTTAAATTTTCTAAATTCCATAAAAATTAAAATGAAATCAAACTTAAACAAGATTTTAAATATTTAAAAACTCTTAAATTTTCATTTTAAAGGATCACTTATCTTTAAAGTATTTTTAAAAGAATAGCTTAACTTATCCCACATTCAAATTTAACAAGTTTAAAATGCTTTAAATAATTCAAAGGATATTGAACATATAAATTTCAAATTTTATTTATATTACAATCAAGATCCAAATCATGTTTCAGGTTTAAATTCAAAGATTAAAATTTAAACTCTGTTTTAAAATTTCATTTCAGATTTTATAGAACACATGTTAAACATACTTAAAATATTCAAACTAAATTATTACATTTGAACTTGTCAACCTATTTTCCTTTTTGAAAATTTCAGATTCAAATTCAAATTTGAATCCAGGATTCTAAATTCAGATTTAACATAGAATTTAAATCTTGTTTTAAAAACTTACTTTCAGATTTAAAAATTACTCAATATCAAAAACTGTGCAGATTTTATTATTTATTTAAATACTCTATTTTATTCTGCAAATTTATTAAAATATGGAATTCAAATTTATTTGAATTCATAGTTTAAATCTTACTTAAAGTTTATATTTAAACTTGCTTTACTATTTTTAAATTTGGTTTTAAAATTTAAAAACCTGAAACTGTTCAGGCTACAGGAACAAAACTTCAAATCTTGTTTATTCAAAACCTGAAATTCAAAATCTACTTGAATTCATGTTTTAATCTTGCTTTAGTTTAGATTTAAACTTGCCTAGCCTATTTTAAAATTTAGTTTTAAAATTATAAAACCTGAAGAAAATCTGGTTACAGACACAAAATACTGCACCAAAGTAAACTACCCGAGTCAAAAGCTAAATTACTTCGAGTCTCCCCCTATATTACTTTGAGTAAGAGCTTGATTTACCCGAGAACCATCTCTCCGCTATTTTCCAGTAATCAAAACCCATCCCTATGGCCACTGTGCACATGCACATAACCATGGCCATCTTCCGATCATCAGTGATGATCATCCACCTCCATAAACCCTTTCTTAAATCCACCTGAACACCTAAACATCAAAGTACTTCCCTTTCCCAGAATTCAACAGAGCAGCCCCCTATATTTTAAAAACCTGGAACACCCTTCACCCAAAACTACTCAAACCTGTCAACATCAATTTCTCCTCCCTCCGGCCATCATTCAAGTTGAAACTCCGGCTACTATCTCCACTTGGACCCAACTCCCAACCTTCCAAAACACTTAACACTCGATCAAATATTGAGTGAGAACGGTTCTTTTTGCTAACTGACTCAAACTTTAGGGTTACAGAACAAATTTATTCACTGCTGTCTCTATAACAGTTTGATCACTGTAAAATTATTTTTCTCTGATTCCCTGATCTCCCATCTACCATCGTACAAGTACATGAACCCCCAAATTTATTCGAATCAACAGAGTCACTCAAAATCCCAATTTTGTGTTAAACAGTAATGCACCAATCAAACTAAACTTATAATATTTGATTCTTTTCTTAAAAATCATGAATTGGACTAAGCTTTTAATTTATATATCTAAATTACTAAATTTACAAGTTTAAATTTTCTCAGACACCTGAGTTTTCCCTTTTTTTCTGATTTCCAGTGCATGTTTTAGTTTCCTATTTAAGTTAAAATAAAATTTGTAATTAGTTTAAAGTTAAACAAACAGATACTGTTTTAAATCTTAAATCTTAAAAATTGATAGATAAAACAAAAATGAATTGAAATTTGAAACTGTGTTGGAATTTTTGGTTCAAGGATGTTATGCAGGCACTTCATATTCAACAAAAATCACACATCATAAATGCATAGAAGGTTTCCAATATAAATACAAAAACAACTTATTTAAAACACATTTAAACAACCAGATTTAACTAAAGATTTAAAAAGAAGTGTTACTCACAGAAACTTGAAGAACAGAGCCCTCTTTTTTTCCATTCATGAATGCAGGCTTGAGATTTTTAAACTCTGGCCCAAAACTTTATGCATGCAAGATCCCAGGTTTTAAAAAGAGATGTAGAGTATCTTCAGTATGTTGAAATGCAGACTTTGATTCTGCAGTAACTTTTAAAATTGCATGTTGATGAATGCATATGATTTCCAGAGATGGAAAATACAGTTTGATGTTCTTGTTACAGGTTTAAACATGATTTTTGAAACAGAACTATAGGTTGTTGTGATTTATATTTGGGTTTGAGGAGATGATTACAGATCTTGTTTTTGAGAAGCTTTGAGTTTCAGATTTTTAAGTGAAGTATACTTTTGATTTTGAAAAGAGTATGAGGGAAAAATGAGAATGTTTATAAGGCTGACATTAATTTATTAATATAAAGAAAAAGAATAAAAGAAAAACAATGACACATGTCATGTACTTTAGTTCTTACATTTACACATGTTATTTAAATTACTAACTTGTTAACACTTGTCATAAATTAAATTTAGTTATATTTTTATATGTTTAAAAAGAGTTTTCTTTAATTCATTTTATGTTTATATGAATATAAATGATTTGCTTATTTTAAGAAAATGTAAATAAACAAATTAATAAATTAAAACTTATGCAAATGTTTTAAAGAATCAATTAATTTGAATTTCAAAATAAAATCCCAAATCAAATTAAATTTTTGAAATCAAAATTATAATCTATTTATTCAATTTAAAAATGAAGACTCTAATTCCTTATTTTAATTCTTCTTTATATTTATGAAAAATAGAATATTTATTAATATGGTTTCAAATAACAATTAACAAATTTTATATGATTTACAAAGAAATTATAAATCACTTTTATATTTAAATGAATTTAAATCATATGTTATTTTACATTTTAAACTTATATAAAATATACTCAATTCATATTTAATCAAATTATATTTTAAAAAGAAATAAAATCAACCTTTATTTAAAAATAAAAATTAAGCTAAGTCAAAATTTTAACAATATAACATTTATTTAAATATTATCAAACTACATAGTTACTAATTTAAATAGATTTTTAAAAGCTTAATATTAATTTAAACATAATTTCCTAATTACTCAATATATTACTAGAATTTAAAAACAAAACTTCATTTATTTATTATATCCCAAAACAAAGATAAATTATAATATATATACAAATATATATACACATTATAATTTAAAACATTTGTTTTAGCTTTTAAAAGATAAAATCACAAATTAAATATTATTTATTCAGATTATTAAACCAAAACATATTTTATCAATCAATGTTGTCGATATCAATTTAATTTTATATAAAGATTATTAAATTGATATTGTTTAAAATTCCGGGATATCACATTCCTTCCTCCTTAAAAGAATTTCGTCCCCGAAATTTAAAACAAAGGTAACTTAATAACCTACTTTAGATTTTAAATTTTAAAACCAAGCATATCAAACATATGCTAACAACCATAGCAATCAATTCATCCAATCAAATAAAATTAACTATCCAGACAAAATTCTGGATAGAGTTTTCTTGAGTTTCCCAAGTAAACACCGGGTTACTCGCTCTATAAAACCCAAACAATCAACACTACTAAGCTACAGAACTACTACTCATCTATATCTACAACTGAACAAGACATCAGACTACAGACAAGTCTGACTCAACAACCAAAATCTCCCAAAACAGCTGATTCCAAAACCAGAAATAGATATACACGTACTCCCTTAGAGATACATGAAACACAACGAATTCTAGTTGTCCAAACTGGAAATTCAATCCAGAAAATCAAACACTTATCCAAAACAGAACACAGAAGAAATCCAAAACATATCAGAGCTAACTTACCCAATCTTACCCAAAATTTATAGCTCTTAAAACTGGAAAACTTATCCAAAACCAGATATTCGACTGCCTGTCTCTTACCTGATCAGCTCAATCCTTGCTGAGGTCACAAGAAATAAACTAGACCAATCCCAAACAGCTGAATAATCTTCCACGATCAATTAAGATCAAGAACAAACTCCACTCACAAATATCAAAAGAAAACAAACTTCTCCTATCCGGAAAGGAAAAACAGATTCACTCCCAAACTGCTTCCGCTGCACAACTCTGATCTGGAGCAGAAAAGAATGCTGTTGAAGAACACAAGCACAACCGGACAGCAAAACCAAAAAGATCTTAGATAACCAAGAGAAAACTCAGAAGTCCCTCAAATCCTGAGTTGCTTCAACCAACTCCATCTCAAGAAACCATCCTTCAATTAGTTGAACCACCGGTACCACTGAATCTCTAGATGAAGACAAACTCTGACTCCTCTGAAAATATTCAGAAAAATCTCCAACAACCCAAGAGAACACTCAACTATCGCAAGTCACTTTTGCGATCAACTCAAACTAAAATCCAAAGAAAACTGTTCTCTCTTTACCAATCAGAACAGCTTATGCTGGTCTTGCCAATCCATCCTAGAAATGGATTCTACTATACTACTTCTGAACTCCATCTCCAGAAAATAGATAAGCCAGAAAACTCTGCCGACACACAGCACACTCCGAATTGCACTGCTGACAACAATGCCAAAGAATTTTTAACCAAAAGCTCTTCGAGAAACTCGGACTTCAAACAACACAAAAACACCCTGCTGAACTCAGCCACACACCGAAGCAGACTCACTTCCTTAAACTTGTCCCAAAGAAATCATCTTCGGAAACATCCATAGTCACTGCATCTCATCACGCAACTACTATTCCTTGAGATATCAAGATACCATCACTCGCTTCAGCTCAGCAAACAGATCCAAACTCTACTCATCTAACTTCAAAGATGAATCTCCGAACCTTAACAGGTTACCTTCAGAGATCAATGAAGTCTTACACCGCTTCAAAAATCACTCGAGACGGTATTAGGTCTACGGTCTCGATAGATATACTTCCAACCAAACATACAAACTCCAACCAATCGCAGTCGTGTTACACACACCACTACCTCAATCTACCTTATAACCTATATTGGAAAACCTGAACGGGTAACCCAACAGATAGGTAGAAATAAATAAATATATATAAATATATTAAAAATTACAAATACGCTCTCTCGGGATAGACACCACTACAGAGCCTAGGTATTCACTCAACCTAATGCTCTGATACCAACTGTCACGACCCGTCTTCCACTACCCAGAAAGACGCATCATGAATTAAGAAAGAAAGGGATAGAAAGAGAAAAGAAAGAAGAGAAAGAAGAAACAACACTAGAATCTCAACAGCGGAACGAATAAATTATATTAATAACATAAGTATTTACATAATATACAATATCAATCAGAGATACACAACATACATATCACATATACTAGACAGTTATAAACATCTGTCTAGTATTTACAACTCAATACAATCACAACACAGAGAACACACAGCGGAACTATATATCTACACGCAGAAGCCTCCTGCTCCATTGCTCCTCCATTATTCGTCAAAGCTAAACTGAATCCCTTGGCTACTCGTAAAAATTTGAGTACCCAAGAGTTTAAGAAAACAAAGAAAAACTCCGGGTCAGACATGGGTCTGGTGTGAGTAAAAGGTTAAGGTTGCTTAACTTTAAAAACCTTTGAAAGATAAGGTATCACGTAAGACTTCCCATACAAAAACATGGAAAAGTTTTTACCTTACGCTAACCAAAACATTTGATAGGAAATCCGATGATATTATAATAGTGTCTAGAGTTTTCAAATAAATAAGAAATACCCGAAATTGTTACGTCTATTAAATTCCAGCTACTAGCCACAAAAGTGGGTAATACAATCAAAACCGTTGGCACTTATTGGATTTTGGATTCCATACAATGGCAGGGCTATTAGGGTACCGCCCGTCACAGTACGTGGCCTAGATCACCATACCGAGGAGTACTCCCACTGCCCTGCAACACAAGGCCGGACCCATTCCTTACTGAACAGTTCCGAACAAGACAACCCCGTAGTTGTTTGCAACCAACTGCCCACGCAGCCGAATATAAAGGGACCTCTAGACAGGGATCAATCTCGCTCTCCAGTGGGAGCTACCCACGAAGCCTTGCTGCACCTCCCCTGTTTTAGCCATTCCCGGTTGATGAGGCTTGAGGTTACGATTACCTTTATAGGACATAACACTTAGAATGCTCATCGTCCACCTGACGATGTTCTGAAAGCATTCAATCCATACAAGTTCGTTCCGGGTTCGAACGAAACGGAAGGCATTATCTCGTTACACTCATTTTGGAATCACCCTCAGAGTTAACGACAATAACCCTTGCACTCTAATCTCGAATCTTTAAGCACTATTCCGTCAAATTCATTACGGAATCACACACAGAGTTATACCGACGTATAGCCCTTACACCTCGAGTCTTCACAAAGCTCCATTTGGAATCACGACCTAACGTTATTTGGAATCGATGTGGTTTTCGGATATCCAAATATGGAAACCCGATCCCGGTCTTATCGAAATCCAAAGCGTGTCTTTTAGGGTCAATTATTTTAAAGGTTTAAAACAATTTAATTCAATATTATCTATATCACACACAGATAGATAATTCCCAACATCATAATAGATAATCAATATTATCAACTCAAACAGATAAATCATATTATCAACCCAATGCAACCATAGCATCCAAATCAGACAATAACATTTATCTCATAACTGAGATTCCAACCATTCAGGGTAATATCAATCATCATTCATAAGCAAAGACTTATCCATCCAATCTATAATTAATTTAAAATGAATTAAATTATTTACTTCTTCCTTAAATTAATTTAAAATAAATTAAATTAATTACTTATCTATATAAATCTTGCTTACTCATCAATTAATTATTCTTAACAAATTACCCTAATTAATCATCTTGATTAATTATTCTTTTAATTACATTCAAGTAATTAATCTCTAATTAATTTCACAATTTAATTAATCCAAACCAATCCCTGTAATTAACCTGTAATTACTTCATTAATTAATCCTTAATTAATAACATTAATTAATTCCTTCATTGATTAATTGTTCTTAATTAATCAATCCTTAATTATATCGTTAATTATTTTATTTAAAATAACTCCATTAAATTGATTATCAATTATCTCTATTGATTAATCATTCTTGATTAATCACATTAAGTAATTAACTTAAATTAATTACTTCTCTTAACCATTCTCAAATAACTTAATTATCAAAACCTAAATTAATTACATTAAGTAATTAATTATTAATTACTTACTTAAGTAATTATACAACATATAAATTACATATTAATTACACAAAGTAATTAATTTCCAAAACTCCTCCATTAAATTACATCCAGTAATTTATTTTCTTCACTAAGAAATTTTCCATTTTTAATTACTTCTCAAATCAGTCCATGATTAATTTAAATTAATTAAACTAAATTAATTAACTTAATTAATCAAAATAAACTCAATTAATTACAATTAGTAATTAATTTCTTTAATTGCTTTCATTAAGTAATTATACTTAAATAATTCTTAATTTATTTAAAGAAACTCATTAATTTATTTCTAACTATTTAATTAATCAAGTGATAATTAAAAACTTAATTAATTATTAATTACTTAATTAATAAATTCAAATTATTAATTAAATTAAATCAAATCTTATTTAAATTAATTTCTAAATCACACTTAAATCAAATTTAATTAACTTACTTAAACTTTTAATTAATTAAATAAACCCTCAATTATTTAATTAATTAACCCAATTATTAATTGATTAAATTAATTAATTAAAATCTTAATTACCTTGATCAAATAATTAAGTTTTCAAAACAATAAACAAAATCATTTATCTCATTAATGATTAAATTATCATTATTAAAGTTATTTAAAACAAATTACTTTTAAATTTTCTAAATTCCATAAAAATTAAAATGAAATCAAACTTAAACAAGATTTTAAATATTTAAAAACTCTTAAATTTTCATTTTAAAGGATCACTTATCTTTAAAGTATTTTTAAAAGAATAGCTTAACTTATCCCACATTCAAATTTAACAAGTTTAAAATGCTTTAAATAATTCAAAGGATATTGAACATATAAATTTCAAATTTTATTTATATTACAATCAAGATCCAAATCATGTTTCAGGTTTAAATACAAAGATTAAAATTTAAACTCTGTTTTAAAATTTCATTTCAGATTTTATAGAACACATGTTAAACATACTTAAAATATTCAAACTAAATTATTACATTTGAACTTGTCAACCTATTTTCCTTTTTGAAAATTTCAGATTCAAATTCAAATTTGAATCCAGGATTCTAAATTCAGATTTAACATAGAATTTAAATCTTGTTTTAAAAACTTACTTTCAGATTTAAAAATTACTAAATATCAAAAACTGTGCAGATTTTATTATTTATTTAAATACTCTATTTTATTCTGCAAATTTATTAAAATATGGAATTCAAATTTATTTGAATTCATAGTTTAAATCTTACTTAAAGTTTATATTTAAACTTGCTTTACTATTTTTAAATTTGGTTTTAAAATTCAAAAACCTGAAACTGTTCAGGCTACAGGAACAAAACTGCAAATCTTGTTTATTCAAAACCTGAAATTCAAAATCTACTTGAATTCATGTTTTAATCTTGCTTTAGTTTAGATTTAAACTTGCCTAGCCTATTTTAAAATTTTAAAACCTGAAGCAAATCTGGTTACAGACACAAAATACTGCACCAAAGTAAACTACCCGAGTCAAAAGCTAAATTACTTCGAGTCTCCCCCTATATTACTTCGAGTAAGAGCTGGATTTACCCGAGAACCATCTCTCCACTATTTTCCAGTGATCAAAACCCATCCCTATGGCCACTGTGCACATGCACATAACCATGGCCATCTTCCGATCATCAGTGATGATCATCCACCTCGATAAACCCTTTCTTAAATCCACCTGAACACCTAAACATCAAAGTACTTCCCTTTCCCAGAATTCAACAGAGCAGCCCCCTATATTTTAAAAACCTGGAACACCCTTCACCCAAAACTACTCAAACCTGTCAACATCAATTTCTCCTCCCTCCGGCCATCATTCAAGTTGAAACTCCGGCTACTATCTCCACTTGGACCCAACTCCCAACCTTCCAAAACACTTAACACTCGATCAAATATTGAGTGAGAACGGTTCTTTTTGCTAACTGACTCAAACTTTAGGGTTACAGAACAAATTTATTCACTGCTGTCTCTATAACAGTTTGATCACTGTAAAATTATTTTTCTCTAATTCCCTGATCTCCCATCTACCATCGTACAAGTACATGAACCCCCAAATTTATTCGAATCAATAGAGTCACTCAAAATCCCAATTTTGTGTTAAACAGTAATGCACCAATCAAACTAAACTTATAATATTTGATTCTTTTCTTAAAAATCATGAATTGGACTAAGCTTTTAATTTGTATATCTAAATTACTAAATTTACAAGTTTAAATTTTCTCATAGACCTGAGTTTTCCCTTTTTTTTCTGATTTCCAGTGCATGTTTTAGTTTCCTATTTAAGTTAAAATAAAATTAGTAATTAGTTTAAAGTTAAACAAACAGATACTGTTTTAAATCTTAAATCTTAAAAATTGATAGATAAAACAAAAATGAATTGAAATTTGAAACTGTGTTGGAATTTTTGGTTCAGGGATGTTATGCAGGCACTTCATATTCAACAAAAATCACACATCATAAATGCATAGAAGGTTTCCAATATAAATACAAAAACAACTTATTTAAAACACACTTAAACAACCAGATTTAACTAAAGATTTAAAAAGAAGTGTTACTCACAGAAACTTGAAGAACAGAGCCCTCTTTTTTTCCATTCATGAATGCAGGCTTGAGATTTTTAAACTCTGACCCAAAACTTTATGCATGCAAGATCCCAGGTTTTAAAAAGAGATGTAGAGTATCTTCAGTATGTTGAAATGCAGACTTTGATTCTGCAGTAACTTTTAAAATTGCATGTTGATGAATGCAGATGATTTCCAGAGATGGAAAATACAGTTTGATGTTCTTGTTACAGGTTTAAACATGATTTTTGAAACAGAACTATAGGTTGTTGTGATTTATATTTGGGTTTGAGGAGATGATTACAGATCTTGTTTTTGAGAAGCTTTGAGTTTCAGATTTTTAAGTGAAGTATACTTTTGATTTTGAAAAGAGTATGAGGGAAAAATGAGAATGTTTATAAGGCTGAAATTAATTTATTAAAATAAAGAAAAAGAATAAAAGAAAAACAATGACACATGTCATGTACTTTAGTTCTTACATTTACACATGTTATTTAAATTACTAACTTTGTAACACTTGTCATAAATTAAATTTAGTTATATTTTTATATGTTTAAAAAGAGTTTTGTTTAATTCATTTTATGTTTATATGAATATAAATGATTTACTTATTTTAAGAAAATGTAAATAAACAAATTAATAAATTAAAACTTATGCAAATGTTTTAAAGAATCAATTAATTTGAATTTCAAAATAAAATCCCAAATCAAATTAAATTTTTGAAATCAAAATTAAAATCTATTTATTCAATTTAAAAATGAAGACTCTAATTCCTTATTTTAATTCTTCTTTATGTTTATGAATAATAGAATATTTATTAATATGGTTTCAAATAACAATTAACAAATTTTATATGATTTATAAAGAAATTATAAATCACTTTTATATTTAAATGAATTTAAATCATATGCTATTTTACATTTTAAACTTATATAAAATATACTCAATTCATATTTAATCAAATTATATTTTAAAAAGAAATAAAATCAACCTTTATTTAAAAATAAAAATTAAGCTAAGTCAAATTTTTAACAATATAACATTTATTTAAATATTATCAAACCACATAGTTACTAATTTAAATAGATTTTTAAAAGCTTAATATTAATTTAAACTTAATTTCCTAATTACTCAATATATTACTAGAATTTAAAAACAAAACTTCATTTATTTATTATATCCCAAAACAAAGATAAATTATAGTATATATACAAATATATATACACATTATAATTTAAAACATTTTTTTTAGCTTTTAAAAGATAAAATCACAAATTAAATATTATTTATTCAGATTATTAAACAAAAACATATTTTATCAATCAATATTGTCAATATCAATTTAATTTTATATAAAGATTATTAAATTGATATTGTTTAAAATTCCGGGATATCACATATGGGGTGTCCTTTGGGTAAACCACCGATTTGGTGGAGCTTATGGCATTGTATAGACTATAGGAATATATTAAATGTGTTAAGGGGATATGGGTAACACCTTAACGTTATTTTAATACTTTACTTTACTATAGACACTATTATAATAGCTATTGTACTACATAGTAGATAGTTTAATGGATCCTTGGGAGATGGAAATCCCGAACATATCCTAAGTTATTGTACTAACGCTAGACACTGATTAGGAGATGTCAAACCCCTTTCAAACATCTCCGATGTCGTTCCACTCATATTTATTAACTGTTGATTTAACTTACATAAGATCTTTTAGTTCCGGCTCGAGTGTTTTTTCTTTTCAATTCGCTCGGGTCAGTCTGAACTTTTTAGTTTATCGAAGATTTCTTTTTGGAGGATAAAGACAAAGATTCTGTCCTATTATGTACTGTATTTATTCCACTGCATCATGTTGTCCCGTCGCATTTATTTATTACTTATTCTTGTATTATGTAACTCTGATCTATATTATAAAGGTTTAATCAATGTTATTTGCAAAATAGCTTCATGAACTGTTTATTTGATTATTATATTTTGTCATTTCGCTGTGAGATTCTATATTTGTTTTCTTTCTCTCTCTCTGTTTCTTCTTATCTACCCCATAACAATCCGCCCTTTTGAATGGTTTGAGTTGACGCATTTGTCTACTTAAAATGTCCAAAAAGGCAGGTCATTAGCATAAATTCCCAAAACAATTTACAACACTTCCCTTTATCATTAACCTTTACACAAATTCCTTTATACGCTTCCAAATCCCTTTATACAAGTTCTTTTATAAAAATTCTTTATAAAATCCTTTAAAACCTTTATAAAACCATTATAAAATCCTTTATAAAAATCCTTTGTAAGAATCCTTTGATAAAATCCATTATAAAATCTCTTACAAAACTTTTATAAATTCCTCACAAACCTCTTACATTTTTATTTATCAAAACTATTATAAAATCTATATTTATTATATTAAATAAAAACTATATTTGTTATATTAAATTAATTTTAAATTATATATATTAAAATTATATTAGATATTTGTTGAATTAAATTTTGAACTATTTAAAATATATATATATATTTAAAACCAAATAAAATCTTACGTTAAAATTTTAAATTTACATTTAAAACCATATATAAACTTATAATTTGAAACTTTAAAACATATAAAATAAAATATTTTCCAAATATAAATTTTAAATAAAATCATTAAATAAAGTTTTAAAAGTAAATTTTTTAAATGAAACATATTTTACTATTTAGAAAATAATTTAAAACCGACCAACGGTGTCCGTATATAGTTTTCTACCTTATGGTCAAGTGATAGGGTATGTATAATTTCAACCCCAAAATAGTTAATCTTTCCGGTGTATATCATTTCAACCCATATCACGAATCAATAATTTCCAAATCAATAAAATTGCTTGGGTTTATCATTTCAACCCGTAACGATTTTTCCTAATCTATAAGATCATTTGGATATATATCATTTCAATCAATAGTGATAACAGGGATATAAACATATAATCATCCAAAATGTCAAGAAATAAACATCCTTTACAATCAATGTTCAAATCAGCCAATAAATCACAACAATCATCATTATCAGGCATTAAACTAACGGTTTAAATTTGATATTAATTTAAATGGAAATTTAATTCAATATAAATTCAAATTAAATCTAAATGACAATTTAAATTACTAAACAACAATGAATAAATTTCTTATCACATCATAAACTTAATTCAACTAACATAAGAAGGTTTAGTATTTGTGAGTGGGTTAAATCACCCACCTTTGATTTATCGTTGATTTAAAATCTAAATAAATCCCAAAAATCCAATAATCTCCCAATCCACCCAAAATAATTCCATATTGTTTGCAATTTTGATACGATCGCAATGGAAGAAACCGCGTCCAAATTCGAGTTCGTATGCAAAAGTTATAAAGGTTGGAAGTTTCAGGGTCAAATTTGCAAATATAAAAATTGCAGGGACTTTTTTGCAAAATTACCCTCTTGCTTGATCTACTCAACGTCGAGACCACCTCCGCTCAGTCAATTTCGACCGTAATTTCCCATCACCTAGGACCTCTGTTTTCCACGAGACCACTTGCATCTGAAAGTTATCGACCTCCTCTACGTAACTGAAATTTTGACATCTCATATAGACGCTCCGGTCACCGCCAACAGCAGTCAAAGTTGTAGCGATGATTAACTTCCAAATTAGATCTCGGCAACATTGTTGCTCCGCTCTTAAAATTGAAACTAGATCTGGAATCTACTCATCGAGCACTACAATACGCAGAAGTCGATTTTGCCAATTGATGCTCCGATCAAAAAGCCCAAATTACCCCCATTTGATTTCTCCTCCAGCACCATTGATTGTGATTTTCGGTTGATATGAGCACCGTATCCAAAAACGGACACTACACGCTGAATCCATTCGTCGGGAGCTTCAAAACGGTATATAATTTGCTATGGTTTGCAGAGTTTAAATTTTTAATTTGTTTTGGAATTTGGGGATTAGGTTTTCGATTGGAATTGGAATTAGGGTTTCTGCCACGGGGAAAGAAGAAGGAGCAGATGAGAAGTACATATAGAACTTGGAATTGGCTGCTAGGGTTTTAGAAAGAAAATCTATTTGTATAGATAGAGATGGATAAGAACGAATGGACATATCGAATTGGGTTGAAATGATAACAACGACTCGAAAAGCCTGTTTCATTTTCGAAACGAACATAGGTCATCCAATATATCGAAATATAGGTTTTCGATATTTTTAAACTCAATGGAACTAGTTTCAAACTCTAATTCCATTGTATACAGAAATTAGCTTTTAAAATCAGATTATATTCATTTAATTTCTATTAATTGATTTCTATGCGTTTCAAGCTCGCACGATCAAACGATAAGTCCGATCGTTGTGAAACTTGAAATCCTATAATAATTCACTATTACAGATTCGATGAAACTGGTTTCTTTAGAATTCAAGACGTGGCCAAAATGGCTATTTTCACGTTAATTAAATAAATTATTAATTTAAATTGACTTAATCGCTTTTAAATTAAAATTTCAAAGTTAACAATTTCATCATTCTTAATTAATCGGGAATTTATAATCTTTTAAAATGAAATTTCCATGTTAAATCCAGTATGTAACTATTCATAAATTTCAGCGTTCAATTACAACTGAAATAAATCCATTCATTATAAACTAAATCCCAAATCACTTCTTTTATTTTGATTCTCACTCTTATTATTGAATCAACTATTACCTTATGAATATAATAATTATGATTAGTTTACATTTCATTACACTCATATATTCTACAGTTGTCATCTTATACCATATCAATTATAATATTTCAATTTCATAAATTCCATTAATTACCAATTTAATTCCTTATTTATAAATATAACCAACTTAACTTTACAATTATTTCAATTGGTTGAATTTATATTAAAATAGTTGTCAATAGCATTCAAACAATAAAAATAATATACATTCTAATTATTTTTCTCATTAATAATCATAAATTTTAATTTCTCTCAATATTAATTTCCAAAATATTATTAAATATAATAGTTTTAATTGTCAAAAATACGGCTCGTTACATTACCCTCCACCTCCTTGTGCCACCTAACCATGCTTGCCTCTATCCTTGTACCTCATGCCCACCCCCTTGTCCCCTTCATGTACACATGTTTAAACATGTTTTAGTACTTAAATGTTCTTTTGTTGGCTTATGATGTGACATTTTCTTTTATTAAATTATATTTTAAACCTTATATGCCTATACATATAGACACACACACACTAACACACATAAATTTATACACAAACTTATTCATAAACGTGTATCGTTACACTAAAGAGCTCACAATGTTTCGAATAACTTTCAGTCGACGAAAAGTTGAAAATTCGAAAAATGAATTCCGATCATATTTTTGATTTTTTTCGAAATATTTTTTTTTTAATGCAAATTTGAAAACCTATTTCACCATCATTATTTTTTATTTAAAGATTTTTATTTTAATTATAAAATTTATGATTTGAATATTTAAAATTAACTAATGTTCCAACATTAAAGCGGTGAAATTATGAGTTGTTATAGAAGGCAAATTTTCTGGCATATTATATTTAGAGAACGATAAGTGGTAGACCTAGGAAAAGTGGAAGCGGTGAAGGAATGGAAGACACCAAAAAATGTTTGGAGGCTTGTTACTTCTTAGGATTGGTTAAATTATATAGAACACTCATTAAATACTTTACAAAGATCTCGGCACTCCTGATAAAGCTTACTAAGAAGTATCTACTATTTGTTTGGAACTTAGATTGTTAAAAGGCATTTGTTAAGTTGAATGAGCAAGCGCACTTATCTTAACCCTTCCCGAATGAAACCAGGCTATTTACCATTTATACTAATGCTTGCGGAACAGACTTAATGTAAGAAGGAAAGGTGGTAGCATATGCTAGCTGATAGGTCAAGGTACATGAGAAGAATTATTCCACACACGACCCTGAGTTAGCTGCCATCGTATTTTTATTGAAATCCTAGAGGCACTACTTATTGGGATATAGATTTGAGTTGTTTACATATCACAAGTCCATGAAGTACATATTCTCGTAGAAGGACTTGAATCTAAGGTAGCAAAGATGGATGGAGTTTCTTTAGTCATATGATTTTGAAATTGCTTATATGCCAGGCTAAGGGAACATCGTTACTGATGCATCGAGTAGAAACCACATCGTGTTGAGTTATATATTGGTAGAATAAAAGGGTTTGGAGTTTATCTTTGACTTCCTACCTTCGTCGAAATATAAATTTTTTAGTTGTAATGGAGGTCCACCCATATTGATGGATAAAATTAGATTCAGTTAAAAGCAATATGTAGTGTCATTTGGAATTATGGATTAGTTGGAGCAAGGTAAATGGTTGAAACATTTGGATCGTTACTCCAAAGATCCAAAAGGACACATAAGGCATGACGGTAAGCTATGCGTATCTTAGATCAAGGAATTATTAGGAAAGTGTCACCATTTTAAGATGACCATTCATCCAGGTGAAGACAAGATGTATCAGGATACGAAGAGGACATTCTATTAGACAGTTAGTACAGTAAGTGATTGGGGCCTACCTTTCGCAAGTGAGTTCTGGAGGAGTTTACATGTTGCTTTGGGAACAAAACTGAACCTGAGTATGGCATATCACCCTCAAACGGATGGGTAGAAGGAATGGAAGAATAGGATATTACATGATCTAGTTAAGGCGTGTATACTTGATTTAGGGGAGCTTGGGGGACCATCTACCATTGGTTGAATTTTCATATAATAATAGTTAATAGGATAGTATTGGGATCGTACTGATTGAGGTTTTGTACGGGAGGCTGTGTAAGCCATCCCTCATTTGGTGGGAATCGACAGATAAGGTGGTTTTGGACAGAAGATGATACGAGATACTTTGAAGAAGGTTAAGCTGATTAGGAAGATATTGAAGGCCATTCAGGATCAATACAATTCATATGCCAATAAAAGGAGAACTGAGTTGGAATTTGCGGTTGGAGATTTGAATTTTGTAAAGGTTTCACCATTGAAGAGAGCAGTGAGGTTAGAAAATTCAAGAAAGCTATCACCAAGATTTGTAGGACCCTTCCCTATGTTGGAGTGAATTGGGAGCCTTGCTTATAGGGTGGAAATACGAGAGAAGATGGTAGGAGTCCGCAATAAATTCCATGTATCATATCTATGAAAATTTATACATGACTTGAGCACTGTTATCGAGCAAGTAAGTTGGAGGATATGGAATTAGAATCTGAGCCTAGTTTATCCTATGGACCAACCTGTACGGTCGAGAATGGAGTGAAGTGGCTTAGGAATAAGGCAGTGAAGTTGGTAAGAAAATAGTGGGTGAACAACCCGACGAAGAGCATATGGGCACCTAAGTAGAAAATGAGGGTTTCTGATCCTAATCTCTTTACCAGGATGTTCCATAATCCTTTTTCATTTCCTTAGGATCTAGGTTTGAATGTTAGGTTTTGGACGCTTAAGATTACTTTACTACATGGTTGACTTAGGTTAGTATAGACTGTTAGGATCATTGTACCCTTGACACATAATATTAGGTTAATTGTTGCATTCATATAGGTTTTGTCTATGCTAACATACTAGGGTTGTATTGCATCATGCCTATATGCCATCTATATGGCATACATTTAGGAGGCCGACAAGTTTGGGAGGTCGATTGCCATATTGCATTCTTGCATTAGTTAAGTATTATATGCCATGATTATACATTCATAACTGCTCATTATATTATATATTGATATGATAAATGCAATAATTTTGAATTTAGGGTGCAAAATCATCATTTTTCAAATATTTGAATTTAGAAATGAATTGGTGCCATTACGACCACCTTGGTTTTCTAATGTGCATCGTATATTCATATGCCCAAATCGGTGTTTGGATGTGAGAGATATCACAGTTTTTTATATTTTGAAAAAATCGAGCCAAGTCCCTTTAAAGTGAATGAACACTTACCACTGCCTATATATAGATGTCAAACCGAAAATTTTAAATTTAAATTTCTCATTTACATACATTACTTCTCCTTCCTCTCCTCTTAGAAACCACAAAAACACGCTTTCAATCAAACTCAATTTTCTTTCTTTACAAAAATCAAAAAACCAAGAATCAAATTAAAGAGAGAGTTAAGGCCTACATTCTAATATGAAGTAGAGTCGAAAACAAGTCTATTTAGAGGTGGACCCAATTTTGGGTAGTGAGCAATCAAAAGTATTTAGATTTTTGTGAGCAGTTTTCATCTTCTCCAACACACGATTAGTCGATCTTGCTTTATTTTTTGACAATAATGGTTTAGGGCTTGAATTCAGGTTAAACTGGATGATTAATGAATCTAAAAAGTAATTAATAATATAAAATAAAATGGAGATTTGATATTAATAGTCAATGAAAATGATAGCTTGTTGATGTCGGTTGAACTAGTGAACAAGCTATGAATATTGACATGAATGTTTATGAATTTTAATTTGAAATCAATATGAATGAATAGATAAATAGAGCCTAAAGTTAGTGATAATAAATTACCAAAATAAAAGAGAAAATTCGATATATATATATATATATATATATATGCATGTATGTATGTATGTATGTATGAAGAAGTAGGCTGAATATGAGCATTATATGTGTATGCGTGCGGGTGTGTCTATCTATGTATGTGAATATGCATGTGCGTACGTATGTGTAATGCATGATAAATACTATGATAAATCATAGTAAAATGTTATGAAATGATTTTTAAAGTAAGATGATATATTTATAAATTAAATATGAATTTTAATGATTTATATAATTTTTTGGTAAGAAATGAAAAAAAAAATAATGTTTTTGAACAGAAAATGAGTTATATTGAAATATGCATACAAAATGTATATAAAAATTGTATCAGAATGTTTATAAAATCATGTATAGAATTTCAGGTCATATTAGGATTTCAAAATTATAATGATTTATAGAAGTAATTTAAAGTATGTATGGTAAAAGGGATATTATTAATTTCTGAAACTAGTTTTATAAATTCTGCCTTTCTAAGCAGTTTTGAAATGATTTTGATTCAAAATATTTGACTAATTTGAAGTAGAAAGATGGTAAAGTACCATATCAAAATTTGAAAGAAAAAGGATTTAAAAAAAAATAAAAATTGGCCAAGAAATCAACAAAGAAAAATGAAAAAAAATAAAGTGTGTTGTATAATACACTAGATCAAAGCCAATGTGTATTCGACCCGATGCACCACCGATCGACCGGAGGTGCTCTGTTGGGGATAGTAAATCTAGACCCAACAGGGCTAGGTCGTAAAGGAAAGCAAAGGGGCATGTCGATTCGGACTTTTCCATGAGTTTTTAATGTAACGACCCAGAATTTCTATCATTTGAAATTCGTATATTTAATTAATTTTAAATATTAATAAGTAAAATTTGTAAGTCGACTAATTTTATTCCGAATATCTAGATTTAATTAGATAATTTAAATCGATAATTTAATATTTGAAAATACAGAAATAATTGGAAATTGGGTTTAAAATGATTTAAAAATTGATTTGTAAAATTGTATTAAATCATATTGGAGCTAGAATGATGTTACAGAACTTTTAAATTTTAATTAGAAGTTAAATTGTAGAAATTGAATATTTTAATATTTAATTGACGAGTAAAAATAGCTATTTTTCCAACAGTCTCGGATTTCGACGAAACCAGTTTCATCGGATCAGTAATGTTATATTATTGTATGGTTCCAAATTTCATGTCAATCGGACTTACGGTTTGTCCGGGGCAAGCCAAAACTCATAGAAATTTATTTAACCGATTTAATTTAAAATTGATCGTTTATCTCTGTAACTCACACATATGATCGAATTGGCTCTCGACACCTATTCCATTGTGTCCAGAATGCGGGTTAAACCCTAGAAACGCCAGTCACCGCGTGAGATTTAGAGTTTGGAAAATCCGGATGAATAGTGATTTTTGGTGATTTTCTATAAAAGGGACCTAGCTATTTTCATTTTTGCAAAACCCTAGAAGACAAAGCTTCAGCTGCCGCTTATATTGTTTTCAATGGCCAGAAACCTTCGATACTTCCTTCCTCAAAATCTTCAAATCCATCAACTTTCACACGAAACTTCCAACTAACAAATTGAAGAGCATAGTGTGATCTTTACATCCAACGGACGGTTTTTGTTAACATCGTCATTTGGATGCAATTTTTGCCGCGTTTGTCATCGGGTCGCGCACGTTTCTCAAGCAGAATACACGACCGAGCTTCGTGAGCTTCTGGACGATGGTGGAGTTCGCTGAGGGCTTCGACGCGAGGTGGTTCGATCGTCTTCGATCATCACGGGTTGGTCACGTTAATTGGTGGCAAGGGGCGGCGAGTGGGTTCAATTGCGTTTGAATTTGCCTGGGATTGAAACGCGATGGGGAAGAAAAGACCGTCGGCCGAGATTCTCTCAAATTGAAATGAGCGGCCCAGATAGAAGCTAGGTTAAATTTTGAAAAGAAATGTAAATTAATATATATATATATATATATATATATTAAATTGTATAATGTTTAAAACTCTGTAACTTTATCATGCGAGGTCCTTTTTGGACGAAATGACTTGCGTTGGATTCGTATTGTCGAATACTATGCGATGGAGCTGGATTGGATTTGTTTGGAGCTAGTGAAATTTTTGGGTAAAATTAAACGCGCGTTTAATTTTATTCGAAATAAAACGCTACAACTGTTATTGGAAACAAGGTGAGAACTTCTCACTCAATCGAATCTGTTTCGATTTAAATTTTAAATAGTTAGATTTAAAATTGCTTGATTGTGTAATAGAGTGATAAATTATTATCTATTGTTTTGAAATAGACCCTATACGCCGTATATTAAGCGGATGTTATTTATTAAACACATATACCGCGATATTTCACCTTGATGTGGAATTGGTATTATATATGTACTTGGAGTTGATTTTCCGGCATTATATAGCGGATGAGACCCTATTGCGCCGCATAATAGCGGATAATATTTATATAAACCCATGTACCGCGATATTCCGTATTGGAACGGGATTGGTATTGTGTTAACATATGTGGATGCAGGGAAACAGGTTGGAGGGATCCAACTGGATTCCTCAACAGTATGGATTTATTTACAGATATTGTGATATATTCTGTTATCATATGATATGTGATGTTGGATGCCGTGATTGTTATATTTAGTGTTGTTGCAGCATTGGGCCTATTTTGGAGTTTTAAAATTTTTTGAAGTGATGATTTTCAAATTTAAAAGGATTTTTAAAGTGATTTTTGAAAGTATACGTTTTATTAAATTTTAGAATTGATTCATTTTAAATAAACAAACGTTATAATTTTTATGTTATAAAAATTATGATTTTTGTGAAATATAACCGAAATGTGATTTTTGAAATAAGTAGTTGATTAATTTGTAAAATGGTTTAAATTGGGATTTTTGAGTTATTATAAACGGTTTATATAAAAGATTAATAAAATTTATATTTATAAATTTAAAATATTGGAATTATAAAACGAGTTTTTATAAGTGTTAAAATGAACTATCAGTGGATTGCAAAAGTGAATGAAATTTATAGATTTATAAATTGTGAAGTTATAAAATGAATAGATTTTGTAAAATAAAAGATTTATAAGTAATTAACTTATAAATTGGATTTTGGCATTTAAATGAGATATAAATAGAATTTGTAAATTAAGGGATTTTTTATAGGTTGAAGTTTTTATAAAATTTATATAGATCTGAATTTATAAACGTTGTTCTATAAATCCAAAACCAATTAAATTTATAAGTAAATATGAAAGCTTATTAAACGATTTATATCCACAATTTTGGACAGTGGATAATCCTTTAATTAAATATGTAGAAGCGTTGAATTTGGTAAACGATTTATATTCACGATTTTAAACGGTGAATGATATATTAAACGAATGTTTTAGGAAGCGATCTTTTAAATAGAATTAAAACGATTTGAAGTTGTTTTTAAATGTGTTAAGGATCGAAACCATAGATTTCAACATTCATTTTTGAAATAAACGTTTTCGAGAAATAAAAGGAAATGGTGGACTATAACACCGTTGTTATAGTAAATGATTTTCGAAAGGAAATGTTTTATATAGTATTGGGATTTATATATCTATCTTAATTTCGAATCCCTATACTAGTGGTTTTGGGTTGTCGTAACGATGTTTTACGCAACATTCGTTTGGACCCAAATAAATGTGTTTAAGAGAATGTTTTCCTTAGAGAATAAAATATATACTTAATTGTGATTTAAGCATATTGAATATTTTCTAAGTATTGAAAATAAATAGATTGTGAATTACTTATTGTTAAATAAGTATTTGGAAATGTTTTCCAATAGAAATTGAAACGGTTTAGAGAATATATTTTTTTAAAGATAAATTGAAGTGAATATATGGCAAGTTATTAATTTATGGAAGATTAATAAAAAGGGCCTAGTGATTGTTATGGTGCTGGATAATTGTTTGTTGGCCTTGATAGTTAAATAACCGACTATCAATAATTACCTTTAAATGGGTATTTGTTGTGATTTGCTTGAATTTGAATGCTACTGTTATTTTTAAAAATAAGCGCTCGTTATTCGGTTTAGCTGGGAGAGGACCTTTGTGTCATAAATCTCATTCCGAATAGTGATATGTCATAATGGATAGCATTCGAAGACCGGTGTTGAAGACCGGATATTTTTGAAAACGGAAGGATTATCGTCGAATGACTCTGCATCGGCTAATCTCCGATATAGAGATTTTATCACCCTTTGTGATGGGAAGTCCGGTTTTGATTAGAGAATATCCGGATTGCAAGGGCTTCTTTAGAAGTTCCTTCGGTTCTGTTCGATCCCGGAACGGACTTGTATGGATGTGTGTCTGACATTACAGTTTGAGATGTAAAGCTGGTTTCTATCAAATACATTTCTGTTGGTGGCGGAGAATTTATTCTCTTAGCTTAACACCCTTCTCTGAGACGTACGAGCTCTGAGGTTATGTAGTTGATGGTTACTAGTGATATATTCCCAATTTGGTAACGTGGCATGCTGAGTGCTGCTGAGCATTTGTTGATCAAAGCGTGGCTTTTATGAAAAGCGTAGCTTTGTGGGACTTCGTCGGACCTCACACCCCGAACATGGTCAAAACAGGAAAGATGCAACAAGTTTATTAGGGGATAGCGCCCCCTTAGTGTATGTCATTTCCTTTTGGATAGAGGTGGTATTATGGTATGGAGCCCTGATACTTAACCTATGTTGTTTGTAACGACCCAGAATTTTTTGATAATTAAAATATGAATATTTAATTAATTTTAAATATTAATAAGTGAATTTATAAGTCGAATAAATTTTTATTTGAATTTTTGGAATTAATTGAATAATTAAATCGATAATTTAATATGTTAAATTATGGAAATAATTGAAAATTGCGTTAAATATGATTTAAAATGATTTGTAAAATTTTATTTTATCATATGGGAGTTAGAACAATATTTTAGAACTTTTAAATCGAATTAAAAGTTAATTTGTGAAAATTGAATATTTTAATATTAAATCGACTAGTGAAAATAGTCAATTTTTGAACAGTCTCAGAATTGAACGAAACCAGTTCCATTGGATCCGTAATAGTTAGTTATTACTGGATTTCAAATTTCGTGTCAATCGGAGTTACCGTTTGATCGTGGCAGCTCGAAACGCATCGATTTATTTTTAATTTTAATTTGGCGAGTGAAAATAGCCATTTTTCAAAAAGTCTCGGATTTCGAAGAAACTAGTTTCATCGGATCCGTAATGTGATATTATTGTAAGGTTTCAAATTTCAAGTCAATTGGATTTACCGTTTGTCCGTTACAAATTAAAACGCCTAGAAATCGACTTAAATCGGTTTAATTCAAATCGAGCGTTTACAGCCATAACTCGCACATACTTCCGAATTAGCTTCCGAAACCTGTTCCATTGTGTCCGGAACGCGGGGTAAACCCTAGAAACGCTGGTTACGGCGCGTAAATCGGAGTTCGGAATTTCAGGATGAATAGTGTCGTTCAAAACTCTATAAATAGACCAAAATTCTCACAAAATTAGAAAAAATAAAACAAAACCCTAGCAAAAAACTGCAGCCGCCTCCCCCTATTTCTAAGGCCAGTATTTCTCCTCTTTCTCCCCTTAATCATTCACAATCCGTTGACATTCACGCGAAGTGTTCAACAGCAATATCGTAGAGCGTATCAAGAGCTTCAGATCCGTACGGTGGAGATGTGGTTTGGAGCGTCGAAGGGGGAGCGAGGTGGGGCCGTTTGCTGCAGGTGCGCACGCAATTCCATGCTCATGTAGGTGGCCGAGCTTCAAGTGGTTGGTGGTGGAGGTAGCTCTCGCGAAGGGCTTCGACATGGCAGTGGTTTGATGAGGTTTAGTCGAGTATAGGCGGAGCAATATTAAACCCTAGTTCTAAGGGGATGGGTTTGTGATGTCGGCCTTGAAACTGTAGTTTGAACATGATGAGGGGGAAGGGGATGGATGGGCCTGATGCTTCAATGTTGGATCTAACGGCCTGAAATGGTTTAGGTTATAAAATTTAATTTATGTTATAAAATTTGTAATAAAAATCGTGTAACTTCAAATATTCATATCTTTTTCATACGAGGTCGAAAAAATGCAAACTCAGTTGCGTTGGAATCGTATGGACGAGCACTACGCGATGGAGTTGGTTTGGAGTCGTTTGGAGTTAGTGAGAATTTTAGGTAAAATTAAACGCGCGTTTAATTTTATTCGAAATAAATCGCTAAAACGGAAATAAAATCAAGATGAGAATTTCTCACTCAATCGAATCAGTTTCGATTTTATTTTAAATAGTTAGATTTAAAATATTTGAGTGCATGTTTGAATGTTGATTTTTATCTATTTATTGTTAAAATAGACATTATACGCCGTTATTAAGCGGATGTTATTTATAAAAACATATACCGCGAATATTTCATAAACAGTGAAATTGGTATTATATATAATAGCAATATATATATATTGGCATATGTATATATTGGAGTTGTTGATTTCCCGCATTATTTGTTTAGCGGATGAGACCCTATTGCGCCGTTATTAAGCGGATAATATTTAATAAGAACATATACCGCGATAATTTCGTACTGGAGCGAAATTGGTATTGTGCTAATGTTTGTGGATGCAGGGAAACAGGTTGGAGGGATCCAACTGGATTCCTCAACAGTATTTATTTGATTTCAGATATTTTGATATTTGATGGATTTTCATATTGATATATGATATCGTTGTAGTCGTGATTGACTATTTGGTGTGTAGCATCATTGGGCCAAATTTGGAATTTTAAAATGATTTCAAAGTGATTTTTGAAAGTATATGTTTATAAAATATTTTTGGAATTGATTCATTCTAAATAAATAAACGTTATAATTTTTAAAGTTATAAAAATTATGATTTTTGAGAAATATAGTTAAAAACTGATTTTTGAGAATATGATGCTATTGAGTTTATAAAATAGTTAAATCGAGATATTTTAGAATTATTGTGAAAAGTTTAAATATAGAATTCATGAAATTTAATTATTTTATGAATCAAAATGGTGAAATAATAAAGGAGATTAAAGACGTTTTAAAGAATAATATAAATTGATTTATATCAAGAGATTTATAAATGGATATTTATAAATTGAAATGTTGACATTATAAAACGAGTTTTTATAAGTGTTTGAATGAAGTGGAAATGAATTTCATAAATGAATGAAATTTATAGAATTATAAACTGTGAAGTTATAAAAGAAATTTATAAATAGTAAGATTTATAAATTTGGTGAAATTATTTGAAAAATAGATTGGTTAAATAAATGGATCTTATAAGTTATAAGATTTATAATTATGAAGTTCAAAGGAACGATTTTGCAAACGAATAAATTTATAAGTATTTGACTTATAATATGAACCCTTGTTTTATAATTGGGATATAAATCAAATAGGCTAATAAAGGAATTTATAAAAGGAAGTTGTTATAAAACAAATAGAAATGGAATTTATAAACGTTGTTTTATAAATTCGCAAACGACTTATTTTTGACAAGTTAATTGTTGAAACCTATAAATGGAGTTATATTCACATTTTTGAATAGTGAATAAGATGTTAAAGAAATTGTTTTGAATGTGATATTGAAATAGAATTAAAACGATCTAACGATGTTTTAAATTGTGTTGAGATTCGAAACCATAGATTTCAACATTTATTGTTGAAATAGATGTTTCGAGAAATAAAAGGAAATGATGGACTATAACACTGTTGTTATAGTAAATGATTTCCGAAAGGAAATGTTTTGTATAGTATTGGGATTTATATATCTATTTTAATTTCGAATCCCTATACTAGTGAATTTGGGTTGTCGTAACGATGTTTTACGTAACATTCGTTTTGGCCCAAATAAATATGTTTAAGAGAATGATTTCCTTAAAGAATGAAATATATACTTAATTTCGATTTAAGTATATTGAATATTTTCCAAGTGTTGAAAATAAATAAAATTTGTGAATTACTTATTAAATAAGTATGGAATTGTTTTCCAATATAAAGTGATATTAGAGAATTTATCTTTTTGAAGATAAATTGAAAATGAATATTATAAATCGAATTGAAGTCGTATATTCATTAATACTTTGGAATGTAAATTCACTATTGAATTTATAAAAGAAAGTAGAATTGGTTTAAAAATAAATATTGATTTATTTTTGAAGTGTGAAATTTTATATCTTGTAAAGATATTTTGTAAAATAAATAATTTGGAAAATTATTTGGAATCTGGTGATGTGTGCATATCCATTGATAGTTCAATAACCGACTATCAATATTTCCCTTTGAATGGGTAATTGATGTGATTTGTTTGAATGTGAATGCCACACTTATTTTTGAATAAGCAGTCACTATTCGGGTTAACCGGGAAAGGACCATGGGGTCGTATAACCCATTCCGAATATGTGATACGTCGTTATAATTGCATTGAAGATCGGTGTTGAAGACCCGGTATTTGCGAGAGCGATAGGATGACCTGTCGATTGTCTCTGCACTGAGTTGCAGCGGTATAGAGACTCCCTAAGTGATGGGAAATCCGATCAGGATTGTGAATATCCGGTTTGCAAGGACTTCTTTGTAAGTGCCTTCGATTTTGTTCGAGCCCGGAACAGACTTGTATGGATTGTATGTCTGACATTACAAGTTGAGATATAAAGCCGATTTCTTTCAAATATATTTCTGTTGGTGGCGAAGAATTTATTCTTTTAGCTTAACACCCTTCTCTAAGACGTACAAGCTCAGAGGTTATATAGTTGAAGTTATCAGCGATATATTCCCAATTTGGTAATGTGACATGCTGAGTGATGCTGAAATGATCATTGTGTTGATTATTTGAGATAGGATCGTTTATTTGATCGTCTATCCTTGTGATCATTTTGTTGATCATTTGTTGACCCAAAGCATGGCTTTTGTATAAAGTATGTTTTTGTGGACGTGACTTCGTCGAGCCTCACACCCCGGAAATGGTCAAAACAGGAAAGATGCAGCAAGGTTATGAGGGGTAGCTCCCTTTAGGGTATGTACATTTCCTTCTGGATAGAGGTGGTATCATGGTATGGAGCCCAGATATTTAACCTATGTGGTTACTACGAATTTATTACTTTGTGGTTGTTGGTTATCGGGATCCCGTGAGAAAGGTCGTTTACGATCGGGGAATGGCGTGCTCGTGTCAGTAGTTACCCAGTTAGGGGTAACCCGGCCTTGTGTTGGCAGAGTTCCGGTTTGGTTCTCGGGGATGTCTTTCCAGAGGCATTCTCATGTGGCAATGGGAAGTTCCTTGGCCTGACCATTTGTTGGAAATCCAAAGAAACAATACGTGACTTGTACGGTTTTAGTTGTAGAACCTGCCATCTAATATGGTAGCTATTAGTAGGCATAATATAATGGTACCTATGCTGGCTAAGATTTATATTCTACTTTCGAAATGAATTTCTTCTACACTATGCACTAATAATAATATCAAAATTGATTTGATTTTAATACGTATCAAGCATGTTTGACTATCATAAGGAGAAATCTTCTCCAAGTCTGCATTTGCATTGTGTGTGTGGCAGGAGGTCTTATGGTAGTCTCATTTTTAAAAGCATTGCGAATTGAATTTAAAAATACTCCTCTATTTTGTTTTCAAAAATAAATAAACTGTTTTGAGTTCTCACACCAGTCACATGACTGACTTGGAGTTTATTGTTTTCCTTCCTAAACTCTGGGTGCCCACCAATTTCCACACGGGCAGTTAAGAGTTAGGTTTATCAGGATATTCTGGATATTCTGGAGTTGCTGGAGGCAAGCTGGATGGCATGGCGTATTACTTAAATAGTATTTCTTTTTCCGCTGCACTGTTTGTTGTTGTTGTTGTACACTCTGATGATATGATGTAATGTAATGTATAAAATGTAATAACTGATATAGTTCTTTGTTTAAAGATTATTCATTTATTATTATATGTTGTTCCGCTGCGAATTGTGAGATTCTGATGTTATTCTGTTGTTTTCTGTCCCGTTCCATTTTGTTCTGTTTTTCTTTCCTCTCCATCTTCTATCCTTTTCTATTCTCTCCTATGTTCTTTCCCCTCTATTTTCTATCTTCTTATCTCTTCTATGTCTTCTTCTCTCTTTTTCTCTTCTTAAAATCTTTTTAAAACCCCTAAGGGTTCGTATTTTCGTTCATCTTGAATTAAACAAAGGAGATTAGTGTCTATTCAAGGAGTACGGATTTACGGGTCTTTACAGTTGGTATCAGAGCTTATGGTTAAGCGACAACCATGGTTCTGTTGGGTATAACTCATTAGAGATAGAGTCAGTAGTACTCTAGAATGAATTTGAGTGTAATAATAGCTATGAGAGCGTATTTGTTAGTGAATATAAAATTGTTTTATATTGTGATGATTGGTTTGTTGAGTGGTATATAGATTCTGGTTAATACGAGTGTTGTTGATAGGGATCTCTAAACACTTTTACAGAACAATTCGACACGATATTGTTTTAAATTGGGTAAATGAAATAATTTTACCTTGATTATATTTTATATATAAAGAAATAATTTTTCAGAATTATAAAAGTGTATATAAGTTGATTGTTTAGTTGTTTGAATAATCTAAATAAAAGAATAATTGTATAAGCAAATGAATTATAAGAATTGAATTATAATTAAAGTGATTTACAATTGTGAAATAAATTTATATATATAAGAAGTGAAACTATATGAATATGAGTTGTAAATAAAAATGAATTTAAAAGTTAAATGGAAATTTACTTTAGAATTGAATTGAGTTGAATAATTGAATTAATGAAATTGAAAGCTAAAATAATTGGAATTCAATTGGAAGTTAAGTGAATCTCAAATAGAATTGAATTTAATTTGGAAGTGAACCAACTTGAATATGAATTAGTGAACATAAACTAATTGAAAATGAATGTTAATAAGAACATCCACTGTATATGAATCAAATGTGATTAAATTGAAAACATATTTCATTGAATATTAATGAGAATATAAATGAATATATATTGATTTTGAATTTGTTGAATGCTAGTTGGTTGATGTTTGAATATGTTGCATTTGCTATGTGACATATATAGTTGTTATGGAGATATATGTTGTATATTGAGATTATTATCTATATGCATGATTCTCATGTTGTTTGTTGAGTGATTAGTAGGTGCGGATCGCGTTTGCTTCGCATTTGGAGTTCGCTTTTGCGCTATATTAGCCGTATATGCTTGCTAATAGAAATATAAGGTACATATCTCGGATTAAATATCGTACTTTTACACTTTTTCCCTTCGGGATGCCTCATTACTTGATGAGATGTATATTTGTGATATATATACTGTCATTTTTTTTTTCGGATCGAGCCGCGCAAAGGAGACTATGGCGAATTTTTCCGAAAATTTAAGGCGTTAGAAAAAATTTGAGAAAATTGGGAAAATTTTGAAAACTTTAACTTTGATTTAGAATTGAAAGTTAAACAATAGTAGTTGTTTTTGAAAAGATAACTAAGTATGATTTGAAAACTTAGTAAAGTATTGTAAGAAGTTTAACTATGAATTTTGGAAAGTTAATAGATTCTGTAACTTTTCTTACTTGTTAATTTCGAGGACGAAATTCTTTTAAGGGGGGAAGATTGTAACGACCCAGAATTTTTTGATAATTAAAATATGAATATTTAATTAATTTTAAATATTAATAAGTGAATTTATAAGTCGAATAAATTTTTATTTGAATTTTTGGAATTAATTGAATAATTAAATCGATAATTTAATATGTTAAATTATGGAAATAATTGAAAATTGCGTTAAATATGATTTAAAATGATTTGTAAAATTTTATTTTATCATATGGGAGTTAGAACAATATTTTAGAACTTTTAAAATCGAATTAAAAGTTAATTCGTGAAAATTGAATATTTTAATATTAAATCGACTAGTGAAAATAGTCAATTTTTGAACAGTCTCAGAATTGAACGAAACCAGTTCCATTGGATCCATAATAGTTAGTTATTACCGGATTTCAAATTTCGTGTCAATCGGAGTTACCGTTTGATCGTGGCAGCTCGAAACGCATCGATTTATTTTTAATTTTAATTTGGCGAGTGAAAATAGCCATTTTTCAAAAAGTCTCGGATTTCGACGAAACTAGTTTCATCGGATCCGTAATGTGATATTATTGTAAGGTTTCAAATTTCAAGTCAATTGGATTTACCGTTTGTCCGTTACAAATTAAAACGCCTAGAAATCGACTTAAATCGGTTTAATTCAAATCGAGCGTTTACAGCCATAACTCGCACATACTTCCGAATTAACTTCCGAAACCTGTTCCATTGTGTCCGGAACGCGGGGTAAACCCTAGAAACGCTGGTTACGGCGCGTAAATCGGAGTTCGGAATTTCAGGATGAATAGTGTCGTTCAAAACTCTATAAATAGACCAAAATTCTCACAAAATTAGAAAAAATAAAACAAAACCCTAGCAAAAAACTGCAGCCGCCTCCCCCTATTTCTAAGGCCAGTATTTCTCCTCTTTCTCCCCTTAATCATTCACAATCCGTTGACATTCACGCGAAGTGTTCAACAGCAATATCGTAGAGCGTATCAAGAGCTTCAGATCCGTACGGTGGAGATGTGGTTTGGAGCGTCGAAGGGGGAGCGAGGTGGGGCCGTTTGCTGCAGGTGCGCACGCAATTCCATGCTCATGTAGGTGGCCGAGCTTTAGGTGGTTGGTGGTGGAGGTAGCTCTCGCGAAGGGCTTCGACATGGCAGTGGTTTGATGAGGTTTAGTCGAGTATAGGCGGAGCAATATTAAACCCTAGTTCTAAGGGGATGGGTTTGTGATGTCGGCCTTGAAACTGTAGTTTGAACGTGATGAGGGGGAAGGGGATGGACGGGCCTGATGCTTCAATGTTGGATCTAACGGCCTGAAATGGTTTAGGTTATAAAATTTAATTTATGTTATAAAATTTGTAATAAAAATCGTGTAACTTCAAATATTCATATCTTTTTCATACGAGGTCGAAAAAATACAAACTCAGTTGCGTTGGAATCGTATGGACGAGCACTACGCGATGGAGTTGGTTTGGAGTCGTTTGGAGTTAGTGAGAATTTTGGGTAAAATTAAACGCGCGTTTAATTTTATTCGAAATAAATCGCTAAAACGGAAATAAAATCAAGGTTAGAATTTCTCACTCAATCGAATCAATTTCGATTTTATTTTAAATAGTTAGATTTAAAATATTTGAATGCATGTTTGAATGTTGATTTTTATCTATTTATTGTTAAAATAGACATTATACGCCGTTATTAAGCGGATGTTATTTATAAAAACATATACCGCGAATATTTCATAAACAGTGAAATTGGTATTATATATAATAGCAATATATATATATTGGCATATGTATATATTGGAGTTGTTGATTTCCCGCATTATTTGTTTAGCGGATGAGACCCTATTACGCCGTTATTAAGCGGATAATATTTAATAAGAACATATACCGCGATAATTTCGTACTGGAGCGAAATTGGTATTGTGCTAATGTTTGTGGATGCAGGGAAACGGGTTGGAGGGATCCAACTGGATTCCTCAACAGTATTTATTTGATTTCAGATATTTTGATATTTGATGGATTTTCATATTGATATATGATATCGTTGTAGTCGTGATTGACTATTTGGTGTGTAGCATCATTGGGCCAAATTTGGAATTTTAAAATGATTTCAAAGTGATTTTTGAAAGTATACATTTATAAAATATTTTTGGAATTGATTCATTCTAAATAAATAAACGTTATAATTTTTAAAGTTATAAAAATTATGATTTTTGAGAAATATAGTTAAAAACTGATTTTTGAGAATATGATGCTATTGAGTTTATAAAATAGTTAAATCGAGATATTTTAGAATTATTGTGAAAAGTTTAAATATAGAATTCATGAAATTTAATTATTTTATGAATCAAAATGGTGAAATAATAAAGGAGATTAAAGACGTTTTAAAGAATAATATAAATTGATTTATATCAAGAGATTTATAAATGGATATTTATAAATTGAAATGTTGACATTATAAAACGAGTTTTTATAAGTGTTTGAATGAAGTGGAAATGATTTTCATAAATGAATGAAATTTATAGAATTATAAACTGTGAAGTTATAAAAGAAATTTATAAATAGTAAGATTTATAAATTTGGTGAAATTATTTGAAGAATAGATTGGTTAAATAAATGGATCTTATAAGTTATAAGATTTATAATTATGAAGTTCAAAGGAACGATTTTGCAAACGAATAAATTTATAAGTATTTGACTTATAATATGAACCCTTGTTTTATAATTGGGATATAAATCAAATAGGCTAATAAAGGAATTTATAAAAGGAAGTTGTTATAAAATAAATAGAAATGGAATTTATAAACGTTGTTTTATAAATTCGCAAACGACTTATTTTTGACAAGTTAATTGTTGAAACCTATAAATGGAGTTATATTCACATTTTTGAATAGTGAATAAGATGTTAAAGAAATTGTTTTGAATGTGATATTGAAATAGAATTAAAACGATCTAACGATGTTTTAAATTGTGTTGAGATTCGAAACCATAGATTTCAACATTTATTGTTGAAATAGATGTTTCGAGAAATAAAAGGAAATGATGGACTATAACACTGTTGTTATAGTAAATGATTTCCGAAAGGAAATGTTTTGTATAGTATTGGGATTTATATATCTATTTTAATTTCGAATCCCTATACTAGTGAATTTGGGTTGTCGTAACGATGTTTTACGTAACATTCGTTTTGGCCCAAATAAATATGTTTAAGAGAATGATTTCCTTAAAGAATGAAATATATACTTAATTTCGATTTAAGTATATTGAATATTTTCCAAGTGTTGAAAATAAATAAAATTTGTGAATTACTTATTAAATAAGTATGGAATTGTTTTCCAATATAAAGTGATATTAGAGAATTTATCTTTTTGAAGATAAATTGAAAATGAATATTATAAATCGAATTGAAGTCGTATATTCATTAATACTTTGGAATGTAAATTCACTATTGAATTTATAAAAGAAAGTAGAATTGGTTTAAAAATAAATATTGATTTATTTTTGAAGTGTGAAATTTTATATCTTGTAAAGATATTTTGTAAAATAAATAATTTGGAAAATTATTTGGAATCTGGTGATGTGTGCATATCCATTGATAGTTCAATAACCGACTATCAATATTTCCCTTTGAATGGGTAATTGATGTGATTTGTTTGAATGTGAATGCCACACTTATTTTTGAATAAGCAGTCACTATTCGGGTTAACCGGGAAAGGACCATGGGGTCGTATAACCCATTCCGAATATGTGATACGTCGTTATAATTGCATTGAAGATCGGTGTTGAAGACCCGGTATTTGCGAGAGCGATAGGATGACCTGTCGATTGTCTCTGCACTGAGTTGCAGCGGTATAGAGACTCCCTAAGTGATGGGAAATCCGATCAGGATTGTGAATATCCGGTTTGCAAGGACTTCTTTGTAAGTGCCTTCGATTTTGTTCGAGCCCGGAACAGACTTGTATGGATTGTATGTCTGACATTACAAGTTGAGATATAAAGCCGATTTCTTTCAAATATATTTCTGTTGGTGGCGAAGAATTTATTCTTTTAGCTTAACACCCTTCTCTAAGACGTACAAGCTCAGAGGTTATATAGTTGAAGTTATCAGCGATATATTCCCAATTTGGTAATGTGACATGCTGAGTGATGCTGAAATGATCATTGTGTTGATTATTTGAGATAGGATCGTTTATTTGATCGTCTATCCTTGTGATCATTTTGTTGATCATTTGTTGACCCAAAGCATGGCTTTTGTATAAAGTATGTTTTTGTGGACGTGACTTCGTCGAGCCTCACACCCCGGAAATGGTCAAAACAGGAAAGATGCAGCAAGGTTATGAGGGGTAGCTCCCTTTAGGGTATGTACATTTCCTTCTGGATAGAGGTGGTATCATGGTATGGAGCCCAGATATTTAACCTATGTGGTTACTACGAATTTATTACTTTGTGGTTGTTGGTTATCGGGATCCCGTGAGAAAGGTCGTTTACGATCGGGGAATGGCGTGCTCGTGTCAGTAGTTACCCAGTTAGGGGTAACCCGGCCTTGTGTTGGCAGAGTTCCGGTTTGGTTCTCGGGGATGTCTTTCCAGAGGCATTCTCATGTGGCAATGGGAAGTTCCTTGGCCTGACCATTTGTTGGAAATCCAAAGAAACAATACGTGACTTGTACGGTTTTAGTTGTAGAACCTGCCATCTAATATGGTAGCTATTAGTAGGCATAATATAATGGTACCTATGCTGGCTAAGATTTATATTCTACTTTCGAAATGAATTTCTTCTACACTATGCACTAATAATAATATCAAAATTGATTTGATTTTAATACGTATCAAGCATGTTTGACTATCATAAGGAGAAATCTTCTCCAAGTCTGCGTTTGCATTGTGTGTGTGGCAGGAGGTCTTATGGTAGTCTCATTTTTAAAAGCATTGCGAATTGAATTTAAAAATACTCCTCTATTTTGTTTTCAAAAATAAATAAACTGTTTTGAGTTCTCACACCAGTCACATGACTGACTTGGAGTTTATTGTTTTCCTTCCTAAACTCTGGGTGCCCACCAATTTCCACACGGGCAGTTAAGAGTTAGGTTTATCAGGATATTCTGGATATTCTGGAGTTGCTGGAGGCAAGCTGGATGGCATGGCGTATTACTTAAATAGTATTTCTTTTTCCGCTGCACTGTTTGTTGTTGTTGTTGTACACTCTGATGATATGATGTAATGTAATGTATAAAATGTAATAACTGATATAGTTCTTTGTTTAAAGATTATTCATTTATTATTATATGTTGTTCCGCTGCGAATTGTGAGATTCTGATGTTATTCTGTTGTTTTCTGTCCCGTTCCATTTTGTTCTGTTTTTCTTTCCTCTCCATCTTCTATCCTTTTCTATTCTCTCCTATGTTCTTTCCCCTCTATTTTCTATCTTCTTATCTCTTCTATGTCTTCTTCTCTCTTTTTCTCTTCTTAAAATCTTTTTAAAACCCCTAAGGGTTCGTATTTTCGTTCATCTTGAATTAAACAAAGGAGATTAGTGTCTATTCAAGGAGTACGGATTTACGGGTCTTTACAGTTGGTATAAGAGCTTATGGTTAAGCAACAACTATGGTTCTGTTGGGTATAACTCAGTAGAGATAGAGTCAGTAGTACTCTAGAATGAATTTGAGTGTAATAATAGCTATGAGAGCGTATTTGTTAGTGAATATAAAATTGTTTTATATTGTGATGATTGGTTTGTTGAGTGGTATATAGATTCTGGTTAATACGAGTGTTGTTGATAGGGATCTCTAAACACTTTTACAGAACAATTCGACACGATATTGTTTTAAATTGGGTAAATGAAATAATTTTACCTTGATTATATTTTATATATAAAGAAATAATTTTTCAGAATTATAAAAGTGTATATAAGTTGATTGTTTAGTTGTTTGAATAATCTAAATAAAAGAATAATTGTATAAGCAAATGAATTATAAGAATTGAATTATAATTAAAGTGATTTACAATTGTGAAATAAATTTATATATATAAGAAGTGAAACTATATGAATATGAGTTGTAAATAAAAATGAATTTAAAAGTTAAATGGAAATTTACTTTAGAATTGAATTGAGTTGAATAATTGAATTAATGAAATTGAAAGCTAAAATAATTGGAATTCAATTGGAAGTTAAGTGAATCTCAAATAGAATTGAATTTAATTTGGAAGTGAACCAACTTGAATATGAATTAGTGAACATAAACTAATTGAAAATGAATGTTAATAAGAAAATCCACTGTATATGAATCAAATGTGATTAAATTGAAAACATATTTCATTGAATATTAATGAGAATATAAATGAATATATATTGATTTTGAATTTGTTGAATGCTAGTTGGTTGATGTTTGAATATGTTGCATTTGCTATGTGACATATATAGTTGTTATGGAGATATATGTTGTATATTGAGATTATTATCTATATGCATGATTCTCATGTTTTTTGTTGAGTGATTAGTAGGTGCGGATCGCGTTTGCTTCGCATTTGGAGTTCGCTTTTGCGCTATATTAGCCGTATATGCTTGCTAATAGAAATATAAGGTACATATCTCGGATTAAATATCGTACTTTTACACTTTTTCCCTTCGGGATGCCTCATTACTTGATGAGATGTATATTTGTGATATATATACTGTCATTTTTTTTTCGGATCGAGCCGCGCAAAGGAGACTATGGCGAATTTTTCCGAAAATTTAAGGCGTTAGAAAAAATTTGAGAAAATTGGGAAAATTTTGAAAACTTTAACTTTGATTTAGAATTGAAAGTTAAACAATAGTAGTTGTTTTTGAAAAGATAACTAAGTATGATTTGAAAACTTAGTAAAGTATTGTAAGAAGTTTAACTATGAATTTTGGAAAGTTAATAGATTCTGTAACTTTTCTTACTTGTTAATTTCGAGGACGAAATTCTTTTAAGGGGGGAAGATTGTAACGACCCAGAATTTTTTGATAATTAAAATATGAATATTTAATTAATTTTAAATATTAATAAGTGAATTTATAAGTCGAATAAATTTTTATTTGAATTTTTGGAATTAATTGAATAATTAAATCGATAATTTAATAAGTTAAATTATGGAAATAATTGAAAATTGCGTTAAATATGATTTAAAATGATTTGTAAAATTTTATTTTATCATATGGGAGTTAGAACAATATTTTAGAACTTTTAAAATCGAATTAAAAGTTAATTTGTGAAAATTGAATATTTTAATATTAAATCGACTAGTGAAAATAGTCAATTTTTGAACAGTCTCAGAATTGAACGAAACCAGTTCCATTGGATCCATAATAGTTAGTTATTATCGGATTTCAAATTTCGTGTCAATCGGAGTTACCGTTTGATCGTGGCAGCTCGAAACGCATCGATTTATTTTTAATTTTAATTTGGCGAGTGAAAATAGCCATTTTTCAAAAAGTCTCGGATTTCGACGAAACTAGTTTCATCGGATCCGTAATGTGATATTATTGTAAGGTTTCAAATTTCAAGTCAATTGGATTTACCGTTTGTCCGTTACAAATTAAAACGCCTAGAAATCGACTTAAATCGGTTTAATTCAAATCGAGCGTTTACAGCCATAACTCGCACATACTTCCGAATTAACTTCCGAAACCTGTTCCATTGTGTCCGGAACGCGGGGTAAACCCTAGAAACGCTGGTTACGGCGCGTAAATCGGAGTTCGGAATTTCAGGATGAATAGTGTCGTTCAAAACTCTATAAATAGACCAAAATTCTCACAAAATTAGAAAAAATAAAACAAAACCCTAGCAAAAAACTGCAGCCGCCTCCCCCTATTTCTAAGGCCAGTATTTCTCCTCTTTCTCCCCTTAATCATTCACAATCCGTTGACATTCACGCGAAGTGTTCAACAGCAATATCGTAGAGCGTATCAAGAGCTTCAGATCCGTACGGTGGAGATGTGGTTTGGAGCGTCGAAGGGGGAGCGAGGTGGGGCCGTTTGCTGCAGGTGCGCACGCAATTCCATGCTCATGTAGGTGGCCGAGCTTTAGGTGGTTGGTGGTGGAGGTAGCTCTCGCGAAGGGCTTCGACATGGCAGTGGTTTGATGAGGTTTAGTCGAGTATAGGCGGAGCAATATTAAACCCTAGTTCTAAGGGGATGGGTTTGTGATGTCGGCCTTGAAACTGTAGTTTGAACGTGATGAGGGGGAAGGGGATGGACGGGCCTGATGCTTCAATGTTGGATCTAACGGCCTGAAATGGTTTAGGTTATAAAATTTAATTTATGTTATAAAATTTGTAATAAAAATCGTGTAACTTCAAATATTCATATCTTTTTCATACGAGGTCGAAAAAATACAAACTCAGTTGCGTTGGAATCGTATGGACGAGCACTACGCGATGGAGTTGGTTTGGAGTCGTTTGGAGTTAGTGAGAATTTTGGGTAAAATTAAACGCGCGTTTAATTTTATTCGAAATAAATCGCTAAAACGGAAATAAAATCAAGGTTAGAATTTCTCACTCAATCGAATCAATTTCGATTTTATTTTAAATAGTTAGATTTAAAATATTTGAATGCATGTTTGAATGTTGATTTTTATCTATTTATTGTTAAAATAGACATTATACGCCGTTATTAAGCAGATGTTATTTATAAAAACATATACCGCGAATATTTCATAAACAGTGAAATTGGTATTATATATAATAGCAATATATATATATTGGCATATGTATATATTGGAGTTGTTGATTTCCCGCATTATTTGTTTAGCGGATGAGACCCTATTGCGCCGTTATTAAGCGGATAATATTTAATAAGAACATATACCGCGATAATTTCGTACTGGAGCGAAATTGGTATTGTGCTAATGTTTGTGGATGCAGGGAAACAGGTTGGAGGGATCCAACTGGATTCCTCAACAGTATTTATTTGATTTCAGATATTTTGATATTTGATGGATTTTCATATTGATATATGATATCGTTGTAGTCGTGATTGACTATTTGGTGTGTAGCATCATTGGGCCAAATTTGGAATTTTAAAATGATTTCAAAGTGATTTTTGAAAGTATACGTTTATAAAATATTTTTGGAATTGATTCATTCTAAATAAATAAACGTTATAATTTTTAAAGTTATAAAAATTATGATTTTTGAGAAATATAGTTAAAAACTGATTTTTGAGAATATGATGCTATTGAGTTTATAAAATAGTTAAATCGAGATATTTTAGAATTATTGTGAAAAGTTTAAATATAAATTCATGAAATTTAATTATTTTATGAATCAAAATGGTGAAATAATAAAGGAGATTAAAGACGTTTTAAAGAATAATATAAATTGATTTATATCAAGAGATTTATAAATGGATATTTATAAATTGAAATATTGACATTATAAAACGAGTTTTTATAAGTGTTTGAATGAAGTGGAAATGATTTTCATAAATGAATGAAATTTATAGAATTATAAACTGTGAAGTTATAAAAGAAATTTATAAATAGTAAGATTTATAAATTTGGTGAAATTATTTGAAGAATAGATTGGTTAAATAAATGGATCTTATAAGTTATAAGATTTATAATTATGAAGTTCAAAGGAACGATTTTGCAAACGAATAAATTTATAAGTATTTGACTTATAATATGAACCCTTGTTTTATAATTGGGATATAAATCAAATAGGCTAATAAAGGAATTTATAAAAGGAAGTTGTTATAAAATAAATAGAAATGGAATTTATAAACGTTGTTTTATAAATTCGCTAACGACTTATTTTTGACAAGTTAATTGTTGAAACCTATAAATGGAGTTATATTCACATTTTTGAATAGTGAATAAGATGTTAAAGAAATTGTTTTGAATGTGATATTGAAATAGAATTAAAACGATCTAACGATGTTTTAAATTGTGTTGAGATTCGAAACCATAGATTTCAACATTTATTGTTGAAATAGATGTTTCGAGAAATAAAAGGAAATGATGGACTATAACACTGTTGTTATAGTAAATGATTTCCGAAAGGAAATGTTTTGTATAGTATTGGGATTTATATATCTATTTTAATTTTGAATCCCTATACTAGTGAATTTGGGTTGTCGTAACGATGTTTTACGTAACATTCGTTTTGGCCCAAATAAATATGTTTAAGAGAATGATTTCCTTAAAGAATGAAATATATACTTAATTTCGATTTAAGTATATTGAATATTTTCCAAGTGTTGAAAATAAATAAAATTTGTGAATTACTTATTAAATAAGTATGGAATTGTTTTCCAATATAAAGTGATATTAGAGAATTTATCTTTTTGAAGATAAATTGAAAATGAATATTATAAATCGAATTGAAGTCGTATATTCATTAATACTTTGGAATGTAAATTCACTATTGAATTTATAGAAGAAAGTAGAATTGGTTTAAAAATAAATATTGATTTTTTTTTGAAGTGTGAAATTTTATATCTTGTAAAGATATTTTGTAAAATAAATAATTTGGAAAATTATTTGGAATCTGGTGATGTGTGCATATCCATTGATAGTTCAATAACCGACTATCAATATTTCCCTTTGAATGGGTAATTGATGTGATTTGTTTGAATGTGAATGCCACACTTATTTTTGAATAAGCGCTCACTATTCGGGTTAACCGGGAAAGGACCATGGGGTCGTATAACCCATTCCGAATATGTGATACGTCGTTATAATTGCATTGAAGATCGGTGTTGAAGACCCGGTATTTGCGAGAGCGATAGGATGACCTGTCGATTGTCTCTGCACTGAGTTGCAGCGGTATAGAGACTCCCTAAGTGATGGGAAATCCGATCAGGATTGTGAATATCCGGTTTGCAAGGACTTCTTTGTAAGTGCCTTCGGTTTTGTTCGAGCCCGGAACAGACTTGTATGGATTGTATGTCTGACATTACAAGTTGAGATATAAAGCCGATTTCTTTCAAATATATTTCTGTTGGTGGCGAAGAATTTATTCTTTTAGCTTAACACCCTTCTCTGAGACGTACAAGCTCAGAGGTTATATAGTTGAAGTTATCAGCGATATATTCCCAATTTGGTAATGTGACATGCTGAGTGATGCTGAAATGATCATTGTGTTGATTATTTGAGATAGGATCGTTTATTTGATCGTCTATCCTTGTGATCATTGTGTTGATCATTTGTTGACCCAAAGCATGGCTTTTGTATAAAGTATGTTTTTGTGGACGTGACTTCGTCGAGCCTCACACCCCGGAAATGGTCAAAACAGGAAAGATGCAGCAAGGTTATGAGGGGTAGCTCCCTTTAGGGTATGTACATTTCCTTCTGGATAGAGGTGGTATCATGGTATGGAGCCCAGATATTTAACCTATGTGGTTACTACGAATTTATTACTTTGTGGTTGTTGGTTATCGGGATCCCGTGAGAAAGGTCGTTTACGATCGGGGAATGGCGTGCTCGTGTCAGTAGTTACCCAGTTAGGGGTAACCCGGCCTTGTGTTGGCAGAGTTCCGGTTTGGTTCTCGGGGATGTCTTTCCAGAGGCATTCTCATGTGGCAATGGGAAGTTCCTTGGCCTGACCATTTGTTGGAAATCCAAAGAAACAATACGTGACTTGTACGGTTTTAGTTGTAGAACCTGCCATCTAATATGGTAGCTATTAGTAGGCATAATATAATGGTACCTATGCTGGCTAAGATTTATATTCTACTTTCGAAATGAATTTCTTCTACACTATGCACTAATAATAATATCAAAATTGATTTGATTTTAATACGTATCAAGCATGTTTGACTATCATAAGGAGAAATCTTCTCCAAGTCTGCGTTTGCATTGTGTGTGTGGCAGGAGGTCTTATGGTAGTCTCATTTTTAAAAGCATTGCGAATTGAATTTAAAAATACTCCTCTATTTTGTTTTCAAAAATAAATAAACTGTTTTGAGTTCTCACACCAGTCACATGACTGACTTGGAGTTTATTGTTTTCCTTCCTAAACTCTGGGTGCCCACCAATTTCCACACGGGCAGTTAAGAGTTAGGTTTATCAGGATATTCTGGATATTCTGGAGTTGCTGGAGGCAAGCTGGATGGCATGGCGTATTACTTAAATAGTATTTCTTTTTCCGCTGCACTGTTTGTTGTTGTTGTTGTACACTCTGATGATATGATGTAATGTAATGTATAAAATGTAATAACTGATATAGTTCTTTGTTTAAAGATTATTCATTTATTATTATATGTTGTTCCGCTGCGAATTGTGAGATTCTGATGTTATTCTGTTGTTTTCTGTCCCGTTCCATTTTGTTCTGTTTTTCTTTCCTCTCCATCTTCTATCCTTTTCTATTCTCTCCTATGTTCTTTCCCCTCTATTTTCTATCTTCTTATCTCTTCTATGTCTTCTTCTCTCTTTTTCTCTTCTTAAAATCTTTTTAAAACCCCTAAGGGTTCGTATTTTCGTTCATCTTGAATTAAACAAAGGAGATTAGTGTCTATTCAAGGAGTACGGATTTACGGGTCTTTACATTGTTGCTGCAAACTTATTATTTTGTGGTTGTTGGTGAATCCCAGGATTTAGGTCGGTTATGACCGGGGGATGGGATATTTGTGTCAGTTGTTACCCAGCTAGGGGTAACCCGGCCTTGTGTTGGCAGAGATCCGGTTAGGTTCTTAGGGCGTCTTTCCAGAGGCATACCTATGTGGCAATGGGAACTTCCTTGGCCTGACCATTTGTTGGAAATCCAAACTCCAATACGCACCTTGTACGGTTTTAGTTGTAGAACCTGCCATTTACTTATGGTGGCGCCCCACTGTTTAGATGGTAGCTATAGTAGGCATACGATACTGGTCGTATGTTGGCTAAGATTTATATCATACTTTCAAAATGTTTTGCTACACCTTGCACTTATAGTAATAATATCAAAGAAAATTTGCGTATCAAGCATATTTGACTATCATAAGGAGAAATCTCCTCCGATTCCGCGTTTGCATTGTGTGTGTGCGCGGGAGGCCTTATGGTAATTTCATTTTCCAAAAGCATTACAGATCTACCTTAAAATATTTCTTTGCTTGTTTTTAAAGAATAACTGTTTTAAGTTCTTACACCAGTCCCATGACTGACCTGGAGTTTATTGTTTCCTTACTAAACTCTGGGTGCCCATCATTTTCCACACAGGCAGTCTAGAGTTAGGTTATCAGGTTATTCTAGAATTCAGGAGATGCCGTGGAGATCTGGAGGCAAGCTGGATGGCATGGCGTATCAATTAGTATATAGTATTTCTTTTCCGCTGTTTGTTGAACTGTGATAATGTAATGTAATGTGATGTAATGTAATAACTGATATAGTTCTTTGTTTTAAAAAGATATTCATTTATCTATTATATGTTGTTCCGCTGCGATTGTGAGATTCTGATATTGTTTTTGTTGCTTTTCCTTCTTTCTTCTTCTATGTTCTACCTCTTATTTAACCCTAAGGGTTCAGTTTTCCGGCATTCGATTGCTCGGTAGTTGATACAGTGGATGTATTGATGTCGACTTTCGGGAGTCGAAAATCCCTATCGTCACATTTTAAGGCAACGATTTAAACTATGTTATGATGTGATTCTCCATATTGGATTCAATAGAATGTTTAAATGTATATATAAAGAGATATATGTATGTATGTATGTGTGTATGTATGTATAAGCAGTGGATCATTATTGCTAGTGATTGTTTGACTATTGATTTTGTGACCTCTATTGATTATCATGGTAACATGATCACTCAGTTATACATGTATTTCTTATATGTATATTGTAGTACGAAAATGAGTTCATAAGCCATATATTAAACTCATCCATTTGATGGTTCACCCATGTGTTTATGCAATATGGTAGGCTTGGCCTTATATATGGATTAGACTATATAATTGACTATTGTAACTGTACCAAACTAAGACCTTGTTTCACGAGATAGTCATATTTTATGTACAGTTTGAATAACTTGTTGGTTGCAGGTGTAAGGGGACTAATGTAGGGCATTTACCATAGTTTTTTTAGTATTATTCAGGGATGATTAGAGCATGTGGTAAAGCAGATGTACATCAATCATCGGACTATAGTCTAACCATCTCCTTGTTTTTTTGTTTCATCCCTAGGTTGGTGGATTTGGTATGTTGTATCTAGTAATGTCTGAAGGTGCAGATGACGATGGCATAACTGGTGTACATAATTCTATATATAAATAATCATTTGTTATATTGATTTGTATATATGTGTGACTGGATTGGTTTGGGTACGGATTTGTATATAACCTATGTTTACCCTTCGAATATTGGTTTGAAGTACAGTGATATTTGATTTTATTATAGTTGTTACTTTTTGCTAAGATACCTAGAATATATTTTTTGTTTAATCTCTTGTTATCAATTACCAACGACATATTACCTTTGGTTTTTGCGGTTTACACATTATGCGTTGTGTTAAATTATAGGGTCGAAAATGGTGGGTGGTTACATGTTATAACAACACTTAATTCCTCCTATAAATGTTCATCCTATCTCATGGCTACTTTATTTAATTCTTACGTAAAGGTCGTCATAAATAAATATCGTCTTAGGGTGAGGCAATGGTAGTCACACAAATAACTCATTCGCACAAAGCATACAACCATCAATTAGAACGCTTTCCAATTCTATATTCTAACCCAAGTTAAGGTGTAAACTAATCTATACTATACAATTATTACCGAGTTACATTTCAAGAGCGCTCAAGCCCCTTGAGTATTTTTTGAAATGAACAGTCGCGTCTTATAATTTTTCCATTTTCGTACTCTACACCACCTTCCTTCCTTATCCTCCAAACCACTCAATCGTCACAATTAATACTTTCAATTCCTTCGAATCCCCATTCCAACCTAACCCTAATTTCAATTTTTAAATTCACCAAGGAGAACGATGTAATTAATATATAAATTTATTGATGTGTCGTCTATCGACTCGCTTCTTCTGCAATTGCAAATCGAGGTGGAGTTAAGACTTTGATTACTACTCATACTGTTTTTTAACGTACCGATGCTAATTTTGTCACGGTTCATAATTGATTCCTTTTAATCTATTTTAAAATTATAGATGTATTGATTCTAATTCTGTTTTGAAAATTCTACTCATTCTCCATAATTATTATGTCTATTGAGTAACCACATTACATTAATTTGATAGTTATTAATCTTTAAATGCGATGAATTATGCAATCATTCTATATTTTCCATATTAATTTCCACGTTCCGATGAATAAAGAAAACTGGTTAACTAATTTCAGTTTTTTAATTCTTTATATCACTTATGAAATTCCACACTTTGATGAATAAAGAAAATCACTTAGCTAAATCATGTTTGAAAAGTACTCCATCATTGATTTATACAACTTATAACATAAATTATCCCAATGCAAAATGTCAGTTATCAATTCAGTTGACATTTCCTTTCTACGTATAGGTGTTCTATTAGTGCGAGTAAATGTTTTCATTATGTTAAGAATTTAACACCGTACAAATTGCTTTTTATTTGTTGCATCTGGCAACTAAGATTTTGTCATTACTGGGTGGGTACTACATAACAATGTAAGCATGTCATTTCAGCTTAATGTTTGATAATGTTCTGATACAACTATCATTTTTGATGGTCAAAGAAAGAAAGGCTAGGAAAATTACTTACTCATTTCGGCGGCTTGAATTTTTACTAACATATTTTTTAGTGTTAACATTGTATAATTTAATGAAAGTCTATTTACTCAATATTCTTATGAAATATCTTCTCTTTCTTTTTGTGTATGGCTATAAACTAATAATCACTCGAATGTATAAAACTAAAATTAGTGGATCATTTTACTATTGGGATTTGAAATACACCTGGAGAATACAGTTTAATTTCAATACACTTTAGTTAGTTTTGGGTATAAGTTCCACTACATTATCCAAATTTACTATTTAGTTCCCTTTCTAATATAACCGTTTCTTATTCATTACAAAAGGATTTGTTTCATTATGGAACTACTTAGCTGTAATTAAAAAGCTACTATATTTCATAACAAAAGGAAGCATGACAACTTAATTGGTACCCTCATGAACATGCTTAAATAATGCTACTATAATTTATTGAAATAATGCAATTTGAAATCATGTGTCAAGCCACACATGTTAAGATGGTAAATATATTGCAAATTTTGGATAGCCAGTTTATTTAGAGTTAATAGCATGAAGGGTTTTTCTACAATAATCAGCATTACGTTGACCATTATCTTTTATTACAAGTTTGTGATATCCACTATTTTTAGAGTTGATGACATGAACGATTTATAAGTTCTATATTACCTATTAAATCTTAATAAAAATTACATATATCGATTAATTGATTAAATCCTTAAAATATCCAACCGTGTATAATAAATGTTCTACTTTAGAACCATTCACTATGAATACCACATTCTCCAAGCTATTAGTTCCCCCAAGAAAAGTGATATACTTATGTGGCCAGTATTCCAAACTGTAGTAATTGGTTTTTATAGTTTAGTGCAGTTTTGGCTATGATGTGTTTACTGTAATATAGTTGATTCACTAACCATATTATTTTATTAAATTGATGTATAGATTTTTTTATCCATATTTAGTAAAATAACTGATACTTTTGCTACATATCATGCATTGCTTAACTTATCATCCACTACACCTAACATTGCATAAATCTTTTCTAACTCTACATGAGAAATGTTCTTCTCTGCTACAAATTCAAGTCTGACTCCATCAATCATGTTTGAGCTATAACTTGCCTTTCTACTTACTCCGCTTTTATGAAAAAAAAGACACATATTTACTTCTTCCCAATTTCTCTTTTGCAACGACATCTCCGAATCATTTTTTGTTTATGATTTTTGAATCTACTTTTTTACTTTTAATGATAAATATATATATATATGATTGACTTATCCAACTGAATAAAACTTTTATTTCTTTTTACAGTTGTTGCAGCTAATTATGCTAGCTAGGTACCGAACAAGCTTAGATAACTTATTAATCATCTAATATAAAAATAAATTTGATATCAATTAGTTTTTGTAATGTGATATTTTTTCACGTGCATTAGACAAAATTTTATATATGTATACCATCGCAAACTTTGCAACTGAATGCCCTTGAATTTTTGATACATGGACAATTTTCTTGCTAGGTACATTGCTATTGTCTATGTTTCTTCATTTAATTATATACTAATAACTAATCATGTTAAACTGTAGTTTGTATCTAGCTGTAAAGGATGATGAAGTGATTTCCAATGCTAACGGTTGTTTGATTGTTGTTGCAATGGTAGGCGATGAAGTTTATACATTTAGATGATGAAACCATCAAGCTTATTAAAGTGTAGTTCAATGTCTTTTAGACAATGTTAACAAGCTGGCTTTACCTCTCAAATAGCTTCTCCTCTCCTATGTCTAAGTGGTATGTATAACCAAGACCAACTTTGTGTTTTGTCATGTAGAATAATTTTTTGAACATTAAGTATTTAATTTAATTTATAATGGTATACCTAGATATTTATTTATATTGAAAACTCAGGTCCTCGTTATTTTACTTTAGTCTTACCAACAATTGTAAAAAAAAGTATATAAGATAAAAAAATCATCTGTCTCTTGGGCATGCATTGGAGTACTCGATATCCTACTAGGAAATTTTTTTCACGATCATAAGTTATCAGTGTAATTTAGTACATACACTCAACATATTGCACTTAAGTGTATTTTAAAAAAAAAGCACACTAAAAAAAGATTTTATGGAGACCAAGAAACATATAGCAATATGTATCAAATATGAGTGAATGTCTAACACAAGACGAGGAACAAAAATAAATATTGATGGAAAGATTCAAGATCTGTAACGACCCGGATTTTTCAACATTTAATTTGGAAAATTTAAATGGTTTTAAATATCGAAATTAAATTATAAATTGGTTTTGAATATGAAAAACTTGGGTTTATTTAAAAAATGAATTTAGAATTTAGATATAGTGATTTATTAGACAATTCAACTTTTGAATTTAATATTGGAATTTGGGTAAATTGTTGAATCTAGAGTTTTAACCTTGATAAAAATAATTTAAAGACTTGTAAAATTTATATTAATAATATTGGAGGCAATACAACTTTTAAAATTGAATTTGGAAGTGATTTGTTCGGTTTTTAAAATATATCATTTAAATTGACATTTAAAAATAGCCTTCCGAGACACAGTCTTGGAATTCGACGAAACCAGTTCCATTGGATCCGTAATATTGTATTATTATCGAATTCCATAGTTTATAGCATTTGAAGTTATCATGTGGCCGTACGGTATGCAAACGCGTTGAAATTTATATCGAAAATTTAATATAATAAACGGGTCCAAAAAGCTATCTTCTCCATATGATCGAGTTAGGACTCCTTTTCCATTGCATTCGAAATAGGGGTATAACATTATAAAAGTCTAGCGACACGCCTCAATAGAAGATCGAGATTTTAAATTGCGGATTTGAGATGATTTTAATTCAAATGAATATATATTTATATTCATTGATTGACATATATACTCATATCAGCTGCTTTCTTTCATTTCGAATCACCGTACACCTACTCCTTCACGCAAGCATTCAGAAATCACGTCTTTTGTTCATTTCAATTTCAAAGAAAAAAATCAAATCCAACGCATCTTCTATCCGAAGCCACTTTCTCTCCCTTTTATAAACATGGGCTTTTTATTTTCTTTTGCTCAAATAGTTACGGCCGAAATCGAATTCGTTTCGATCCCTAAAAAATGGCAGAAAACAAAGGAAGAAAAGGGGATACCGAAATTAATCAATGCATTCTTCTTGGAGTTCATGAGGCAGTCTGGAGAGGGATTCGATTCGAGCTGATGCATGCGATCGAAATCGCGATAATGAAGGGAAGCGAGTGAGGACGCACGGGTGAATGGAAGCAAAGGACTAGAAGTTCGTCAGTGCGGCATCTGTGTTGATGGAGGGTGGTTTGGGAATTGCGAGGTCGAGCAGTGCCTATTGTCAGAGTTTTGAGAAGCTCGTTGGGTTGAGGGGGTTTGCGACCATGTTGTAAAGACTGGGTTCATAGAGATGAGTCGGAGAGTGGTTCTGCGAGGAGTAGGTATTTACTTTAATTTATATATGCATATATATATATATATATATATATATATATATATATATATACAGAGAATAAAATATATAGGGAAGTATATAGATGTAAATTGTTTTCAATTTATATATATGTGTGTGTATGTGTGTGTACAAAAAAGAGAGGATAATAGTAAGTTTTATAAAACAATTTATTTTCTTCAATTTATAGATTTATATATGTATATGTTTATATATACAGTAGAGTAGATTACTGTTTTTGTTTACAAAAACAGAAAACAAAGTTTTTAAATAAAAAAATATACATACATACATACATATATATAAATACACACACATATTTCAATATATACAGGAAAACAGAGAAGTTTATATATAGTAAAGGTTTTGGAAAAAATAGGAATTTTTGAAAATGTTTGAAAGTTTATATAAAGATTAGATTTTTATGTCTTTACAGGTTCTTTGCAAAAGAAAAATAAATATACATATACATTTTAAATTTACTAGTTTATTTTAAAATAATGGATTTGGTGATTAGTTTATTTAATTAACTTATTTAATTATTTTAGTTACTAAAAGATTTTTAAAGGAAAATTATTGGTTAGAACTAAATTATTGGTTAATTAATTTGTAAAATGGTAAATGATTGTTCGATTCGTTCGAATATTAATAAATCATATAATGTTATGCAAGGTCTAAAATCATGGTGAAACCGAGCCGAGATTGAAGTGGATTGCGAACAAAAATCAACGGTGAGATATTCTTACTCATTTGGATAACCTTATTAAAATTTAAATGTTAAATTTAAATCATTGGATGCTTGACTTGATTTATAAATTTATGATTTATCTTTTGGGTGATATTATATATATAGTAGTATATATATATTGGAGTGATTGATATTCCCGTATTATATAGCGGAAGAGACCCTATGCGCCCCGTATAATAGCGGATGACCCTTTATATCGCGATATCCCCCTCGAAGTGGGATTGCTATTTTATTTGTTGGCTAACATCTGTGGATGCAGGAAAAACGGGTTGGAGGGATCCAACATGATTCCTAGAAAAAATATTTATTGTTCACATATATACTGAGATATGCTATGACGGATAAATTGATATGGGTTATGTGTGAATTGAGTTATTAAATGTTAAATAGCCTAGGAATTGAAGTAAATAATTAATTTGAAGGAATTTTAAAAAGGAAATTTGAATGGTAAATATTTATATTGTAAATTGGATTTGTTATAAAGGAAAACTAAGTAGGGTAAAAATATATTATCTAATTTGGGGTATATTTAACAATTCATAAATTTATTAAGTAGAGATTTTTGAAATAAATTACATAAGGGAACTGGAAGGAAATTTTGAAAGTATGGAAAAGAACTTAAGAAATAATCGATAAATAGATTTGAAATGAATTGGAATTATTAAGGAAGGAAACTAAAATCAGATTTTTAAATAAAATTGTTTTTATAAATAGAAGGGAAACTCAGGGGAGTTTGTAAATTTATAAACGGAGTTTATAAATGAGATTGATAGATATCAGTGGATATGGTAAAGTATGAGTTATTGTGTGAACTTATATCAAGTTAAGGAAAATTGTTTTGAAAAGGAATAGTGGACTATATTCCAAAGGTGAGAATGGTGATATGGTCGAAGTGTTACGAATCAAGAGGAAATTATGAATTGAGTTGGTGAATATTGGATTTTCTAAAAATAGACTTTTGTTAAGTAAACTGGAATTGTTTTAAAGCGGGATTTTAAATTACTATACTGAACCTTTAAAATATTATTTGGATTTGGAATATCCCGAAGTTAGCTATTATATACTTGGAATTTATCGAAATAAATTCTAACTCTATAAACCATCTTTGCAAATTAATTAATAACTGAATATGAACATTTAAATGCTTTTAGGAAATTGATATTCTAGTTTACCTAAAACCATATATTAAAGTAACCATTATTCTTATTTCGTATATAAAATTTTAAATGGTTTAAATTCAATTATAAATCCTCTCGAGATGGAAAGTGAAGTTAGTTAAAATTGAATAAGATTTTAAGGGAAAGACCTTATAATTGTATTATGGAAATTTAAATAAATTTCTGAAGTGCAAGATAAGTGAACTTCGAAAGGTGAAATAAAATTTACAAGGGAAGTAGAAGGGAAACTGGAATTTAAACAAGCATAAATGGCTTTGGAAATATTAAAGGGAAATTAACCAAGGAGTTCTGGAATATATAGAATTCATGTGAAACGAGTTCGAAAATTTACAAATAAAGTTGTAAATGATTTTTGGGAAAAAAATAAAAGGGGTTTGAAGCTATTTTCAAAGTTTTGAAATATGGGAATGATATCTGGTGTAAATATTTTGAGATAAATAATTTAGTAAATAATTTAAGGCCTGATGGTTGCTTGTGAATTCTATTTGATAGTTAAATAACCGACTATCAATATTGGCCAATGCGTTGATCATTTCAAAGAGACCAGGATTAGATTTAATTATCCGAAAACCACGTCGATCCGGTTTGAACGTTTACAAATGAAGACGGTGAAGATGACGAAGACGGTGATTCGGTTTGTCCAGACCCAGGGCAACTTGTATGGATGAATGCTATCAGAACATCTCAGGAGGACGATAAGCATTCAAAGTGAGACTTGTTCTTCAAAGGTAATGCATGGCCTCAAGTCTTATCAACCGGGAATGGCTAAAATAGGGGAGGTGCAGCAAAGCTAAGTGGGTAGCACTCAAGTAGGGTTAGATTTCGCATGTCTAGATGTCCCTTTATATTCAGCTGTGTGGGCGGCTGCGAGCCCCAACCGTGGGGTGATCTTATTCGGACTATCCAGTAAGGGGTAGCTCTGGTCTTGTATTGCAGGGGATCAGGAGTAGTCCTCGGTACCCTGATCTAGGTCAGGTACTATAACGGGCGCTACCCTAGTAGCCCTACCATTGTATGGAATCCAATCTCCAATAAGCGCTTGTACGGTTTTGATTGTGCCCAACTATTTTTGGAATGTGAGATGCAAGTATTTCAGTTAGATTCTATTTTACTTTCTATAGACACTATTATAATATCAGACGAATTTGATAAAAATGTTTGGGTTATCGTGACATAAAAACCTGGCATATTTATTTATAGCGTGGTCTTACGAGGTACCTTTGTTTTCAAAGGGTTTTCAAAACTTTAATAATCCAATTGAGTGTGGTTTTCTCACGCTGGTTTTTCAGACTGACTCGGATGTTGTTTTATTATGGTGCTCAGGTTAGACCAAGTTGAACAGATCCAGGATAATTGCTATGGAGCCCATGAGGCGAGCTGGATGACAGAGATGTATTTCCGTATTTGAATTATTATTTCCACCGTGTAAAGACAAGTATTAAGCTATCCAACGTGATGGAAGATTGTTGTTCTCTGATAATGGTATGTATATATAACAGTATAGATTTCTTTGTATTTAAAAGCTATTTTTCTATATTGTATTTTGTTCCGCTGCGATTGTGAGATTACAATGTTGTTTTTATCTTCTTCTTCTTCTACCACTTTCTTCTTTCTTCCTTATGGTCAGGTATTTTCGGCATTCGATCGTTCGGCATGTAATACAGTGGAGGTATTGATGTCTACTTTCGAAGGTTGAAAAACCAGGTCATTGTGGTATCAGAGCTGAAGTTTAAGTGAGAAACCTTGGCTTTAGTGAGGATTATTCATTAGAGATAGAGTCAGTAATACTCTAGAATGAGTTTGAGTGTGTTAATAGATATGAGCGCATATTTGTTAGTGAATATGAATGTTTTAATATTGTGTTGACTTATTGGTTGAGTGGTATATAAATTCTTGTCGAGTAGGGGGACGCCGCTATTCCGATAGGAGTTTATAAACATTTGAACACGATAAACAGACACAATATTGTTTTGTAGTGGGTGAATGAAATAATTTTACACAAAATATATTTTGAGATAAAAAGAAATAATTTTCTGAAATTATTATGCATAGTTGAAGCGTTTGGATGATAATATTATAGTCAATAAGATTATAAAATTTAAAATAGTTCATATAACTAGTATGGGAAAAAAATTTAAGTAAAAATTGTACAAAAGGAAAAAATGAAATTTAACTTGGACTAAGTTGACAAAAAATTAAAATTTGAAATTAAAATAATGGTGATTTGAAAGAAATAAATTAGTAAAGTAGATTAGTTAAATGGATTAATTTTGGATGTGATTGGATTGGAAAATAAAAAAAAGTTACGTTGGATTTGAGAAATAAGGATTGAATTGAGATTAACTTAAACTAAATGAAGTTGAGTTGAAATAGAATTAAATTAAAATAAAATTCAGTTGAGTTATAGATGATACTGAATGAAATTAAATTCTTACTCAAATAAATAAAAGTAAGTTGAATAAGAATTGGATTGGAATAAATGAATTGGAATAGCTCATAAAAGATGGATTGAATAAAGATATGCTTGGGCTATAAATAAATGTATAGTCTTGAGTTAATAAGGAAATGCGAATATGCTTGGTTATAAATTAATGAAATATAAGTGGACGACTTATAAAAATGGAAAAGTGGAATAGAAAGCCAAAATAAAATTATTTGATATTCCAAACTTAAATTGTAAAATAAGTTTGAACTCAAGAAAATTAAATGAAGTGATTTTTGAGATAAAAATCAAATATTGATTTAAGAATTGGAAGTGAACTAATCAGATAATTAATTAGTAAATAAAATATGAAAGTAGAACCTAATGTAGTTAAACAGAAGTTGAATTGTGAGTCAATAATGGAGTTTGGAAATGAACTCGAGTTATAAATAAAATTCAACTTGGATTTTTAGTAAATTAAATATAAATTTTAAATGTTATCAAATAAAATGGAATTGTATTAAAATAGAAATGGTTTGAATTACAAATAAAATCCAAGTGAGTAGAAATAATTGAAAATAGCCTTGATATTAGTTTAATGAGCTCGGGAATGAATTAAGTTTGGAAATTAAAAATTATGAAGTGGAATAAGTGAATAGACTACTCAAATAAATTAGTAAAATGGATAGGAATTGATTAAATAAAAATCAAATCAAGGATTTAAAGTGGGAAGTTGGGTACAAGAAAAAAAAAAGGAATCCTCAGTTATGGGGTGAAATAACTTGAAGAAAATAAACAATTTAAGCAAATATTGGAATGGAACTCGGCTTAAGTAAATAGGTGAAATGGTTATGGAATGTTGGCGAGCTTAACGAAATGGTTTTGGATCAAAAAACACGGATATGAATGAAATGCAGGTAAATGGATTGTGAATAAAATTAAAATGGGATGGAATTAAATATAAAGTGGGTTGGGATTAATTTGAAGTAGTTACAAACTAAAGTGGATATTCTGTTAAGCGAATATTGTCAAATTCGCATAGAAAAAGTTGTGCTTTGACATAAGCGAAAGTAAAATAAAATTATATGAATTGATAGAAGCAAATAAAATTGATTTTGGAATTAATAGAAATGAATATGAGTTCGTTTGGTTTAAAAATGAAATGATGTGAATGATTGAGTTGTAAACCGTTTAAATTGAATGAAAATAGTACACAGGTTGATTGAAAACGATCGAATAAGTGTTGAAGTCATATAGGCTGCTTATAAATATTGTTTAGTATGCATTGCATGTGTAATCCATGTGTTTTAGCCATTTAAATAAGTAAAATGTTATGAACTTCATATTTTTAGTACTTACATGTTTAAATTGAGTAAGTATAGGTACCGAGAGGCCATTTGGCTAGATTTTGATCGTGCTAATTGCTAAATAAATAAGCCGCTTGCTTAAAAATGCTAAAAAGAGGCACGCCTACGCAATAAAAGAAAGAAAATATAAATATTGTTGTTTGTTTTTGTTTTTTCAACCGTGTGGGTCGATGTATATATATTTATATCTCTTGTCAAAGTGCAAAAACTCCTCTGTACAGAGGAGACTCTGCCAAATAAATTCGAAAATTTTAGGAGTTAGAATTTTTTTGAAAATTTATGGAAAAATTTTTTAACGACGAATTGATTTCAAATTGGAATTTAAATAAAGGATTTGGAATTTTAATTGAAACTAATTGTTTAGTTTGGAATAAATGGATTAGAAAAGTGAATATGGGATTTTCAGCGGGTGAGTTTTAATAAGTTAGTGGGTTTCCGGTATTCTTTCAGCCTTAGTAATTTCGGTGACAAAATTATTTTAAGGGGAAAGGAATGTAACGACCTGGATTTTTCAACCTTTAATTTGAAACATTTAAATGGTTTTAAATATCGAAATTAAATTATAAATTAGTTTTAAATATGGAAAACTTGGGTTAATTTAATAAAATAGATTCAGAATTTTGATATAGTGATTTATTGGATAATTCAACTTTTGAATTTAATAATTGGAATTTGGGTAAATTATTGAATGTTGAGTTTTAAGCTTGATAAAAATAATTTAAAGGCTTGTAAAATTTATATTAATAATATTGGAGACAATGCAACTTTTAAAATTGAATTTGGAAGTGATTTGTTCGGTTTTTAAAGTATATCGTTTAAATTGACATTTAAAAATAGCCTTCCGAGGCCAGACTCGGAATTCGACAAAACAAGTTCCATTGGATCTGTAATATTGTATTATTATCGAATTTCAAATTCTGTAACGTTTGGAGTTATCTTGTGGTCGTACGGTATGCAAAGCGCTGAAATTTATATCGAAAATTTAATGTAATAACTGGGTCCAGAAAGCTCTCGTCTCCATACGATCGAGTTAGGACTCGAAACCTTTTCCATTGCGTTCGAAATAAGGGTATAACATTATAAACACCTAGTGGCATGCCTTGAGAAGTGATTGAGACTTTAAGTTGCAGATTTGAGGCGATTTTAATTCAAATAAGTATATATTTATATTCATTGATTGACATATATACTCATATCAATTGCTTTCTTTCATTTCGAATCACTGTATACCTACTCCTTCACGCAACCATTTAGAAATCACGTCTTTCTTTCATTTCAATTTCAAAGAGAAAAATAAAATCCAACCCATCTTCTAGCCGAAGCCACTTTCTCTCCCTTTTATAAACACGGGCTCTCTTTTCTTTTGCTCAAATAGTTACGGCCGAAATCGAATTCGTTCCGATCCCTAAAAAATGGCAAAAAACAAAGGAAGAAAAGTGGACACCGAAATCAATCAATGCATTCTTCACAGAGTTCGTGAGGCGGTCTAGAGTGGGATTCGATTCGAGCTGATGTACACGATCGAAATCGCGATACTGAAGGGAAGCGGGGGAGGATGCGCGCGTGAATGGAAGCAGAGGACTGGAAGTTCATCAATGCAACATCGGTGTTGATGGAGGGTGATTAGGGAATTGCGAGGTCGAGCAGTGCCTATTGTCAAAGTTTTGAGAAGCTCGATGGGTTGAGGGGGGTTCGCGACCATGCTGTGAAGACTGGGTTCGTAGAGATGAGTGGGAGAGTGGTTCTGCGAGGAGTAGGTATTTTATTTAATTTATATATGCGTGTGTATATATATACAGAAAATAAAATATATAGGGAAGTATATAGATGCAAGATTTTAATATATATATATATATATACAGAAAAAGAGAGGATAATAGTAAGTTTTATAAAACAATTTATTTTCTTCAATTTATAGATTTATATATGTACATGTATATAGATACATTAGAGTAGATTACTGTTGTTGTTTACAGGAATAGAAAACAAAGTTTTTAAATAAAAAAAATATACATATACATACACACACACACACACACACACACACATATTTCAATATATACAGGAAAACAGAGAAGTTTATATATAGTAAAGGTTTTGGAAAAAAATAGGAATTTTTAAAAATGTTTGAAAGTTTATATAAAGATTAGATGTTTAAGTCTTTACAGGTTACTTGCAAAAGAAAAATAAATATACATATACATAAATTTTAAATTTACTAGTTTATTTTAAAATAATGGATTTGATGATTAATTAATTTAATTAACTTATTTAATTATTCTAGTTACTAAATGATTTTTAAAGGAAAATTATTAGTGAATTAAATTATAAAATGGCAAATGATTGTTCGATTCGTTCGAATATTAATAAATCATATAATGTTATACAAGGTCTAAAATCATGGTGAAACCGAGCCGAGATTGAAGTGGATTGCGAACAAAAATCAAAGGTGAGATTTTCTCACTCATTTGGATAACCTTATTAAAATTTAAATGTTAAATTTAATTCGTTGGATGCTTGACTTGATTTATAAATTTATGATTTATCTGTTGGGTGATATGTGTGTGTGTGTATATATATATATATATATATATATATATATATATATTAGAGTGATTGACATTCCTGCATTATATAGAGGATGAGACTCTATGCGCCCCACATAATAGCAGATGACCATTTACACTACGATATTCCCCTCGAAGTGGGATTGGTATTTTATTTGTTGGCTAACATCTGCGGATATAGGAGAAACAGGTTGGAGGGATGACAACAGGATTCCTCGAAAATATATTTATTGTTCATATATATATATATATTGAGATATGATATGATGGATAAATTGATATGGGTTATGTGTGAATTGATTATTAAATTTTAAATAGCCTGGGAATTTAATTTGGTAAATAATTAATTTGAAGGAATTTTAAAAAGGAAATTTGAACGGTAAATATTTATATTGTAAATTTGATTTATTTTAAAGGAAAACTAAGTGGGGTAAAAATATATTATCTAATTTGGGCTATATTTAACCATTCATAAATTGATTAAGTAGATATTTTTAAAATAAATTACATAGGAGAACTGGAAGGATATTTTGAAAGTATGGAAAAGAACTTAAGCAATAATCGATAAATAGATTTGAAATGAACTTAAACTTATTAAGGGAGGAAATTAAAATCAGATTTTTAAATAAAATTGTTTTTATAAACAGAAGGGAAACTCAAGTGAGTTTGTTAATTTATAAACGGGGTTTATAAATGGAATAGATAGATAGCAGTGGATATGGTAAAAATACAAGTTATGGCGTGAGCTTATATCAAGTTAAGGAAAATTGTTCTGAGAAGGAATAGTGGAATACATTCCGAAGGTGAGAAATGGTGATATGGTTGATGTGTTACGAATCAAGAGGAAATTATGAATTGAGTTGGTGAATATTAGATTTTCTAAAAATAGACTTTTGTTAAGTAAAATGGAATTGTTTTAAAGCAAGATTTTAAATTACTATACTTAACCTTTAAACTATTATTTAGATTTGGAATATCCTGTAGTTAGCTATTATATATTTGGAATTTATTGAAATAAATTCTAACTTTATAAACCTGCTTTGTAATTGATTAATAACTAAATGTAAAAATTTAAATGCTTTTAGGAAATTGATATTCAAGTTTACCAAAAACCATATTTTTAAAGTAACCATTATTCTTATTTCATATATAAAATTTTAAATGGTTTAAATTCAAGTATAAGTCCTCTCGAGATGGAAAGCGAAGTTAATTAAAATTGAATAAGATTTTAAAGGAAAGACCTTATAATGGTATTATGGAAATTTAAATAAATTTCTAAAGTGTAAGATAAGTGAACTTCGAAAGGTGAAATAAAATTCACAATGGAAGTAGAAAGGAAACTGGAATTTAAATAAGCATAAATGGCTTTGGAATATTAAAAGGAAATTAACTAAGGAGTTCTGGAATATATAGAATTCATGCGAAATGAGTTTGAAAATTTACAAATAAAGTTGTAAATGATTTTTTACGAAAAGAATAAAAGGGGATTGAAACTATTTTCAAAGTGTTTAAATATGGGAATGATATCTGTTGTAAATATTTTGAGATAAATAATTTGGAAAATTATTTAAGGCCTGATGGTTTCTTGTGAATGTTATTTGATAGTTAAATAACCGACTATCAATATTGGCCAATGCACTGATCGTTTCGAAGAGACCGGGATCAGATTTAATTATCTGAAAACCACTTCGATCTGGTTTGAACATTTACGAATGAAGACCGTGAAGATGATGAAGACAATGATTCGGTTTGTCCAAACCCAGGGCAACTTGTATGGACGAATGCTATCAGAACATCGTCAGGAGGACGATGAGCATTCTAAGTGAGACTTGTTCTTAAAAGGTAATGCATAGCCTCAAGCCTCATCAACCGGGAATGGCTAAAACAGGAGAGATGCAGCAAGCTAAGTGGGTAGCACCCAAGTAGAGTAAGATTTCCCCTATCTAGATGTCCCTTTATATTCGGCTGTGTGGGCGGTTGTTAGCTCCAACCGCGGGGTGATTTTTTTCGGATTATCCAATAAGGGATAGCTCCGATCTTGTGTTGTAGAGGATCGGGAGTGGTCCTCGGTACTCTGATCTAGGCCAGGTATTATGACGGGCGGTACCCCAGTAACCCTGCCATTGTATGGAATCCAATCTCCAATAAGCGCCTATACAGTTTTGATTGTGCCCAACTATTATTGGAACATGAGATGCAAGCATTTCAACTAGATTCTATTTTACTTTCTATAGACACTATTATAATATCTGACGAATTTGATAAAAATGTTTTGGTCATCGTAAGGTGAAAACCCGACATATTTATTTATGGCGTGGCCTTACGGGATACCTTTGTTTTCAAAGGGTTTTCAAAACTTTAGTAATCCAATTAAGTGTGGTTTTCTCACGCTGGTTTTCCAAACTGACTCGGGTGTGATTTATTATGATGCTCGGGTCAGACCGAGCTGGATGACAAAGACGTATCTTCGTATTTGAATTACTATTTAGTAAGGACAAGTACTAAGCTGTCCAAAGTGATGGATGATTGTTGTACTCTGATAATGGTACGTATATATAACAGAATGGATTTCTTTGTATTTAAAACTATTGTTCTATATTGTATTTTGTTCCGCTATGATTGTGAGATTCTGATGTTGTTTTTATCTTCTTCTTCTATCTCTTTCTTCTTTTTCCCTCAAGGTCGGGTATTTCCGGCATTCGATCGTTCGGCATGTAATATAGTGGACATATTGATGTCGACTTTCGAAGGACAAAAGGTCGGGTCGTGACTAGATCAAATTTGGATTTCTTCTTTATTAGTACGATTTGTTTAATTTAAATTAAATAATGATTTGTTATTGCTTTAAGTATGATTACATGTCCTTACTTCAAATAAGAAAATTTTGTTACTAAAAATTATGAAACTAACTAATATTTTTTGGTTCTAGTTAATGGAAGCATACATAATAAGTGGATAACCGCTATTGAGTGAATAACATTTATTAAGTGAATCCGCTGGACAATGCAAAGTTAGATAATCATCATTATCTACCCAGTGCACAAGGCTCATACTTGATAGGGGTCTACAGTGGCAATTTGTGTCGAGGTTACCTAGTTATTGGTAATATCGTTCTTAAAATTTAGTCAATTGACCAAATGTCCACAAAACCTAAATCCGATGATGCATAAATAAACTCATAGTAGAGTTCCATATTCAAAGAAAAATGTGCAACTTATAACAATAGTATATGGCCTCTGAATGAGACATCCAACTATTTAATATTGATTAGACATTAAATTCACATATTCATTTTATTATATGAATGAATTTACTTTTAACTTGTAGTAATTGTGAATGTACATTTTCTCAACGGTTGCAAGTATACTGCGTTTAGAAAAGGAGGATCAAGACTAGAATGTATTTGCCTTTTTTGTTTTCACCTAATTTATCGATTATGATATCTATTGTTTTTAGCATAAACATCAATTTAAGATGGCATAGAAGATATAAACATATACATACACAATATATCATTCATTAATTAAGATAAGTTAAGTAGGACAAATAAATGAATATTATGTTATTTCCAAATTTAAAATTAGTGTTTATTTAGTACACGAATAATATAGGTATCTTTTGAAGATTTGGCAAAACAGTATGTATTAAGTGGAATAAAATATGTACCTATCTAGATTAAATCATGTGATACAAAATCTGATAACTTATATAGCATTTTCAGTATAATTTAGTAAATATGATGAGTGAAGACATTATCACATCATTGCGCTCTCCTAATTTTATTTATTTTGAGCTATCATAATAAAATAAACACTTTTTATAATTGGTTGTACCATTTAGGAAATGGCAAGTGTATTATTTGTTGGAAATTTATAACAAGCATATCTAACACCATATTACCCCATTAATCATATCTTTCTTAATTCAAAACCAAAAATGATTAAGATATTCAAATTGATTTATTGTAAATCGATACATTACAGTTTATTAATTAATGGAATTTGATAATAATTATGTAACAATTATCAAAATGCCAAAAAAAAATTGAATCCTTATGCATTATCGACTAATATACATTGATATTAAAAGAAATTAATTATCCTATCCAGTCCATTAATTGTCTTGAATTCATATTATTAATCTATTTTTCACTGATACAGAATGTTGCTACTTAGTGGGATAATAATTGTGTGTATCTATGATAATGTAGTCAAGTCAATAGAGATTTTTTTTCTTTTGCTTTCAAATATTGGAAAAAATATTGGGAATTATTTTCAAATTTAAAATAGATGCAATTTTTCACATATTTCAGTTATAAAAAAAGGAGGGAATCATTTTAGCAAAAATAATTCTACGGGCAGGGGTACTTTACAAATTTGATTGGAAGGATGTTTTGGCCTACTAATTTTAAAAATAAATGACGTATCCTTATTTCCATAATGTAATAACATATTTTTTCCTCCATTGACAAGTGGCCCCATGTCAATAAATTATAATTAGGAAAACAAGGATTAATATATACTATTATGGTTAAACCTTATATAATGAAGATTTGATTAAACATACTATTATCGAATGATCTAATGTAAAATTATACATTCTACTTGGAGATATAAAATTCAAAGGTGGCCTTCAAAAGTTCAATTTAGATCATTATTTTTCTTCGATTGATAATAAGAGTGGTACCTTATTTAAACATCGCACTCATAATTTAGATCATGTTTGATATAATGAATAACTTAAATGAGTACCGATTTTCTATTATACCATCTTAATCATATTAAACGGTTTAAAAATTTATATATTGTTCTACGTAAGTATATTTTTGGAATTGTTTCGTTTATTGATCTCATGAGGCCTAAGTAAAATAGTGTTTATTTTCATAAAATTTTGCAAGTTTATACCAATTTTCAAAAATAATAACAGATTTAAGCTACTTTGAAAATTTATTACAAGGCGTTGAGTAAGTGCCCTTCTATAATGCATTTTGAAAATGTGTAATGCAGATTATTATTTTTTAAGTTATATATTAGGGTGATTTCAAATGGAGTCAATATAATTATTGGAAAAAAACTCTTGGCTCCATTTGAAAATGCATCAATACTTTTTTGAGTTTTCTATCGGCATAATTTCAAATGTAGCCAATACAAAATGGTAAAAAAAAATCTCTTCTGGCTATAATTGATAATATGTTAAATTCTATGTAGTTAATGTGCTCGATAGATTCAAAGTGGTGGAGGTGCAAAAAGTCATTGTGGGGATACAGCGAGTATATAGCGGGATATAGCGGATGGCTCTAAAATAGCATATAAAACTCGTACTTAATGTTTTCACAAATATATAAATGGTAATTAAATGAAAAATTATCATTCAATTGAATTATAAATAATACATAAATAATTTTAAATAAAAACATATGCGAATATACTTTAAATCAACGAAAAACAGTTATATAACATAATTGAATTTGGTAGAATATTAGAATATTTTCATTTCTGAAAACATATTAAAAATTAAATCAAATAAATTAGTTTCATAATTTTATAATGTATAAATGCAATTTTTCAATTCATTTTATTAAAAAAGATATAGCGGGAATAGCGGAATATAGCGGAAATAACGGGATATAGCAGAAATAGCGGGGATTAAAGCGGAAAGGCTATATTCTAGGGCTATATGGAAAACTCATAGCGGTAGAAATCCGCTATAAGATATTGCGGGGTTGTAGCGGGGTAATAGTGGGGCATTAACTACACAGTTGTTAATAGATAAATTAAAAATAAAGAATTCCACTGCCACATTTTAAAATGGAGCCTAATGGAAAAAATTCCAACAATTTCCATCGACTTCGGTTGAAATCGTGCAAATATAAACTTCTAAAAAAATATCTTCGTGGTTTATTTCCAAAACGCACCAAAGAACGTTGATTCAGTGCCAATTGGTAGAAACATATCTATATTTGTAATAAGTTTTCGAAGTGACCTAAATTTGTTATTAATTTTGAAAACTGATCTGAATTTATAAAATACAATACAATAAGCTCATTCATTAAATATCAAAATGTAATGTGTAAAAATAATCATGTATGCAAATTTTAGAACCAGGTATGCTAACAGAAGTTCTAAGGACAAAAATAAACAAAATGAGAGCATCTTAGTATAATGCTCTAGATAACAATACCAAGTTTTGATTTTGCTCACAAATAACTCTACTTAATGTTACTATTATACTACAAATTATTTAACCATTTTTCAATGATTTGCTTTTTTTGTAACTATGAGCCAATAGTCAATTTGTAGTCCTATTATCATCCTCTTCTCTTGAAAATGAGATACATTTTTGCTCGGTTTCATGCTCATTGGATATTGCAATCCACAGTATATTTTTCCACCGTTATGATAAAACATAGCCAATGTTTGTATTAGAATCTCCAAGGAAGATACAGTTTAATACGACAAGAATCCTCATGCGCTTTACTCATGGCCAAGTTACATCTTAAGCTACTTTTAAATATATATTTTTTGGGATTTTTAGTCTATCATATTAAGTAGTTTAGCTGATTGAAAATAATTGTTTCTATAGAAATTCTTTTCACAAATTATAAGCATTCACTTTTGCTTTAACTTCGGGATTGAACGATCTAAATGTGACTTTGGAATGAGAAATATTATAATATGAGATTCATGGTTTTTCAAATTAAGAGTCATGGTATTCAACAAAATTGGCCAAAATATTACATTACCACTAACCAATATTTAATTCAATCATTAGGAATGAAGACTATAAATGTACAGAAATGTCCTTGCAAAAATGTTGAAGCCTACAAAGCTTATGAATACTCAATCAAAGACTTCCATTCTTCAACCACAAACTAAAAGTTTTCTCTACCAAGTTATTCCATCTCCATTAAGCGCCAAAATTGGCAAAGATATGTCTGTAGAATTTCAAGTGAACCAGTCAATCCATGTACGTTCCCAATTGTTGAACAATCTACTTCATTCATTTTGATTTACAATTCCTAAAAATCATAGCTCTTTTTTTTCTTTGTTGGTAAAAGATGAATGATTAGTAACATGAATGATTCAATTTTAATTTTAAATTATGTTTTTGTCTATATGGAAAGTTATCTATTCTTATTTTGATTGGGTTGGAAAATGGAGGATGGATATGAGGTAAAGAGTGTGTTCATTTATTTATTTTCACTACTTTTGGTTTGGCTAAGTGTATCAAATAAAATGTTAGGCTCACAATTATTTGATTTATTTTTCTACATGGATTTGTACAAAAGATTATGTATATCAATTTCAAGTCAATGAAGCAACGTGCATTTATTTAGAAATAGATTATGTGTAGAGAAAAGGGTATAGAGCTAATGCGCTATACATCATTATTACTTTAGTATTACCGGTGTGATCTTTAAGAGCAGGCATGCATTTCTATTATATGATGAAACAAATAAGATCCATAATAAGCCATTGTGTGCCAACAAAATGCGAATAGTAACATACAATTATTTTACAATTGATACGGTAATTCCCTACAATGCTACATTGCTGCTCAAAGTTGGCTTTTGCTTATTGTTTGATGAATCAATCTCTTAAACTATTTTTCAACTATTACTGACTTCATATTAACATACAAATACTTTCACTAGCCCGTGTACAAAGCATGGGTTCATAGTAGTCTACCTTAAACAGTTAAACCTTCCAAGGCTTAGGGAATTGCTAAATCAAAACATTGATACCAAGTGTGACGATCGACTATTTCTAACATCCAAAACTAGTGACAAGCACCATTGTCCAAGTGGTTAATTGATTCGGCTTTGGTGCAAGAGGTCACAAGTTCGAAACTTGCTTTCGAACGTTTATTGGCATGGGATGTGTTGTCCCAATGATTTGTTGTATATAAAGTACCATTTCAAAAAAAAAACATCCAAAACTAGTGACGAATGCCGTTAACTACACTTGTGCACTAACATCAGACATTAAAAATAATGGACCGTTGGTTTTAAAATTTAAATTCTAAAGTCGATATAGGTAAAAAGGAAAAAAAACTCGCAACATTAAACATCAATCTACATATGGTGTCTTAAATAAATGAATATCATACAAGACCTAACTCATCAGATGAATATTCACATTGTAACGACCTGCCTTTTTGACCATCAAAAGTCGAAACCGAACACTACCACGGTATTCAAATGTCATGCATCCATTTGACAAAAGGGCAGATAATTAGGGAAAATAAAACAAAATGAAAAAAGAATATAGAAAATATAATCTCATAGCAGAATCGATGATATATAATATAACAAGGACAGTAGAAATTGTCACTTTAAAGATACATAGCATATCAGAGTTAAAAACAAACCTTATCAACTTGACAATTATAAAATCCCGACCTTACAAATGCCGGTAGGAATACTATATAATACAGCGGAAAATAAAATACTACAATAGGTGAATCTTCAGCTTGTTGAATATGCGATTATATGATTTTTGTTTGATGATAATAAACATATATATATATTCGTTTAAATGTATTTGTTAGTGTACTATTTTATTTTTCATAAGTTAAATAAATATTTGCTGAATAAAATTAAATAACACATAATTTGAATTCAAACGAAAATTTTATTCAAACAAATATTTATTACAATTTTTGAATAGTACAAATTTAAGCTCTCACTATTCACTATACAATTTTGATTCTAATTACATCACAATTCAATTTACATGAATTCCTCACTACATATCACTCACACTCGTAGTTCATCTTCAACTTCATTCCAGTTAGAATCCAGCATCTGAGCAATCTGCAAAAATATTCACTAAAGCAGTAAAATTGAAAAAGAAATATTTTTGCAATATAAAATAAAATATGGATTTTGAAAATATTATTTGCCTCATTTATTTGGGTTGTTCGTCATCATTTACATTTGAATTCATCACACACGAACAATGTGGCATGCGCAGTGTATCACTGTACATGCCACAAGGCCGTGCACACCGATATACACTTGATAATGTTACAGGGACAGGTGAGCACAAGGTCAAACCCAAAATAAAAGGACGGGTTCAACTCAGGTGCAATATAATAAAATATCGACATGAGCACAAGGTCAAACCCGAGCGTTTAAGATGGATTGAACTCAATGTACAAATCATAATACAACAGTGCCAACAGACCAGAGAAGAAAATGAAATGGCACATGTATATACAGTGCATAGCCGCATGATGCAGTCAACAACTACTCAACTGTTCAACAAATGTATTGAGGGATATTTCAAATGGAATTACAAACATCAGGTCAGAGATTTAATACACTGCAAGTGCAACAGGTAAATGAAGATGCAGTGAAGCATGTACATGGGTAAACAGCAAATACAAACTGCAACAACACATTGCAACTATACTTGAACACAAAGCTGACAGCAAGAATATGAATGTAAGTGATAATGTGTACACATTAATGCCATCAGATGTATAAAATCAAATGCAAGTCGACATCAAAGACACAACAGTGATAAATCAAGTGCATGAAGATTGCATCAAGATGCAATCATACATATATGCAGCAAACCACTGACATTCAACTACAAGGCCAAGTGACAACATACATATACCGAACCAACATATCAAGCAACATCAAAATATACAGTGAACTCAACTGGACGGTACGAGGCAAAGACTCATCAATGCTCAAAAACTCAACAGTTCACATTGCAGTGACAACATACAAAATGAATCAGTACAGTTTCAATGCTAACAGCTCAAGTACACAACCAAGTGAACAAGCACAACAGTGTGCAACTCGAGCTTCAGAAGAGTCAAGTAGAGCAACAATGCACAAGTGACACAAGCAAGTGAAGTATAACCATCATGACCAGAGAGAGGCCCAATAAAGTGAAAATTGGATCGAGCAAGTGCAGACACAAGTGGTGATACAGCAGTAAAAATGGAATAACGGTGAACCAGATTTCATATAAACAAAAGGAATACATCATGAATTATATCAATGAACACTTGCAACAGAATAACAGCAAGCCCTCTGCAAAGTCAGGAAAAGTCAAGCAAAGTCAAGATGAACAATGTAAATGTCGAAGTCGTGGAAGCATACCGAAGTCAACGAGAAATTCACGAAACCAAAAATGATCGAAATCAAAGTATGAACAAGTCAAATTCGAAATCGTGGTGGCCAAGATAATTGACCAAGTTAAACATCAAAGCCGTGGGAAGGAGTATCAAAAAATACGAATTTGAATAAGTCAATTAAATCTCAATCATCCAAGTAACATCAATCGGCCGAAAGCATAATATTGACAGATTCAAATATATTTGTACGAACGCAAATCTAGGGTTACAAACCCTATATAAACAAATCATCATCGGCAATCTTAGGCATCGAGTTCAAGCAAGCATCAAACCAGAAAAGAGAAGGAATAAAAAACATACCAGCATCAACCTCGAACTCGATCAATTTCAAAGAGCCGTGAGCAATTCAGAGAAACAAGCGATCGACAAGGCAAAAGACGTGATAAATCTTCCATTCGATCGAGCATCCAAAGTCGGTATCGTTGAAATTAAAAAACCCTAATTTAGATCGAACAAAGGAAACAACAGAGCCGCCATTATCACAAAGGAACGGGCCAAAATTTATAAAAGAAGAAAAAGGGGGCCGGACTTTATTTTTAACATTGGGCTTTATAATTATAAAGGGCTTTTAATTACAATTAGGGTTTATTTCGTTTTTTAAATTGTGTTTTAATTTGTAATTTCTTTTTAAACCGTTTAAATTTCTAGTCGTGTGACTGTGGGACAAACTACGTGGCGTAGTTTGAGAATTCACAACTCCGTGGCTGAGTTATGGCAGGGTTTTGAGCGTAGAGTTAGGTTTAGTCGATAGCGGGTGTAGTGAGTTTACGTGTGTAAGCGTCTGACTATCTAATTTCTAGTAGAAACCTTGGGGGCAGCACGTAGGCAGGGTTTTTCCGAAGCTGGGTAAATTCTGTGTTGTTCTATTTCTGCATTTTATTATTCTGCTATTTTTCTGTGCTGCTATTATTCTGTGTTCTGTGTTGAAATCATTTTATAAGCTTCCGCAATTAATTTTTATAATTAATATCATCACCCTATTCACCCCCCTCTAGGTTGAAATCGATCCTACACAGCTTCCCTCCACGATCTCCAAAACTTCAAAGACAACTTGGAAAAATACTCAGTCTGACCCAAGCATTATAAATAAATAACACTCGATCGGACTGGAAATACCAGCATGAGGTAACTCAAATAATGAGGAACATATAAAAGTTCCGTGAGACTACGCTACTGAGATGGAATGAGTTTTTACCTCACAAGAATAACATCCATACAGGCAAGAGCAGAAATAAACATCAAGAATCAAATCAAAATATGAATGAGCAAAATTAATATTATACTAGACTTGTAAGAACAGAAATAAACCGTGTAAAATCCAAACTGGACAGAATGGATAGAATAAGGAAAACAGTCCAACTTGATAAAATAGACTAAATAAGGTAGCAGTCCAAACTCGATAGAATGGACTAAATAAGGTAACAGTCCAAACTCGATAGAATGGACTAAATAAGGTAACATGCCAAACTCGATAGATTGGACTAAATAAACACTCAAATGATGTGATGAGGATTTTGCTCTACTTGTGTTAATTTAAAGCTAAAACAAATTCAGGGTTTTCGAATCAAATAGGGAATGGAAATTTTCCAGCAAATGCCTAGGAGGGTGCAGCCCCCTCACCAAAAGTATACCTCTAGAAATATACTTGAGAGCACTGATGGCTCTCGGAAACCTCCAAACCGGACCCCGCCAATTGTTACTGAGTATCTGAGTATTTCACATCTCAGTGTGCAATACCGAATCCAATCTATAGTGGACGTGAAAATACCCTAATGGGAGCAACCCCGCATAGCTTGGCCCCCACTCGCTCTTTGGATTTAGTCATTTCCGACAAAGGATAACAAAATTCGATTGAGCAACAAATTATTTTTAACGTTATGGTACACCACGAAAAAAGCTGAATCCGATAATTAATAAATCAACTATCGGGGATAATTAAAATGATCGTATATGAAAATTAAATTTAGTATATTTACCACTACTCGTTGATTCCAGACAAGTCCTATCTCTTGGTTAAAAATAAAGCCGGGCAAGTTGAGGTAGTGTTAACTTTAGGCATCACTTTAACGACATTTTTAACCTTTGAGATAGAAACGAGTCTAAGCCTCAATATTTAGCGTTAAATGCATTACTATATCTTTTTCGTATAAGCGATATCGATTACGGAACTATTGTTCTATAACCGAAATCGAACTTTCACTTTTAAAAGAACTGAACTTGTGCTTGACTTCCATATTTCCACATTGATGAAACACATTTAGAATTAGTTCTTGATTTTAAAACGTTAAGAGAATAATTTTTCCAAGTGCACGACCCTGAAAGCCTAAACCATCATCAGACCGAACACCCAGAAGATTTTCTGACCTAACATCCCAATAATCGAGTTGCATCTCCTTTTTTATAACTTTAAACCAATATTAATTATCCCAAAAGATAGTTAATCACATTTAAAATCTCTTTTAAATAAAGGAATCCATTATCTTTAATAAAATAGATAATTATTTCCAAACACTTTTATAACATTGGTAAATTAATTTTAAATCCGTTGATTAAAGCAATTTTATCATATTAGTTAATTACTTAAATCATTTTTATTAAATCAATTAATTAACTTTAAATATCATTAATTAAAAAGATTTATTAAATTCAAATAATCATTAGTTAAAATGAATAAGTCATCTCAAACATCATTTATTAAAATGGTTAGGAAGTTTTTAAATACCATTGATTAAAACAATTAATCAAGTTCAAATAAGCATAACTTAATTGAATTAATTAATCCCAAACTTCATTAGCTAAAACAATTAATTTAAATATCATTTGTTAAATGATTTATTTAATTATAAAACATCATCAATTAAAATGATTTAACTAAATTCCAAATATCATTAGTTAAGACAATAAATCAAATTTAAAACAATCATTAATTAAAATGGTTAACAAAATTCAAATATCATTATTTAAAATAGTTAACAATTTCAATTATCATTAATTGAAATAATTAATTTAGTTCAATAAATTAATTAAACTCCATTATCATTAATTAAGCAAATTAATTAAACCAAAATAATCATTAGTTAAATCGATTAATTAAGTATAAAACATCATTAGAAAAAATGATTAATCAAAACTAAAGATAAACCAATTTTTAATCATCGTTTATTAAATTGGTTGATTAATCTCAAAATCATTAGCTAAAATGATTAATTATTTTAAATTATCATTAACCAAAATGATAAATGAAATATGCAATATCTTTTTTAGTGGAAACACAAGCTCAAGTTCATACGATAAGGTTTTGTGTATGAAATTTTATAAGTGACGATATAGCGAAATCTCTATAACGACAATCGATAAGTTAAGTGAATACCAAGATTTAATTTAATTATAACAGAATAAAGAAGAAAACAAATAATTTATTGGTGAGAAACCCACGTTGGGTCTCCCTATATATTTCCCCTGCAAAACAACGTTCATGGATATACAAACATACATAAACACATAAATAAATACATAGATATATATCATATGAGTTTATAATGATCAAATTAATATGTCATCAATTTTCCAACCGAAAATTCAATCAAACAAGCAATCAAACAATTTTAACTAACATCCAAACAATATATAAACATTTATAACATCGTTGATATGATATAATAAAAATTAATGTGAGTTAAACTCACAATGATTTTTGTTTTCGTTGAAACATCCTGATTTTGGACTAAAACCGAACAGTTGTCCGATTTTAGCCTAAATTCCAACAAGCTCTAAATTTGACAAACCATTTCCATCACGAAGCATTTGTCGTCATGAATTCAACGTGATTGACCGCGTTTGATTTAGACCTAAAATGAGAGAGATATTCAATTTGTAATTTACTAGAATTGTATAATATATTTAATCCACTATTTACACAAAATAATTATAATCAACCTAAATATCTCCCTCCAAAATAATCGTGGCCATCCGCTCCCCAAAACTCCCATCGCGATTCCCAGGCAACAAAAGACCCCGAGTTCATTTTCGATTACCCATGCCTAAGCCATGTTCGCCGTCGACGTACACCTCGCGCCATCCCCTCCTCCAAGCTTTGCCCAAGCCTTGGTCGCCCTCACTGAAGCCGCGTCTGCCGCCGCATCGAAGTCTGGAACCCAAAAAAATCATGCCGTCACAAAACCAGAATTGTCATTTTATTACGGTTATAACTGTTACAAATCAAATTTGTAACCGTTGTAACCGCTACAAATAGGCACGTGACAAAATCTTCTTCATATTTACCAACGGTTATAACTGTTGGGAATATGGAATTTTTCAACAGTTATAACTGTTGGAAATTCCATATTTCCAACTATTATAACCATTGGATATTTCCATACTTCCAACGGTTATAACCATTAGAAAGTAATGTATTTACCAACGGTTATAACCGTTGGAAATTTCCATATTCCCAACGGTTATAACCGTTGGAAAGTAATGTATTTACCGGCCGTTAGTACATATTTTACTAAAATACATCATTTACCAACGATTATAACTATGGTAGATAGTAACCATTTTGATTGGTAACACTTATAAGTGTTGCAAACCATATCTTTCAACATCTTATACTATCAGATGTTATTTCATTCAACAAAACAAATTCAAATTCATAGTAACAAAAAACATGTAACCAATTTTCAAAACCAACATATCACAAAATTTCAAGACAAACATCAAACATACTTTATACCAAATTCTACAAAGTTCATTGGATGATAACTTTAAATTTTACTAGTACAAAACTTATTACTCCTTCATTACCATTAACACTCAGCTCTTGATTTTTGCTTTTCTTCTGCAACTTCTATTAAAGCCTGCATATTCAGAAACCATACTCCAAAAAGACAGAAGGAATGCTTCATTGTACTTGAAGATAAAATCGCATCAAATCTAATAACAAAAACTAAACACTTTGCTTAGTTAAAAATGAGCTTTACAGCTCATTTTATAAATAGGGATAAGCTCGGTTTTTAACCGAGCTTACTGCTCAGTTTATAACCGAGCAAAGCACTCAGTTTATAACCGAGCAACGCTCAGTTTGAAACTGAGCAACTGAGCTTTGCCACTAAGTTATAACTTGAGCAGCAAGCTCAGTATAAAAACTGAGCCGGGCTCAGTTAATATAAACTGAGCCAGACTCGGTTTACAAACTGAGCGTAGAGCCCACTTTACAAACTGAGCACAGAGCTCAGCTAATCTGAACAGAGCTGAGCTCAGTTTGTAAACTGAACCCTGCGCTTAGTTTGTAAACTAAGCGGCCTCGGTTTATAAACTGAGTGCTCTCTTGTATTTCTTATCAATTTACAAACCAAGCGTTGGCAAACCGAGCTTATTAAACTTATTGTGATTAAGTATTTCATACCATAAATACTTTGTGCTTGAATAGACGAGAATTATTATGTACAACAAAAGGGTAATATATGGAAAACAAGTGAAATAGTTGGTACTGGCTGTAACACTTACAACAAATGCTCCAGCAACATCAATTGTAGCCAAGCTATTGCTGTTGCCCAGACCAAAATGTCCTATCATTCCCAAAAAGCATATAGCAACAACCTGCAAATTCTATGCACATTTATCAATCAACAAAAGTAGTTATGTACTCTGACTATATCAATATCCCACTACACAACTTAAACGCACCTAAATATACAATTGTCAAGATAGAACAAACAGGTGAAGCTGCAACAAAATATATATAATATATGTTCATATTCTAATAAGCAGCTGGATCTATGCAGTTGAAAAAAAAATCCATGATGCCATACTAGATTCTGTGATTAAAATTTGATGTCCTATAAATCATACTGAGTGTACAGTTAATTATATGAACCGTATACTAGTGGAGAAAGCACAGATCTTAAAGAGGGAACATTTGATGATAATCTTTATCTGCAGATGAAATGTATCGACGGGCTCTTCTAGTGCAAACACAAATGACCATGTTAAGTCACTAAAGCAATCGAGATAAAGCATGTCTATAAGCTCACATTGTTTTGCAATACAATACTCTCTAAACTAATGTATTACATAAGTATACTAGAACCGACCACAACCACTTCTTTCTGATATGATCCATCCGCTAAAAAATATATTATGCTTCCAAACAGCTGTAGGAATAATGATAATATCGACCCAGAATTTACATATTTCTGTGAGAGCATTTGCAGAAGGCCCCAAGATGCAAAATATGTTATTCCAATAAGATATAAAGAGTTTCTTATACCAAAGAAACAAGGATCAATCTGATTATCCGTGGAAGGAGAGTACTTAGAAGAAAGAGTGTGAATCCAAGGTGCTAATAAAGTAGTTATGACCACCGTTAGAAATTACCAGATTTGGTAACGATAATAACCGTGATAAATGTTAGTAACGAAAATAATCCTTAGAAATTGATGCATTGCTACATCAGAATATGATTCCAAGATGACCATGTCTTCCACGTAAAAGAGAAAGTATTCTAGGTTTCAAACATGTGAAGAATCATCAATTTCACTTGTAATAAAGCACTTGATAAAGTACAACAAAGAAATATAGAAATGATCAGGAACCTGACATGTGAAATTTTTACGAATAATATTGTTGTCATAGAAAGCTAAAGCCCAACATTATGTACAGTTGTCTTCACTATATATATCTTAATAATGAAAATTTGACAATGATTATTGAAACAATGAAGAAGTTGGTGATGTCTTAATGGATAATATTCAATTACATTTGCAATTAATTACTGGACTTTCTTTTCTAATTAGTTCACACAAATGTGATGCATGATGCAGACACTTGATCAGATAAGCTACATACATGCTTACAATCACCACCAACTGTCATTATATATTGTTAACCTTATTACACAAACGTCCTAGAAATTTTTTTAAACATGACTATTTGGGTATTAATAAATGATAGGGATTCTATCTAATATATATCGTACTTGCACAATCTTCAAATCAACAGATTTGGTGCAAATTACACCAAGAAAAACAAAAACTGAACCTAGTAATCTCAAAAACCCAAAATCAGGTTGTAAAATGGCTAACAATTAAGAGAATACAAGTTGTAGCACATATTTTAATTAAGATCATGTATAATGAAATAGGCACAAACATAAATTAATTAAAACAAAAATAATTATATAAATATATTACCTTGTTCCCCATCAAAACTATGATAATACAATTTGATGTATGAAGTTTCACCACCACCCATTTCCGATGAAGTCCAAAAATTTGCACTAAATCCTCTGTGCCCACCTATTTTGAGAAAACAGACCTTCTAAGAATCTTCAGAATTAAGAAACCGAACTTGTATAACATTTTGTTTTATAAGTTTAATTTACAAACAAACCACGAAGGCAGTTTTTTTCCATCATTGGGATATAATCTGTATGTTGTCCCATTTAAAACAATTCTTGCATTTGCAATTCTGTTTGCAACTCGCCCGACCAATGCTCCAAAGTATGGCGTATTATTCTGATAAATTGCAACTTATCAGCACATTTTTATAATTCTTGGCTTGTGTATAATTGAAAAATCTATACACGCACTACTTAATATCATGACTTTGTTGATCAAGATAATTATCTTGCAAATTTATATCACCAGTGAGAGATGTAATTATAATTTATGTTACAAATCAAAAATAAGATATGAGTTAACTTGAATATGAGACAAAGGACTAGATCTGTAGAATGATATTTAGTCAAATATATAAGCAATTTGGAGTAAATTATTGACTACTTTGTTTTATTAGAATGTGATAGGTATGGAAACAAAAATTATAGCTCATTTACTGGAATTTTCTAATTTGATAATTTGAACCAAGATCTAATATACACTGACTGTATAGTACAGTCAAACTATTTTACACCAAGAAATATAATCAAGAAATAAATCAATAAATACTAAAATGATCATAATGAAAATAACAATCAGGAACCATTCTTCCTTATAAGTTATAAAGGTGTACGGAATAGAGCAATATTTTATACTCTGAAATCTTGAAATGTTCATAATGAACTAACCTTATATTAAACACACATTAATTAGAACACGAGCCAACTATTAAGGGCTACGGCATATATCAAAGTAAACATTACAATGTTATGTCATAAAATGATCAAAATCATGTTTACACAGTCTAGTATTTATAATGCAAAATATCATACCATAGACAAATTATAACTGCAAAATTATATGTCTAAATTTGCAGACGGGCACAAAAATTGGATGCTCCAGTAATTTCCTTAACAAATGATTTTAGATTTGCATGTTAATTACACATACAAAAAACTAATTAACTTGATTGATTTGGATGACAATTTAAATCTCGCTATCTCATGACAAACTTCTTGCTTAAAATATACATAATCTTTTCAAATATCGGTTTTAGTACTTGCAATTTCAGTTTGCAATATATCTTTCAGTATAAGTGTATTTTCTAACAAACTGATTTTCTAACAAACTGTAAATTGCATTCCAAAGCGAATGAAATCAAGCATATGAAAATGAGATTATCTAAAACTAGAATTAACATTCAGTTACTCAAAACACATCATTTTTGGATGCACACAACTGGATATGTAGAGGAGAGAGGAAGAGAGCTAAAACTAATGCTTTTGAACTGGGACAACACCATGGAAGATCGAGCAGAGGTGATAGCCTCTAGTATTAATGAAACAAGAGCGCCTAGATAGTGCGGTATTAATTTCTACTTGGGGCCCAGATATATAACAATTTGGACAATCTTTTACAATGTTAAGATAGATTCTACAAGAGATGTAGAATAACTTATTCAATTATATTATAGCCACTTTTTTTAGACTCTGCTAGATTACAGTGTAAGTGATACACCAAAATTATTATAAAACTGCTTTTATGAATCTAATTGTATTTGATATAAAGGTTAGCGGTAATTGATCAAGCATTTTTGTTCACTAACTTGGTGTTTTGATAAATTAAAGCTATTTGTCTCTACCTCTCCAAATTCTAGCATACTCAAACCTCATTTCCTAATATAAATATTATTGTTTACAATGGTATTTATATATATATATATATATATATATATATATATATATCCAAAATATATAATGTTTATAGGGTTATTATTTATGATTTCAGTAAAATATATTCAACAATAGGCATAATATTGTATTACTAATTGACTATAATCTACATGTACCTAGGATCGGAACAAGCTAGAGTATATATAAAATCCTCAGCTGTTGTTTATTGCACTTGGATAGTTTTCCATGCAGCTTCAATTGATAATTTGACCAGTTGCTTTTAAGATGCTGCAGTACAGCAGTACTTGAGTGAAATGAATTCAACAGTGCACATCTTTCTATATTGCCTCTTTACTTCTTCGCACTTTCTACAGAAGTAATAACTTTTAGACCTTTCACAGATTAAAAACAGTATATATCAAAAAGAAAATGTATGACCAAACATGTATGCACAGGGAGATACAAGACTGATTTAATGTGGCAAAGCAAATAAAATATTTGAGTTGACAAACAGTTACCAGTGAAAACAGTAAAACTTTTGGGCATAATGTTAAAAACGTTCATTTCTCTTTAGCGCTATAATAAACCTCGTATTATTATATTTAATTATTTTTATATAAGAAAGAAGAAAAACTGTATTTTTTTTAAATTAAACTAACTAAAGAAAACAACGTAGGAGGTTGGCTGTATAAGGAAAAGGAATATTAAGACCCATTTGCTTACTTTAGAAACTAGAAGACAGTGACAGCATGCTTAAATCCATACTCCCTTTTTTAAATTATTCCTTTTAAATAAAAAAATGAAAATTAAGTTTAAATGAAAATTCGTTATGGATACCCATTTACACTGGAAGGTGGATTTCACTATTGATCAACATAACCGTTAATCGCTTGTGAAGAAGTATGATAAGCTTGCTTTCATGTAAAGTGGCCCAAACATAACCTACATGCTTAACTACTTGCCAACAAACTTTAAAAAGTCAAAACATCAAAGGATGGGCTTCAAAAAGTAGAGTTATTACAAAATGCATGTGTATGTCCATACACACTGAAATTTGATGTCATGCACGTGTATGTCCAAATATAATTTCCCTTTTAAGATTTTATCCGACACGTTGATCTGTTACATAGGACATAATGTTTATTTTCATCCTTCTCGTGCAACAAATGTTTGATTGAGATATACTATTAATTCTACATAATTTTGTTGAGTGAGGACAGTTAACTGTTAATGGAGGGATGATAATATTTTATCAAAGTTGGTTTCTAATGCACTCATTTTAACATATCTATTGTTTCTTTGCCTCAATAAAAAATAACTTCAAACAATTCAGATGAAAATTTGACATATTAATAACCTTACATATAGAGTAATAGTTATTTTATGTAAAAACATTTTATGCTTTTTCACAATTCCCCATTTACACAAAATCATACTTAATCATTTCCATTTTGATGCCATATTACCTCTTGTACTTGAAAATATGATCGTTTCATCACCTGTTGTGATAGCAATTTCTAATATCCATACATTTGCATACGATAAAAATTAATCATTAAATTGTAACTTAATTGCTCAGGACCAGTTAGATGCTATTGCCTATTCAAATATGGTTTAAGTAAAATCAAGCCATGTAATGCTGAACCCATAACAAGAACGAGAAAAATCCAACTTTTTTCTTTGAAAAATCGTTTTAACTTCTTCCATTTTTTTGGACCGCTTTACATGAACGTACTTTGTATGGTTATCATACTTGTACTCTGTATAGTTATCCCTTTTTGGATTTATTTTTTCACCTAAAAATGGAATAGTAGCTAACTTTTGTGTGATTAATTACATATAAATGAGATGTATCTTTGTTCATTTAACATTTTGAATAACACTTATATTAGAAAATACAAGATCAGTTACAAAATTTTGTATTTTTTGTTTTCTGAATGTATTATTGAGTTTAGCATGGATAAAAGCTAACTAAAGAATTTCTCTCCATATAAGTCTAAAACTCGTGTAAAACTCAAGTTAAATGAACTTACAGTAGCATCTCCTTCGAATGATCTGATAAATATTTCGTTAATCTGGAAAAGGATCTATATATCTAAGGGGCACTCAAAGTCAGGCAAGTCAAAGCTAGACTGCTAAATTTTGAGATTGTTGACCATACAAATACATCTGGAAGGGTTCTAGTTTCATGTCCAAAATGAATTTCTATCCTACAGAATTTGTACTGAGCACACATGGAAAATCCCAATTGTAATTTGAGATTTAAAAAAGATGAAAAGTACCTGGCCGAGGCGGTTCTAGAACGAGGCGGTAGAGGGGTGATAAACCCCAGGACGAATGACAAGGCGACGGGAGCAATGACGCTAACATGATAACGAGGCAGAAGGGGAGATAATCATAGAGGCGGAAGGAAAAATAGACCTAGAACGATAAAATTTTATTTAGGAAATAACGGTGTCGAAGAAGCGTGGGAAATGGGACAAGTATTAGCAGAAAATAAAATGACAATCCTATCCCTATGTTTTTACCTATTTACGAAATTACATTTGGTAACGGAAACAAGCGTTGCAAACATTTATAATAGATATATATATATGTTAGCAATTTGTAACGGTAATAACTGTTACAAGTTGAACCAAAAAAATGTTACAAAATAGCATGTTTGGTATTGTGCGTTTGAGATGATTTGACGACATACTACACCACCAACGTCGATCTCAACCATCCAATCTTCTCCCCTCACCACTACGAACATCTTCTCAGTTGACGTCGAGGGCCATCTTGGCCTCGAGTAGCACCAATGAGCATGAAACGTTGATTTCTAGGGTTAGGATAGAGAATAAACGGTCTCTGGTTTGGGAAAAAGAATGAAGGGTATGGGTCCTTATATAGGATTCTCAACTAACACTATTCACGATCTGAAATTTACAAATTCTAATCGAAGCTTGCCGCTTGGCATTTTATATGTTATACCCCTATTCCGAAAGTAATGGAACTAGCCTTGAGGACTAATTGGATCATATATAGATGATAGCTGTAACGACCCGCTAAATTTATAATATTTAATAAATCAAATTTATATAATTTCTAATTTGGTTAAGTATAAAGGTAGAGATTTGGTATAGTGGTTGCAATTTAGTGTAACTATAAAATTTTATGACAATAGATGTGAATAATGTAAATTGTCACAACTTGATCTAAAGCAAAATTTTAAGAAACAAATAAATGTTGAATCTGTGAATGTTAGTTAACTTGAATGGTATTCATTAGTATAAAGGTGCAATTAGTATAGATAGTAATATTTAATGTCTGTAGTGAAAAGGAAAAGGGTCTAATAGAAACATAAAATTTATTTTATGTAAACAAAAGTATAGTTTTGAACAAATTTATGAAAATTGATAGAAACAGTGTTTGTAATCAGTTTGGTTATTTTATATTGAAAGATAGAGATGTGTAAATTCGTTAATGAATTTATAAAGGGAAGGAATGGTAAAAATGAAGAATATATAATAATAAGCATTTGACTCAATTATGGGAATTAAATTATAATAAATGGTCATTTAATAATTTAACGTTCTGTGAGTAATAATTGGGTGGAATCAGTACAAAATTTGGAAATGCATAAACCTCAATAAACATTCTAACTTAATACAATTATGCAAATGTAGGAATTAGTTATAAGCGTATAATTTTGAGTATGATAACTATTAGTATAAAATACCTTTATATTTGAAACACATTGTAAGGCATAATTAATTGAGTTGGGAAATTGAGAATGATTTCAAGGTATATGAACATTTGTGCTACTTAAATTAGAATTAACGCAGTAGCTAAATTTGTGAAATCTAAACTTATGGGACATAGTGTGTAAGATCTTTACTGATAAAAATTTACTTTACATGTAGTGTAAATTCCTAATACAATGAGACTATGGGTTATAGTAAAGTTTTAAAACAAGATTTTATCTATGAGAGTAAAGGAATGAAGGTAATTGGATTTTTGCAATTAAGGAAATTTAAACGTTTATTATTAAGTTAAGTGAGATTTAAGTTGAGTTTGAAAATATTTATGTATGTTAAATTCATGCATTCGGCTATAACGGATTTAATAATAAAAAGATGAAATGGTGAAATCAAGTGGATATAAAGGTGTCAATTTTACATTGAATTTCATATTCACCATAAAAAGTTAATTGACAACAAGAAGTTAATATAGGAATCAAACCTTATTTATTTATTTGGATTTGTTGAAATAGTTAAGTCCATAAATTAAAGTTAAAGCTAATTCAAATTTAGTTGGACCATGGTTGATACAACTTTAGAAAGCAAGATTTTATTTATAATTTGAATATTAAATCCAACAAATGGTATTTAATACATATAAAATGGAATTAAACGTAAATTATTACGTTATTGAATTTAGATTGGAATTTGTAAACTATTGAATGAATTTAATGGATTTATCAAACTGATAGTATTGAATTCATTAAGATTTGAATAAAAAAATAGTTAAGAGAAAGGAGGGAATGATATTTGAAAACATTGCAATAGAGTTTAATTAAGGATTTGACTTAAATAAATTAAGGCGAATAAATGGAGATAAAGTTATTAATATTTTGGAATATAACTTATGGTAAAAAGTTTATTTGAAATCAAAGGAGTTGGAATAGAAATCAAAAATATTTATCTAATTGGATTTAAGACAAGAATATAAGAGTATAGGAATTAATAATTGAGTTTAAGAATAAAGATTTTAATTTCCAAATAATAAGAAAGTGCGGATATTAACGCTGCAAATTAATATATTTATAAATTTTAATTCATAATCCAAGCTTGTTAAATCAATTGGAATTGATTGAATTATCTAAGAAATGAAATTTGGCCAATATTAGAAGTTGAAAATATAAAATTGGATTTTATGATTTATTTAATTGATTTAATAAATATTAAAAATAGCCATTTTTGTCACGGACTCGGATTTCGACGAAACCAGTTTCATCGGATCCGTATCGATGAATTATTATAGGATTTCAAATTTCGTATCGATCGGACTTGTCGTTTGATCGTACGGACGCGAAACGCCTTGAAATCAATTTTATTAAAATCAATTTGAAAATCAATTTGGAAATCTTGTTTTTAGCATAACTTCTTCATACGATCAAATTTGGACGTGAGACTTTTTCCATCGCGTTCAGAATATTTTTAAATACCTATCTGGATATATAGATTTAATAGATTCGGTTCTGGAGGTATAGCGGGCTTTTGGGCCATAGTTTGTTGCGTACGTTCACTCTTCTAGCCTATACGCTCTAACCTAACCCTAACTATAAATATACCATGGTAAACCCTAGCCTCCTTCCTACTGTCAGTTGGATATACGTACATATTTCTTCATCTCCTCTTCCTCCTCAATGGTTGCAAATCTGGATCTGCTTCAATCCAAAATTCAGTGAAAATTCAAACCCCTTAGAAAATTCTCAAAAAAATATATGTTGAAGTATTCGATACGCGTAATCTCATGGTGTAATTTGTTTTTCAATTGGAGGTATCGTTCGTCCTGGAAAATTCGAAACAGTTCCGGCCGTTCATAGATAATTGCTCGATTCAACGGTAGATCTGAGTTGATAGCTCGATCCGATGATGCTGCAGCGTAGATGAGGCTTTAAGGAGTTCATCCATACGGTTCACTTGGGTCGGAGGCGTGAAAATTCGCCGTGATGGGCTGTAGATGGCGTGCGACGCCGTGGGGCCAGGGAGAGCCGGAGGTGGCCGCATCTAGGCTATAGGGGCGGTTCTAGGAGGGAGTTCGGCGGTGTGTCCCGATGGTCGTGGAGTTAGGTGTGGAGGCCGGCGTCGAGCAAGTTGGTGGCGGCTAGGGCATGGATCTGTGCGTCTTCGTGTACAGGGGAGGGAGAGTGGAACGCACGTGACGTGGAAGAATGGTGAGAGTATTTTGTTTATTTTGTTTTTATTTATTTTGATTTTTCGAGCACGTTTTATCGAATAACTTTCACATACGACATCCGATTTACACGAAATTTTTTTTGTTAGGATCGTAATTTAATTCCGGACTCGATGACGCTGGTTTGGACGAATTCCGAGACGGGCGAATTTTTGAGTTTAAATCGGATTTAAATTCGATTTAAATTCCAAAGGTGAGTGTTTTAACCCACTCACAATTACTAGAAGCTTTTATGTTTGTTAAATAAATTTTAGAAATGAATAGAAATTTATTTATGAGCTTTTGGGCATGTTATTTCATCCATATCTGTTGAATTGCATTTTTTTGAATTTAGCTGTTAATTTAAATTGATTGATTGCATATTAATTGGCTGTTAGAAATTATTGTTTGCATAAGAACTGCTAGTTAACAGTTATGTAAATTATTATTGAGTAAACTGTTAGATAAATAGTTGATAAATTTAATTTGGAAAAAAAAACTGACAGTTATTACCTGTTGTATATGTTCATAGATATATACTGTTATTGATTGAAATTGGTTGATGGTTGCGATTGGATGATGGATGTTGTTGATGAATGAATGTTTATTGCATATCATTAAATTTGCAAATTTATCATGCATATTTCATTTTTCGGGATTGTGGTTTGAAATGATAAAACCGCAAAGTTTTATTTTTAAATTGCGGATTGAAATGATAAATATCCGTATCACTTGACCATAGGATAGAAAATTATATACAGGCACCGCGGTCTATATATAACTATTTTAATGTGATTTCTATGGTTTGGATGGAATACGGTTCATAATAATCTTAAATTTTATACTGTATAAATATTTTTCTTCCGTATTTATGTACATGAAAAGTTGGAAATTTTGAAATAAAAAGGTGTATAAATTCCCTTAGTAAAATGGAAGAAAATTTAGAAAATGGAGTTGGATAAATTTATATCATATGTTTAAATGTTAAGTTTGGAAATTTAAGATATGATATTTATAATTGGATTTTTCCCAAGAAAAAATTGAAATGAATATTCTAATATGAATTTAAATGGGAAAAATATTCTAATATAAATTGGAATCGAAAAATACATATGTTTTATTACTAGAAATTGGAGTTGTTTAAGGATTTATGTGAATATTCAAACTAAATAAAAAAACATTTAATTTGTTGAAAGAATATATTCCAATTTTAGTTTTTGAATATTAATACTCCAATGGATTTATATATATGGAAATTGAAATGGTTTTGGAACTTAAGAGTGATATCTAAATTATGGTTTTAACTTTAGATAAAGAAATATTTCCATAAAGCCCTATAACTTATTTCTTTACAAAGTGACAGTAAAGTTAAGCCTTTGAAATTCATATACCGTTGAATATCCAAACCATTTGAGTTTTAAAAGTTATGGTTTGAAATTATGGATTTCCAAAAATATTATGCTTTGAAATATTCGATTTTCAGATATTATGAAGTTAAAGCCTTTTTATTATTGGAAAGGAATTATATTTGGGATAAGTGGTAAAATATGGTTTTGGGTTTTGGAATGATATCGTAATATTATGGTTTTGAAATGGATTATATTCTGGTTTTAAAAGTATAAACTGTTTTAAATAACCGCGGTGTTATAATAACGATGGGTTGGCAAAGAGACCGGGATCGGATATGGACATACTCTCTGTCGATACCGAAAACCACTTTGACTAACCGTGTACGCGGTGGAGATTCCAGAATGAAGTAGGTTGGTGGCGACGATTCCTGTAAGGTAAATACGTGGACCCGACTCCCGTGAGTTGGCATAAGGTGGCTAAAACAGGAGCGATCGACGGGTTAATGAGGTCATTCCTCTGATCGGACACTCCTCTTCGATATTACACTATGACTTTGGATTGATTCAGTGGCCACTTCTATTTTTTTGATTTGGGGAGTTGTTTCGAGGTGGGCGGTTGCTGCGGCTTCGCGTTACCATCGGCCCGGAAGCGTAATTGGTATATCTACCCTGGCATTGCCTAGTTGTGCCGTGTCACCTACCCTATCGCGCCTTGTACGAGTTTGGTTTTCTCCCGTAGCCCGTGTGGTATCCTCTAGTGGCTTCCCGATCAGGAGGGACTATGATATTGGATGGACTACTGGGACTATTACGTGTTAAGGGCTATATGGGTAACCCCTTAACGCTATTAAAAAGTAAGTTTATTTTATAAATAGACACTATTATAATAACGCAATATACTACATAGTAAATAGTTTAACGGATCCTTAGGAGATGTAAATCCCGAGCATCTCTTGAGTTACTGTACTCATATTTATTTCTGTTTATTTAACTCACATAAGATATTCTAGTCTGACTCGAGTGTTTTTGTCTTTTCAAATTCGCTCGGGTCAGTCCGAGCGTTTCAGGATAGCAGGTTTTAGCTTTGGAGGACGAAGACGAAGATTCAGTATTATTTTATATATAGTATTGCACTACACACTCTTTCTATTCCGCTGCATTGTTGTATTTGGTATGTGTAACTCTGATATTCATTGTATAAGAAAAATCAAGCTTTTGTAAACTGTTTATGAACTGTATACTTGTTACTATATTTTATCCTTCCGCTGTGAGATTCTATTTTGTTTTATTTCTTCTCTGTTTTTCTTATTTACCCCATAACAATCCGCCCTTGCGTATGCTTTGAATCGGCATGTGTGTCGTTTAAAGTGTGCGAAAAGGCGGGACGTTACAGTTGGTATCAGAGCTTTGGTTTAGCGATAAACCTTGGCTTTGTGGGGTTTGACTCTTTGTTAATAGGGTAGAAATATCCTATGGGAGTCGCTGAGTGTATATATGAGAGAGCGTACTTGTTAGTATTAATAAAAAATTTTGATATTGTGTTAATCTGTTCCGCTTTGTATTTATAAATTCTGGTTGATGCATGGGACGCTATGCCATCAATAGGGATTTCTAAACACTTAATAGGACAGGCCGACATAATATTAGTTTTTAATATAGGTGAATGAAATAATTTTGCCTATTATATTTTCCATATATAAAAATATTTTATAAAGATATATATATATTTTTTTTGGTTGCTATAGATTGGGTGTTAGGAAATAAAATGTTTATAATAACTGAAGCTAAGTGAAATCATAATAAACCCAATTTGGAGATTTTAGAACTTAAGTCCGGGATTTTTCCGAATTCGTTTTCAAAGAATTTATGAGATATAATGATTCGGTTTACAAGTATTTTCTTATGTAAATATTTAGCATAATTCGAAAAGAAAAAAACTGTTTAAAAGAAGATTTTGGAAAATTTTTATTTTGTACTTTCTTCTCTGTCGCTGGAAAATAAATTCGGTGATGACGGCCGCATCATCGACTTTCATTTTCGAGTTTCGAAGAGGAAAGGCCACTGTAGTAAATTCTACTACAGATTTATTTTAGAACTTTCTAAAAATTTTCTTTTATTGTTCTAACTATAATTAGAGATATTGAGTAGTAAGAACTTATTTATCTATTATTTTGAAATAAATGGAAATTCAACTCGGTATTTAATTCTAAAATTTTCCGTTAACTAATTGAAAATTTTAGTGAAATAAAAGTTAGGTAATAAATGAATTGAAACCCCTAATTGAAATAAGAGAATTAATGCTAAGGATAAAGGAAGATAAATATTTTAACTTATGAATATTGGTAAAGACTTAGTGAATAATCAATGAATTAAAAGAATGGAGATTTAACTTGTATAAGGTTCAATTGCATTTCTTTAACATAAATAACTTACCCAAATATAAAAGTTGAAATGTTAAACAAGAAACTAGAATTGAATATTTTACAAGTAGGGATTTAGGAATAATGAAGTATTCAATAAATTACGGTTATAACAAGAATTTAATGGTATAAACTTAGGTTATAACTTTATTGAAAATAAAGTTAAGAATTAGTAATAGATGATAGGAACCTGAGTGTATAACATGAAATTCAAAATAAGAATTTATTATATGAGTATTCACTTAAGTATGTTTTATCTCCCCTATTCTAATATAATGGAAAGTAGGAAAATTTTAATGACCGCAATTCATAGTTAATGAATGTTATTAATGAGAATTCAAGGGAAATCTTACAAGTGAAGATATTCAAAATATTTGTTGTATTTAATGAGAATTTATTTTATAGACTTAAGTAATAAAAGGAAACTTAAGTAATAAAAAGGAAATACAAATATAATGAATTTGGTGATAATTGGAAAATAAACTTGTAAGAAACAAAGAAATCCCTCATAAATGAAGGAAAGAAAAATCAAAACACTGAATTATGAAATAAATGTATAATGAGATATTTTGGTGTTGATTTGAATTGTTGGTTGATGTATGGTTGTTAGGTAAGAAATTTTGAAGTTGTTGGATGGATAGATAATCTATCTTTGTTCCATCTAAGACTGTTGAGTAAAGGATGCACTTGATAGTTATTCTTCATTCTTACAACTTCAGAATTTGAACCCGAACAACTGATTGTTTGTTTGATTGAATGATTGTTTGTTTGTGGTGTGTGCTGTTTGTTAAAAATGTATGGTTGTTGCATTTGATTGAATATGAATGATTGAATCCACTTGAATAGTCCATTTTAAAATAAATAATTAACCTTTTAGATTTTATTAGTAAATACAGGTGATAGAAGCCACTGCTACTGCTTTGGTTCCTTAAAAATATAAGCGTATTGCCCGACAAATAGGTACGTTTTCGGATTACGTTTAAAGCGCTATTTTATATATTTTTCCCGTGTGGGATATTGTGTTTTGGATATATATGTAATATATTTGTATATTTGGATATTATATTTTCTCCAGAGTCCCTCCGTACAAAGGAGACTCTGCCGAAATTTTTCGTAAATTTTGGACTTAGAATCTTGTTAATACTATTTTTCCAACTTTGATAATTCAAGTATTAAAGGATATAATGATTCTAAAACTGTATTTCATTAAAGGAAATTAATCCAGTAAAATATAAGTTAATATTGGAAATAAGAGATATTATTTATTCTTTCTTCCCCCTTCTTTTCCTTTTCGGGGACGAAAAGTTTTGAGTGGGGGAGAGTGTAACGACCCGCTAAATTTATAATATTTAATAAATCAAATTTATATAATTTCTAATTTGGTTAAGTATAAAGGTAGAGATTTGGTATAGTGGTTGCAATTTAGTGTAACTATAAAATTTTATGACAATAGATGTGAATAATGTAAATTGTCACAACTTGATCTAAAGCAAAATTTTAAGAAACAAATAAATGTTGAATCTGTGAATGTTAGTTAACTTGAATGGTATTCATTAGTATAAAGGTGCAATTAGTATAGATAGTAATATTTAATGTCTGTAGTGAAAAGGAAAAGGGTCTAATAGAAACATAAAATTTATTTTATGTAAACAAAAGTATAGTTTTGAACAAATTTATGAAAATTGATAGAAACAGTGTTTGTAATCAGTTTGGTTATTTTATATTGAAAGATAGAGATGTGTAAATTCGTTAATGAATTTATAAAGGGAAGGAATGGTAAAAATGAAGAATATATAATAATAAGCATTTGACTCAATTATGGGAATTAAATTATAATAAATGGTCATTTAATAATTTAACGTTCTGTGAGTAATAATTGGGTGGAATCAGTACAAAATTTGGAAATGCATAAACCTCAATAAACATTCTAACTTAATACAATTATGCAAATGTAGGAATTAGTTATAAGCGTATAATTTTGAGTATGATAACTATTAGTATAAAATACCTTTATATTTGAAACACATTGTAAGGCATAATTAATTGAGTTGGGAAATTGAGAATGATTTCAAGGTATATGAACATTTGTGCTACTTAAATTAGAATTAACGCAGTAGCTAAATTTGTGAAATCTAAACTTATGGGACATAGTGTGTAAGATCTTTACTGATAAAAATTTACTTTACATGTAGTGTAAATTCCTAATACAATGAGACTATGGGTTATAGTAAAGTTTTAAAACAAGATTTTATCTATGAGAGTAAAGGAATGAAGGTAATTGGATTTTTGCAATTAAGGAAATTTAAACGTTTATTATTAAGTTAAGTGAGATTTAAGTTGAGTTTGAAAATATTTATGTATGTTAAATTCATGCATTCGGCTATAACGGATTTAATAATAAAAAGATGAAATGGTGAAATCAAGTGGATATAAAGGTGTCAATTTTACATTGAATTTCATATTCACCATAAAAAGTTAATTGACAACAAGAAGTTAATATAGGAATCAAACCTTATTTATTTATTTGGATTTGTTGAAATAGTTAAGTCCATAAATTAAAGTTAAAGCTAATTCAAATTTAGTTGGACCATGGTTGATACAACTTTAGAAAGCAAGATTTTATTTATAATTTGAATATTAAATCCAACAAATGGTATTTAATACATATAAAATGGAATTAAACGTAAATTATTACGTTATTGAATTTAGATTGGAATTTGTAAACTATTGAATGAATTTAATGGATTTATCAAACTGATAGTATTGAATTCATTAAGATTTGAATAAAAAAATAGTTAAGAGAAAGGAGGGAATGATATTTGAAAACATTGCAATAGAGTTTAATTAAGGATTTGACTTAAATAAATTAAGGCGAATAAATGGAGATAAAGTTATTAATATTTTGGAATATAACTTATGGTAAAAAGTTTATTTGAAATCAAAGGAGTTGGAATAGAAATCAAAAATATTTATCTAATTGGATTTAAGACAAGAATATAAGAGTATAGGAATTAATAATTGAGTTTAAGAATAAAGATTTTAATTTCCAAATAATAAGAAAGTGCGGATATTAACGCTGCAAATTAATATATTTATAAATTTTAATTCATAATCCAAGCTTGTTAAATCAATTGGAATTGATTGAATTATCTAAGAAATGAAATTTGGCCAATATTAGAAGTTGAAAATATAAAATTGGATTTTATGATTTATTTAATTGATTTAATAAATATTAAAAATAGCCATTTTTGTCACGGACTCGGATTTCGACGAAACCAGTTTCATCGGATCCGTATCGATGAATTATTATAGGATTTCAAATTTCGTATCGATCGGACTTGTCGTTTGATCGTACGGACGCGAAACGCCTTGAAATCAATTTTATTAAAATCAATTTGAAAATCAATTTGGAAATCTTGTTTTTAGCATAACTTCTTCATACGATCAAATTTGGACGTGAGACTTTTTCCATCGCGTTCAGAATATTTTTAAATACCTATCTGGATATATAGATTTAATAGATTCGGTTCTGGAGGCATAGCGGGCTTTTGGGCCATAGTTTGTTGCGTACGTTCACTCTTCTAGCCTATACGCTCTAACCTAACCCTAACTATAAATATACCATGGTAAACCCTAGCCTCCTTCCTACTGTCAGTTGGATATACGTACATATTTCTTCATCTCCTCTTCCTCCTCAATGGTTGCAAATCTGGATCTGCTTCAATCCAAAATTCAGTGAAAATTCAAACCCCTTAGAAAATTCTCAAAAAAATATATGTTGAAGTATTCGATACGCGTAATCTCATGGTGTAATTTGTTTTTCAATTGGAGGTATCGTTCGTCCTGGAAAATTCGAAACAGTTCCGGCCGTTCATAGATAATTGCTCGATTCAACGGTAGATCTGAGTTGATAGCTCGATCCGATGATGCTGCAGCGTAGATGAGGCTTTAAGGAGTTCATCCATACGGTTCACTTGGGTCGGAGGCGTGAAAATTCGCCGTGATGGGCTGTAGATGGCGTGCGACGCCGTGGGGCCAGGGAGAGCCGGAGGTGGCCGCATCTAGGCTATAGGGGCGGTTCTAGGAGGGGAGTTCGGCGGTGTGTCCCGATGGTCGTGGAGTTAGGTGTGGAGGCCGGCGTCGAGCAAGTTGGTGGCGGCTAGGGCATGGATCTGTGCGTCTTCGTGTACAGGGGAGGGAGAGTGGAACGCACGTGACGTGGAAGAATGGTGAGAGTATTTTGTTTATTTTGTTTTTATTTATTTTGATTTTTCGAGCACGTTTTATCGAATAACTTTCACATACGACATCCGATTTACACGAAATTTTTTTTGTTAGGATCGTAATTTAATTCCGGACTCGATGACGCTGGTTTGGACGAATTCCGAGACGGGCGAATTTTTGAGTTTAAATCGGATTTAAATTCGATTTAAATTCCAAAGGTGAGTGTTTTAACCCACTCACAATTACTAGAAGCTTTTATGTTTGTTAAATAAATTTTAGAAATGAATAGAAATTTATTTATGAGCTTTTGGGCATGTTATTTCATCCATATCTGTTGAATTGCATTTTTTTGAATTTAGCTGTTAATTTAAATTGATTGATTGCATATTAATTGGCTGTTAGAAATTATTGTTTGCATAAGAACTGCTAGTTAACAGTTATGTAAATTATTATTGAGTAAACTGTTAGATAAATAGTTGATAAATTTAATTTGGAAAAAAAAACTGACAGTTATTACCTGTTGTATATGTTCATAGATATATACTGTTATTGATTGAAATTGGTTGATGGTTGCGATTGGATGATGGATGTTGTTGATGAATGAATGTTTATTGCATATCATTAAATTTGCAAATTTATCATGCATATTTCATTTTTCGGGATTGTGGTTTGAAATGATAAAACCGCAAAGTTTTATTTTTAAATTGCGGATTGAAATGATAAATATCCGTATCACTTGACCATAGGATAGAAAATTATATACAGGCACCGCGGTCTATATATAACTATTTTAATGTGATTTCTATGGTTTGGATGGAATACGGTTCATAATAATCTTAAATTTTATACTGTATAAATATTTTTCTTCCGTATTTATGTACATGAAAAGTTGGAAATTTTGAAATAAAAAGGTGTATAAATTCCCTTAGTAAAATGGAAGAAAATTTAGAAAATGGAGTTGGATAAATTTATATCATATGTTTAAATGTTAAGTTTGGAAATTTAAGATATGATATTTATAATTGGATTTTTCCCAAGAAAAAATTGAAATGAATATTCTAATATGAATTTAAATGGGAAAAATATTCTAATATAAATTGGAATCGAAAAATACATATGTTTTATTACTAGAAATTGGAGTTGTTTAAGGATTTATGTGAATATTCAAACTAAATAAAAAAACATTTAATTTGTTGAAAGAATATATTCCAATTTTAGTTTTTGAATATTAATACTCCAATGGATTTATATATATGGAAATTGAAATGGTTTTGGAACTTAAGAGTGATATCTAAATTATGGTTTTAACTTTAGATAAAGAAATATTTCCATAAAGCCCTATAACTTATTTCTTTACAAAGTGACAGTAAAGTTAAGCCTTTGAAATTCATATACCGTTGAATATCCAAACCATTTGAGTTTTAAAAGTTATGGTTTGAAATTATGGATTTCCAAAAATATTATGCTTTGAAATATTCGATTTTCAGATATTATGAAGTTAAAGCCTTTTTATTATTGGAAAGGAATTATATTTGGGATAAGTGGTAAAATATGGTTTTGGGTTTTGGAATGATATCGTAATATTATGGTTTTGAAATGGATTATATTCTGGTTTTAAAAGTATAAACTGTTTTAAATAACCGCGGTGTTATAATAACGATGGGTTGGCAAAGAGACCGGGATCGGATATGGACATACTCTCTGTCGATACCGAAAACCACTTTGACTAACCGTGTACGCGGTGGAGATTCCAGAATGAAGTAGGTTGGTGGCGACGATTCCTGTAAGGTAAATACGTGGACCCGACTCCCGTGAGTTGGCATAAGGTGGCTAAAACAGGAGCGATCGACGGGTTAATGAGGTCATTCCTCTGATCGGACACTCCTCTTCGATATTACACTATGACTTTGGATTGATTCAGTGGCCACTTCTATTTTTTTGATTTGGGGAGTTGTTTCGAGGTGGGCGGTTGCTGCGGCTTCGCGTTACCATCGGCCCGGAAGCGTAATTGGTATATCTACCCTGGCATTGCCTAGTTGTGCCGTGTCACCTACCCTATCGCGCCTTGTACGAGTTTGGTTTTCTCCCGTAGCCCGTGTGGTATCCTCTAGTGGCTTCCCGATCAGGAGGGACTATGATATTGGATGGACTACTGGGACTATTACGTGTTAAGGGCTATATGGGTAACCCCTTAACGCTATTAAAAAGTAAGTTTATTTTATAAATAGACACTATTATAATAACGCAATATACTACATAGTAAATAGTTTAACGGATCCTTAGGAGATGTAAATCCCGAGCATCTCTTGAGTTACTGTACTCATATTTATTTCTGTTTATTTAACTCACATAAGATATTCTAGTCTGACTCGAGTGTTTTTGTCTTTTCAAATTCGCTCGGGTCAGTCCGAGCGTTTCAGGATAGCAGGTTTTAGCTTTGGAGGACGAAGACGAAGATTCAGTATTATTTTATATATAGTATTGCACTACACACTCTTTCTATTCCGCTGCATTGTTGTATTTGGTATGTGTAACTCTGATATTCATTGTATAAGAAAAATCAAGCTTTTGTAAACTGTTTATGAACTGTATACTTGTTACTATATTTTATCCTTCCGCTGTGAGATTCTATTTTGTTTTATTTCTTCTCTGTTTTTCTTATTTACCCCATAACAATCCGCCCTTGCGTATGCTTTGAATCGGCATGTGTGTCGTTTAAAGTGTGCGAAAAGGCGGGACGTTACAGTAGCTTTTTAAACCCGATTATTATATTAAATTTCCTATATTAATTTTCAACGTGTTTCGATTTCGCACGACCAAACGATAAGTCCAATCGTCATGAAATTTGACGGCATAATATAATTCACTAATAAGGATACAATGAAACTGGTTTCGTCGAGACTGTTCCTGGGAACGACAATTTCATAGATTTAAATATCTTTTTTACAATTAATTATCGATATTTATCCGATTTATTTATATTTGTAAATAAATTTACAAATTAAATTCACTAATGTTATTTATTGGTTAAAAGGAGTTGAATAAAATTATTAAATCCATTTAATTAACGTTTAGTTCACAATCCAAATATTAAATATACCATATATTTGAATTATAAGTTATTAAATTCAAAAATTCAGTTATATAAAATATTTAAAATAAACTAAACATTTAAAATCAAATGACCAGAATTTTGGGTTGTTACATTCTCCCTCCTAATTAAATTTCGTCATCGAAATTCCTAAAGAAGAAAATGCTTCCAAACCCTTAAATTTAAAACTGAAAATCAAAAACGATTATTGAACTTATTAACTTTTCAAAATTAGTTAGTTGGAATACATTCTAAAATTTCCAAGTCCTTTTAAATTCATTTACATATACCAACTAATTCCCTTACATTCATTCCAAGGTATAACTTGAATGTCAAATTTATTTATCAAAATTTTTAAAAAAAAATTATAACTCTTAAATTTTCAAAAATTTCACTAGCGTCTCCTTTTCACGACTTGATCGGTATAACTACAAATGGCTTTATGGGCTTCAAACCAATCAAAGAAAACAAAATCCAGCTAGCCTCCCATATCTAGGGCATAAAATCATCAACCAATTTAAATTTTCTAAATTTATTACATAACTTTTTGTGTTTGATTTATATTCTTGGCAAGCAATTTATTATCTCCTATGAAAATGCGGGCGCGCAAGAAGTCAAGTGGAAATCTCTTGCTTTCCTGTACTTAAATAATCTAAAGAAAATCAGACTGACAAAGGCAGTGTGATGTAACTCTGTATGCAAAAACTAGTATGATATATCTACATGCTACAACATCACAATCAAAGGTGAAAAAATACATTGAAAATTCTATAATAGATGTTATGCATCCGAATTTCAAATGATATTTTTAGATCTAAATATACAGGTTTTTGAATCCAAAAATTTATTTTCAAATTTCTCAGACGAAAAATATCTAAGATCAAAATCAAAAGGACAAGGTGGGAATTCCTCCAAATAAATTATAGTGAAATTCTAGAATCAAAACAATATGGTGCATCCAGTGATATTCTGATTCCTCCAAAAACATCAACTAAAGTGATTAAATATCATTCCTTTCCCACAATCTTCAAAAATCACTTTTTCAAAATCACCGAGGTTTAGGTCCTAAATGACAATTCAAAATCCTTTATCTATATATTTAAACTTTTTAGACAATGGTATATGAAATCGCACAACCAGTCAACTCAATTCAATCAAATCAATCAAATTCCGTGAGGGAATAAACTAACTCTAACAGTCAATTTAACTCCATAAGGGAAAACTTATCACTTAACATTGTTTCGAAATGTCAGATGACTAACTAAGAAATTTTAACTTAAGCTCAAAACTTTCTTAATTATCCCAAAAAATATAGATAATTATCCAAGCGTACCATTTTTCTCATTAGCCTTTGGTTATTGCTTAGAAGATTATCCAAACTCACTCGGACAAAATGGAAAGTTGTACACTATATTTTATTAGTTTCTTAATTTCATTAAAAAAAATCCAAATCGCCATTTTTTTCCACTTAGTATTTTATTCGATACTAAAATTATTTATGAATTATTTCATAAACTTTGTCCTAAGTTTAAAAATATTTTATAAAGTTATTTATTTATATAACATAAAATAATAGCTTGTTTCATTTTATTTACTTGTATAATACTCTTCTATATCCTAAGAGTACATACAAATTTTATTTTACTATTTCAAAGATCAAGATGGAGATCAAATTAAATTATGATTTCTTAAAACCGAGTCAACCTATTAAATTTTTTAACTTAGAGTGTTAAAATGAATAATATTTATGCATTGACCCAATCAGCAAATAGTTTATACCACTTAGATGTTTTAAACAACTATATGGTTTTAATAAAATAACGTTTATCAAAACCCTCTTATTTAATTGAACTCAATTTACCTGTGTTTAATTATCCCATATTTCATCAGGGAAAAATCTCATTTATCAAAACAATTTCTTATTAGAAATTCTTTTTGTTTTCGAAAACAATTCCCTTTTAAGAGAACTTAAAAATAAATAGCCAGTTTTTAATTATAAACTCATCTTTAAAAGCATATCACATGTATCTTTATATATAACAACCTCAAATAATTTATTTATTAAAACTCACTTTAGGTTTATTCGGATTTGAACTCATTTCAATTGTGCAATGAGAATGAGAATAATTTACTAAATATTACAGAACGTTTGCTTAAGCAAACATCTGATCACCGCTCAGAAGATTATTCAGATTACCACAAAATTAAGCGAAAAAATTTCCTCCTAATTATCCCAAAGAAAACGCATTCCATTTCAAATTTTGCTTCCCAAAATATTTTTACTTTCAAAAGTGATGTTATTTCATTTCTCAAAAACCTTTTTGAAATTATTTTCAAAAATTCCTGGATTTAGATTCATAAATCCATTTTAAACATATTTTACAAACTTAATTCATATAAAATTTCCTTTATAAAAAAAAATTATTTCATATTATAATAATCATTCTTTATTACTAATATGGGTCCGTACTCCACACAAGGGCTATTTGTGTTATTGTATACGTTGTTGTTTAAGCGCAATATGTAAGCGGAAAGCAATGGTATTTTTGGAATTTCAAAAAAACACCGAGTAAATTAGTTCAACGAATTTTCTTTATTAATAGTAGAGATAATAGAATTATCTTCAGTATTTATTCTCTAAATATCTTATCCCACTATTTAGATTATATTAACAACTTTTTATAAAGTTTAATTCACAACCCACCTTTATTAAAAGGTGAATTTCCAAGCTAACATTTTGTTCGAACACCTTTATAGTGAAGTTGTGAAAATTAGTTCACAAAGGGTTCATTTTAAATCAAAGCGATAAATGCTCCTAAATAAGTCGAGCATAAAGCAAGTAACAACCAACAGTCTATGCTTCTCATTTAATTTAAGCATAACCGAACAAACAATAGTGATAATAAATAAATATTATCACATTTAAATAGACTTCTCATTTAATTTAAGCATAACCGAACAAACAATAGTGATAATAAATAAATATTATCACATTTAAACAAACACACCTTATAACTATATAAAGTTTTGAAAATTATTCCTTCATATATATAAAATATAATCTTAGGAAAGATGTCTAATTTGCCAAAATTTTCATATATTTAATACCATGTCCGTTGGTCTTGGTTGAATGTTTAGAAATCCCTATCTATACCGTAATGTCCCACATCTTGACCAGAATTCATAAAAACTCATTAGACCAATTAACATAATAAGTGTTTATAATATTAACAATTACGTTCTTGTATATATGATACTCTCAAACTCATTCTAGGGTGTCATTTACCATATCTCTGATGAGCCAAACCCTACCAAAGCTAAGGTTCTTGCTTAACCTTACGCTCTAATACCAAATGCAATGACCCGCCTTTCTGACCATCGAAAGTCGACACCGAACACTACCACTGTGTTCAAATGTCACGCATCCAATCGACAAAAGGGCAGATTGTAAGGGTAAATAAAAAAAGAAACAGAGAACAGAGAAAACAGAATTTCACAGTGGAATCGACAACATATATAATAAGGATAGTAGAAACTGTCACTTCAAAAATACAGAGTATATCAGAGTTAAAAACAAACCTTACCAGCTGGATAGTTATAAAATCCTGACCTTACAAATGCCGATAGGCATACTATACATACAGCGGAAAATAAAATACTACGATAGGTGAATCTTCAACTTCCTACCAGGATCTCCAAAACTTCAAAGACAACTTGGGAAAATACTCAATCTGCCCCAAGCATTATAAATAAATAACATTCGGATCAGTTTGGAAATACCAGCGTGAGATAACTCAAATAATGGGGAACATATAAAAGTGTTGTGAGACCACGCCACTGATGTGAAACAGGTTTTTACCTCATAAGAATAACACCAACAGAAATAAACATCAGGAATCAAATCCAAATATGAATGAGCAAAATTAATATTAAACTAGACTTGTAAGAATGGAAATAAACCAAGTAAAATCCAAACTGGACAGAATGGATAGAACAAGGAAAATAGTCCAAACTCGATAGAATGGACTAAATAAGGTAACAGTCCAAACTCGATAGAAAGGGCTAAATAAGGTAACGGTCCAAACTGATAAAATGGACTTAATAAACACATAAATGCCGTGATGAGGAGTTGACTCTACTTATGGCAATTTAAAGCTAAAACAAATTCAGGGTTTTCGAACCAAATAAGGAAAGAAACTTTTTCAACAAATGACTAGGAAAGTGCCCCCCTCACCGAAAGTATACCTCTAGAAATAACTTGAGAGCTCTGATGGCTCTCGAAAACCTACAAGCCGAACCCCGCCAACTATTACCGAGCATCTGAGTATTTCACATCTCAGTGTGCAAAACCAAATCCAATCTAGAGTGGATGTGCAAATACCCTAGTGGGAGCAACCTCACATAGCTTGGCCCCTACTCGCTCTTTGGATTTAGTCATTTCCAACAAACGAAACAAAGCTCGATTGAGCAACAAATCATTTTTAAGGTGACGGTACACCATGAAGAAAACTGAATCTGATAATTAATAAATCAACTATCAGGGATAAATAAAACGATCGTATATAGAAATTAAATTTCATATATTTACCACGACTCGTTGGTTCCAGACAAGTCCTATTTCTTGGTTAAAATGATGCCGAGCAAGTTGAGGTAGATTTACCTCTAGGTATCACCTTGACGACATTATTAACCTTCGAGATAGAAATGAGTCAAAGCCTCAACGTTTAGAATTAAATGCATGAATAAACCTTTTCCATATAAGTGATATCGATTACGGAACCATTGTTCAATAACTGAAATCGAACTTTCACTTTTAAAAGAACTGAACTTGTGCTTGACTTCCATATTTCCACATTAGTAAAACACTTTTAGAATTAGTTCCTGATTGTTAAAACGTTAAGAGAATAATTTTTCCAATTGCGTGGACCCAAAGGCCTAAACCAACATCAGACTGAACACCCAGAAAATTACCTGACCTAACGTCCCAATAATCGAGTTCCAACTCATTTTTTATAACTTTAAACCAATATTTATTATCCCAAAAGATAATTAATCACATTTAAAATATCTTTTAAATAAACAAATCCATCGTCTTTAATAAAATAGATAATTATTTCCAAACACTTTTATAATATTGGTAAATTAACTTTAAATCGGTTGATTAAAGAAATTTTATCATATTAGTTAATTTACTTAAAACATTTTTATTAAATCAATTAATTAACTTTAAATATCGTTAATTAAAAAGATTTGATAAATTCAAATAATCATTAGTTAAAATGAATAAGTCATCTCAAACATCATTTATTAAAATGATAAGCAAGTTTTTAAATACCATTAATCAAAACAATTAATCAAGTTCGATTAAGCATAACTTAATTGAATTAACTAATCTCAAACTCCATTAGCTAAAACAATTAATTTAAACATCATATGTTAATATGATTTATTTAATTATAAAACATCATTAATTAAAATGAGTTAAGTAAATTCCAAATATCATTAGTTAAGACAATAAATTAAATTTAAAAAATCATTAATTCAAATGATAAATAAAATTCAAATATCATTATTTAAAATGATTAACCAATTTCAATTATTATTAATTAAAATAATTAATTTAGTTCAATAAATTAATTAAACTCCATTATCATTAACTAAATGAATTAATTAAACTAAAATATTTATTAGTTAAAACGATTAATTAAGTATAAAACATCATTAGCAAAAATAATTAATCAAATCTAAAGATAAACCAATTTTTAATCATCGTTTATTAAATTGGTTGATTAATCTCAAAATCATTAGTTAAAATGATTAATTATTTCAAATTATCATTAATCAAAATGATTAATGAAATCTGCAATATTCTTTTTAGTGGAAATACAAGCTCATGTTCATACAATAGGGTTTTGGGGATGAGATTATATTAATGATGATATATCGAAATCGCTATAACGACAATTAACAAGTTAAATGGAATATAAAGATTTAATTCAATTATAACAGAATAAAAAGAAAATAAATAATTCATTGGCGAGAAAACCCTTTGGGTCTCTCTATAGATTTTCCCTGCAAAATAATGGTGATGGATTATATATATATATATATATATATATATATATATATATCATATAGGTTTATAATGATCAAATTAATATGTCATCCACTTTCCAAATGGAAACTCAACCATACCAGTAATCAAACAATTTTAACTAACATCCAAACAATCAACAAATATTTATAACATTGTTATGATATAATAAAAATTAATGTGAGTTAAACTCACATTGATTTTCGTTTTCGCCGAAACGTCCTGATTTTGGACTAAAACCGAAGGGTTGTCCAATTTTAACATAAATTCCAACAACCTCTGAATTTGACCAAACCCTTTCCATCATGAAACATTTATCATTATGAATCCAACGCGACTGATCACGTTTGATTTAGACCTAAAACAACCGAAATATTGAATTTGCAATTTACTAGAATTAAATAATATATTTAATACACTAATTACACAAATTAATTATAATAAACCTAAATAATCTCCCCCCAAAACAATTGGGGCTGTCCGCTCCCTTAAACTCCTGTCGCGATTCCTAGGCAACAAAAGACCCCGAATTCAACTTCGATTACCAGTGCCTGAGCCATGTTCGCCGTCGATGTACACCTCGTGGTCCCCTAAGCCTCACCCAAGCCTTGACCACCCTCACCGAAGCTGCGCCGGCCGCCTCACCGAATTCTAGAACCCAAAAAAATCACAACGTTCGAGGCGATTTGACGACGAACTACATCACCAACACCAATCCCAACCGTCCAATCTCCTCCCCTCATCATTACGAACATCTTCTCAGTTGACGTCGAGGGCCATCTCGGCCTTGAGCGGTGCCGATAATCATGGACCTTTGATTTCTAGGGTTAGGATAGATAATAAATGGGGACCAGGATTCTATTCAATGGTTTGGGATGGTTTGGGCAAAAGAATGAACGGTATGGGTCCTCAGCTAACACTATTTATGATCTAAAATTTACAAACTCCAATCAAAGCGTGCCGCCTGATGTTCTATATGTTATACTCTATTCCAAACGCAATAGAACTAGTCTTGAGGACTAATTCGATCGTATGTAGACGAAATTTTTTTAAACCCAGATATTATATTAAATTTTCGATATTAATTTTCAACACATTTCGATTTCGCATGACTAAAAGATAAGTCCAATCATCATGAAATTTGACAATGTAATATAATTCACTATTACAGATCCAATGAAACTAGTTTCGTCAAAATCCGAGACTGTGCCTCGGAATGACAATTTCACATATTTAAATATCATTTTTATATTTAATTATCGGTATTTATTCGATTTATTTATATTTGTAAATAAATTTACAAGTTGAATTCATCAATGTTATTTATTGGTTAAAAGGAGTGAAATAAAATTGTTAAATCCATTTAATTAACATTTAATTCACAACCCAAATATTAAATATACCCTATATTTGAATTACAAGTTATTAAATTTCAAAATTCAATTATTTTAAATATTTAAAATAAATTAAACATTTAAAATCAAATGACCAGAATTTTGGGTTGCTACACACATCTTCATATACATCAATAATTAACAAAGTTATAAACAATACAATTATATGTACGGGAGATGTACGAAGTACGCAACCTATAGATGTTTTCTACTTTCAGACCTCTTTCTCTCTCCTCCGCTTCCACCTACAAACTTTACGAATGCATGGAAAGTAAAAAAATGTTCAACTATGTTTGGACTATGCCTAACCCTTTGCAACCCGACCCCATGGGATCCATGGACTATTGCATGACAAAAAGACTACCTACATACCCTTTCAGAATCAAGCTCACATAGTTCCATTCCTTGCTTTTCTTCTACATCAAATACTTATTGGCACATAACATTGTACAACCATAGCAAACATACGGCCGATACAAGCAGAAAATACCACTTCTGCTAAGCCATCATAATCGATCATCATAAATATTAGGCGACAATAGTATTGACAATGGCCATTAAACATCACAAAAGTTTGAAAACGCTTAGAGTCAACCGAAATATCAACAACCAACAACAATAAAAATATAATTACATATGTATTAATCGTTAAACATTAGTAAAACATCATCAATGCTAGTATAAATCAAGAAAATGGGCACCAATTACTTCATGTTAGTAACACAGTATCAATCTCATCAAATATTTATTAACTAATCAACATTAATAACACAAACACCAATGCCATCCAAACATCCAAAATTATAATTAACTACCTATCATCTGGTAGTAATAGTGGTAGAATATTACACGCTCGTCCTAACGCGATTCCACCATAATACAATAAACATATTTGATAATTCAATCATCAATTAATCAAATATAATATAACCGTCCAAAATATGATATTTCTATCTATTATTTCTTCTTATGTATAAAATCATATTATTATTTCTATTATAAAACATTTATTAAGAGTACCTAACAAATGATCTAGGATAAAAGAATTATTAAAGATAACAAGGTTGATATTGCTTTCTTCGGGAAACTAAACTGATTCATTTAACACTACCTTAGATAGATCGGAAGCAGTATCCTCTCGGAGTGGGCATTTGTCCCTTCAATAAGAAGCTTGGGAGGTATTATAACATTTTGGAGGGGAGATAGATTCAAGTTATTGCAAGCTATTTGTAACTGTCATTCCCTCCAAATCATCCTTTTGAATCTTAAAGATAATCAGATTCTCGACATCTCCAACATTTATGCGCTTATCACTAAATTGCTTAGATAATGGTTATGGCTGGAATGTTCCGAATTTTAGGCCCTCTATTATGGTCCTTGAATTATTAGTGGTGAATTCTATGTAACCAGATACACTAGAGAACGTTCACTAAAGGAGGGTTATTATATCGATATAGAAGAATTCAACGACATTAATCTAAACCATCTTATTGAACTTCCCCTCTTTGGTAGGAAATTCACTTGGTCCAATGGCAGAGAGAACCCTTTGATAGCTTTGCTAGATAGATTCCTTATAAGTAAGAAGTGGGAAGAGAAGTTCCCACTATCCAAATCTTATGGTCTACCTAGCATTATCGCGTATCGCTGCCCTATTCATTTCAACTCTCGCACTAAAATTCCAATAACCAAACCCTTTAGATTTAAAAAAATGTGATTTAAAGAAGATAATTTTGAATATTTGGTGACCTAGAAATGAAGATCTTTGGATAATCGAGTGCTCAATAATGTAGGGAAAAGTTGGGTTCTTAGGTAGCATGAACTTAAATACCATCTTAAGATCTAGAATGCTAACGGCGTTGGTAGTGTACAATTTAAAAACAATACAATCCTTAATGAGATTATAGAATTAAATAAACTTGGTGAACTTAGGAACTTTAACTCGGAGGAATTCATAAATTAGAAAGTCTAAATTTGGAAATGACTAAATTACTAGATTAAGAGGAATCCTGTGGCATCAATGCACCGGTGTCTAATGGATTGATGGAGGAGATAAAAACACCAAGTTCTTCCATCGCATTACAAACGATAGGCATTGTTTTAACTTCTTCAACTTTATTAAAGTAAATAAAATAGAAATTAAAGGACAGACTCTACTAAACAACATCTTCAATAATCATTATATTGAGATTTATGTTAGTAGATGTTGTTGTAGAATTCAAGCAAATTGGTCCTCTCTATACCCAAATAGGGACCCTTCTTTGGGTGAATTAGACTCGAATTTTATAGAAGAGGAGGTCCAGGTCACTATAAAAGGTTTTGCCTGGTGACAAGGCCTCGAGAATGGATGGGTTCCCTATGTTGCCAGAAGTTTTGGCTTGCTACCAAAAATGATTTCAGGCTTCTTCTGGATGAGTTCTGTGACAATAGGCTACAAATAGGAAGGTTTAACCATGCAGACGTAATCCTAGCCCCTAGAAAAGAAAACCCTATTGAAAATTTTGATTTTAGACATATCTCCTTAATTAATTGCTCGGTTAAAGTAATTACCAAAGTACTTGCTAATATGTTAAAAAGTAAAATGGATAACTTAATCAATGAATCTCAGTCCGCTTTCATTCAAGGTAAAAACATCATGGATGGCACTGCCACTACCTAATAAGTAACTAAATGCCGTAATAACAAAATATATCTTATGCTCTTATCAAATTAGACTTTGCCAGAGCATTCGACTCTATTGCATAGGATTTCTTACTAAACATGCTAAGAGATAAGGGATTTAGCTCGAGGTGGATCTCCTGGATCAGTCTCATTCTAAAATCTAGTGTGTCCTCAATCTTAGTAAACGTGATTAAGGGAAACAAAATATAATTAAAAGGGACCTTACGCAAGGCGATCCTCTATCACCCTTGCTTTTCATTTTATCAATTGATGTATTCAAAAAAATATTAAGTCTAGCCATCAACAGTTACATTCTTCCCACTATTGGGAGTGAAATTCCTATAAGGAATCTCTTCTCTGGAATATGCAGATAAGACCCTTCTATTCTGCTCTCATCTTCCTCACCATATCGTGTCTCTTAAATTATTCCTATATAATTATGAACTTCTCTCTGGTCTTGAAATTAACTTCCACAAAAGCTTGGTGCTTGTACTTAACGACCTTTCTAACATTACAAATGGCCTGGAAAATATGCTAAACTGTAAACCTATGAATTGTTCGATAAACTTTCTAGGCATTCCTATCAGACAAACAAAACCTAAAAAAGAGGGTTGGAATATGGTAATCGATAAAATCAACACAAGACTTTCCTCATGCAAAGCTAGTTGTCTTTCAAGGGTAGGTAGGGTGATTCTATTAAACATAGTTTTATCTCCTATCCATATTTAATAGATGCACTATTTTCGATATCCCAATTGGGTAATTAGCAAATTTGATGACATTAGAAGTGAATTACTTTGGAAAGGGAGTATAGAATGTTTTAACCTAAACTTCCTTGTTAACTAGGAACTAGTTTGCAAACCCAAGATCCAAGGAGGTCTTGGAATCACTAATTTGAAAACCTTAAACATTTCTTTGCTCTGTAAATGGTTGTGGAAAATTCTAGACAACAACCAATCTACGTGGAAAGGTATCATTGTCAACTACTATTAACAGAACCAAAAACTTATATAAACCAACGAACCACCTGTTTTCTTTCTTCTAGAAAATATCACTAGTCTGGTTCGCATTTATAAACTAGGTCTTAAAATTAACATACATAATGGCAGTAAAACATCCTTTTGGAATGATCCTTGGGTCTCATTAATTGCCTTAAAACACAAGTTTCCTGATCTTTTTATGGCTTCCAACAATAACAATGGCCTCATTATAGACATTTTTTAGCCTCTAGAAACATTTAACTGGAATCTTATTTTCAATCAAAAACTAGTAAGGAATGGTTACCTAATTTCAAAGTCTGATTAATAGAATTGACCATATTTATTTAGATGACTAGCCTGATAACTTAATTTGGTGTTGGGATAAAAATGAAATATATTTCTCAAATTTTATGCACAAATTCCTAACATTTTCGGGTATTCCATCCCATCATTGTTTTAAAAATGTCTGGAAAATGAGTTTTCCCCCTAAAATTAAGATCGATAAGTCGATTGTACTACAAGATAAACTGAATACTACTAAAAGTCTTAACTAAAAACAACCAAACAACGTTCAACCATTATATGTGTTACTTTTGTAATCTTTATCCAGAAATGCCCAACATTTATTTCTCGACTATCAGTGTACCCAACATATTATTACCAGTGTACTTTATATCTTAGACATCGCCTGCTATTATACCCCTGCCTTTCAAATAATGGAATAACTTCAAATATAACTTCTCCCAATCAACTATAAAATCTACAAATTTAATTTATTCATCATTAGTTAGATCACGTGGCTCGAAAATAATAAGACAATGTTTAACAATGCATATAAAAATTACTTGTCTATTATGTATAGTGTTGCTTGGCATATTTCTCTATGATAGGGTTTTTCGAAAGACATACAAATTGGTGATGTAACACCCCGTAAAATTTAATAAGAAATTAAATAATTAAAATAAGGTTAAAAATGAAAATTCTATAAATGTTAGAATTTGGCTATGAAAGTTGGAGTGTTCCATTCGTGAAAAGTTTCTGATCAATTTTCATGTATAAAATTTTATAATTGGAGTTCAAATGGATAAGTTCTGAACGTTTGAAGTTTTCGAATTTGAAATAATTCAAACGAGTTTAAATTTAAAATTTGATTTTAATTGGAGATGTTAATGTGAGAAGTTTAAGGGATAAGCCTAATTAACACCAACTACCAAATAATTGGAAATTAATCAATAATTAATAAAGAATGAATAATCGCAGAAAATACATGGTCATAAAGGGGGATAGGTCGACTGCCAAAGGTCAACAGTTGATCAATAAAGGAGTAGAAATAACAGTTGTAAATGACCTGAACGGCCTGGATTTAAATATTTTGATCCGACGGTTCTGGTTCTTCCTCACCTCCATAAATGTCCCCAAGACCCCCTCCCTCACTATTCTTCCTAGAATTTCAGGAACAACAGCGAAGCTCTGTCGGATTCCTTCTTTAGATTTCAATTAGGATTTTAAGGTAAGAGGTTTTGATGTTTATCTCTTTTTATTTCTACTTCTGTTCCTCTCTAGTTTCTGATTCTAAATCTAATTTCTATATTCATTTCACTTTGTTATATATTCCAAAAGAGGGAAATCTGAAACGAAGTTAGGCATGGTGAAAATCAAATCTAGTTAGGAAGCAAACAATTCTCTATGAGTGGAAATTTAAAATTTTCCCATTTTAGTAATTATGTAGTACTTGTTTGAATTTGATATATGCCCTGGAAAATTTCGGTAAACGAAAGGATAACACTAAAACCCCTAGAATTTCCCTAAGTAAATGTCAATCTTGGAATCTGTTAGAATTTAAATTGTTTTGTATTAATATTGTAGAATTAAATCTGTGTTTGAGATTTAAGAAAATCATAATATATTCCACTTCATCTCTTTTGATTTCTCTTGTAGTGTTAATGGTTCTAAAAATAAATAAAGTTGGAAATGGAGTACAAAATATGATTTTGACTATTTGTAGTTTGCATCGTTTATTTCTACAAATCAAATAAGTATGAATCCCTTTTTCACTCCAAGGTAGTAATTGCAAAATTTGAATAGAATGTGAAAGGTTTAAATTGTAAAGTTTTTTCCTTGAAATAAAAGAGTTAATTATATAATATTAATATGAGATAAGTTTGGTATTCTTCCATTTTTATTATATACAAGTCTTGTTGTATTGGTTAAGGATATTAGCTACCTAGGTTTCGATTGGAATTAGAGACTTGTATGAGTTTGACATTCTAATTAATTTAGTAAGCAAATTTATTTACATGTGATTTGGAATATTTATTTGAATCTTAGATCTCATGCGTATATACATATAAATATATTGTTAACATATTGATATATTAATCAATAAGTTAGTACATAACATTAAATACCTTAGAAACGAAGTTAATGAAAACTTTGGAATTAATTCACAATTAAAGGCGTAATAAAGAATTTCCTTTATATGGCCTTAAGTTTAATTGTGGTGATATGGTATATATACAATTAGTGTGTGTATATATAATAGTATGTTAAAGTACAGGAAGTGTGACTAAGTTATAGGGATGCGAGGTCAGTCTAAAGTTCAAAGAAGTCTTCCCAGTTAAATCTAGCTACCAGCAGTGTTACTTTGGGGACTGATGTAAGACATTGCTTATAATAAATAATCTCGGTGGATGTGAGGTCAGTCCCAATTCCATAAGGAAGTCTTTCTAGTTAATCTGGCTATCAATACATACGAATAGTTAGACTAATATGAGACGTCACGGTTAGGTTATGGGTCATAATCACCTTATGGATATGGTAGGAAGAGATTTTTGGAGGGGTCCACTTCAGGTTAAGCGGCATTAAGTGACTACTGTATGGTCCGACTCTTTCCTAAAGGAAGTATTAAGTGACCTCATAGGATTTCTTACGATGCCAGTTAGAGAGAACCATTGAAGGACTCACCTTGGGTTAGGTATTAAATGATGGGGACCTACCTATTTTATAAGTATTAAATGGTCAGAGTCTGCTTAACTCCCAATAAAAAGGGTATTAAGTGGTTTGGTTGCTTTCTCTTGTATCTTTAACGCTAGTTGTGTTAGAATTTGGAATTAGGCTGGAAATGGATTAAGTATTAAATGACGGGAACTTGCTTACTTTATAGGTATTAAATGGTCAGAGTCTTATTTAGACATATTATAGTTGAACTTTTAGGATTTGGACTGGAAAAACCTTTGGGCTTACAGTTGAAATTTTTAGTATGATATCGATTACTTATCTAGAAGATACTGCCCAAATACTATTATAGTAAAGCTTTAAATTTTCATTCACCAGACATTATTGTTCAAACCCCCTCCTTATTACAACACACAGGTTTGAGGAGACAATGCTGATTTGAGGGATGAAGGTGGAGACAAAGACAGTTGGCAGATATCTATCTAATTATGCTTTTTAAATCTTTTTTAATATACCTACTTCAAACAATTATGTTATTTTGAAATATTGTATTGTGGAGGTTTTATGTGGGCATGTTGTGAGATTTGATGGTAATATGTTATGATTTTTAAATGGTTTCTTTTGTGAAATGGGTACTTGTTTCTGATATTATATTGTATGTTTTCTGCTTTATAATTCTAAAAGTATAGGTAGATAGCTATATATACTATGTATTGTTCAAAATTTATCAACCAATAACCACATTTGAGATGGGCCTAAGGTTCGATGGGATTTTATTGATCGAATTTAGGTCTGTTTCGGGGCGGGTTGTTACATTTGGTATTAAAACTTAGGTTACCCAGTCAATGGGAATAGATATGCATATGAGTAGCGTACTTAGTATTTTGCAAGTATTTTTCAAAAACCTTACTATATAACTATGTACATATACTTAATTTTAACTTACTCTATAAATTTCGATTATAGAGGTAGTCGCGACCATGTTCTGAAAAGATGGACATGGCAACTATAAGTTGGAAAATAAATAGAGTTAAAATTATACTCCTACCCTGATTACCCACGGGGTGGATGTTGAATCGTAAGAAGTGTAGATGGAAAAGATAGTAACTCTAAAATTAATAGAACGGTAAATGTGCGATGTATAGGGAGTTACAAGAATTTTGTAAGGATATAAATGGAATGATTAAAGAGATTATTAGGGTAATTATGGCAGGATGATTGGAAAAATTGGAATGAATAAATAAACATCTTTAGAAATTGTCCGATTAGAATAATATTCATTTATTTCGGACAATCGACATTTATAAAAATTGCGAATAAAATGTTAGGTAACAATTAAATGCTAAGATAGTATAGCTATAAACATCAGGAAGTAAGGGATGATAGGAGAGAAGCAAGTTCCAGTAGGAAGGTGTACGTTAATCACGATGAGAAGATAACCATATTTTTAAAGATTAAGGAGGAAAGAAGAATTTGATAAGAATTTTTTTGTGGAAACTTCCTTGAAATGCTTTGAATGGGTTTTTCAAAGGATATATTGAAAAGTTGTTGTTTCGAAAAAGTAAGGTAAATGTGAAATACGTAATTTAAAAAAAATCGAGTCAAATGTTTGTGAATAAAAAGGTTTCAGGTAAAAAGAGTTTTTCACTTTTGAAACTCTTAATTTAAAAAAGAAATTGGTTGAATCAAAAAGTTTTCAGTTTAAAGATTTTCAATAAAGGGATTTTTCTTTTTGAAATAAGTGTAAAATATAGCATAGGTTGGACTTGATTATTTTTCTTATTTCATAGATTTGGAAGTTCTTAAAAGGGATAAAAGATAAATGTAACTTGATTAAAATGATGTAGGAGCCATTTAGGTAGGAAAAACATAAACAAAGGCAATATTAGGAGATTTGGATAGGAATAACATTAGAAACTTATAAAACATGATAGAAGAATAATACGATGGAAGTTATCTTATCTACTTCCTTTTTCATTGTTTAAAGTTATTGTAACGACCCGGTATTTTGAACCATTAGCATCCGCATATGTCGAAGTTGAATTGCTCAAAACAACAGATTTTTAATTTATATTTGGCAAAACTTAGCATATATAGTTAATAAACACAGAGTAATATAACAATAAACAGCGGCACAGATAAATAATAGTTCATGAAGCTACTATATAAACATCAGAGTTAAAGTCAAATACAATAAATATCTCGAATATAAAGAAGTTACTAATACAAATGTCAATGACAAATCTGAATAAAACAACTGGAATAAACTAAAGTAACAAGAAAACTTAATTGACAAAGGCCGATCTTCAAGTGAAGCTCCAAATTTCAAAGTTGAGTCTCAAACGTTGTGTCACTCACTCTGACCCGAGCATAAAGCAAACACGAAACACTCGAGTTAGGATTAACATTCTTATATCAGTAAATTCAACTCAAGTGAAATATCAATTGAAATACAAAATAATTTAAAGGATGTTCGGGATTACCATCCTTCAAGGATCTGTTAAACTATCTACATACATAGTACGATACGCTACATATATAATGTCTATAGTAAAGTAAACTATTAAAATAGCGTTAATGCATTACCTATATCCTTCTTAAAACATTTTATATATTCCCTTAGTCTACATAGTACCGTAAGCTCCACCTAATTTGTGGTTTATTCAGAGGGCACTTCATAGGTATGGACAATCCAAACTTGTAAAAGGCGCGATAGGGCATGTAAACATGGCACACGAGCCAATGCCAGGGTAGGATTCTACCGTTTTGCAGATCCGGACTGGTGGTAACGCATTGCAGCTACTACCACCCACCTCGAGACACACTCTCAAATTAAAAGGTGCACCCAATCAAATCACAAAGTAATAGAATGGTATCGAAGAAATGTACTCGATAGGAGGAATGACCTCACTTGACCCGGCATGGCTCCTGCTTAAGTCACATCTAAGCTGACTCATGGGAGCATACCTCATACAGAATGGTACACCAAACCATCATACTTCCTTATGGAGTGTTCACCACATACACATTTGTTAAAGTATTTTTCGGTATTGGCAGAGAGTATAACATTATCCGATCCATGTCTCTTTAACAACCAAACGCTTATTTAACACAATGATCATTTATATTTCAAACAGTTTGTACCACATATCAAATTATCGTATCCATTTCAAAATCATATCACTTTCGAAATTATATTCATTTTCGAAATTATATTACTTTCAAAATCATATTTACTTTCGAAATAATAACAACAAAATAGTTTAAACCATCATACAAAATATTCGCATTTATATCCATTAAATTAAATCATAACAGTTCCAGCTTAACAGTTTAAATATCGAATGTAGTTTTTATATTTTGAAATATTTATAAATTAAAAATAGTTTATATATTGAAATAGTTTATCGATTAAAATAATTTATACATTAAAAATAGTATATATATTGAAATGGTTTCGAATAAGAATCGTTTCTTCCAATTTCACAAATCAATTCAACTCATCGTTTATTTCCAAATTCAATTCAAATCCATCTCGGTTTCAAATTCTCATTAAAACCATTTTTATTTATTGATTTCAAATCCAGATTTGAACTACACATTTAAATCACTTTTAAGTTAATAGGTTCCGAAGTTAAATATTCAAACAATTTATAGTTACTCAATTTGATAAATCTCATTTATATTTCAAAATTAAACTTTAATTATATTTAAATTTGAAAATATTCACTAAATCATTTTCATAACATTTAAATGAAATCTCAAATTATAAATTTAAATAAAATCAATAATTAGATATCTAACTTCAATTATATTAAATTCTGAAAATATTCACTTAATCATTTTTATAAACATTTAAATAAATCTCAAATTTAAATCAAAATTAAATTTTAAATTTTAAATCTGAAATATTCATTTATTCACCTTTAATCAAAATCAAGTTATCAAGTTATAAAATCATATCTTTGAAATTCTCAAGTTAATAAGTTTTCAAATCAATTCCCATTTGAATACAATTCTTAAACAAATTAAATTTCAAATCAATTTCAATTTATCTTTCCAACCTTGATTTATTAAAGTTATTACAAAATCTATTTTCAAAATATTAATATAATTTCAAAGTAGTTTAAAATATATTATATATATATATTGGGTAAATTAAAGTTTATTAAATTAAATTTTATTATTAAACTAAAACTATTTTAAATCTTATTTCATATATTTTAAAAATAATAAAGTTATAAGTAAAATTTTATAACTTACATTTTAAAACATAACTTATAATTTTAAAATTCCAAAAAACACATATATTAAAATTAAAATCTTTATATTATATTTAAAATCAATATTTAACTAAAATCCATATATTACCTTTCAAACTTTGGAAACCATTTTCAAAAATAAACCAATGGTGTCTGTATACAATTTTCTATCTTATGGTCAAGTGATAAGAATATTTATCATTTCAGTTCGCAATATAAATTTAACATTTACGGCTATATATCATTCAACCCTAAATCCCAAAATTTCAAAATCAATGAAAATCTTTTGGGTTTATCATTTCAACCTATAACGATTTTCCCCTAATCTATAATATCATTCGGGTATGTTTCATTTCAACCCATAGGAAATTCTAAACTAACAAGGAACTTGCAAAGTGAGAACAAATATGATAATAACGTAACATATTGACAATGGGTATATATCATCAGCAACAAATTAAAATATAATATATGTAACAGGTTATGTTGTCATATGTCATTGGTGAACAATTGCAGATAATGACATATTTCAATCGTCATCTCATGTGAATTAAATTTATTAAATATAAGAATGTTAATCATGACTGATTGCTCACCTTTCGAGGCCAGAGAAATTATTCAACACGACACGGAACGAATTGAATCACGGACTCGACAATCGACCAATCCAAACAACAAATCCCAAAGCAAAGCAAGGTGAACACAGATTCGAAGAATAAAGCTGATAATTAGGAATCGACGAAAACAAATCAAAAATTAGCTTGATATAAACTAAAACGAAATGTATATTATATTATATGTATATGTATATTTTCTAATATTCAATTTTAAAATACATATTTAAAAATCATTATATACATATGTTTTAAGCCCAACATCTAAAATAAACCTTTACAAATATATTTTAAAATCAATATTTTATAATAAAATCCATATAAACTTACTTTATTATAATATATATAAACTTGAATAGAGCATGTATATAAACTTATATATATACAACAAATAGATTATATACAACTTATATAACTTATACATTATAAACAACTTTATATGTCTATACATATACGATTTAAAAATCAATTTTGAATAAAAAATATATTTATCAAACATACATAAAAATAAATTTGAATATTAAAGAGAGAAGTGTAAACTCACTTTACCTATATATCATTATTTTTAAAATCAATAGCTAACTGTAAGTATGTAAACAAACTTAGGTATAAGCTACACACATATATAAATTATTATTATTATTGTTTGCTTTTATATAATAGAACAGGTTACCATGCGTGCAGGCTTCTTCAACGAACAAATATACTTTTATATATTTACATTTTAAAATAAGAATCAAATCTAAACACATAGCAAAATGGATAAGAAAATAAAACCTACATATACATACATACATACATACATATATATATATATATATATATATATATATATTATATATATATATATCATTTATATAACTCATGCAAGCTTTTATAGGCAAAATATGCAGTTTTGGGTGAGGCAAGCAAATGAAGGCTCCGGTACAAGGCAATGGGCAGAAGGAAAACAGAGAGGCAGTAGGTGCGAATGAAGGTGTGAGATCGGAGAGTGGAGGGGCGCAGTTGTGATGAGGCCGATGGCTCGGGATTTGCTGGTAGTAGGCGTGTTCTCGATTCTCAACTGGGTTGATGGAAAAACAGGAGAAAAGGATGAAGGTGGCGGAGAGGCTCTCGGCGGCTGTTGCTTGGGATGGGACCGTTTGAAAATGCTGGAGATTGGTTCAGCCGTGCTTCATTTTGTTTTTTTTTCATGGAAGGGAGAGAAGCTACAGGCAATAATATATATATCACTGTCTTTTTTTGTGACGTGATGAGGGAAGGGGTTCTGCTTGCGGCCAGTGATCAGCTGATGTGATGAGAGAGAGAGAGAGAGAGAGAGAGAGAGAGAGAGAGGGCGTGAGGCATGGTGGAGAGGCCGAGTGGAGGTGGAGCATGACGTGGAGGGCCTGCTATGTGCGTAAGAGGTGGAGTGGTGGACAGGGTCGGGGTAGATGGATGTGGATAAGAAGAGTGCGCGAGAGTGAGTAGGAAGATGGTGGAAGGGCATGGTTGTTCGGTAGTGTGTGGCATGGGGTTTTGAGCATGTTGGGTTCTGGTGGTGAGTGGAGAGAAAGAGTTTGTGGTTATAAGGAAGTGGCAAGTTTTTCACAAGCGAATTATACAAGTGAAATTCGTCTTAATCATGAAGGAACAGAAGAGGATTGTAATATATATTTTGAAAAGAAGAAGCAGGCCACGAGAATAGGGAGAGGGAAGGGACATGTTCAATATGGGCAATAGTATGTAAACTTCTATATTTGCTATTATAATTTCACAAATGCATGAACAGATAACGAATAAGCAGAGAAATCGAACTAAAAGTAATAAATCAAACTAGTGAAATAGCAAAGGCCGGGTGATGAATCCAAGAAATAGTTATTGTCAATGGCTATTGAATTTGCATGGTAGATAATTGAATGGTAACGGAAAACAAATGGACTCGAACGGGTAATGATATGGCAGACCATTTTGTGGTTTTCACCACGTAACGGACACCGAAACACACAAATGAAAATACTACGGAGATCAGAACGACAAGACAAACAGAATGGTAAACGGATAAGAGCGATACAACCAAGTTATCAAAACTCGATTTTCGCTGCCGAAATTGTTGCTAAAACGTCGAAAATAAGATAAACGGGGCTAGAAAAGTCCAAATTTGATGAAACAAATTGAGTCATATCACTCAAAAGATGGTTTAAATTTTTATTATACAACAATATTCGGATTTCAAAAATATTTTAATTTCATCAATTTAACTGATTTAAATTGAAATTAATTGCACAACGGAACTAACTTTCATATTTTCCAATGAAAATTTACCCTTTTTGTAAGGACCTGCCTTTTTGGACAGTTTAAATCAACTACAAACCACACACGTCCGAATCAAACCATAAAAAAAAGGCAGATAGTTATTGGGGTAAATAAGAAAAAAGCAGAGAAAAAAAAACGAATATAGAATCTCGCAGCGGAATGACAAAATATAATAACCAAATAAACAATTCATGAAGCTGTTTTATAAATACATTTGGCTATTCTTTACAACACAAAATCAGAGTTACATAAAACAAGGTCAAACAATAAATAAATGCAGCGGAACAACATGATGCAGTGGAATAAATATAATAAATAATAATAGCACAAATCTTCGTCTTCGCCGTCCAGAAATAAGGTCTTCAACCCTGAAATGCTCAGGCTGGCCTGAGCGAATTGAAAAGAAAAAACACTCGAGTCAGAACTAAAAGATGTTATGTAAGTTAAATCAATTGTAAATATGAGTTTACCGGCATCATAGATGTTTACGGAGTTTGACATCTCCTATTCAATGTCTAACGTGAGTGCAATAACTTAAGAGATGTTCGGGATTTCCATCTCCTAAGGATCCGTTAAACTATCTACTATGTAGTACAATACGCTATTATAATTTGTCTACAGTAAAGTAAAAGTATTAAAATAGCGTTAAGGCGTTACCCATATCCCCCTTAACATATTTTTTTATATTCCCATAGTCTGTACAATACCGTAACTCCTCCGTAACCTTGAGGCTACCATAGGGCACTCCATAGGTATGGTACAAACCAAACTCATAGAAGGCACGCTAGGGCATGTGAACACGACACTTGAGGCAATGCCAGGGTAGATATACCAATTGCGGATCCGGACTGGTAGTGACGCATAGCAGCTACTATCGCTCACCTCGGAACACGCTCCCAAATCAAAATCAAGGGGTGGCCACCAAATCAATCACAAAGTCAGAATATAGTATCGAAGAAATGTGTTCGATAGGAGGAATGACCTCATTTGGCCCGGTATGGCTCTTGTTTTAGTGACATTTAAGCTGACTCATGAGAGTTAGGTTCACGTCATACCTCATACAAAAATCATTCGCAAAACCATCTTACTTCATTTATGGAATCTCCACCACGTACACAGTTGTTAAAGTGGTTTTCGGTATTGGCACAGAGTATGACAATATCTGATCCCGATCTCTTTAACAACTGAATGCTTAATTCACACTGGATGGCTCTTTTACATTTTAAAAAGATCAATTCACAATTTATATCAAAATATCATATTCAATTTCAAATCATGTCTCTTTCGAAATCATATTCACTTTCAAAATCACTTTCACTTTTGAAATTCACGTTCACTTTGAAATTATCGAAAAGTTATGTTAATTAATCTTTCATTTCAAATCATCTTATTCTCTCAAATATGTCATTTTACAAAAGATATCAATTCCAAATTCCAACTTAGGTTTTATCGTCATCAAGGATTTAAATATAAATAGTTTAACTTTACACGGTCTGAAATTAGAAAATAGTTTAGGTAGTCATAAATAATTTTAATAGTTTTAAAAATGGTTAAAAGAGATTTAAAATAGTTTAAACAGAAATAGTTTTAAATGTATTTAAATTTGATTTAATTAGATTTAAAAAAGATTTATATAGATCTAAAATAGGTTAAATGGATTAAATTATCTTAAATAGGTTTTTAAGTAGATTAAATAAATTTTAAATATATTAAATAGATTTAAATTATATTAAGTATATTTAAAATAGATTAAATAAATTTAATTCGTTTAAAATTGGTAAAATAGATTTAATTGGATTTAATAGGTTATAATAAGTTAATATAAATTAACATAGTTTAATTGATTAAAATAGTTAATTTAATGAAAATAGTTTAAATTAGTTTAAAATAGATTTCAATGTTACATCCAAACATTTCAGTAACTCAATTCTGATAGATTCATTTATTTTTGCCACTTCAACTTTGAAATTCCAACTTAATTCCTTTGAACAATTCATAAAATCAATTCGAATTTCAGCAATAACACTTGGATTATCGAAAATAATCCAGTTTATATAAATCAATTTCTATTTAAAAATGCCAGTTAACTGAATTCAAAATTTAAGGAATTAAAAGTCATTTAATTTAACCAATCCGGTGTCCGTATATAATTTTCTACTCTACGGTCAAGTGATACAGATATTTATCATTTCAATCCGCAATTTAAAATTTTACGGTTATATATCCTTTAAAACCGCAATCCCGAATTAAATAAAATCCATAAAATCACTCGAGTCTATCATTTTAACCCATAACCATTTTTCCTAATCTATAGATCATTCAAGTATGTATCATTTCAATCCTTAGGGAACTTGCAATATTATAACATTATAAAATACAATATCTAGTCAGCTAATGTCAACAATCAAACATCCATCACAATCATCATCCAAATCAATCATAAATATCAACCGATAACTGGTAATCAATAACAGGTATTAAATTGACAATTTAAATTCAATATTAAATTGAACGATAATTAAATGCAGTAAAAGTCAAATTTAACTAGAATGACAATTAAAACATACTAACATCAGTCAATTAATTTCTAATCACATCATAAATTAAATTTAACTAACATAAGATAACTTAGTAATTGTGAGTGGGTTAAAACACTCACCTTGGGTTTTAAATCGATTTAAAATCCAATTTAAGACCAAAATTTGAAAAATCTCATAATTCGACCAAACTCACGTTAAAATGGCCGGAATTTCGACATGATCCCAATGAATCAAACCATGCGTAAATCGGGCCTGGTATGTAAATGTTATTATCATTATAAGTTCAACGATTTTAAAATTAAAATAAATAAAATAAAATAAAAAACACGCTCACTCACCCTCATCCCGCGCACGAACCATAGAAACCCACGCACACAAAGTCAACCATGCCTTTGACTGCACCTCACCACCTCTACTCGCCGCCAATGGCCTCGGCATTCGCCACGAGCTCCACCTGACCAAGCTGCCTCCATGAGCGCTTCCCCGGTCCCCAGGTCGAAGTGTCGCCGCTGCCTCCTTTTAGGGTTTTGCAACCCTAAATCGTCAATTTCGGTCAGCTTAGGCCAAGCTAGGCCAAACGATCACTAGCCTACGAATCCCCGCGACAAACTCCACAAAACCCCTAACTCAATTTCGTCGATTGATGCCCTGATCAAAAATGCTTAATTCGACTTTGACCGTGTTTCTGGTCGATTTAAGCATCATTTGCAGAAACAATCACCAGATGCAGATTTGTATCTTTGAGATCTTCGATTTTATATTTTTTTTCGAATTTTTTCAAGGAGTTTGATTTTTCAATTTGATTTTGATTTGCAATTGGAATTTGAAAATGGTTTTTTTGCCTGCCATTGGAAAGAGAGAAGCAAATAGAATTGTACGTACAAACAAATGGAATAAGGAGTAGTTAGGGTTTATAACAGTCTATTTATAGGTATAGCTGAAAAGGAATGGACCGGATCGAATTGAAAGTTGAACGATAAACGACCCGCAATGCCCGTTTCGTCCTGAAATGAAAGTGTGTCATCCCATATACCAAAATAGATGTTTTTGATATTATTAAACTCAATGAAATAGGTTTTAAATCCTAATTCCATCGTATGAAGAAGTTAGCTTAAAATCAGCTTATTTCAAATTGATTTCAATTAAATGGATTTGTAGGCGTTTCGAGTCTGCACGGTCAAACAAAAAGTCTGATCGCTACAAAACTTGAAATCCTACAATAATTCGATGTTACGGATCCGATGAAACTGGTTTCGTCGAAATCCAAGACAGTTGTCAAAATGGCTATTTTCACATTAATTAAATCAATTGATATTAAATTAAAATTTTCACTTCTTATATTCAAATTAATTAGATGTTTTCTTATATTTTACTAATTCCTTTTACAAATTTATTAACTTTTCGGGTGTAACTGATAATTGTTTTAAATTTATTTGGAAGTCTAACGCTCCTCCGAAATCTAAAATCCACATGTGGCTTATCAATCATTGTAAATTAAATACTATAGAATTTTTAAAAAGAAAAAATATCCACGTTGATAATAAATGTTTTTTTGTAATACACATTTTGAAGTTATTAATCACATTTACTACGAATGCATGGATACTCATTTTATTCTTATGAATACCCTTAATATTTTTGGCTTTAAAATTAGTTCTAGAGTTACCGATTGTTTTTTCTATGGGAACACTTTTAGATTTAAGTTTAATAAGGATAATAGATACTTGCTTGATATTCTATTCACTATATCTAGTTGGTACATTTGGTTTGAGAGAAATCAAAGAATTTTTAATAATAACAATATTCACTGTAATAATTTGATATTTTTAATTTCATCTTTTTGCTTAAATTGGGTCTCAGATCCTAAATATAAATTAGCCAAAAATAATTGTTTTAAGGAATATCTTAACAAGGTTAGTAATAATATTAATATGTTCAAACATAACATTAATAATTTTGACACTAAAAATATTTATATTAATACCTTTTCTAATTTAAATGATGTTCACATGATGTATAATAATTTTCTTCCTATTATAGGTCCTTAAAGATGTTTCTAGTAATGTTTTTGTTTTTATTTTAGTTTTTTAGTCCTAGTTTTTTATTTGTTTACCTTTTTCAGTTTGGTTCATATTTCCTTTACTTTTTAGAATTGTTAGTTTTTGGTACTAGTTTATCTTTGCTTTATTTTTCACATTAGATTTTATTTTCGCATCTATGTATATAAATTCTATTTATATACATATATGTGATTCATGCTAATTTCTTTTTCTAGTTTTGTTACAAGTTTGGATTAGGTAAATTGCTAGTTTCTCTTTTTAGGTTTGCAGGATAGCTAGCGTCTTTGTACAGGCGTGTAGGATAGCCATACCCAGGAGTTCTGATTGCGTCAGGCATTTCTTTCTGATATACCATGTCTTCAGAGTGGAGTTCTTATTTATGGATCATTTCTTGGAGTTCTTCTTTATGGATCATTTCTTATTCGAGATTAGCTTATTTCTTCTGAGGCAGCTACATAGAGTCTCTTTTTTGATGGTGCTGACTTTCAGTATCTCCGGATTTTGATACTTGTTCAGTTTTCTAGGTACCTTTAACACCTTATTATCGGGCGGTGGCCTTGCCAGAGCTCGGTAAGGGTGTAATGGGCAGTGGCTTTGCCGAAGCTCATTATAGGGGTACCTGTTTCTTTATTTGTTCTAGTACATAGACTTGTCACCTACCAGGCATGTTGGCAGCACCATATTATGTGCTATATATATTCATGTGTGCTCTTCTCTTTTATTAGAGGATCACACATTTCTATCAAAAAAATTAACCAACCAACCATTTTTATCATTTTTGATTACAAAGGCATTTACAAAAATCTAAAAAAAATTACATATCAAATTCAATGTTAAATATTTCACTAATTACATTTTTCAATATCAACTGTAATTAAATCCAATTAATAAAATTTAATTTCAATAAATTTATTTAATTTGGTTTCGATCTTTTAGTTCAATCAATTATTTCTCTACATACATAGTCCACATTGTTATGTATTTGTTACATTAATATTTTACCATTTTCATCTTTATTTCATTAATGTAATCTTTAATTACATTTAGCTATAATAAATCCATTTATAATAATTTAAATTCCAATAAATTTGAGCTGTAACAACCCTGTATTTTGTAATTATTTTATTGTACATTTTAATTATTTTTAATGTAAGATTTTGATTTAAAAACTTATTTTACTTATTTGAAATGATTAAATTTATTATTTAAATATATTCTTGATTTTTATATGAGTTATAATTCCAAACTTGTGTAAGTTGAATATTTGCCTGAAATGCTGATTTTGGTCAAGATAGTCAAACTGTGACTTTTAACTTAAAATTTTAAAAGTTTAAAAATTTAATTTTTTTTTCTTTTATTATGAAAGTACATAAAATTCTAAGAACACCACTTTTCGTTTCGTTGAATTTGAATGTAAATTGTGAAAGTTATACGCTTTACAATATTGTGCGTATATAGGGTTATTTAACAATGACTATTTTAAATTGTATAAATTACTTCTTCTTTGTTATATTTTACTTTAATATGGGATAATATGTTATATTATGTATATTTTGACTTTTAAGTATTTTTAAAATGATAATATAATTTTTTAAAGTTCATTTGAAATTATTTCTAATTTTTAAAGCCTAATCTGCAAATTTAAGCCATTTTCTTAATTTAATTATATATAATTAAAATTTATTGATTTATTTTATGCACTCACTTTTATTTGCTGTGTTTTACTTTATTTTATTCATTTTACATGTATTTAAATTAAAGCAAATTTTTTCAAAGTGTATTGAAGTTATTTCTAATTCTTAAGTCAAGTTTTCATTTTCTGTGCTATTTTTCTTATTTTAATCATATCTAATTAATATTTAATTATTAATGTTTTGTTTATCTGTTATATTTTAGAATTCTAACTGAAATTTATAAGTGTTTTCGGTTATTTAAGATGTATATGAATATATATATAGGAAGTTTAAAAGGTTTGAAAGCAAAGAAACGTAAAACCGTTTTAACGTTTCTTCTTCCGTTTCTTTTCCAATTAATAGATTTAATTTCCTTTGACCGTTCCTTTCTTTATTGTAGCTGTGCATTTCTTACCTCATTTTCACGTGAAAACATTCCTCTCCACTTCATTTTTCACGGCTAGAAAGGTTTGGTAATGGCTCCTCTTTTCCTCTTCTTTTTGCTCTTCCTTTTCCATTGTTTTCTTATATTTTGCCTTGTTTTCTCATGTGCATTGCTTGACCTCTCCTCCATAGCCACGGCCACCACCTCCTACACCTCTTCCCAACCATCACCACCATCTACCCCATCAGATCTGACCATGGTCGAACCCTTTTGATGGTCAAACCCCTCAAATTACAACCTAGATGCCTAGATCCACGCTTATTTGACCTCTACATGCTCATCCACTTCAACCACCACCCAAACCACCACCATAGCCACCTCCACCACCTCTGACCTGACCTCCACCCTCTGCCACATCACCCAACACCCTCTGGAAATCAGACCATGACCAAGCCGTGCCCATCCATTGAAGCTAGCACCACAAAACTTCCACAAAACTCCTTAAAACATTGCCTAGACCACACATATCATCACCTACCCTCCATATCTTGCTTTGGCCACCCCTTAGCCACCACCACCAGCCACTCCACCATCTTTGGCCGCCGCTCCAGCTACTGTCCAGACCTGTACAAGCATGGCCAAGCCACCACATGCCCATGGCTAATCCAAGAATGTCACAAAAACTCAACTTATTTAACCTTGACCCTATATATGCTTTATGTTGCACCACTACACCTTCATCTCCACTTGTTGCCTTGCCTATATGATGTTAAACCTGACCTATATGATGTCATGCCTGAGCCAAAGCATCATCATAGCCAAGCATAAGTGTCCCTTAGGCCAAGCATTGAAGTGGTTGAAGCAAGGTCCAATCTATCTTGTTCATTTTGCCTTGTATTTCAAAATTGTTTCAATGTTATTTTATGTTGAATGTTTATATATTGTCTTGTTTGTTTTGTTTTGGGTTGTTGATACAAAATCATATCTTGGCTATCTTTCAACTCAAATCAAAAGTCGTGCAATTGTGCTTGTCGTGTCTTTGGAGTCGTGCTTGTATGTTGTTTTGGTCTCTAGCTTTGAAAAATGTGAGTCTTTCTCACTCTGACATTTATACTTATGGAAAGTGAATTGATGACAAGTATTTATTAATAAAAATGTTTATGAAAGTTAATGAGAATCATATGATATGTTATGTCATGTTATTACCATGTTAAAACTGTTAATTTTCACCTGACATCTGATATATGACTGTATATTACGATATTGACATTGTTTATATTATTTCTGTATATGATCACACTGCAAGTTCCCTGTTAGAATAAAATCATTATGGACTGAAATGATAGGCCTGAATGGTTTTTTTTTTCATTTTGACTTGGGATTGCGGGTTTGAAATGATAGAACCCGGATTTTTCTTTTTAAACTGCGGATTGAAATGATACATATCTGTACCACTTGACCTAGGTTAGAAAACTATATACAGACCCGTGGTTATTCTATAAAGTGTTTTGAATATTTTTAAGTATTTTTAAAATATAAATTTATGAAATTTGATTCAAATGGATTGTGAAATGTTTTAATTAAATAAATTGTGATTTTTCTATGTGTTAAAAATGTAATTTATGAATGGTTAAAATTTGATTTGTGAAATATGCCCTAAGTTTGGAATGTGGAATTTTGGTTAAAATGATGTTTAAGCTATATAAATAAAATGGACTTTAATTATATTTGGAAATTGGTAAATATGATTTTGATTTAAATCTTAATTTAGATGATTTATTAAAGTATTATCGAACTTTTCTATGAATTTAAGTGGTTGAATAAATGACTGTTGAAAGGTGAAATTTTAAGATATAACTTGAATGGAAAAGGTGAATTTGGTTTTAATTAAAGGTTTAAGTTAATTAAATAAAAATAGGAAATTTGGTTAAATTTTTGTCAAATGAAAATAAAATATAAGTGTTAAGTTTATTTGTCGAAATGTGAAGAATTGGAAACTTTTACACTTGAATTTATTTGGTAAATTGTTGAAATTGGACTTAGTTATATGAAATTTATTGTATAAAAATAATATGTCAAATGATATGTTAATGAACATTAAAATGTTAAAAATGAATTTTCTAAAATGTTTATTTGTTTTGAATTAAAGTTATTTAATTACTGGAAATACAACAAAACCTAGAATTTACTCTTAATGGCATTCAGAAATGTTATGGTTTCTGAATTAAACTAAAACTGTGAAAAATGAGCTATTACAGCAGGTCTAAAATGCTGTAGTTGCTGTAGTTGAACTTATAGGCTAATATTGAACTCAGGTCTCTTATAGCATTCTCTGGAAATGCCATAGTGGTCTGCAATCTTTGCTGAAATCAAATAAAACCTTTGTTTTGAAATCTGAACTACCGCAGCACTTCTGAAATACTGTCTTTTCTGTTTTGAACTATAATTCAACTACAAACTGAGTTTAAACAGCAGTTTTAAATGCTGTCTTTGCTGAATCAAAGTGTTTTCAAGTATAACTTGTAATAGCTTTTTCTATATGCTGTGAAATGCTGAAATTGTAATAATTATGGTTTTTGACTTAGCAAACGAACTCAGAATGATTTGGAACTTTGAAAATTGAATACTGGACTTGAAAGTATAATAATTACACTTTTAAAATGATTTTAATTGAATTAAATCATTGAAATATAAATCATTTAAAGAGTGGGTTGAATCGAAATGAATGAATGTTATCCTTGAATTTAAAGGATTTTAAAGATACGATATTTTGATATATTAAATGATTGAAATGTGGTTTCGAAAAGATATGATATTTTGGTATATTAAAATGATTTGAAACGAAGTTTTGAAAGATATGACATTTTGATATTAAAATGTTTTGATAATAAAAATGGTTAGAAATGACTTGATATTTACTTTGATAAATATTTGAATTGAAAGATATGGTATGATGATATATTTGAAATGGTTTGGAAATGATTTAATCTTTATTTTGATAAAGATTTGGGTTGGAATGATATTTTATTTTGAAGTATAAAATATGTTTTAAATTTATAACTACGAGTTATAATAACGATTGGTTGTTAAAGAGACCGGGATCGGATATTGTCTTATAGCCGGCCAATACCGAAAACCACTTTAACAACTGTGTACGCGGTGGAGATTGCAGAATGAAGTAGGATGGTGGCGACGTTCTCGAGGTATATTACGTGGACCCAACTCCCGTGAGTTGGCATATATGACTAAAACAGGAGCTATACCGGGCTACACAAAGGGTCGCGCCCTTTCATCGAGCATGCTCCATCGGAAACTATTCCATTACTGTTGTGATTCGATTCGGTGGCGCCACTTTGATTCGGGGGTATTGTTCGAGGTGGGCGGAAGCTGCTGGCTTGCCGTCACCACCGGTCCGGGAGTGCAAACGGTGTATCCACCCTGGCATTGCCTCGCGTGCCGTGTCATATCCTTATATCGAGCCCACTACGATTTTGGTTTTAAAGATCCGACCGCGTTAAGGTTCACCATCCCCTTAACGCTATTTTCTATATGATTATACTTTACTGATTAGACACTACCGTATATAGCGTATATTATTACATAGTAAATAGTTTAACGGATCCTTAGAGGATGGGCGGTCCCAAGCATCCTTTAAGTTACTGATGCATTTTGTTACTGTTCACTTGAGTTGATTTACGGTTTATAAGTATTTTTGTCCTGACTCGAGGGTTTTGTGTTTTGCTTTACGCTCGGGTCAGATTGATTGAGTTAGCATTCAAGATTCACCTTCGGCGTTGGAGCTTTCCTTGAAGATCCAGCCATCTATTTTGTTTCAGTATCCAGTGGTTCAGTGATGTATCTGATTTGTACCTGATGTATCCTGTTACTCTTCTGTTGTATCTTATTTAACTCTGATGTATCTCATATTTATATAGTAGCTTCATGAACTACTATCTCTTTTTCTTCCGCTGCATTTTTATATACTCTGTGTCTATGATCTGTGATTTTTATTTACTGTATATTCTGAGATTTGCCAAAATTTTATTTACAACGCGGTATTTTGAGCAATTCAATTCCGGCATGAGTATCTACCTATACACTTATAATGGATGCGAATGGTTGAAAATACTGGTTGTTACAGTTGGTATCAGAGCTTTGGTAGCTCTAGGCAAAACTCAGCATATGGAGTAGATGTAATTACAGAATCACTTTCATTCGAGTTGAATCTTTTTCTTTTGACTCGATTCCTTTGAATTTTGGAACGTTCCCTACAGTTCCAAAATCCATTCGTATCCCTCACTATTCATCTTCTTTTGATTCTGGAGTAACCCATAACTCCGCTTCGAATGATCTTTCTAGTGAGTCGGCGATCACGCCAATTTCAAATTTAATTGAAAAAGGGGGAAAACTCCTTTGCAGTTAGCATCGATTCACCAGAGATTCTTATCTATCCTTGGTTTAGATGCTAATATCTTTTGTTATTTCAAACTCTAACTCTTGAGATCGAATGTAGATTTACCCTAGAAAAATCAACATTGATCTTATTCTTTAAGTCACGGTTGACCCGGTTAAGGTTGCCCGTGATTTATACAAGCTTATCCATCTTCCTATTCTGTTATTTAATCATGTCATCCTTGTTTCCAACTTATTTTTAAATCATAATCTCCTTTGATTTGTGTTAATCAAAAATTTGAATCTCTATCCTTCTTTGAAAGTCTATTCATGTATAGTGTTTTTTGTAAACTAATATTTAAAATTAAAATGTTTTATATATTGTGTTGTTTGAGTTGTTGATGTTGATTTGAGTTTCTGATCGATTCGTCTGATCAACGTTATCGATAGGATTTCTAAAACACTTTGACAGAACAAACTGACACAATATTATTTTAAAATTTGGTTAATGAAATAAATTTTGATATATAAGTAAATTTATGGAACTTAATGAAATGAATTTAAAACAAGAATTTGAGGATTTAAATTCCGATTATTTCAAACTTTGGTTTAAAGTTTTAAAAGGTTATATTATTTAAAGTATTTTCAAATAGAATTTGTTTCCAAAGAATTTTATAGTGCTCTTCTCTTTGTCGCTGGAAAATAACTTTGTTGATGATCGCGACATCATCGACGTTCATTTTCGAGTTTCGAAGTTAAGAGACTGTTCTGTAGTCTTGCTACAGCTTTGTTTTGGGGAATTTAATTTGGTTTGAATTTTCTGAAATATGACTTGATTTATAATATATATGTATATATATAGATATATGATTGAAATTTGATTTGACATATTATGTATATATTATTACTTATCTCTAAATGGTTTGAATGTAATCGGAAATTTAATTCTTAAATTTTAGCTTGAAGAATAATTTCAATTGTAAAAAGAAAATCAAAAATTTGGATAAATGATTCAAACTTGAGATAATTGAATTGGAAAGTTTTATTTGTATAATACAATTGCATTCCAATATAACTTACCTTAATTTCAGAAGTTAAAAATGTAATTGGATAATATACAATATAAAAAAGATGTATAAATAAAATTTGAGTGGTTATAATAAATGCTATACACTTAAATTTTAAGTTATAAAACGATTAACATAGTTAAAGAATAATAAAAGGTAATTGAATAACTTACAATAAAACAATGTTAGAAGAACTAAGAATAAAATAAAGTAGTTATAATAAGTGTAAGTATATTTAACATGAGTGATAAATAAATTGAGAGGAATAAATTTAATTTTGATTAGGAATAAAGAAGAATAAAATTTATTAAGTACAATGTGAGTGTAATAAATGATTATTTTTCAAACACATGGTTCTAAAAATTGTTAATTTAAGATGATTGGATAATAAGATAATGAAATTTGAGATAGTTAAGATTTAGTTAACTTGTGTAAAGATTTATTCTCTGTTTAAGTTGAAATCTCCATGCTTTCAAATTCATTTCCTTATTTTGTTTTCAAACTATCTTTTGGTTGTCCTTATCATCCTTATCTTGCTATAGACCGGTATAGGCATCTTTCTATAATATTTCTGTTTAGAAATCTTTCTATAATCTTTGATAGACCTTTGGTAATCATTTTGAATCCACCTTTTTCGTGCTTGTGTTCTTGATTCTGGAGGATCTTGGAAAGATCACCTCCACCTTGTAAAATGTAACGACCCGTTAAATTTGATGATATTAAATGAGTTAATTTAGTATGATTTCTAATCTAATTTAGAATGAAATAAAAGTCTTAAGATTTTATTTGAGTAAATGTAGGAATTAGATATAGTAACTGTAATTAAAGGTTAACAATTTAAATGTTTATATGGCAATAGATTGAAATAACGTAAATTGGCGTTTGTGGTTATAAGTTATAATTTGTTGATTAAATTGGTTGGTGAAATTAATACTGGAAGATATAAATCGGAAATAGTATTAATGAAATAATAACTGAATTGAATTGCAACTATATAAACGAAAGTAAATTTTACTTAGTGGATGTCAACATTGAATAAATTTATTTAAATAAAAAGATTTAAATGCATGTTTGGATAGAATATATAATTGATGAATTAAGAAGTGGTAAATAATTAGAATTTAATTCTATAAAATTTGGAACTGAATGTATGTAAATAATTTTGTAGGAATAAATTAATAAACAATTTATTTGCGCATACCCGATTTAATTGAAATAACAGGAAAGACAAGAACTTGATTTGCCTAGGTATTTATATATTGATAAGCTATAACTAAATAGAAAGTTTGGTAGTAAATAGGATATAAGATGACAAAGGCAACTAGTAAATTAATAAATGAATTCATAATAATAAGTAGTAATTTATACATAAATATATTTGGCATTTGGGATAATTACAAAATTTTACCCATTCATCTAATTTATTTAGTTGAATCTAAATCTATGGCAACATTGTGTTATTGATGTTGTAAGTGAGTTTGAATATAAAAGGGTAACAATATTTTTTTTAAGTTAACCATTTATTGAGTATGTTAAGTTAAGTATGGACATCGATTGAAATAAATCTAAATTATTTAATTTTGGTGCGTTAATGTGTTCTAGTTAATAAAATGGAATTTATAGGAAATAAAACATGCACTAATGAAATGTATTATAATTCAAATATTATTTATACCCATAAAATGTCTATTTACTGAATAGAAAGATTTTAAATCAATAAACGGATTTATTGAGATTCCAATGTATAATTTATAACATTTAATGTAGATTTAATTTCAATTAATTGATTTAAATTGTGCAGTTAGCGTAGATTTGGTTGGTAATTGAAGTAGTTAATTCTATAAGAGGAAGTTAATGCTAGTTCTATTTATAATTGGATCCTTTGTTGATATAAATTATAGAAAGCTGGATTTATAAATTTATTTGAGTATCAAATTTCAACAATTGTATTTATTGCAAATAAAATGGAATTTAACGGTTAAATATTACGTTATTGAAATTAAAATGGACTTTGAGGAAAATGATGTGAAATCATGAACCAATGTTAGTGTCATCTTTATTTTAGATAAAAGTTGAGAATATAAAAGCTGAAAATCTAATAAATGAGTTTTTGAGAATTTAATTTATAATTTCTAAATATAAGGAAGTGGAGAAATTTAACACTGAAATTTATAGACTTATCAACTTTTAATTCACATCTAAACTTGTTAAATCATTTAAATTGATTATGAAATATATAAGCGATAAAATTTGGCCAATTTTAGAATTTAGATATAAAATTGGATTTTTATAATTTATTTTAATTTATTTAATTATTATAAAAATATCCATTTTGGCCACGGACTCGGATTTCGACGAAACCAGTTTCATCGTATCCGTATCGGTGAATTATTATAGGGTTTCAAGTTTCGTATCGATCGGACTTGTCGTTTGATCGTACGAACGCGAAACGCCTTGAAATCGATTTAATTAAAATCAATTTGAAATCAATTTGGGAATTTTGTTTTCAGCATAACTTCTTCATACGATCGAATTTGGACGTGAAACTTTTTCCATCGCGTTCAGAATATTTTAAAATACCTATTTGGATATATGGGTTTAATAAATTTCGTTCCGGGGTTAGAACAGGCTTTTTGGGCCAACTACCGTTTAGCACGTTTGTAATTCGTGCCCACCTAGCCTACTGCTGTTTGTCTATATATATGCTGTGATAAACCCTAGCCTCCATCTTCTATCATTTGGCTATACGTTCATTTTCTTCATCTCTTTCTCTTCCTCAATGGTTGCAAAAAACCTAGATCTATCTACAGTTCAAAATCAAAAGTGAAAATTCAAACTCTCCAGAAAATTCTCAAAAAAATATATGTTGTAGCTGTCGATGTATACGTCGTAGATCCATGATTCGTTTCTCGATTCAGTTGTTCGTTCGTCCAGAAAAATTCAAAACAGTTCTGGCCGTTCATGAATGGCTGTGGGTTTTAACAGTGGATCTTCAACTAGAGTTCGATCGGGGGTTACTGCATCGTAGAGGGCGTCGAGGCATGCAGATCGGTACGATTACTTGAGCCTGGAGTCATTCGTTTTTGCCGTGCCTGGCTGTAAAGTGGAGCGGCGGCAAGCCGCCTCGGGCGACGAGGGGGGGGGTCGCGAGCCTCCTGGAAGGGCGGCTTGAGATGGAGATTGCAGCGGTGGTCCTTGATGTGGGTGAGGGTGGACGTTGGAGCGTCGAAATTCGGTCAAAGGGAGAACATGGTTGCGGCTAAAATAGGGTTTCAGATAGAGGAGGATCGAACGCAAAATTCACGTATGCCTGTAGCACGCGTAGGGAGGGTGACGTGGACCAATGATAGGGGCAAGTTATTTATTTTTGTTTTAAAATTTAATTTTGTTTTCAATCGAATTTCTGACATAACTTTCTCATACGTATCCGTTTCTCGCGTAATTTTTTTTGTTAGGATCGTATTGAGATTCCAGATCTTTTGACACTAGTTTGGACAGATTTGGAGACCGTCGAATTTTGGGGTTTAAATCGGATTTAAATTCAAAAGGTGCGTGTTTTAACCCACTCACAACTTCTAAAAGTTTTTATGTTTGTTAAATTTAATTTAGATATGAGTAGAAATTTATTTATGACTGTTTGGCATGTTTATTCATCATATCTGTTAAATCGTGTTATTTAATTTAACTGTTAATTTATTTTATTTATTGCATATTAATTGATAGTTAGAATTAATTTATTTGCATATAAACTGCTAGTAAACAGTTATAAAATTTATTACTGAATATAAACTGTTAGTTTAATAGTTGTTAAATTTTATTTTGAATATAACTGCCAGTTATTACCTGTTATATATTATCAGATATATATTGATATTGATTTATTATTGGATGATGAATGTGATTTGGATGATGGATGATTTTGATGAATGGATGTTTTATTGTATACCAGTAAACTGCAAGTTATCATGCATTTTTCGTTTCATTCGGGATTGTGGTTTGAAATGATATACAACCGCAAATTTTATTTTTAAATTGCGGATTGAAATGATAAATATCTGTATCACTTGACCATAGGATAGAAAATTTTATACAGGCACCGTGGTCTATATATAAAATATTTTAAAGTGAATTCTATGGTTTGGATGGAATACGGTTTATAATAATTTTAATTTTGATATTTTTCTTCTATGCATGTATACATATGAAGTTAGAAATTTTGAATTTTAAAACTGTGTATAAATCTCTTAAATAAAAATGAAAATTTGAGAAAATGGAGTTTTATAATTTATATCATATGTTTAAATGTTTAAGTTTGGAAATTTTAAGATATGATATTTATAACTGGATTTTTCCCAAGATAAATTTGAAATGAATATTTCTAGTATAAATTAAATTGAAGAAAATATTTAATTGCTAGAAATTGGAGTTTTATTTATGGATTTTTATGTGAATATTCAAGACTAAATAATAGAACATTAATTTGTTGAAAATAAAATAAAATCCAACTTTAGTTTTGAAATATTAATACTCCAAATGGATATATATATATATATATATATATATATATATATATATATAGAAATCGAAGTGGTTTTGGAACTTGAAAGTGATATTTAAATTTTGGTTTAGACTTTAAATAAAGAAATATATTTGTAAAACCATGGAAATTATTTTCTTTACAAAGTAACCTTAAAGTTAAACCATTTATTTTATATACCGTTGAATATCCAAACCATTCAAGTTTTAGAAGTTATGGTTTTAAAACTATGAATTTTCGAAATATTATGCTTTAAGAGTATAATTCAAATGTTTGGTTTCCAGATATTATAGATTTAAAGAAGTATGATTTTGGAAAAGAATTATATTTGGATAAAATGATATCATATTGTTTTGGGTTTTAAAATGATATCGTATTCATAGTTTTTGAAATGGAAATTTTTATTCTGGTTTTTTTGTATAAACTATTTTTAAATGACCGCGGTGTTATAATAACGATGGGTTGGCAAAGAGACCGGGATCGGATATGGACATACTCTCTGTCGATACCGAAAACCACTTTGACTAACCGTGTACGCGGTGGAGATTCCAGAATGAAGTAGGTTGGTGGCGACGTTTCCTGTAAGTTAAATACGTGGACCCAACTCCCGTGAGTTGGCATAAGGTGGCTAAAACAGGAGCGATTGACGGGTTAATGAGGTCATTCCTCTGATCGGACACTCCTCTTCGATATTATACTTTGACTTTGGATTGATTCAGTGGCCACTTTTACTTTGATTTTAGGGGAGTTTGTCCGAGGTGGGCGGCAGCTGCGCGCTACGCGTTTCCATCGGCCCGGAAGCGTAATTGGTATATCTACCCTGGCATTGCCTAGTTGTACCGTGTCACCTACCATACCGAGCCTTGTACGAGTTTAGATTTCTCCCGTAGCTCATGTGGTATCCTCTGGTGGCTTCCCGATCAGGAGGGACTATGATATTGGATGGACTACTGGGACTATTACGTGTTAAGGTGGAAAATGTAAAGCCTTAATGCTATTTAAAAGTATGTTTATTTTACTATAGACACTATTATAATAGCGCAATATACTACATAGTAAATAGTTTAACGGATCCTTAGGAGATGTAAATCCCGAGCATCTCTTGAGTTACTGCACTCATATTTAATTCTGTTAATTTAACTTACATAAGATCTTTTAGTTCTGACTCGAGTGTTTTTGTCTTTTCAAATTCGCTCGGGTCAGTCCGAGCGTTTCAGGATTTGAAGATTTAGCTTTGGAGGATGAAGACGAAGATTTGTATTATTATTATTTATACTAGTTCACTACACACTGTTCCGCTGCATTGATATTTTGGTATGTGTAACTCTGATATGTATTATATAAATGTTTGTAAACAGTTTTATAAACTGTATATTTTATTATTATATTTTATCCTTCCGCTGTGAGATTCTATTTTGTTTTATTTCTTCTCTGTTTTTCTTATTTACCCCATAACGATCCGCCCTTCCGCATGGTTTGAATCGGCACGTGTGTCTGTTTAAATCGTGCGAAAAGGCGGGATGTTACATAAAACTTACCTATAACAATAGTTATCAGGTATAACTTCAATCTTCTTGTCATCTTATCTTAATCCTATTTCACTCTATCTTTTCTGTTCCCTTCCATACCTCATTCCTTTTCGGGGACGAAAAGTTTTGAGTGGGGGAGAGTGTAACAACCCTGTATTTTGTAATTATTTTATTGTACATTTTAATTATTTTTAATGTAAGATTTTGATTTAAAAAATTATTTTACTTATTTGAAATGATTAAATTTATTATTTAAATATATTCTTGATTTTTATATGAGTTATAATTTCAAACTTGTGTAAGTTGAATATTTGCCTGAAATGCTGATTTTGGTCAAGATAGTCAAACTGTGACTTTTAGCTTAAAATTTTAAAAGTTTAAAATTTTAATTTTTTTCTTTTATTATGAAAGTACATAAAATTCTAAGAACACCACATTTCGTTTCGTTGAATTTGGATGTAAATTGTGAAAGTTATACCCTTTACAATATTGTGCGTATATAGGGTTATTTAACAATGACTATTTTAAATTGTATAAATTACTTCTTCTTTGTTATATTTTACTTTAATATGGGATAATATGTTATATTATGTATATTTTGAATTTTAAGTATTTTTAAAATGATAATATAATTTTTCTAAAGTTCATTTGAAATTATTTCTAATTTTTAAAGCCTAGTCTGCAATTTTAAGCCATTTTCTTAATTTAATTATATATAATTAAAATTTATTGATTTATTTTATGCACTCACTTTTATTTGCTGTGTTTTACTTTATTTTAATCATTTTACATGTATTTAAATTAAAGAAAATTTTTCCAAAGTGTATTGAAGTTATTTCTAATTCTTAAGTCAAGTTTTCATTTTCTGTGCTATTTTTCTTATTTTAATCATATCTAATTAATATTTAATTATTAATGTTTTGTTTATCTGTTATATTTTCGAATTCTAACTGAAATTTATAAGTGTTTTCGGTTATTTAAGATGTATATGAATATATATATAGGAAGTTTAAAAGGTTTGAAAGCAAAGAAACGTAAAACCGTTTTAACGTTTCTTCTTCCGTTTCTTTTCCAATTAATAGATTTAATTTCCTTTGACCGTTCCTTTCTTTATTGTAGCTGTGCATTTATTACCTCATTTTCACGTGAAAACATTCCTCTCCACTTCATTTTTCACGGCTAGAAAGGTTTGGTAATGGCTCCTCTTTTCCTCTTCTTTTTGCTCTTCTTTTTCCATTGTTTTCTTATATTTTGCCTTGTTTTCTCATGTGTATTGCTTGGCCTCTCCTCCATAGCCACGGCCACCACCTCCTACACCTCTTCCCAACCATCACCACCATCTACCCCATCAGATCTGACCATGGTCGAACCCCTTTTGATGGTCAAACCCCTCAAATTACAACCTAGATGCCTAGATCCATGCTTATTTGACCTCTACATGCTCATCCACTTCAACCACCACCCAAACCACCACCATAGCCACCTCCACCACCTCTGACCTGACCTCCACCCTCTGCCACATCACCCAACACCCTCTGGAAATCAGACCATGACCAAGCCGTGCCCATCCATTGAAGCTAGCACCACAAAACTTCCACAAAACTCCTTAAAACATTGCCTAGACCACACATATCATCACCTACCCTCCATATCTTGCTTTGGCCACCCCTTAGCCACCACTACCAGCCACTCCACCATCTTTGGCCGCCGCTCCAGCTACTGTCCAGACCTGTACAAGCATGGCCAAGCCACCACATGCCCATGGCCGATCCAAGAATGTCACAAAAACTCAACTTATTTAACCTTGACCCTATATATGCTTTATGTTGCACCACTACACCTTCATCTCCACTTGTTGCCTTGCCTATATGATGTTAAACCTGACCTATATGATGTCATACCTGAGCCAAAGCATCATCATAGCCAAGCATAAGTGTCCCTTAGGCCAAGCATTGAAGTGGTTGAAGCAAGGTCCAATCTATCTTGTTCATTTTGCCTTGTATTTCAAAATTGTTTCAATGTTATTTTATGTTGAATGTTTATATATTGTCTTGTTTGTTTTGTTTTGGGTTGTTGATACAAAATCATATCTTGGCTATCTTTCAACTCAAATCAAAAGTCGTGCAATTGTGCTTGTCGTGCCTTTGGAGTCGTGCTTGTATGTTGTTTTGGTCTCTAGCTTTGAAAAATGTGAGTCTTTCTCACTCTGACATTTATACTTATGGAAAGTGAATTAATGACAAGTATTTAGTAATAAAAATGTTTATGCAAGTTAATGAGAATCATATGATATGTTATGCCATGTTATTACCATGTTAAAACAGTTAATTTTCACCTGACATCTGATATATGACTGTATATTACAATATTGACATTGTTTATATTATTTCTGTATATGATCACACTGCAAGTTCCCTGTTAGAATAAAATCATTACGGACTGAAATGATAGGCCTGAATGGTTTTTTTTTTCATTTTGACTTGGGAGTGCGGGTTTGAAATGATAGAACCCGGATTTTTCTTTTTAAACTGCGGATTGAAATGATACATATCCGTATCACTTGACCTAGGTTAGAAAACTATATACAGACCCGTGGTTATTCTATAAAGTGTTTTGAATATTTTTAAGTATTTTTAAAATATAAATTTATGAAATTTGATTCAAATGGATTGTGAAATTTTTTAATTAAATAAATTGTGATTTTTCTATGTGTTAAAAATGTAATTTATGAATGGTTAAAATTTGATTTGTGAAATATGCCCTAAGTTTGGAATGTGGAATTTTGGTTAAAATGATGTTTAAGCTATATAAATAAAATGGACTTTAATTATATTTGGAAATTGGTAAATATGATTTTTGATTTAAATCTTAATTTAGATGATTTATTAAAGTATTATCGAACTTTTCTATGAATTTAAGTGGTTGAATACATGACTGTTGAAAGGTGAAATTTTAAGATACAACTTGATTGGAAAAGGTGAATTTGGTTTTAATTAAAGGTTTAAGTTAATTAAATAAAAATAGGAAATTTGGTTAAATTTTTGTCAAATGAAAATAAAATATAAGTGTTAAGTTTATTTGTCGAAATGTGAAGGATTGGAAACTTTTATACTTGAATTTATTTGGTAAATTGTTGAAATTGGACTTAGTTATATGAAATTTATTGTATAAAAATAATATGTCAAATGATATGTTAATGAACATTTAAATGTTAAAAATGAATTTTATAAAATGTTTATTTGTTTTGAATTAAAGTTATTTAATTACTGGAAATACAACAAAACCTAGAATTTACTCTTAATGGCATTCAGAAATGCTATGGTTTCTGAATTGAACTAAAACTGTGAAAAATGAGCTATTACAGCAGGTCTGAAATGCTGTAGTTGCTGTAGTTGAACTTATAGGCTAATATTGAACTCAGGTCTCTTATAGCATTATCTGGAAATGCCATAGTGGTCTGCAATCTTTGCTGAAATCAAATAAAACCTTTGTTTTGAAATCTGAACTACCGTAGCACTTCTGAAATACTGTCTTTTCTGTTTTGAACTATAATTCAACTAAAAACTGAGTTTAAACAGCAGTTTTAAATGCTGTCTTTGCTGAATCAAAGTGTTTTCAAGTATAACTTGTAATAGCTTTTTCTATATGCTGTGAAATGCTGAAATTGTAATAATTATGGTTTTTGACTTAGCAAACGAACTCAGAATGATTTGGAACTTTGAAAATTGAATACTGGACTTGAAAGTATAATAATTACACTTTTAAAATGATTTTAATTGAATTAAATCATTGAAATATAAATCATTTAAAGAGTGGGTTGAATCGAAATGAATGAATGTAATCCTTGAATTTAAAGGATTTTAAAGATACGATATTTTGATATATTAAATGATTGAATTGTGGTTTCGAAAAGATATGATATTTTGGTATATTAAAATGATTTGAAACGAAGTTTTGAAAGATATGACATTTTGATATTAAAATGTTTTGATAATAAAAATGGTTAGAAATGACTTGATATTTACTTTGATAAATATTTGAATTGAAAGATATGGTATGATGATATATTTGAAATGGTTTGGAAATGATTTAATCTTTATTTTTGATAAAGATTTGGGTTGGAATGATATTTTATTTTGAAGTATAAAATATGTTTTAAATTTATAGCTACGGGTTATAATAACGATTGGTTGTTAAAGAGACCGGGATCGGATATTGTCTTATAGCCGGCCAATACCGAAAACCACTTTAACAACTGTGTACGCGGTGGAGATTCGAGAATGAAGTAGGATGGTGGCGACGTTCTCGAGGTATATTACGTGGACCCAACTCCCGTGAGTTGGCATATATGACTAAAACAGGAGCTATACCGGGCTACACAAAGGGTCGCACCCTTTCATCGAGCATGCTCCATCGGAAACTATTCTATTACTGTTGTGATTCGATTCGGTGGCGCCACTTTGATTCGGGGGTATTGTTCGAGGTGGGCGGAAGCTGCTGGCTTGCCGTCACCACCGGTCCGGGAGTGCAAACGGTGTACCCACCCTGGCATTGCCTTGCGTGCCGTGTCATATCCTTATATCGAGCCCACTACGATTTTGGTTTTAAAGATCCGACCGCGTTAAGGTTCACCATCCCCTTAACGCTATTTTCTATATGATTATACTTTACTGATTAGACACTACCGTATATAGCGTATATTATTACATAGTAAATAGTTTAACGGATCCTTAGAGGATGGGCGGTCCCAAGCATCCTTTAAGTTACTGATGCATTTTGTTACTGTTCACTTGAGTTGATTTACGGTTTATAAGTATTTTTGTCCTGACTCGAGGGTTTTGTGTTTTGCTTTACGCTCGGGTCAGATTGATTGAGTTAGCATTCAAGATTCACCTTCGGCGTTGGACCTTTCCTTGAAGATCCAGCCATCTATTTTGTTTCAGTATCCAGTGGTTCAGTGATGTATCTGATTTGTACCTGATGTATCCTGTTACTCTTCTGTTGTATCTTATTTAACTCTGATGTATCTCATATTTATATAGTAGCTTCATGAACTACTATCTCTATTTCTTCCGCTGCATTTTTATATACTCTGTGTCTGTGATCTGTGATTTTTATTTACTGTATATTCTGAGATTTGCCAAAATTTTATTTACAACGCCGTATTTTAAGCAATTCAATTCCGGCATGAGTGTCTACCTATACACTTATAATGGATGCGAATGGTTGAAAATAATGGTTGTTACATGAGCAAACTTTATTCCAATTCTTTTTATTCAATCAATTATCATATTATGCATAAAATCTTCATCGGTTACATCTTATTGAATTAACATTCTACAATTATTAATTTAACCTACATTAACTGTACTAGTTAAGTGAATTAATTGCAATAGATTTTCAATTTTAATTTAACAAGCTAAATAAATAGGTAACATATAATAATTGTCACCATTAACTTTTAGTCATATTTGTATGTTTGTTATCTACAAACAAATGTTATAGTTATTCACACAACATTCATTTTTCCCAATTTACAATTTATTACGTACTATTTAATAAATACAACATTTAAATTATCAATTTCTCTTTTAATTCAGTTATCAATTAATACATTCATTATTATAATAAGTTTACAATTTATAACCAATTATAACCTTTTTAATCCTTTTTAATTAGTTGGATTACATTTAAAGCATTTATCTTACCTTAAATTAATACCATTTCATTTGATTCCAGTTATATTCTTATTACTTAATCACAAATTTTTATTTCTTCCAACATTGAATTACAAAACTTTATTAAATTAATAATTTTTAATTATCGGAAATTTACGGGTCGTTACACTCTCCCCCACTCAAAATTTTTCGTCCTCAAAAAAGAAAAGTAGGAAAAAGAAGGAATTAAATAATCAATATATCTTATTCAAAATATTAAATTTATAAACAATTAATTTACATAATTAAATAATTCAAATTAAATATACCAATTTATAACAATTAAATCTTTTTATATTTAAGTTAACAAAGTTTGAAAAACATGTAATAAAATTTTCTAAGTCCAAAAATTTTAGAAAATTTCGGCAGAGTCTCCTTTGTACGGATAGGTCTGGGAGATAAAATAATATAGATAATAACAATATATATCATATTTTTCAAAATAATATATCCCAAACTATGGGAAAAACAATATAATATCGCTAGAAAACCGTAATCCAAGAATGTACCTATTTGTCGGGCAAATAATGCTTATTTTTATGAAACCAAAAGCAATAGCAATTGCTTCCATAACCTGTATTTCACTTATATAATCCAAAATAGTTAATAATTTTATAAAAGAGAGATATTTTGAGTTGTTTCAACTAATAACAAAACAAATCAACGCAATATAACCACAATCACTTGCAAGAAAGCATACAATCATTATAAGGAATCAAAGTAATCAACAATTCATCCATGTTAAGCAAAACAAATGGTTTGTTTGGGTTTATACACTTTAATCGCATAGAATGACAAATAAATTACTAAGTATACCATCTACTCAATAGTCTTAGATTAAACTCAACAGATTATTCATACATCCAAACAATTAGAATTATCCTTTCCTAACTAATCCATAAGCCAAATACATACAAAAGAGCCAACGCATTTTTAAGTTTACTTTATTTTTCTCTTTTACATCATTTATTGTTCATATTTTCGTTTTTCGTTTTTTTTCATACAACAATTTTTCCTTTGTTACTTACAAAATTTTCATTCATGTAAGGCTTATTTCATTTATTCACATTCTTTATTAACATAAGTTATATACATTTTGATTATTTGGATCATAAATAAAGTCATTATTGAAGTATTTCATACATTTTATTTCAGTTTTCTTTATTCGTCATTTACTTTTCTTTTCTCGTTCATATAATGTTTATTTTCATTAATTTACATTCTTTATTACTTACAAAAGTTCATTTCTCCTTTACTCACACAATTCCATTTTCTTTCATTTTGTTTCCTTACATTTATTGCTTAAATAATTATTTAATATTATTGGATTGTACTTTATTAGATAAGCTTCTTTACAATTCAATTCGCTGTTTATAGATTATCTCTCTTTCAAGTTCATTCTTCCATATATAGTATTATTGAATATTAACTCCATTTCTAAATCATTTCCTATATTCTGTGAAGTTTAATCATTCAATTTATGTAGTATACATTTTAATTATAAATGGCTTTGACATTAATTTAGGTTTAAAATCCATTACTTGCAGTATTCACCTTTTCTATTAAATCTGATTATAGATATCTTAGTTGTTAACATAAGTTTATAACCATTTTTCTTACATTATTCGCTTCTATTACATTTAATCAGTAGCATATCAAGCTATTAACTTTAGTTTATAACAATTTATATCATTAGAATTCTTATTTATAAAGGTAATTCCGTTGAACGCTTCCATTTTTCAAGTTTTACCTGTATAATATTCTACTACGTCTTCTTATTAACATTTCAACTTTTAATAATTTGGTACATTATATGTAATTATATATATATATATATATATATATATATATATATATATATATATGTCTTTTAGGATGCAATAGAAAGTTACACAAGTTATTATATTTATTAACAGAATGTTCAATAGTTACATTTTCTTATTTTCATTTCCTTTTTATTTTTCAAAATTTCAGTTTCTTATTTATGTCATTTATCATTTTAACATTAAATTTCTTATTTTTATTTTCATTTTTTCTTCTAAGGTACCACCTATTAGATTTTCGTTTCATTACAATAATTGAAATCTCCAATTTTTAGACATTCAAGAACTAAATGTCGGGTTCCACTTCAGATCATTTAAAATAATATATATGTATATACTTATAACCTATATATCTAATCATATTTAAAATATGAAATTTTATATATTTTTTTCAAAATAAATCTACAATAAAACTACTACAATGGTCTTCCCACTTTGAAACTCGAAAATGAATGTTGATGATGCGTGCACTCATCACCAAAATTATTTTCCAACGATAGAGATGGGAGTGCAGAATTTATTTCCTTCCAAAATTCTTTTAAACATTTCTTTCAACTCATATTGAAATATTTATATATGAAAATACTTATAAATACTACAATAATATATTCCAAGATCTTTTTTGAAAGAAATTGTCAAAATCTCTGAACTTGAGTTCTAAAATTTCCAGTTTATATTTATTTTATTAGCAAGTCTTATCTCAAATCAATATTTATAAAATTTCAGTACCTAACAAACAAATATACTACAACTAACTATATCATTTATAAAATTTATTGTTTTATATACAAAATATATAATAGGAAAAATTATTACATTTACCTATATTTCAAAACAATATTGTGTCGGTCTATCCTATGAAGTGTTTAGAAATCCCTATCGATGTCATAGCATCCTATGCACCAACTAGAATTTATAAATACAAAACGGAACAAATTAACGCAATATGAAAACCTTTTATAACACTAACAAATACGCTCTCTCATATATATACATCCAGCGACTCATTCTAGGGTATTACTACCCTATTTTTATGTGAGTCAGACCCCATAAAGCTAAGGTTATCGCTAAACCGAAGCTCTGATACCAACTGCAACGACCTGCCTTTTAGGACAGTTTAAATCGACGATAAACTACACACGTCCAACTAAAACTGTAAAAAATGGGCAGATTGTTATTGGGGTAAATAAGAGAAAAGCAGAGAAAGAAAAAAACAAATACAGAATCTCGCATCGGAATGACAAAATATAATAACCAAATAAACAGTTCATGAAGTGGTTTTATAAATACATTTGACTATTCTTTACAACACTAAACAAGAGTTACATAAAACAAGGTCAAACGATAAATAAATGCGGTGGAACAACATGATGCAGTGGAATAAATATAATAAATAATAATAGCACAAATCTTCGTCTTCACCCTCCAAAAATAAGGTCTTCAACCCATAAATGCTCGGGTTAGCCTGAGCAAATAAAAAAGACAAAACACTCGAGTCAGGACTAAAAGATCTTATGTAAGTAAAATCAACGGTAAATATGAGTGTAACTGCATCAGAGTTGTTTACATGGTTTGACATCTCTTATCCAGTGCCTAATGTGAGTGCGGTAACTTAAGAGATGTTTGAGATTTCCATCTCCTAAGGATCCATTAAACTATCTACTATGTAGTATAATACACTATTATAATATGTCTACAGTAAAGTAAAAGTATTAAAATAGTGTTAAGGCATTACTCATATCCTCCTTAACACATTTTTACATACTCCGATAGTCTATACAGTACCGTAACTCCTCCGTAAACTTGAGGCTATCAGAGGGCACTCCATACGCATGGTACAAACCAAACTCGTGGAAGACGTGCTAGGTTATGTGTACACGGCACTCGAGGCAATGCCAGGGTAGATATACCAATTGTGGATCCGAATTGGTGGTAACGCATAACAACTACTACCGCCCACCTCGGAACACACTCCCAAATAAAAATCAAGGGATGGCCACCAAATCAATCACAAAGTCATAATATAGTATCGAAGAAATGTGTCCAATAGGAGGAATGACCTCACTTGGCCCGACATGGCTCCTGTTTTAGTGACATCTAAGCTGACTCACGGGAGTCAGGGTCACGTCATACCTCATACAGAAATCGTTCTCCAAATCATCCTACTTCATTTTGGAATCTCCACCATGTTAAATTGGTTTTCGGTATTGGCAGATAGTATGACGATATCTGATCCCGGTCTCTTTTACAACCAAATGCTTATTTCACATCGGATGGTTCTTTTAGATTTCAAAACGATCAATTCACAATTTATATCAAAATATCATATTTGTAACGACCCAGAATTTTTGACAGTATATTTTAATAAATATTTAATCTAATTTAAATTAAATACAAGCTTTTCAAATTATAAACTGATGAGATCTTGATCATTTAGCAGTTATATATGCTTTGTAATGGAAGTTTTGATTTGAAAACTCAAAATAAAATCTTTTAAAAATGTTTATAACAAAATCTCTCTTATTCAATAAAAATCAAAGAATCTATATTTTTAATATTTGATAATATACATATGAACATATAATTGTAGTCTTTAAATACTAATGTCTAAAAAAATAAACAATCATATCAATACTAAATATAAATATTAAATTTAAGTATAAAACAATATATATGGTTATAAACATAAACATACTAAAAGTAAGTATAAAACTTAATGATAAATATAAGTTATAAATAGAAATACAAAATTTACAAATAGAATGTTATGAATCAAATGCTTGAAAAATCTAAATTACAAATAAAATGCAATTAATATAGTCAAAACAATAACTATGTTAACTTTACTCAAACATATAAGATAAGTTAGGGAAACAATAACCTGTATAATATATGAAGATGAATAATACAAAGAATAACCTGTAACCTGAATTTATACAACACAAAACCTTTAACCAAGGTTATATCAAGCCGCTATAAAATTTTATATGCATAAGAAAACATAGTATTCACTTCAAAAATAAAACAAATATCTTTGTCCAGTACAAAAAAATAATCAAATATCAGAAAACATTAAATAGATGTAATCTAATCTGAAGACACAAGCATTTAATTAGCACAATATTTTGTCAACTCAATTGTAAGAAAATCTAAGCCGAAATTACAAGATCATTTCACTTTGCACTGTATTAAATACAAGCAAATCAAAAAAAAAAAAAACAAGTGAACTTGTACCTGTATAACCTACAGTCTTTCAAGTCTTTCTATTTTTACACATCATATTATTGTGTTCGTTTATAAAAAATTAACAAAACTTAAGAAACTAACCTGAAAGAAAAAGAAAAACAAATATCATCTTGTATTTTCAAACAAGTTCATCAAAGCAGTGAAGTTGTTCAGGAAATTCATCTACAATTTCTTCATCAACAAATAGCTTTCTATTCAACTAATATTTGGTGAGTAAACTTACTTTTCTTGAAAATTTAATTATGATATTTAGTTCCTGAAGTTTGGGTTGCTTTATATTGTAAATAAGAGGGCCTGTATTTATTTTTGTGTACTGGAAGCTTTAAGTTCTTCATTGTTTCAAGCTTTTGAGCAAAGAGGTGTAAAGAATATTAACACTTCTCTATTTAAATCAATTTAAACCTAGGGATGTAAGTTAATTAAGATTGTTTAACTTAAATCATAAGCCTGGGAATTTATTTGAAGTATAACAGGAAAATATAGGAACTATTTAATCAAGTTACAGATAAAAAGAAATTAAAAGCTAAAATTCAAAAGTTTTAATTTGTGAATTTGATCACATATCTTGATTACATACACAAATATCTTGATTACATACACAAAGTTAAGATTTTTAACATAAAAATTATGATTAAGTAATGATAATAGGTGCAGTTTTGAAATGGAACTTAAATTGATTTTTTGTCAATATCTGTTGATTCGAATTGTTTTAATTGTTGAAATTTCTTATGAAGCAAGTTTGAAGATGAATTAACACAGGAAAAATGCCTAATTTTTTTTCGAATGCATTGATTTTGAGGTTGAGATAAAAGTAGGGTTTTGTTCATATGTTTTTCGATGCTCTGTAAATTTTGGTTTTCGTCGTCGTGCTTTGATCGAGTGGCTAGAGGTTTTGGGTGAAGGCCGAGGAAGGTATGGCCATGGCGTTGGCGAAGGGGTTTTGCCTCCGGTGATGGGTGGTGGCAGAACGTGGTGGTTAACGGCGAGGTGTTCGTGTTTCGAGTTCGAGCTTCATGGCTTTTTTTTGATTTGCCTTTATTCGAAAATCTGGGTTTTGATTTCGAGTGTAGGGTCGATTTGTGGTTTGTGGGTAGCGACAAGGGTTGCCGGAGATAAGGAGAACCACCGTGCACGTGCACGGTGGCTATCGGTGTCTGGTTTGGTGACGAGGGTGGATGCGAGGCGACGCACGAGTGTTTTTGGGTTTGTCTCGAGCTGGAACCTGGTGTGCGTGAGTGTTGTGTTACAGCAGTTTACATTTTCTAACTTAAGCTTGTAAAAAAAAAGAAGAAAAAGAAACAGGTAAAAGAAGAAGATGGGAAGGAAGAGTGAGACGCGGGGAAAGGTAGGGGCGAACTCGAGATTTTCTCGGGTAAAAATGGTGTCTGCCTCGGGTCTGTTGATATTGCCCTAATACTTTAAGTATTTTGATTAACAAAGTTAATATTATAAGTAACGTTAGTTGGTGTCAAGTTAATATTTGATTAAAAGTTTATTAAAAGAAAAGTTTGTAAATATAGCTAATTAGTATAAGGTAATTGTAAATGTAAAAATTACTTATACTTGTAATTAAATTAATAACTTTAATTAAATTTGTAATTAGAAATTAATCGTATGTTTAATCAATTTAACTTAAGAAATTTAATTAATTACTTAAAGTTAATTAATAAATGGTAGTTAACTTAAGTGATTAATTAAAGATAAATGATAAATTAGTTGATAATAAATGATTAATTAATTGATAATAAATGATTAATTAAAATAATTTGTGATAATTAAATAAGTAATTAAATTTTATTAATTAATAATTAAGTAATTAATTAATAATTAAGAATCAATTAATTAACCGAGTAATTAAGTAATAATTAATAAAATTTAATAAGTTAATTAATCAGTAATTAATTAAGCAGAATAAAGTAGTTTATTTTTAAGTAATTAATTAAGTTAAGTTAATCAAACCAGTTTGATATGAATTGATAATTCTGTTTGATTGGCTCTAATATCTGTTGATGATATTCTATGATATGTTGTGATATATTCTGGATATATCTGTGATGACCGTATATGATTTATCTGTGATATCTGTTATGTAAATTCTAAACATTGAATTAAACTGTTAAGACTAAGTAGACAACTTGACCCTTAAAATGGTGTTTGGATTCCGATAAGACCGGGATCGGGTATCAATTCGATATTCCGAAAACCACATCGATCCAAATTAAACGATAGGTCGTGACATATCAATTGGAGATCGAGATGGTGTTTCAGAATGCAAGGGTTATCGTCGTTAACCTTGAAGGTGATTTCAAAATGAGTGTAACGGATAATGCCTTCGGTTTCGTTCGAACCCGGAACGAACTTGTATGGATTGAATGCTTTCAGCACATCGTCAGGCGGACGATGAGCATTCTAAGAGATATGTTCTATATAGGTAATCGCAGCCTCAAGCCTCATCAACCAGGAATGGCTAAAACAGAGGAGATGCAGCAAGGTTAGGTGGGTCATGCCTAAGCAGGACGAGGTATACCCCTGTCAAGATGTCCCTTTATTTCGGCTGTGTGGGCAGTTGTTGGCCACAACTGCGGGGTTATCTTGTTCGGGACTGTTCAGTAAGGAAGGGTTCCGGCCTTGTGTTGTAGGGGGTCGGGAGTGATCCTTGGTACGGTGATCTAGGCCCCGTACTGTGACGGGCGGTACCCCGGTAGTCCTGTCATTGTTGGAAACCCATTTTCCCTACGAGACCCTACGGTTTTGATTTGTATTACCCCCTTTCTTGGTAGCAGCTGGAATTTAATGAATGTAACAATTTCGGCTATTTTCTATTTACTTGAAAACCCTAGACACTATTATAATATCACTGGATTTCCTATAAAATGTTTTGGTTAGCGTAAGGTTAAAACTTACCCGTATTTATGTGTGGGGAGTCTTACGTGATACTTTTATATTCAAATGGTTTTCAAAGTTAAACAATTTTAACCCGTTTACTCACACCAGACCCATGTCTGACCTGGAGTTTATATTTTGTTTTTCATAAACTCTTGGGTACACAATTTTTATGAGTAGCCAAGTGATAGGTTTTTGGAATATTGATTTTCTGGAGGAGCTTGGAGAAGAAGACCAGACGTATGTATCTATGTAGTTCCGCTGTGTAGTTAGTGTATGTTCTATTTTGGATGTATGTACGGGCATATATGTATATGACAGTACTGTTGTATGATATTGTATAACTCTGATATATGTATAACTACGTAATAGTTATGTGATATATTATATTTTGTTCCATTCCGTTGTGAGATTCTGATGTTGTTATCTCTTTCTTTCTATTCTTTTCTATTTCTATCCCTTTCTTTCATAATGATGATACGTCTTTCTGGGGTTAGAAAGGTGGGTCATCACAGTTGGTATCAGAGCGCTAGGTTGAGCGAGTACCTAGGCTCTTGAGTGATATTTATCTTGAGAGTGCGTATTTGTATTTTCATATAACTATATATCTATCTAAATTTGTTGAGTTAACTATTCAGGTGGCCAACATGAGTTCCGGAAGAAGAGGCAGAGTTAGGGGCAGTACTTCAACAGATAATGGACGGAGTCAAAATGCTAGTGAAGCTGTAAATCCAGTACCGCCTCAAGCTAGTTTTGCAGCTTTATGCAAAGATTTCAACAACCTCGGAGGCCAACCATTCAAAGGTTCAGAATCAATAATTGAAGTTCAAGCTTGGCTACGCTCTTGTGAGCGCATCTTTAAGAACATGAAGTTGTCGGATGAACGGAAAAGGGAAATGACATCGTGGCAATTACAGGGTGGTGCAGCAGCCTGGTGGGATGCAACAGTAGCAAACATTACTGAGAATGACATTTCTTGGGACAGATTTAAGGAGTTATTTGAGGAGAAATTTATGCCAACAGCAGGGAAGACCCAATTGTATCAGGATTTTCTGTATTTGAAGCAGGGTAACATGTCTATTTCGGAGTATGAAACCAGATTCAACGAACTTTCGTGCTATGGACCAGGACTCATCGATACTCCCCTAAAAAAGAATGAAAATTTGTGCAAGGGTTGAGGCCTGAATTCCATGAAAAGATGACGGTGCTTTTGAAAGGATCTTTTGTCGATTTGATTGATATGGCATTGAGGTATGAGAATTTGATGGGTAAGAAATTTGTGGCACCAGTTGCAGCTTCAGGTGGGAATTTCACTAATCTGAATAAGCGAAAGTTCGATCCTAAATGGAGAAAGCTGAGCAAGAAGAAGCCTGAAAATAACAACGCACCTCGCAAACGCTACATTTGTCAACATGAAGGTCATTTGGCTAATAAGTGTCCCAGAAAAGGATTCCAGCAGCAGCAACGACAACCGGATTATAGTGGCCCAGGATCAGCTATGGTTCAGAGATCGTTATGTTTCAACTGTCATCAGCCTGGCCACATGATCAAGAATTGTCCACTTCTGCAGAGGGCGCCTTAGAATAAGGTCTTTGCTATGGAAGCCGATCCATCTTCTTCTTCGAAAGGCAAAGGATTTTTGAAAGGTACTTTACTTTTAGATGGCAAATATATTAAAGTTTTGTTTGATTCAGGTGCTTCCTTGAGTTTTATTTCTCTGGACTCTGTTGAGAAGTTCTTTCTTACCCCTAGTTCTGTAGACAGTCCTATCTTGGTATCTAATCCTATAGGAGGGGTGACCAAATTAGACACTATCTGTAAGGACTTGAAGATCTCTTATCTATCCCATAGTTTTTTTGTGACCCGTATGTGTTGAATTTTAAGGGATTTGATCTTATTTTGGGAATGGATTGGCTGGATAAGTATAGAGCAGTATTGAATTGTGATGAGAGAACAGTTTCGTTGGAAACTGATTTGGGTAGAATTTCTAGAGTGTCATGTGATAATTCTGGAATTCACTTGAGCAGTCTTATTCATGGAATTGAGACTTCTGAAGAGAGGATTGAAGATATCGATGTGGTTCAAGAATTTCCTGATGTTTTTGAAGATGTTAAGTGTCTTCCACCACATCGAGAAATAGAGTTTCATATTGATGTGATACCAGGAGCAGCGCCAGTGATTCAGCCTAGTAGGAGAATGGCTCTTAGGGAGAGAGAGGAGTTAATTAAGTAGACTCAGGATCTTTTGGAGAAGGTTGATTAGGCCCAGTTTTTCTTGTTGGGGCTCTGCTGCGGTGTTTGTCACTAAATCGGATGGATCACTAAGGTTTTGTGTGGATTATAGAGAATTGAACAAAGTGACTATCCGTAATAAATATCCTCTTCCTCGTATCGATGATCTCTTTGACCAGTTGCACGGTGGTTCTATCTTTTCTCAATTGGATCTAGCTTCAGGTTTCCATCAGTTGAGGGTAGCTGAAGACAGTATTCCCTTGACTGCATTTAGGGGACCAAATTGTTTCTATGAGTGGTTGGTTATGCCTTTCGGGTTAACCAATGCTCCTGCCTACTTTGTTGACCCGATGAACCGAGTCTTTAGGGATGCGTTGAATAAGTTCATGCTGGTATTCATTGATGATATCTTGGTCTACTCCAAATCTGAAGAAGAGCACAAGCAGCATTTGAGAATTTTATTGGAGACTCTGAGGAAACATGTGTTGAAGGCAAAGTTCTCGAAGTGCCATTTCTGGAAATCAGAAGTTAAACTTTTAGGGCACAATGTTTCTGGTGAAGGTATCTCTGTAGACCCAGCAAAGGTTGAAACTATTTTGGAATGGAAACAGCCGGAGACACCGATGGAAGTTCGCAGTTTTCTAGGATTAGCTGGCTACTACAGGAAATTTATCAAGGATTATTCAAAGATTTCTTCACATCTGACTAAGCTGACTAGGAAGGGAGCAAATTTCAAGTGGACACCCCAGTGTGAAGAAGCTTTTAAGGAATTGAAGACGAGGCTAACTAGTGCACCAGTGCTTGCTATTTCGGATGAGAAGAGAAAATTCGAGGTTTATACTAACGCTTGTATGTTTGGATTAGGAGAAGTTCTGATGCAGAATGGAAGGGTAATTGCATATGCGAGTCGACAATTGAAGCCACATGAGAAGAACTATGCTACGCACAATCTTGAACTGCTATCCATTGTTTTTGCTTTGAAGATTTGGAGACATTGTCTTTTGGGAGAGAAATTCGAATTGTTCACGGATCACAAACCGTTGACATATCTTTTCTCTCAAAAAGATCTTAATCTGAGACAGCAGCGGTGGGTCGAATTTTTGGCATCCTGTGATTTGGACATTCTGTACACCCCGGGAAAAGCGAATGTTGTAGCTGATGCTCTTAGCAGGAATGCAGTCCTATCTCTTATGGAAGTTGTTCCATCTCTTATTGAAAGGATTTCAAGCAAGCAAAAATCTGATAAGATGTTGAGAAGGATCATCAAAATAGTTAGAAAAGGTCAGTGTCCCAGTTTTGAGATTGATGGTCAAGGAACATTAAGGATTAACGGGAGAATCAGTGTTCCGAATGATAGTGATCTGAAGTGGGAAGTGTTGTCTGAGAGTCATCATTCCAAATTGAATATTCATCCGGGAATCTCGAAGATGTATAAGGATATGAGGAGAGTCTTTTGGTGGAAGGGCATGAAGGAAGATGTAGCTGCTTTTGTTAATAGTTGTGCCATCTGCCAACAAGTAAAAGGTGATCAACAGAAATCAGCCGGATTATTGCAGCCTTTGGAAATTCCAGATTGAAAGTGGGAAATGATTTCGATGGATTTTATTGACGGTTTGCCAAGAACCAGGAAAGGAAATGATGGAATATGGGTTATTGTAGATCGTTTAACTAAAAGCGCCCATTTTATACCCGTTAAGGCAACTCGTACTACAGTTTCTCTGGCAGAAATTTTCTTGAAGGAGACAGTCAGATTGCATGGTGTTCTAGTCAGCATAGTAAGTGACCGTAATCCTATTTTCACCAGCAAATTCTAGAAGGCTCTGCAATCAGCAATGGGAAAAAATTTGAGATTGAGTACAGCCTATCATCCTCAAACAGACGGATAGACGGAGAGGCTGAATCGAATTCTTGAGGATATGCTGTTGGCTTGTGTTTTGGATTTTGGTGGATCATGGGAAGACCATCTTCATCTAGTAGAATTCTCTTATAATAACAGTTATCATGCAAGTATTAAGATGGCTCCTTATGAAGCTCTGTTTGGAAGACCGTGTAGATCCCCATCTTGTTGGATAGAATCGAAGGATCGTCTTGTGCTCGGACCCGATCTTATTCGAGAAGCTTCTGCGAAGGTTGAGCTTATCAAGAAAAGGATGAAAGCTGCTCAGGATCACCAGAAGAAGTATGCTGATAGAAGACGAAGACCATTGGAATTTGAGATCGGAGACTTGGTTTTTTTCAAAGTTTCCCCAATCAAGGGTGCTATAAGATTCGGAAAGACGGGAAAACTTGCTCCAAGATATATTGGACCATTCCGAGTGTTGGAAAGAATTGGAGCTGTATCATACAGAATTGAATTGCCAGAACGGATGTCTGGGATTCATAATGTATTTCATGTATCGCATCTGAGGAAATTTGTTCATGACCCATCACTGTTTGTAGAACCAGTAGTTCAAGAAGATTTGGAAGTAGAACCCAACTTGACTGTGGCTAGAAATCCAGTTCGGATTGTGGATCAAGATGAGAAGCAACTCAGGAGCAAAGTGGTGAAACTCGTCAAAGTGCAGTGGAGTGAGGATCCCAGAGATTGTACCAGGGAAACTCTTGATAGTTTTAGGAAAGCTTATCCAGATTTAAGTCTGGATAACTAGTAATGTTTGTTAGGTAGACTGTTTGATTGGTTGTTGTTGTATGGATTATATGTATGTTTGGTTTGTTAATATGAAAGCTTTTGGAATTAACTGTTATTTTAAATTTCGAGGACAAAATTCTTTTAAGGGGGAGGAATGTAATGACCCGGAATTTTTGACAGTATATTTTAATAAATATTTAATCTAATTTAAATTAAATACAAGCTTCTCAAATTATAAATTGATGAGATCTTGATCATTTAGCAGTTATATATGCTTTGTAATGGAAGTTTTGATTTGAAAACTCAAAATAAAATCTTTTAAAAATGTTTATAACAAAATATCTCTTATTCAATGAAAATCAAAGATTCTATATTTTTAATATTTGATAATATACATATGAATATATAATTGTAGTCTTTAAATACTAATGTTTAAAAAAATAAGCAATCATATCAATACTAACTATGTTAACTTTACTCAAACATATAAGATAAGTTAGGGAAACAATAACCTGTATAATATATGAAGATGAATAATACAAAGAATAACCTGTAACCTGAATTTATACAACACAAAACCTTTAACCAAAGTTATATCAAGCTGCTGTAAAATTTTATATGCATAAGAAAACAAGTTATTCACTTCAAAAATAAAACAAATATCTTTGTCCAGTACAAAAAAATAAACAAATATCAGAAAACATTAAATAGATGTAATCTAATCTGAAGACACAAGCATTTAATTAGCACAATATTTTGTCAACTCAATTGTAAGAAAATCTCAGCCGAAATTACAAGATCATTTCACTTTGCAGTGTATTAAATACAAGGAAATCAAAAAAAAACAAGTGAAACTTGTACTTGCATAACCTACAGCTGTTCAAGTCTTTCTATTTATACACATCATATTATTGTGTTCGTTTATAAAAACTTAACAAAACTTAAGAAACTAACCTGAAAGAAAAAGTAAAACAAATATCATCTTGTATTTTCAAACAAGTTCATCAAAGCAGTGAAGTTGTTCAGGAAATTCATCTATAGTTTCTTCATCAACAAATAGCTTCTGTTCAACTAATATTTGGTGAGTAAACTTACTTTTCTTGAAAATTTAATTATGATATTTAGTTCCTGAAGTTTGTGTTGCTTTATATTGTAAATAAGAGGGCCTGTATTTATTTTTGTGTACTGGAAGCTTTAAGTTCTTCATTGTTTCAAGCTTCTGAGCAAAGAGGTGTAAAGAATATTAATACTTCTCCATTTAAATCAATTTAAACCTAGGGATGTAAGTTAATTAAGATTGTTTAACTTAAACCATAAGCCTGGGAATTTATTTGAAGTATAGCAGTAAAATATAGGAACTGTTTAATCAAGTTATAGATAAAAAGAAATTAAAAGCTAAAATTCAAAAGTTTTAATTTGTGAATTTGATCACATATCTTGATTACATACACAAAGTTAAAATTTTTAACATAAAAATTATGATTTTTAAGTAATGATAATAGGTGCAGTTCTAAAATGGAACTGAAATTGATTTTTGTCAATATCTGTTGATTCGAAATATTTTAATTGTTGAAATTTCTTATGAAGCAAGTTTGAAGATGAATTAACACAGGAAAAATGCCTAATTTTTTTTCAAATGCATGGATTTTGAGGTTGAGATGAAAGTAGGGTTTTGTTCATATGTTTTTCAATGCTATGTAAATTTTGGTTTTCGTCACCGTGCTTTGATAGAGTGGCTAGAGGTTTTGGGTGAAGGCCGAGGAAGGTATGGCCATGGCGTTGGCGAAGGAGCTTTGCCTCAGGTGATGGGTGGTGGCAGAACGTGGTGGTTAACGGCGGGGTGTTCGTGTTTCGAGTTCGAGCTTCAGGGCTTTTTTTTCGATTCGACTTTATTCGAAAATCTGGGTTTTGAATTCGAGTGTTGGGTCGATTTGTGGTTTGTGGGTAGCGACAAGGGTTGCCGGAAGTGAGGAGGACCACCGTGCACGTGCATGGTGGCTATCGGTGTCTGGTTTGGTGACGAGGGTGGATACTGTTGGGCAAGTTTCAGCCGAACCAGACCACTACCAGACCAAGACGACCGAACCACACTCCGTCCTCCCATTACCAATCCAAGCACTGCTGGACCAACCCCAATTCGAACCATCTCCAAGAACTGCCGAACCAACTCCAAGCCGGACCATTACCCAAGACCAATGCCTACCGGACCAACCTACTCCACCTACCACCGAATCATAGAACCACCGCTCCAACCACCACCGAACTAGGTGGCCACCAATCCAAAAGCCTCTCCAGCAACCACTGCCGAACCAAACCATCTACCATCTACCACTGAACCAAGGCGTTCCGGACCAACACTTCCAGGCCAGATTGTATCAGCCCAGGCCCACCAGCAGCTGTATACATCCAGGACCTCTGCCCCCAACCTCACTCTATAAATAAAGAGGCAGAGGTACAACAATGGCAGACAAGTTTGAGAGCTCAAGCACGGATAGAACATCCAAACAACTTTCAGTTACTTGTAATCAAAGCCTTGTACTTGTAATCTGAATAGAAAAGGAGAATAACATATAAAGTGGACGAGGCACGTTCTGGCCGAACCACTATAAATCTGTGTGTCTTTTACAGTTTAGTCTCCGCTTTTTATATATTTGCATAAATCACCAAAATCATTAAAAACAACATAAAATCGACTAGTTCATACGACTTGGAGGTGTTTGCCCATTTTTTGTGCAAACATTTTTGGTGCTTTCACTGAGAATGGGAGCTCGGAGCTTCAGCTTCTCCCGCTTAACCCTTTTCCTATCAGCATCGTCCGTTGCTTGGAAAACATGCCTCCCGGACGGAAGAAGGATGCTAACAAAGGAAAGAACATTGCAACTAGTAGTATCCCAGATCCAGTAATCAGAGATCAAGACAATCGTCCGGTTCCAACAGCAAATGAAAATCAGGCAAATCCGACAGCCCCTGCTGCGGAACAACCAATTACACAGACGGATCTGGACAGGATTGTGGCTGAAGTAACTAACCGCTTCGTATCTCAACAAGAAGCCTTGGTAGACCAACTCATATCATGCTTAAGGGATGCTGAAGAATCCAACCGCAACACTGAATCATGGGGTGAGTCCCGGTCTGGAGGATCTGGGAGACGACAAAGGTCTTTCTTTTTCGAAGAGGTTAACAACAGAAACAACAATGGTAGGAGCCAAGCCCGGACTCAGCCCGAATTCCGACCCGAGAAAACACTTGGAACCGAACCCAACAGGGGAGGTACCAGGCAGGGGTTGGATGTAGCTGAGCCCGTCATGCTACCTAACCATGGAAACACCAGTAAACGGGGCCGAGCAGGAGTCCAGCCCGAAGTTGGACCCGAGGAAGTGCTGAGAACAGAGCCCAGTAGGGAAAGATCAAGACAAGGGCCAACTGTGGCTGACCCCAGCATGCCCCCGGAAGACCAGAGACATCCATTGGAGAATGTTAGGAGTGACAGACGATACCATCCCTACAGGTCGTCTGGACGGAATCAATCCCGCAGGGAAGAACCAAACTCATTTCTATCCGCTCCAAGTTCTGATGAAAAGATAGCACGATTATTCAGAGAGTGCGTCCAACGGGAACAAAGGGATCGGGGGATCGGTGCTAGGGTAACCAGCCCCTTCACCCGCAATATCGAAACTGCCATCACCCCCCGGGAATGGAAAATGCCAACAATGGAACCTTACAAGGGAACCTCTGACCTCGTTGTACACTTGCAGAGATACAAACAGCATATGCTAAGGAGCGGAGCAACAGAGGGAGTGTTGTGTAAATGCTTTCCACTATTCTTGGCAGATTTAGCTACCTCCTGGTTCTGCCATCTGCCCCAAGGATCCATCAGCTCATGGGAAATGTTGAAAGAAAAGTTCATCAGCCAGTTCCGCATTCATGTGGAACAACCCAAGGACGCTTATTCCCTATCTAATATCAAAAAGAAGCCCGGGGAGACAGTGCAACAATATCTAACCCGATTCAACGCCACAGCAGCCGCAGTCCAAGATGCCGACGAGAAACTTATTCTAATGGCCCTCTGCAGTGGTGTGCATCCGGATACTAAGCTTGCTAGGAGACTAACGAAAGAAAAGCCAGCTACCTTACCCGATTTCTTCCACGAAGCCAGGAAATATATGAGACTCGAAGACGCTGCCATTGAGAAACAAACCAAGGCAGCTCATGGCAACACATCGGCAGTAGCAAAGGACGTTCGAAGAAATGACTCCAGAGACAATGCTGGGGGCAAGAAGGGAGAAAAGCGCTTATATCGACCAGGACCAAGATTTGACTCTTACACTCCTTTGAATGAAACAATCGAAAACATCTTCCTAGCAACCCAAGACGAAGTTAGATACAAGAGCCCCCCGCAAAAGAAGGAATCAGATAATGCAATTAAGTCTGGAAAGTTCTGCCGATTCCACAAATCTCATGGGCATGACACCAATGAATGCCATCATCTCCGGGACTTGATTGAAGAACACATCAGAAGGAAGAGACTAGAGCGCTATGTGAAAGGTCAGAACAGGACTTCAACCCCTGTCAATGAAAACCCAGGGCTGCCCCTCCCGGAAGTAGGCAGAGGAAATCGCAACACCAGCGGCTCCAGTCAAGAGAAGATAGTGGTCCTTACCATACCAGGAGGACCACACATCGCCGACGAAAGCTGGGCAGAGATGGAGAGATACGGTAAGTCACTTAGAAACAATGAAGGCTACGTCAATTCCGTTACGGAAGAACGCCACCCAAAACGGAAGGAGAATGATGACATCACATTCAGTAGGCGTGATTTAGAGGGAAGACAGTACCCTCACATGGATCCCATGGTCATCTCTGCCTAGTTCGGTCCAGCCAAGGTTTTTCGAATTCTAGTGGACACTGGAAGCTCAGTAAATATCCTATTCAAGCATGCTTTCGACAAAATGAAGCTGTCAATGAAGGATGTGTCTCCCTGCAACAAACCGCTACATGGTTTCACTAGGGATGCGAAGATGCCCCTCGGGCAACTGGACCTCTTTGTCGAAATAGGAAGTCATCCCCGCTCCGTTGTGCGAAAATAAACATTTGTGCTAATAGAGAACCACTCGGCCTACAACGCCATTTTGGGAAGACCAACCTTGTCTGACTTCCAAATTGTCTTAGCCCCGTGGTGCCTGAAGATGAAATTTCCAACAGACAACGGAATAGGGGAAGTAGAGGGGGATCAAGACACCGGTCGAGATTGCTTTGTGACTGAACTTCGCAATAACCGCAGAAAAGATAAAGGGAAAAATGCAGAGACTACTCTCTGCATAAAAAGCTTGGAAGCATAGCAACTAAAGAAGGCCCCTCCTCTTCGATATACCAGTGATCCTTTCAACGAATTAGACCCCAAGGACAAAGAGGAGGAGACCACCGCCGAGCCTGCAAAGGCTATGGAATTTGTATCTGTAAACAAACACGACCCAAGTAGACTGCTAAGAGTCGGGTCTCAATTAAGAGCGGAATTGAAGGATCAACTCGTCGATTTCCTTCGCCACAACATGGATGTATTTGCATGGACGCACGCCGACATGACTGGAATCTCCCTAAACATAGCATGCCACGTGTTGAACATCGATCCCACCAAGGTGCCAGTAAAGCAGAAAAAGAGAAGCATGAGGGCAGAACGATCAGCAGCCCTCGAGGAAGAAGTAAAGAACTTACTTGCCAATGACTTCATACGAGAAGCCATCTACCCAGAATGGATCGCTAACCCGGTACTGGTAAAGAAGGCTAATGGAAAGTGGCGAACATGCATCGACTTCTCCAACTTAAATGACGCTTGCCCGAAGGACTGCTTCCCACTCCCCCAAATCGATCTGCTCGTGGACAGCACAGCCGGGCACGAACTCTTATCCTTTATGGACGCATACTCAGGATATAACTAGATCCCTATGCATGCCCCCGATCAAGACCACACTAGTTTCATCACTGATCGGGGATTGTACTGCTACAAAATAATGCCTTTTGGACTTAAAAACGTCGGAGCTACTTATCAGCGCCTCGTCAACAAGATGTTTGCGGAATTAATAGGACGAACTATGGAAGTTTATGTGGATGACATGCTGGTGAAATCGAGAAAAGTCAACGATCATATAAGCCACCTGGACGAGATGTTTCAGGTATTTCGCCAATATGGAATGAAGCTGAATCCCCTAAAGTGCTCCTTTGGAGTATCGTCGGGAAAGTTCCTGGGATTCATCGTCCATGCCCGGGGGATTGAAGCAAACCCCGAACAAGTTCGAGCTTTGCAAGATATCAAGATACCATCCGCTCGAAGAGAGATGCAAAGCCTAAACGGGAAAGTGGCCGCCCTAAGCAGGTTCATCTCTAAAGCAATCGACAAATGCATCCCTTTCTTTGAAGCTCTAAAAAAAGACAAAGGAAAGTTCGAATGGACTGACGAATGCTCGACAACCTTCCTTAACTTAATCGAACACCTCCAGAGACCACCAGTACTCTCAACTCTAAATGAAGACGAGGAACTATACCTATATTTTGCTGTATCGTCCCATGCTTTAAGCGCCGCTTTGGTGAGGGAAGACAACCACGCGCAGCGGCCCGTATACTTTGTAAGCAAGAGATTTACAGGGGCAGAAACTAGGTAACCTAAACTTGAGAAGCTAGCATACTGTCTGCTAATCACGTCACGGAAGCTGCGACACTATTTCCAATCTCATTCCATCAGAGTTTTAACCGATCAACCGTTAAGGCAGGTACTCCATCGCCCCGACACTTCTGCGCGACTACTTAAATGGTGTATTGAACTGAGTCAGTATGATATCACCTACCATCCTCGCACCGCCATCAAGGGACAAGCCATGCCCGATTTTATTGCCGAATTCACTACCCACGAAGGTAAGGACCAATCTGTAATAGCAAAAGATATCAAGTGGAATTTCTTTGTAGATGGAGCATCAAACGAACAAGGCTCGGGGGCAGGTATTGTGATAATCACCCCCAGGGGAAGGAAGCTGCACTATGCCTTAAGGTTGGAATTCGCTGCCACCAACAACGATGCAGAATATGAAGCAGTAATAGCAGGACTGGAACTTGCCTTAGAAATTGGAATCAGTTCTTTATGTCTCCATAGCGATTCTCAACTTATTGTAAATCAAATACTGGGAGAATTCCAGACTCGAGGAGAACGACTCACAGCATATCTAAAGAAGACCAAGCTTCTGCTCAATCAATTGGATCACTATTTAATCAAACACATTCCTCGAGAAGAGAATCAGGAGGCTGACGAACTGGCAAAGCAAGCTAGCATGAAGGACGGCACCGCTTCCCGAACAATAACCATCTCAAAGCAACTGGCCCCGAGTTACGAGCCAATGAATATGATAGCTGCAATCGAAGAGGAAACTTGGATGACTCCCATCCGGAAGTACTTACAAAGTGGCACACTGCCCGACGGGCGTAACGAAGCTAAGAAAATTTTAAGGAAAGCTTCCTGCTACACATTACAAGAAGGCATCCTCTATCGGCGCGGCTTCTCTAATCCCTTATTAAGGTGTATCGCTGGAAGGGAAGCCAGGGAAGTCTTGTCCAACATCCATCAAGGAGGTTGCGGAGATCACACCGGAGGGCAGACTCTAACAAAGAAAATACTCCGATACGGGTATTACTGGCCCACTTTAAACAAAGACACCTTAGACTTCGTCAAAAGATGCGACAGATGTCAGAAATTTGCTAAGATTCCTCTACTACCAACAACTGAGATTACTCAGATGACCAGCCCTTGGCCCTTTGCGATATGGGGAATTGACTTGATTGACGAACTGCCAATGAGCCGAGGCAGAGCCAAATATGCCATAGTGGCAGTCGACTATTTCACCAAATGGGTGGAAGCGGAGCCTCTAAATAAAATATCTTCGGCAAAAGTTATTAACTTCTTGATCAAAAATGTTTTATGCAGGTACGGGGTTCCACTCAAAATCATATCGGACAACGGACTTCAATTTGACAGCGAAGAATTCACCAGCTGGTGCCAAGAGCATGGAATTCACAAAAGCTTCTCATCTGTAGCTTACCCCCAGGCAAACGGACAAGTCGAAGCTGTCAACAAAATTCTCAAAACTCTAATCAAGAAGAAACTTGAAAAGTCAAAAGGCGCTTGGGTGGATGAACTTCCTACGGTACTTTGGGCCTACCGCACATCTTACAGAACATCAACAGGGCATACTCCTTTCTCTTTGGCATTCGGATCGGAGGCCATGCTCCCAGTTGAAACTGTAGTGCCTTCCCACCGTAGGATCCACTACAACCCAGAAGAGAACGAAGAACTCCTCCACATGTCTTTGGATCTAATTGAAGAAAGAAGAAATGATGCAGCACTTAAAGCGGCAGCTCACAAGCAAAAAGTGGCAGCACAATACAACTCCAAGGTCAAACACCGCAGCTTACAAGAAGAAGATCTTGTCCTTAAACGGATCTTTCCACGCCCCGGAGCACTAGATCCAATCTGGGACGGACCCTATGTAATTCATAAAGATCTCCACAACGGAGCTTATATTTTGTCAACAGTGGACGGAGAGGTGTTCCAAAGGGCATGAAACATCCAACACCTTCGTCGATACTTTTCTTAACTTGTACTGTCCATATGAAGTGAATTAACAAAGAGAATCAGTGGACGTAGACATTTTCGTGCCGAACCACTTTAAAAATCCCGTCTCTTTTTAACTTGCTCCTTTATATCTTGGCTGCTTGTTAAGCTTTATCCTTTTCTGTTGAACAAAATCCTGTGTAATGGCATTCCCATTCTGGACACTTCACGGCACAGCCTCACCTGGACAAGACCTAACAGGTACGACACGAATCTATGCCCTCGCCAATGAGACACTTTTGCTCCAGCATCCCTCTGCTGCGGGTTAACTCATTGCTCGCGACGGCCCTCAAAGCTAACTGTAATGAGCCGATCATAAGCCACCGAGAAGGCCGACTATAGCCGAGGCAGCTCATTACGGCGTTCGGCTCACCGGCGACTGTGAACCGATTATAAGCCCCAACATAAGGTGTGGCCAGCCAGGGGCAGTTCACAGTTGACGATCGGCACCCCCACTAGCCGGCCACGGTAAATCGAATAATACCCACGATTACGGGCCATAATGGCTCGGGTAGTTACTGTGCGCGATCTCGGCTCTGATGTGTCTTAAGTACGGCTGTGGTAAAAAAGAAAACTCCCCGCGGAGGCGTAAGATGGGCGACGAATGTCTCCTAGACCCACAGCTAGGAAAAGTGACTACAAAACCCATTTGCCACGAACTTAAGCACATCGAAGGCCTTCCGTGATTGGAAGTTTTACTATTTCGTATATTTCCATTTTATTTATAAAAACTTTCCTCCTATCCTCTATAACGATCACTAAAGTACAGGACACAAAATGGGAGACACTCGCTAGTGGAGATGAGAACTCACGACTGGATAACAGGTCAATCAGCCGCATTCCATCCTCAGTCACACAAGACATTCAAAGCTACCGTCTACAACTAAAACATGAAGGGCAATACTTCCTTTTCTTGTACATAAACATGTAGCTATAGCCTATTCACACATCACACTAACATTACGAGACATGAAATTATATTTTAGGCAAGAGCTTAGCATCAAACACGATTAAAGTACATGCACATACACAGCTATATTTCTTATGTAACACACCAAAATAACGACAGCATTCAAATGCGACAGAATCAGCTTATATTATAAGAATAAAATCATTCGCTACAATGACATAATTACATAATTACAGCCTGAAAGTACATTAATGTTTTGGACTAGTATATTCAGGAATGCCAAGTAAACCAAAAAAAGTAGTCAGCTGCAGCAGGGCTCCGCCTCTATCCTGCTAGCCCTCCGGGACTTACTTGACCGCAGGATCAGAACTCCCAGCATGCTGACCAGAGGTCCCACCTGTCCAATTCAGGAGAAGAATCTATTAGACAAACGATAAGTAATCAAGTTAAGAAAAGATTAAAAGGGAAGACTTACCAGCATCTTCTCTCTGATCGTCATCCTCCAACTGCACACCCACTTCCTCGGCGGTAAGCAGCTGCATGCCCTCCTTCACCACCACCTTCTCCTCCTTGGTAAACTGTGCGGCAACCACATCCATTCTGAAAGCCGCTCCACCCTCTTTATCCGCCTCAGCCTTAGCCTCCTCCAAAGCCCGGAGATATGTCCTAGCCATGACCCGGGGATAATCGTCCATCCAGGACAGGTCGCCCTGCTTCCAAGTACGAAAGTACATGTCCTGAAGCATCTCATCCATCATCCCCTCGTTCTCCTCAAACTCCCTCATCCGGGCCTCGGAAGCCGACAACCTTCCAACGGCAGCATCTCTCTCCAATCGGTATCTCGAGCAGTCAGCCTGAAGGGATTTCCGCATCGCCTCCATCTCCCCTTTCAGCTTAGCTTGAGCAAGCTCTGCGGCCTCAAGCTTCCCAGATAACTCCTCTATCTTCTCAAGATCCGCTCTCCGAACCTCATCCACGGTGGCAATGGCCATATCAATTCGTTCCTTGCCAATGGCCTCCATTTTTCGTAGCTCGGCTCTACTAGCCTCCTCCATAGTTTTCTTTAGCCGTCTGGAGGCCGCCTCATGCTGGGAGATCTGAATGGCCTGATCGGCAAGCTATTTGGCCTGATCGAAAACCATTAGCCGCAGCCGAATGTTAGCACTTCCGATTTCCTCTCCATCCTTGACCAGTCAGGCGTGATGCTCCATTAACTTCTTGGTCTCCGTACCTCCTCTGAAAGATGACGAATAGACACACCAAGATGGCGTAGGAGTTGGGCTGAAGCTGGAAAGGAGCCACCTTCAAGTAGGTAATGAAGCTGACTATCCACGCATTGATCGGAGGGATGACCCCGCACATGCAATGGTATCGGCTATAGGTGAAATATCCTTCAGGAGGATCATACGACATCACACCGTCTCCCGGCAACAGCATACTCGCGCTGTCAATCCCAAAGGAGCGAGCGATGACATCAAGTTTCCCCTCTTTGAGGGAGCTCGGAAAGCAATCGGGAGGAGAGTTCAGAAGCTCTTGAGGGCCATATCCGTCCACTAATGACCTCGAGGCAGGTCCATGTCGCGCTGGTCCTGGCTGGACTGGGGGCACGGCGGAAGACTCACTTCTGTCCGTAGATTTTTTCTTTTCTGATCGGGTTTCCACTTTGTGAGACATTTATCTGCAAACACAAAAGCAAAAGTACGTTGTTGGGACGTAGGATGTAGGAATATAAAACAGGCAAGTTTTTTAGATTCATTCAGTATCAGTTTCGTCCGGTACTCAGGGTCCACGAGCTCATCCGGCTGTTCAAGTATATGGCTCCATTCGGTACTCGAAATCCACAAGTCCGTTCGGTAAAAAACTCATTTGGTAGAAAAGAGGGGGAACTCACCTGATTCGGCGAAAACCAGGATTGATTCGGCTAACACGTATGATTCGGCTAATACGTTTGGACCGGCAATGACAAGGATTTGATTCGGCTGGTAAGGAATAATGGAAGCACAAGGCCCATACTTATAGGCAATTACGAACGACCGGACCATTTGGTTCGACACACATATCCGAGCTAAAAGCAAAGCATGCCATGTGCATACACATGCCCTACTTTGGGGGGCAAGTGTTGGGCAAGTTTCAGCCGAACCAGACCACTACCGGACCAAGACGACCGAACCACACTCCGTCCTCCCATTACCAATCCAAGCACTGCCGGACCAACCCCAATTCGAACCATCTCCAAGAACTGCCGAACCAACTCCAAGCCGAACCATTACCCAAGACCAACGCCTACCGGACCAACCTACTCCACCTACCACCGAATCATAGAACCATCGCTCCAACCACCACCGAACCAGGTGGCCACCAATCCAAAAGCCTCTCCAGCAACCACTGCCGAACCAAACCATCTACCACCTACCACTGAACCAAGGCTTCCGGACCAACACTTCCAGGTCAGATTGCATCAGCCCAGGCCCACCAGCAGCTGTATACATCCAGGACCCCTGCCCCCAACCTCACTCTATAAATAAAGGGGCAGGGGTACAACAATGGCAGACAAGTTTGAGAGCTCAAACACGGATAGAACTTTCAAACAACTTTCAGTTACTTGTAATCAAAGCCTTGTACTTGTAATCTGAATAGAAAAGGAGAATAACATATAAAGTGGACGTAGGCACGTTCTGGCCGAACCACTATAAATTTGTGTGTCTTTTACAGTTTAGTCCCCGCTTTTTATATATTTGCATAAATCACCAAAATCATTAAAAACAACATAAAATCGACAAGTTCATACGACTTGGAGGTGTTTGCCCATTTTTTGTGCAAACAGATGTGAGGCGACGCACGAGTGTTTTTGGGTTTGTCTCGAGCTGGAACCTGGTGTGCGTGAGTGTTGTGTTATAGCAGTTTACATTTTCTAATTTATGCTTGTAAAAAAAAGAGAAGAAGAAAAAGAAATAGGTAAAAGAAGAAGATGGGAAGGAAGAGTGAGACGCGGGGAAAGGTAGGGGCGAACTCGAGATTTTCTCGGGTAAAAATGGTGCCTGCCTCGGGTCTGTTGATATTGCCTTAATACTTTAAGTATTTTGATTAACAAAGTTAATATTATAAGTAATGTTAGTTAGTGTCAAGTTAATATTTGATTAAAAGTTTATTAAAAGTTTGTAAAGATAGTTAATTAGTATAAGGTAATTATAAATGTAAAAATTTACTTATACTTGTAACTAAATTAATAACTTTAATTAAATTTGTAATTAGAAATTAATCGTATGTTTAATCAATTTAACTTAAGAAATTTAACTAATTACTTAAAGTTAATTAATAAATGGTAGTTAACTTAAGTGATTAATTAAAGATAAATGATAAATTAGTTGATAATAAATGATTAATTAAAATAATTTGTGATAATTAAATAAGTAATTAACTTTTATTAATTAATAATCAAGTTATTAATTAATAATTAAGAATCAATTAATTAACTGAGTAATTAAGTAATAATTAATAAAATTTAATAAGTTAATTAATCAGTAATTAATTAAGCAGAATAAAGTAGTTTATTTTTAAGTAATTAATTAAGTTAATTTAATCAAACCAGTTTGATATGAATTGATAATTCTGTTTGATTGGCTCTAATATCTGTTGATGATATTATGTGATATGTTGTGATGTATTTTGGATATATCTGTGATGACTGTATATGATTTATCTGTGATATCTGTTATGTAAATTCTAAGTATTGAATTAAACTATTAAGACTAAGTGGACAACTTGACCCTTAAAATGGCATTTGGATTCCGATGAGACCGGGATCGGGTATCAATTCGATATTCCAAAAACCACATCGATCCAAATTAAACGATAGGTCGTGACATATCAATTGGAGATCGAGATGGTGTTTCAAAATGCAAGGGTTATCGTCGTTGACTCTGAGGGTGATTCCAAAATGAGTGTAACGAGTAATGCTTTCGGTTTCGTTCGAACCCAGAACGAACTTATATGGATTGAATGCTTTCAGCACATTATCTGGCGGACGATGAGCATTCTAAGAGATATGTTCTATAAAGGTAATCGCAGCCTCAAGCCTCATCAACATGGAATGGCTAAAACCGGGGAGATGCAGCAAGATTTGGTGGGTCATGCCCAAGCAGGACGAGGTATACCCCTGTCTAGATGTCCCTTTATTTCGGCTGTGTGGGAAGTTGTTGGCCACAACTACAGAGTTATCTTGTTCGGGACTGTTCAGTAAGGAATGGTTCCGGGCTTGTGTTATAGGGGGTCGGGAGTGATCCTCGGTACGGTGATCTAGCCCTGTACTGTGACGGGCGGTACCCCAGTAGCCCTGCCATTGTTGGAAACCCATTTTCCTTACGAGACCCTACGGTTTTGATTTGTATTACCCACTTTCGTGGCTAGTAGCTGAAATCTAATGAATGTAACAATTTCGGCTATTTTCTATTTACTTGAAAACCCTAGACACTATTATAATATCACTGGATTTCCTATAAAATGTTTTGGTTAGCGTAAGGTAAAAACTTACCCGTATTTATGTGTGGGGAGTCTTACCTGATACCTTTATTTTCAAATGGTTTTCAAAGTTAAACAATTTTAACCCGTTTACTCGCACCAGACCCATGTCTGACCCGGAGTTTATATTTTGTTTTTCATAAACTCTTGGGTACTCAATTTTTATGACCAGCCAAGTGATAGGTTTTTGGAGTATTGATTTTCTGGAGGAGCTTGGAGTAGAAGACCAGACGTGTATCTATGTAGTTCCGCTGTGTAGTTAGTGTATGTTGTATTTTGGATGTATGTATGGGCATATATGTATACGACAGTACTGTTGTATGATATTGTACTAACTCTGATGTATGTATGACTATGTAATAGTTATGTGATGTATTATATTTTGTTCCATTCCGCTGTGAGATTCTGATGTTGTTATCTCTTTCTTTCTATTCTTTTCTATTTCTATCCCTTTCTTTCTTAATGATGATACGTCTTTCAGGGGTTAGAAAGGCGGATCGTCACAATATTCAATTTCAAATCATATCTCTTTTGAAATCATATTCACTTTCAAGCTATATTCACTTTCAAAATCATATTCACTTTTGAAATTCACATTCACTTTGAAACTATTGATAAGCTATATTAATTAGTGCTTCATTTCAAATCATCTTATTCACTCAAATATGTCATTTTGCAAAAGATATCAATTCCAAATTCAAACTTAGGTTGCATCGCCATCAGGGATTTAAATATAAATAATTTAACTTTACACGGTCTAAATTAGAAAATAATTTAGATAGTCGTAAATAATTTTAATAGCTTTAAAAATGGTTAAAATAGATTTAAAATAGTTTAAATAGAAATAGTTTTAAACAGATTTAAATTAGATTTATAAATGATTTATATAGATTTAAAATAGGTTAAATAGATTTAAATTATCTTAAATAGGTTAAATAAATTTGAAATAGGTTAAAAAGATTTAAAATAGATTAATAGAATGAAATTATATTAAATAAATTCAAAATAGATTAAATGAATTTACTTTGTTTTGGTAAAATAGATTTAATTGGATTAAGTAGGTTATAATAGATTAATATAAATTAACATACTTCTATTGATTAAAATATTTAATTTGATGAAAATAGTTTAAAATAGATTTCAAAGTTACATCCAAACATTTCAATAACTCAATTCCGATAGATTCGTTTATTTTTGCAACTTCGACTATGAAATTACAATTTAAATCTTTTGAACAACTCATTAAATCAATACCAATTTCAGCAATAACACTTGGATTATCGAAAATAATTCAGTTTACATGAATCAATTTCTATTCCAAAATGCTAGTTAACTGAATTCAAAATTTAAGAAATTAAAAATTATTTAATTTAACCAATACGGTGTTCGTATATAATTTTCTACCCTAGGGTCAAGTGATACGGATATTTATCATTTCCATCCACAATTTAAAATTTTATGGTTATATATCATTTCAAACCGCGATCTCGAATTAAATAAAATCCATAAAATCGCTCGAGTCTATCATTTCAACCCATAACGATTTTTCCTAATCTATAGATCATTCAGGTATGTATCATTTCAACCCCTGAGAAACTTGTAATATTATAATAATATAAAATACAACATCAAGTCAGCCAATGTCAACAATCAAATATCCATCACAATCATCATCCAAATCAATCAATAAATATCAACAGATAACTGGTAATCAATAACATGTATTAAATTGACAATTTAAATTTAGTATTAAATTGAACGATAATTAAATGCAGTAAAAGTCAAATTTAACTAGAATGACAATTAAAACATACCAACATCAATCGATTAATTTCTAATCACATCATAAATTAAATTCAACTAACATAAGATAATTTAGTAATTGTGAGTGGATTAAAAAACTCACATTGGGTTTTAAATCGATTTAAAATCTAATTTAAGCCTAAAATTTGAACAGTCTCAGAATTTGACCAAATCAATGTCAAAATATCTGGGACTTCGATGCGATCCCAACGAAACAAAACATACGTCAATCGGGCCTCGTATGTAAAAGTTAGTATCATTAGAAGTTCAATGATTTTAAAACTAAAATAAACAAATAAAAAAACATGCTCCCTCACCCTCATCCCACGCATGTACCAGAGAAGCCCATGCACGCACAGTCAACCACGCTTTTGATTAGCCTCACCATCCCTATTTGCTGCCGATGGCCTTGGCACCTCCGCCACGAGCTCCTCCTAACCAAGCTGCCTCCACGAGCGCTTCCATGGCCCCTAGGTCGAAGTGTCACTGCCGCCTCCTTTTAGGGTTTCGTAACCCTAAATCGTCAATTTCGGTCACCTCGGGCCAAGCTAGGCCAAATGATCACAAGCCCATAAATCCCCGCGATGAACTCCATAAAACCCCTAACTCAATTTCGTCGATTGATGCCCCGATCAAAAACGCCTAATTCGACTTTGACCGTGATTTTTGGTAGATTTGATCATCATGGTGGATTTGATCATCATTTACAGAAACAGACACCAGACCCAGATTCGTATCGCTGAGATCTTTGATTTTACATTTTTTCTAATTTTTTTTGAGGAGTTTGATTTTTGATTTTGATTTTCAATTGGAATTTGGAAATGATTTGGCTTGTCTGCCATTGGAAATAGAGAAGCAGATAGAATTGTACATACAAACAAATGAAATAAGGAATAGTTAGGGTTTATAAAAGGCTATATATAGAAATAGCTGAAATGGAAAAGAACGAACCAGATCGAATTGGAAGTTGAATGATATGCAACCCGCAAATCCCATTTCGTTCTCGAACCGGTCATCCCATATATCAAAAAAGTTTTTTTTCGATATTTTTAAACTCAATGGAATATGTTTCAAGTCCTAATTCCATCGTATGAAGAAGTTAGCTTAAAATTAGCTTATTTCAAATTGATTTCAATTAAATAAATTTTTAGGCGTTTCGAGTCCGTATGATCAAACGACAAGTCTGATCGCTACAAAACTTGAAATTCAACAATAATTCGCTGTTATGGATCCGATGAAACTGGTTTCGTCGAAATCCAAGACAGTTGCCAAAATGGTTGTTTTCACATTAATTAAATAAATTGATGTTAAATCAAATTTACCACTTCTTATATTCAAATTACTTAACTAACCAATTTTGTCTTTTTTGATTACATAGACATTTACAATGATTTGACGCAAATTTACATATCAAATTCAGTGTTAAATATTTCACTAATTACAGTGTTCAATATCAACTGTAATTAAATCCAATTAATAAATTTTAATTTCAATAAGTTATTTAATCTGGTTTCGATCTTTTAATTCAATCAATTATTTCTTTACATACATAGTCCACATTGTTATATATTTTGGTACATTAATATTTTATCATTTTCATCTTTCTTTTCATTACCGTAATCTTTAATTACATTTAGTTGTAATAAATTCGTTTATAATAATTTAAATTCCAATATATTTGAGCAAACTTGATTCCAATTCTTTTTATTCAATCAATTATCATATTATGCATAAAATCTTCATTGGTTACATCTTATTGAATCAACATTCTACAACAACCAATTTAACCTACATTAAGTGCACTAATTAAGTGAATTAATTGCAATAGATTTCCAATTTTAATTTAACAGGCTAAATAAATAGGTAAAATATAATAATTGTCACCATTAACTTTTAGTCACATTTGTATGTTTGTTATCTACACACAAATGTTATAGTTATTCAAACAACGTTCATTTTTCCCAATTTATAATTTATTACATGCTATTTAATTAAGACAACATTTAAATTATCAATTGCTCTTTTAATCAATTATCAATTAATACATTCATTATTACAATAAGTTCACAATTTATAACCAATTATAACCTTTTTAATCCTTTTCAATTAATTGAATTACATTTAAAGCAGTTATCAATTACCCTAATTAATAACATTTCATTTGATTCCAGTTATATTCTTATTACTTAATCAAAAAAATTTATTTCTTCCAACATTGAATTACAAAACTTTATTAAATTAACAATTTTTAATTATCGAAAATTTATAGGTCGTTATAATTTTGTACGTTTAAACAGACGCATACAAAATATCAATTTTTAATTTTTATTATTTAATTTCAAGAGTTTTTTTTAGTTAATTACGTTATAAATGCCGTTAAAATTTACGGGTCGTTGCACTCTCCCCCACTCAATACTTTTCGTCCTCGAAGAGGAAACGAGGTAGGAGAATAAGGCAATCCGAAAGATAAGATGAATTCAAAATACATAGTACCAGATATAATAATTAATTTAAAACCATATGGATTTCATTTTTGGACATTTTCTTACCTACATTTATATTATATATTATTCAATTGCATATTCACTAACATTTAACTTTTGAATATTTCAAGCAAGTTATATATGTTCTAGAATGCAATTGAGTGTTATACAAATTGTATCCTAGTTCAACTGTTTCAAATTGTTCCAATTCCATTTTCATTTTACGCACTCCAATTATTCAAAATTTTGCTTCATTTCGATAATTGAAAACCATCCCTTAACGTCAAACTTAAGAATTAAATTTACGATTTCACTTTAAACCAATTTTGAAATAAATAAATATATATATATATATATATATATATTATACAGTCAAATCATACTCAAGAAATTCAAATAATAATCCATTTTTCCAAAACAAAAGTGTAGCAAAACTGCTATGTGGTCTCTCCACTTAGAGACTCGAAAACGAATGGCAATGATGCTGTAGTCATCACCGAAATTATTTTCCAACGACAATAAGAGGAGAGTATTGACTTCCTTCTTTCAAAATTCTTTTGAAAACAATTCCTACTTGAAAATAATTTCAAATAATATAATTTCTCGAAACTTTTGAAAACCAACTTTTAAAGATCTCGAAAAATTAATTCTCAAATCCTAAATTTAAATTTATTTCAATTTCAAGTTAAGTTTATAAACCATTCTATCAAATTCGTCTCCTTATAATAACAGTAGTTAATGGTTTAGGAAGTGTTGACAAAACAATAAATGATAATTGGTATTATCATTTCTAACAACCAATTAATTTAACTATTAAAATTTCAAAATATCATATATATATATATATATATATATATATATAACTTACATAAAATTATTCGAAAACAATATTGTGTCAGTTTGCTCTATTCAAGTGTTTTGGAATTCCTATCCATAGCGTTGGCCAGACGAACCAATCGAAACTCTAAATCAACTTAACAACTCAAACAATACAATATAAAACATTTTATATCAATTACCAATACACTCCCTCAGTGGATGATTCAAGAATGGATTAAAACAAAGATAGAGATTCAAATATATAGGGATCCTCATCGAAAAGAATTTCTAACTACAGAGACCGGCTTGAAGGAAGATAAAATAATCAAATTACAAAAGGGGAAGACGATAGACTCATATCAATCATGGGTGACCTTAATCAGGTCAATCGAGACTTAGAAAAGACCAGAATATCATTAACGAAAAGGGAGACAAACTTGTTGAGAACATCGCAGAGAACTGATCCATGAGATCGAATGAAGAAGGCAGGAACATTGGTTAATCCAAAAGGAATGACTAACCACTTTCTCTCTAAGTGCCATTCATCAGGGAGGGAGGACAATAGGTCGAACTATAGGAATAAGATCGAAGCGAAATTCAAATTTCCCGCTTAATAAGGAGGAGTGACTTCACCAAAACATCAGGATAATTCATGACTGTTAGGGGAGTCAAGATTACTAGGTTTAGAATCAAACAAAAAGATAAAACTGCCTGCAAAATCCTGAGCCATTCGACATTCGATTACAAGAGAATTACCCTAGTCGTCTGCTAGAGAAATGATTCGGGATTTGCAAGAAATAACAGCATAAAACTAAGGACATATAAATCTCCTGTTAATCGATGCATTCTATAAAGGAGTTTCATCACTTTACAAATCATATTTAGGTTGGCGGGACTGCCAATGTGATTAGACACACACAAGGACGAAGTTGCCAATTGAGTGGCAAGATGTTCTCAAATTTATTACAGAGATCAACCAAAGTGGAGCTATGGGATGCTCTAGAGTCAAGAAGAGCATGAATAGGAAAGGACAAGAATGGGTTTAGAACAAAGGGATAGTTCCAAAATCCAAAGAAAATCCTGATCCAGGAGAATACTAACAAAGAAATTTCAAGCTCGAATGAAGATGATTCTGTAATTGATTCAACTCATTCTAGGATATCAATACCCTTTCTCTAATGATTTTTTACTCCATATGCTGGCTTTGATACTACTTGTAACGACTCGGTATTTTGAACCATTCGCATCCGCACATATCGGACTTGAATTACTCAAAACAATATATTGTTAATTTATATTTGGCAAAATTAAGCATATACAGTAAATAAAATCAATCACAAAATCACAGACACGGAGTAATATAATAATAAGCAGTAGAATAGATAAATAGTAGTTCATGAAGCTACTATATAAACATCAGAGTTTAAAGTTGAATACAACAGATATCTCGTATACAAAGAAGTTACTAATACAAATGTCAATGACAAATCTGAATAAAACAACTGGAATAAACTGAAGTAACAGGACAACTGAATAAACAATGACCAGTCTTCAAGTGAAGCTCCAAACTCCAAAGGCGAGTCTTAAATGTTGTGTCACTCAGTCTGACCCGAGCATAAAACAAACACGAAACCTTCGAGTCAGGATTAGCATTCTTATATCAATAAATTCAACTCAAGTGAAATGTCAACTGAAATACAAAATAACTTAAAGGATGTTCGGGATTACCATTAAGGATCCATTAAACTATATATGTACATAGTACAATATGCTACATATATGATGTCTATAGTAAAGTAAACTATTAAAATAGCGTCAAGGCATTACCCATATCCCCCTTAACACATTTTATATATTCCGATAGTCTATACAGTATCGTAAGCTCCACCAAACCGGTGGTTTACTCAAAGGGCACTCCATATGTACAGTACAATCCAAACTCATAGAAGGCTCGATAAGGCATGTGAACACGGCATGCGATGCAATTAATGCTAGGGTAGGATTCTACCATTTTGCGGATCTGGACTGGTGGTAACACATAGCATGTACTACCGCCCACCTCAAGACATAGTCCCAAATCAGAAGGTGCACCCAATCAAATCACAAAGTAATAGAATGATATTGAAGAAATGTGCTCGATAGGAGGAATGATCTCACTTGTCCCGGCATGGCTCCTGTTTTAGTCACATCTAAGCTGACTCATGGGAGTCAGGGCTATGTAAATACCTCATACAAAATCATACACCAAACCATCCTACTTCATTCTAGAGTCTCCACCATGTTCACATTGTTAAAGTGGTTTTCGGTATTGGTAGAGAGTATGACAGTATCCGATCTCGGTCTCTTTAACAACCAAATGCTTATTTCATACCGTGGTCATTTATATTTCAAACAATTTGTACTTCATATCAAATTATCATATCCACTTCAAAATTATATCACTTAATTATATTCATTTTCGAAATCATATCACTTCTGAAATCATATTTACTTTCAAAATCATAACCACAAAATAGTTTAAACAATCATACAAAATATTCACATTTATATCCATTAAATTTTAAATCATACCAGTTCCAGCTTAAACAATTTAAACATCAAAAATAGTTTATATATATATATATATATAAATAGTTAAAAATTAAAAATAGTTTATAGATTAAAATAATTTATACATTAAAAATAGTATATATATTGAAATGGTTACAAATAAGAATCGTTTCTTCCAATTTCACAAATCAATTCAACTCAACTTTTAGTTCCAAATTCAATCCAAATCCATCTTGGTTTCAAATTATCAATAAAATCATTTTTATTTATCAATTTCAAATCCAGATTTGAACTACATATTTAAAACATTTTCAATTCAATAGGTTCCAAAGTTAAATATTCAAATAATTTATAGTTACTCAATTTGATAAATCTCATTTATATTTCAAAATTCAACTTTTATTGTATTTAAATTTGAAAATATTCACTAAATCATTTTGATAACATTTAAATAAAATCTAAAATTATAAATTTAAATAAAATCAATAATTAGATATCTTGCTTCAATTATATTAAATTCTAAAATATTCATTTAATCATTTTTATAAACATTTGAATAAAATATCAAATTCAAATTTAAATCAGAATTAAATATTCAATTTCAATCTTATTTAAATCTAAAATATTCATTTATTGACCTTTAATCAAAATCAAGTTATCAAGTTATAAAATCGTATCTTTGAAATTCTCAAGTAAATAAGTTTTAAAATCAATTCCTTTTTAAATACAATTCTTAAACAAATTAAATTTCAAATCAATTCTAATTTATTTTTCCAACCTTAATTTATTAAAGTTATTACAAAATCTATTTTCAAAACATTAATATAATTTTAAAGTAGTTTAAAACATATTATACATATATTAGGTAAATTAAATTTTATTGAATTAAATATTATTATTAAATTAAATCTATTTTAAATCTTATTTCATATATTTTAAAAATAATAAAGTTATAAGTAAAATTTTATAATTTACATTTTGAAACATAACTTATAATCTTAAAATTCCCAAAAACATAAAAAATAAAATCTAATTTTTTACACATATATTAAAATTAAAATCTTTATATGAAATTTAAAGTCAATATTTATTTAAAACCCATATATTTTCTTTCGAACTTTGGAAATCATTTTCAAAAATAAACCAACGATATCAGTATATAATTTTATATCCTATGGTCAAGTGATACAGATATTTATCATTTCAATCCTCAATATAAATTTAACATATACGAGTATATATCATTTCAACCTGAAATCCTAAAATTTCAAAATCAATGAAAATCGCTTGGGTTTATCATTTCAATCCATAATGATTTTCCCCCAATCTATAATATCGTTCGGGTATGTATCATTTCAACCCATAGGGAATTCTAAACTAACAGGGAACTTATAAAGCGAGAACGAATATGATAATAACATAACATATCAACAACGGCCATATATCATCAGCAAGAAATTTAAATATAATATATATATAACAGGTAATGGTGTCATATGTCATAGGGGAACAAATGCAGATAATGACATATCATATTAACAAATTAAATGACTTAACAACTCAAATTTGACAACATATTTCAATCGTCATCTCATGTGAATTAAATTTACGAAGTATAAGAATGTTAATTGTGAGTGATTGTTCACCTTTCGACGTTAGAGAAATTACACAAAATGACATGGCACAAATTGAATCATGGACTCGACAATCGACTAATCCAAACGACAAATCTCAAAGCAAAGCAAGGTGAAACTGATAATTCAGAATCGACGAAAGCAAGTCAAAAATCAGCTTGATATAAGCTGAAACGAAATGTATATTATATATTTTTTCTTCCAATATTGAATTTTAACATACATATTTAAAAATCTTTATATACATATGTTTTAATCCCAACGTCTAAAATAAACCTTTATAAATATATTTTAAAATCAACATTTTTTATAAAATCCATATAAACTTACTTTATTATAATATATATAAACTCGAACGGATCATATATAAACTTATATATATACTACAAATAGATTATATACAACTTATATAACTTATACATTATAAACAACTTTATATGTCTATATATGTACGATTTAAAAATGAATTTTAAATAAACAAATATATTTATCAAACATACATAAAATTAAATTTGAATATTAAAGGGAGAAGTGTAAACTCATTTTACCTATGTATCATTATTTTTAAAATCAATACCTAACTGTAAGTATGTAAACAAACTTAGGTATAAGCTACACACATATATAAAATATTATTATTAGCTTTTATATAATAGAATAGGTCTACCACGCGTGTAGGCTTCTTTAACAAACAAATTTACTTTTATATATTTACAATTTAAAATAAGGTTCGAGCTGTTTGGCGAGAAGTTGAAGCAGCGAATGAAGGTGTGAGATTGGAGAGTGGAGGGGTGCAGTTGTGATGAGGCTGGTGGCTTGGGATTTTCTGGCAGTAGGCATGGGCTCGGTTCTCAACTGAATGCATGGGAAAGCAAGAGGGAAGGAAAGGAAGGAGGTAGCGGAGAGGCTCCTGGCAGCTGTTGCTTGGGATGGGACTGTTCGAAAATGCTGGAGATTGGTTCGGCCGTGCATCATTTTATTTTATTTTCCTTTCTTTTCGTGGAATGGAGGGTTGCTGCAGGCAATATTATATATCATCGTCTTTTTTCGTGACGTAAAGATGGAAGGGGATCTGCATGCGGCCAGTGATCAGCTGGTGCGATGAGAAAGAGAGGGCGTGAGGCACGGTGGCAAGGCCGAGTGGAGGTGGAGGGGTTGCTATGTGCGTAGGCGGTGAAGTGGTGGACAAGGTCGGGGTTGATGGACGTGGATAGGAAGAGTGCATGAGAGAGAGAGTGGAAAGATGGTGGAAGGACACGGTTGTTCGGTGGTGTGTGGCATTGGGTTTCGAGAACGCTGGGTTCAGGATGGTGAGTGGAGGGAGAGGGTTTGTGGTTATAAGGAAGTGGAAAGTTTTTCAGAGGCGAATTATACAAGTGAAATTTCTCTTTATCATGAAGGAACAGAAGAGGATTATAACAGACATTTTGAAAAGAAGCAGGTTATGAGAATAGGGAAAGGGAAGGGATAGGTTTATACGGCCAATAGTATGAAACTCCTATATTTGAGATTATAATTTCATAAATGAACGTACAGATAACGAACAGGCAGAGAAATAGAACTAAAAGTAATAAATCTAACTAGTGAAATAGCGAAGGCAGGCGATGAATCCAAAAAATATTTATTTTTAAAGGCTATTGAAATTGTACCGTAGATAATTGAATGGTCACGCAAAACAAATGGACTCGAATGGTTACCGATACGGCTGACCGTTTCGCGGTTTTCGCTACGTACCAAATACCGGAACACATAATTGAATATACTACGGAGATCAGCACGACGATACGAACAGAATGGTAAACAGATATGAGCGATACGATCAAGTTATCAGAACTCGATTTTTCACTGTCGAAAATGCTGCTAAAACGCCAAAAATAAGATAAATGGGGTTCGAAAACTCTAAACTTGATGAAACAAATTGTGACATCTCACTCAGAAGATGGTTTATATTTTTATTATATAAGAATATTCAAATTTTGAAAATATTTTATCTTCATCAATTAAACAGATTTAAATTGAAATTGAAAATTACACAACAAAACTAACTTTCATATTTTCCAATGAAAATTTACCATTTCCTACGTTAAAATAGACGCATATCAAATATCAATTTTTAATTTCAAATTTATATCTTTTAATTTCAGTAAAACAATTAATTACATTATAAAAGCCGTTAAACTTTACGGTTTGTTACAGTTATAGAAGATATTTTTGAATGCTTTGAATTAAAAGACCAACTTTTAAAGAAATAAATCTTTTATGTAGAAAGTTTTTGAAAGTGGGAAATTATTTTGCTCCTTTTTGATATTAAGAATCCTTTTTGAATTTTTGATAATTTGTTTAATAATTAAGTTTTTGAATGTTTTGGGGTACAGAACTACTTTTAAAGAAGTAAGTCTTTGAGGTAAACGTATTTGAGAAGGGAAATTATTTTACCGAGCAATTTTTGAATTTGAGGTTAAGAATAAAGTGGTAAATATTTTAAAATTTATGAAAAGTGGGGATCAAATACTTTTGGAAGGTTTTGTTCAACGTTTAATAAAAATGGAATAGATATATGGAATAAAATGAAATATGATGTTTAGATGCTTTTAGGAATTAAATCCCCATATTGTTTTTACAAGTTGGAAATTCTTTTGAAAACTATGTTTGAAAGTTTTCTATATCGATGTGGAAATTATTTTGCAAGTTTGAATTTCAAATGTCACATACTAGCATAATATGGTATATTTTATTGAGCAGATAAGGATCACTCTCTAGGTAAGAAAGCTTAAAGGTTTTAAGATATGAATAAAATAAGAATAGTATTTACAACTTGATCTGGAAATTTGAAATCAGTCCCAAGCATTTATTTGTAGAATGTTGGTAAAGTGTAAAGATATTCCGAATTTGTAATTAGGTCGAAAGATTAGGTTGCTCTAGCTGACTTGGATTGTGAATCTCTATGTTTTAATTTATTTAGGCTATGTTCCATGTAATTTCCATAAATTATCCAGTCACAGTATATTTATAAAAAACGTGTCGTTTGAATTGGCAAGGGATATGCCAAAAAGGAAAAGAGATGTGTAAGATATGGATATTCCTTTCTGTATTTACATTGTCTACTTCAATAAAAGAAAAGAAAATAATCCTTTGTAATTTTAAACAAAGCAAAAATATTACTTGTGGTTAATTTATGGAAAATTTCAATGGTAATCCTACTTAAAAGGATGGCTCCAATAAAATAAAAAATGGAAAGGAATGTTCTAATTTAGAAATTAATAATTAGAAATATAGAAATAGCGTAATTTACAACGGTATTCGTAGTAATTGTAAGACTAGGATTTATGGACATTAATTACAGATTTAATGAGCAATATATTTGTAACTAATAAGGAATTAAAAGGAATTAAATAAGGGACTGAGAAAGGAATCTAGTATGGTATATGTGGGGGAATTCAATAGGCATGATAGGTGGATTTTGGAATTGGTGAAAAGATACAAGGAATTAAATAAGGATTGATTAGAAACTAATGATTTTGACATTACCAATTTTAACATTGTTAACCAATTATTACAGATAATGGAGGTTTTTTAGAACTAAGAAGGAGAACTAATGAAGGCAGATGATGGTGGAATGACATTCTAGGATTGTCCATCTTAAATTGGTAAGGAGCATTAGACCCTAATATCCTAAACACTAGTTGATGATCAAAGGCGGCTTCCAATAAAAATTTCCTTCAAAATCTTGGATTATAATCGCTAGTTGTCTCCTTTAGAAAAAATGTTCAATATGGTATAGGGCACATTCCTCTTTTATCACTATGTTGGTTTTACGGATGGGATTAGACCGCTAAATAAATATATGCATATTAAGGAACATTGTAAATAGGAAAATTTCGTTAGGACACTTAACTAGTGATAAACCAAAGGTAAGATTGGAAGTTAGTGAGGAAATTATGTTAGAATGCTTCACACCCAAAGCTTGCAAAGAATCACCGTTCACCCTAAATGAGTTAAGATGTATAGGGATATGACGAGAAATTTCTAATTGGTCAAGGATGAAGAAAGAGTCGCTGAATCTGTTTCTATTGTTTGACATGCCAAAAGGATTAAGCTCGAGCAAGAAAAACCTAGAGGGTTGTTATTACAATTGAAGGCCCCGACTTGGAAATAGGAGCATATATCGATGGACTTTATGAATGGGTTGCCTAGGAATCAAAAGGGCATGGTTCTATTTAGGTTATAATAGATTGGCCGATTTTATTCCCGTTAGAAGTAATAGAATTGTAGCATCTGTAGCAGAAATTTATGTCCAGGATGTGTGAGGCTTCATGAAGTTCTAGTTAGCATTGTTAGTGATAGAGACCCTTTTTTTACTAGTGAATTTTGTAGGGTGTGCAATTTTCTTTGGGAACAACTTTAGACCTTAGCACCGCTTACCACCTGCAGTCTAACTGTCGGACAGAAAAGGTGAGCAGAATTTTTAAAGAATGGTGAAAGCTTGCATCATAGATTTTGGAGGACCTTGGAGAAGGTAGAAGTGTTTAGGCAGTGAATGGAGGCCATATAGGACTGTCAGGTGTCCTTTGTCGACAAGCGAAGAAAGGAATTGGAGTTTTCAGTTGAGGACATGTTATTCACCAAGATTTCCCCTCTTAGAAAGGTTATGAGGTTTGGTAAATTTGGAAAGTTCGTGCCAAGGTTTGTTGGGCCTTTTTCGATTTTAGAGATGGTGAGAAATCTTACTTATTAGGTGGAGCTTCTGGACAAGTTAGAGAAAGTCCATGACATCTTTCATATTCCATACTTGATGAAATACCTACATGAAACTGCCACTGTTGCAAAGCCCGGTTTGTTAATAAATGTTGAGATGGAGCCAATAGCCCCCGTCATGCCACCGCACGCATGGTGAAGCACGGTATTAAGAAGTTTCGTAGCAAAGAAATTAGGTTGGTCCAAGTACAATGGGGAGATAACCCAGTGGAAAACACAAGCAAATCTTAGAAAATATGAAGCTTTCTCATCCTAAGATTTTCTCTGGTTAACTTTCCACTCCAAAATTTTATATTTGGTTACATCGTCATTACTAGATAGGATGGTAGGAGATAGTTTTCACACTTTTTACTGCTATTTTTGCACTGATATTGAATTTCATGTATATTTAGGATGCTTGCATACATGTCTATATGTCATGATTTTTGTATTCATGCTAGAATTAAGCTCACCTATAGTATGTTGCATACATAATCACACTACATTTTTGGTTGAGTAGATGGTTGTATAAATGACTTGGTTGTATAACATGGTTGTTGAGCGCGCATTACATTATTTTCCCAAGGGGCGGAGAGTGTAACACTTGTAAAATTTATGGGGGCAAAATCCATTTAAGGGGGTGGAGAGTGTAACATTTGTAAAATTTAAGAAGAAATTAAATAATTAAAATAAGGTAAAAAAAAATAAAAATTCCTAAATGTCAGAATTTGACCACAAAAGTTTCACCATTGCATTCATGGTAATTTTTTGATCAATTTTCATATATGAAGTTCTGTGATCGGAGTTCAGACGGAGAAGTTATGGGCGTTTGAAGTTTTCAGATTTTAAATAATTTAAACGAGTTTAAATTTAAAATTTGAATTTAACTTAGAGATGTTAACTTGAGAAGTTTAAGGGTTAAGCCTGGTTAATGTTAACTAGTAATTAATTTAAAATTAATTAATAATTAATAAAGAATTATAAACGTAGAAAAGGCACGGTCATAGAAGGGGACATGTCGACCGCCCAAAGTAAGCGATTGACCGATGAAGGAGTAAAAACGACAATTTTGAATAGCCTGAATGGCCTGGATTTAATTATTTTGATCCAACGGTTTTCATTCTTCTTCACCTCTATAAATGGATCCATAGTTCCCATCCACTTTTTTTCATCAAATTTCAGGAATAGCAGCGAAGCTCTGTCGGATTCCTTCTTCTTTAGATTTCAAAATCAATTAGGATTTTAAGGTAAGAGGTTTAGATGTCTATTTCTTTTTATCTCTAATTCTATTCCTCTCTAATTTCTAATTCTGAATCTAACTGCTATATATAGTTCACTTTATTGTATATTCCAAGGGAGGGAGATCTTAGAGGGAATTAAGCATTGTGAAAATCAAATCCAATTAGAAAACAAATAATTCTCTTTGAGTGGAAATTTTAATTTTTCCCATTTTAGTGATTATGTTGTACTTTTTTAGATTTGATACATTCCTTGGGAAATTTTGGTAAAGGAAATCATAACACTAAAACCTCCAGAATTTCCCCAGGTAAATGTAAATCTTTTAATCTGTTGGAATTTTAATGTTTCGTATTAATATAGTGGAATCAGATATGTGTTTGAGATTTAAGAAATTCATAATCTATTCTATTTCATCTCTTTTGATTTCTCTTGTAGTGTTAAAGGATTCTAAAAATACATAAGGTTAGAAATGAAGTGCAAAGTATGGTTTTGACTATTTGTAGTTTGCACCGTCTATTTTTGTAAATTAAATTAGTATGAATCCCTTTTTTCACTCTAATGTGGTAATTACAAAAGTTGAATAGAATATGAAAGGTTTACATTGTAAAGTTTGTTTCTTGAAATAGAAGGGGTAATTCTATTATATTAATATGAGATAAGTTTGGTATTGCTCCTTTTTTCTATACAAGTCTAGTTGTGTTGGCTAAGGATATTAGCCATTTTTTGGTTTGGAATTGGAGGCTTGTTATGTATGACATTCTAATTAATTTAGTAAGTGAATTTATTTATGTGTGATTAGGAATATTTATTTAAACCTTAGATCTCATGCATATATACATATAAATATATTATTAACTTATAATAGCGTATTAATCATATTGAATATAATTAATAGGTTAGTAAATAGCATTACATACCTTAGAAAGGAAGTTAATGATAATTATGCGGGAATTAATTCACATTTAAAGGCGTAATAAAGAGTTTCCTTTATATGGCCTTAAGTTTAATTGTGGTGAGATACTATATATACAATTAGTATATATAGTATGTTAAAGGAAAGGAATTATGACAAAGTTATAATGATGCGAGGTCAGGCTAAAGTACATAGAAATCTGCCCATTTAAATCTGGCTACCAGCAGTCTTACTTTGGGAACTTATGTGAGACATTGCATATAATAAATAACCTCGATGGATGCGAGGTTAGTCCCAATTCTATAGAGTAAGTCTTTCCAGTTAATCTGGCTACCAATACCTATGAATAGTCGAGCTAATCTGAGACGTCACGGTTGGTTTATGGGTCATATACACATTATGGATACGGTAAAAGGAGATCTTTGGAGGGGTCCACTTAGGGTTTAGAGATATTAAGTGACTATTGTGGGATCCGCTTATTTCCAATAAAAGAAGCATTAAGTGACCTTATGGGGTTTCTTACGATGCCAGTTAGAGAGAACCATAGAGGGGTCTGCCTTGGGTTAGGTATTAAACAATGGGGACCTTCCTATTTTATATGTATTAAATGGTCATAGTCTGCCTGATTCCCAATAAAAATATATTAAGTGGTTAGGTGCACTCTTGCATCGTTAATGATAGTTGTGTTAAAATTTGAAAATGGGCTGGAAATGGGTTAGGAATCAAATGATAGGGACTTGCCTACTTTATATTAAATGGTCAGAGTCATTTCTAGACATATTACGGTTGAAGTTTTCAGATTTGGACTGGAAAAGCCTTTGGACTTAGTAGCTTACAATTGAAATTTTTTGGTATGATGTAGTTATAAATACGTAAGAAATATTACTTATCTAGAGGGTACTGCCCAAATACAATTATGGTAAAGCTTGAGATTTTCTTTCACCAAACATTATTGTTCCGACCCCCTCCTCGTTACAACACATAGGTTAAAGGAGACAATGTTATTTTGAGGGACGAAAGTGAAGATGAAGATTTGTGGCAGTTATCTATCTAACTATGCTTTTTAAATCTTTTTTAACGTACCTAATTCAAACAATTATGCTCTTTTGAAATATTGTACTATGGATGTTTTATGTTGACATGTTGTGAGATTTGATGATAATATGTTATGTTTTTGAAATAGTTTTCTTTTTGAAATGGGTATGTGTTTCTGATATTGTATTTTATCAATTCTATTGTATGATTCTAAAAGTATAGATAAATAGCTCTGTATACTATGTATTGTTTATAATTTATCAACCAACAGCCAGCTTTGAGATGGGCCTAAGATTCGATGAGTTTTTATTAATCTAAATTAGGTCATTTCGAGGTGGGTTGTTACAGGATATATAGATTGAATTAGGTCAATACCAATTTTTATCACATGGATAGCTTTACCCGGCTTCTTGTAGAGCCCTAGTATGGAAACAAGTCCTGTCATTGTCTGTCAGTCTATTTCGGTTATATGGCTCATGCCTGCTAGTAGTGTTAGTGCCTAACCGAGTTTTCATCTACCAGTTTTTCATTTCAACACTCGCCACTTTATCTCAATTCAACAATCAAGCAGTGTTTTCATGACCCAATCCTACCACGGTCCAACCTCGAATAACCCTGAACCTTGGACGAATACAGCGTAGAACTCAATCGAACCTCATTTATCTATGAACCTTGGTCGGACCTTTAAACCAACGGTTCAACCGTCAATTTTACATGGTTGAACCACGGTTCTTTTGTTTTTTCTTACACTCTCATCATGTAATTCTCTTTTATTTTCATTTCTTTGAAGAAAATAAGTAAATATATAAAAATCATTATCGTTTCAAATTTTAAACCACTAACTTCATCATTTTGTTTTTTACTGCTGCAAACTACTCTAATACCACTGTAAGACTCATCAAGTTTGTATACCTTGAAGGCCGTCTATAGCTTGTATACATAACATTATTATTTCAATATTTTTATGTATATTTTGTAGCTAAATGTGCAAATTTTTCAAAAAATAATAATCACGGTTCGACCGGTTGAACCATTAAAACCTTAAATCTTAAATCATCGTGGTTTAAGGCACGGCATGGCCATGAAAACTATGCAATCAAGTCATGTTTAATTTTCCAAATTGCATCTCACACTTCAGCACTTAAAACAGTTACCTATTGTACAATGGCGGTAAAACCAATATAGGATTTTCGCCAGAAAATGAAACTACACCGTCCGCTATTTGCACCTACCGAAAACCAACAGATATTGACACAAGTTGCATGAAGAAGCTTACCCACATACTGATGTGTATTGTATGTGATCGAACAACTTTGGTTTATTCAATAAAGCGTACTCTCCTAAGTCTGATTTACCTTATCATGCCCATGCACAATCCATGCAATGGCTGTCATCCAATGTAGTCCTTGTAGCAACACCAGAACACACTCCTCAGTCACATCTCAACAGCCTAGCTTACATTCCATGCAGTGGCAGTAATTTGCCTCATGTTGTCATCAAACTCAGTCCTCTCTACGTTACCAGAACTCACTCCTCATGCATCAGCTATGTTCAGCATGGCCCGTGCGTCATCGCCACTTTACAGTAGACTTTTAGTCCACCTTCAGCCCACATACTATACTCCACTCTGAGTCTACATCCCAGCTTTATAACCTATGTTGCAATACTCGTTCATGTTGCTCTTCTGGAATTCACACAGCATTCATTCTACGCTTGCCTTCATGTAGCAGTATATTAGTAAGGTCTTCCGTATCATTTCAGGCCATAGCAGCTCTATGTCTCATGTTTGCAGCATCCCATTCCAAGGCCTCACATCTCATTCAGGGATTTGCATTTGCATTTCAGACCATAATAGATTCTCTTTAGGTGGTTTGGCTTCTCAATACACTAAAGCTCATAACTAGGCAGAGCATTATTATAGTAATCTAGTCCACAGTTATCCTTATATATGGTTTTACTTGTTTATGCTCCACTTTATTCTTTTGAACACCTAGTTGATGATCTTATAATTGTATATGCTAATTAGTCATGTGTATGGTTTTGGTAAATATTTAATAAAATTTATGAGTGCTCTCCTCATTTAAGGACCACTCTTTCGTAAATAAAAAACATTTACTTATTTTATCTCAAAACGGTAAAAATTATTTAATTGATAATATACTCAAAAATCACAACACCAGAAATGCAATTTCCTTACGGTTATAAACGTGACAAAACTAATTTGTTACGGTTATAACCGTGAAAATAGATACCGTGGGCAAATTCAGTCACATTTTTGCTCACGGTTATAACCGTGATAAAAATAGTAATTTCTCACGCTTATAACCGTTATATATTTAGATAATATCACACTTATAACCATGGTAGAACAGTATTTACTTACGGTTATAATCGTGATAAAATGGTTATTACTAACGCTTATAACCGTGGAAAATTTAGATAGTATCACACTTATAACCGTGACACAACAATAGTTTCTAACATTTATAACCATTACCAAAAAGGAAACTCTAACACTTATACCATTACAAATGCAAATTATATCACAGTTATAACCATTACGAAAGGTTATTTTCTAACACTTATAACCGTGATAACTAAAACAATATCAAACAAACTATATAACGCCAATATTTTATTACAGCTACGAACAATCTATACAAAAAATATATAGTATTAACATTCACAACACCAAAGCAAACTTCTTACAAACAACAGAAACCTGAGTATCCTTATTAAGTACAACATCAGAAGCCTCACTAAGCAACAACCTTTCCTTCATCGATTCCTTGCTCAAATCACCAAAATCAGAAAACCCAGCCCCTACACAATTACTATCCCCATAAACAATCAAACTATCAGAGGTAGAATCACTTATCATGTGCATGTCACCTACTATAGATCCACAATCCATATGAAGACCATCAATTATGTCATAGCAGTCAACGTGCTTGATTACATTCTCCAAACAGGCAGCCACTACATCATCATAAGCCCTCTGATCAACATCACTTAAAACACCGACCTCACCAATCTCACTTGCTTCTTCCAAACACTCCGTTGCTTTCAAAATTTCTGAAGAAAAAGACTCATCATTAGAAAAATGAACAACAATACTCTAATCATCAAAACTAACATCATCTCCTTCACAAAAATCATTCACCATATTATTTTCTCTATCCACACATTCCTCTCTTAAACTACCAGACTCAACACCATGACAAACCTGAACCTGATTCACATTATTGATATCAAAAACCAAAATTATTTTCACAATAGGGTATTGGTTTATAGCCAAGAAAATGAAGATAAAATCATAAAATATTTCAATAGGGCATGCAATGAAAAAATTACTGTACCTATAATATCTCCTGTACTAAAACATGTTATTCTTCTAAACAAAAATCCTATCATGTATCTCCTTTAAGGAAACTCAACACTGGAATGAAATTCCAACGAAGATTCAGATAGTAATAACCAAAATTAAACCTTTTTTTACTTACAAGCACCTAAACCAGATCATCAAAAACAATAAAAATTTCTAATTCAAACAAAAGCTGCTTATAATGAAAATTTCTAATTTCCTACCCATCAAAAGAATTATATGATGAAATCATTCGTCAACTAGGAGACATCAAATCACAACTTCTGTACACGATATCCGGTGTTCAACCAATATATGAAAGTTCCCAAATGCCAAGAAATTTCATGTAGCCTAGTTAAAGTTTGCTAATTCTGCACTGCTTTAGTTTTTATATAGTTGAAATTTACTGGGCATAATATTCACAGATTTGACTAATCTATTGCAACTCAACATGATATTTGATAAAAGGAAATGAACTGGGATATGCAACACTATTATTTTCATCTCCTGCCAAATTCTCAAACATTTTGTCATAAAAACTTGAACGAACTCACTAGTCCCCTCAAACTTCAATGTATAAAGGAACTCATGAAGTGTTAGAATACTTCAACAAACCAAGTACGTACATAAAAACTAACACAGTTAGCCTAATAATATTTAAAAGTTAAGGCAAACAGTTATTTCCTGAACAAAGTGACAGTCTGACTATATTGACCAAGAGAATGTATGGTGCCATTTGTCACAAATTCAAGGTCGACTTAGGAAAGATGAAATTCCAATCAATCATTAAAGCATATTGACTAATCCAAATGTAGAACAATCTTGAAGAATGATTATTAGTACGTGTATGTATAAAGCATACACTTGAGTATGTTGAATTCTTATAAATTGCATGAATTGGACACATTTATTTCGTAACTCCACATTATGAAAGCAATTTATGGTCTTGCATTGTGTGTTAGTAACTGCCTTGTGTTAGAAAGTGTAACTTTGACTTTGTATTTAAAATAGAATTTTAAAGGGTACCTTGAAATTGTGAAAGTGCTTAACAGATAAAAATCCCAAATATATCAAAGCAACAATGATTAGTACAGCAAAACCCATAGCATTTTTGCACTCTAATTATGCTTATAGAAAGATGCGAATATGAGCATTCTTTAGCAGTGTATCATTAACTGAAGTAAAAGGTGTTCAAATAATTGATATTTAGGGCATCTACAGGGCCAATATAATAGAATTGTCTTACTAAAAAAAATTCAGATGCTATCAGAATCTAATGGCTTCTTTCTTCTGATATTTCATTTAATTGGCTGAACAAAATTTGATGATTCTAGGTGCATTTTGCAGATTGTTTGTGTTAGGATAGGGAACGATTTTGTGATTATGAAAAATAGCTTAGTATGTAAAGGCGAGGTAGCATGTGCTTGAATATCTTACATCAAATATATTCCAAAACTCCTCCATAAGAATTATGATGATAGCCTGAGCATTATTGGCAGCATTTACAACAGCAAGGAGCTGAGCAGAATTATCTTCATTCATATCAAATTCATCTTCGAGCTCACACTCCCCAGCTAAAAGTGGTCGCAATAATAGTGGTGCCATACAAGCAGCTACCGCTGATGCTGACATCCGATTTTCAGCGCTATGTGCTGCAATAGTGTTCATCATTTTCAAAATCCTAGGATCATCAACTTACATGCATGAGAACAACTGAGATTATAAATTACAAATTGAAGCAACCAAATTAACAAAAGCAGGATCATGAATAATTGAAGTTTAAATTGCATTTGTTAGCAGATTGATTGTATATTTTAATCTAATACATTTGCATATAGTACATATGACCACAAAGAAGGTTCCAGAATTCATGAGATTCACAGAGTTCACTTGCCATACATCAAATAGCTTGCATTTAATTTTATAAAGATGTGATCTCCGTTCATAATTACAGCAAAGGCGATATGTTTTCTCTCATCAAGATAGCAAATTAGACTTTCTTCTCTTATCTAATTTTGCATGCACCCATGATCGACAGTATGTGAACCAAGCAGCATATTAAATACTTAAGGTACAAGCTAGTTATTTCTGAGTTCGGTAGTCACTCGATGATGGTTCAGTATTTAACTTTTTTTCTCTAGGACCTGAACAGCTGAACCAGTTTTGTTCTTGAATTTGAATTGATAAGCTATATAGATTACCGGCTCTCCTACTTAGTTTATTCAGTGCTTATACTGAAATCCAAGCAGTGACTAAATAAATCAAGAAAGTATTATGCATGGACTTGCAGTAAAAGACATACTACACAAGTGGGAAAGCTAATCCAGACAAGCATTTAGGCTCAAATAATTATTCATATGAGAAATGTGAATATTCACATAAAAATCGGATTTAGGGTATATTTAAAACCTCCGAAGTAGACGACGATTTGGTTCTAGGAATGTCTCTGATATCGCCAAACGCATAGCATTAACACGAGCTTCCTTGTTTTCCAATCCTGTATCAGTTGCAAAATCGAAACAAAAGATTACATCTTTGCATATTTTTCATGAATAATGGAAACAACGGCAAAATATTCGACAACTATGAAGTACCAGAGTACCAAATACTTCCATAAACAGCAAGAAGATTCGACTAAATTAACAAGAATCAATCCATTCCTATTAATTCAGCCATCAGCAAAACTAAATAATTTTTTGCTTCTAATTTCAACAGAAGATTGCATTGATTTACGCAATACTTATATATTAAAACTTGACAAAAGATGCTAACAAAAATCTACCAATTTTCTGAAAGAAAACAAGTCGAGGTTTTGAGGATATGATGACAGTGATGATTTAATATGTATGTTTCTTTTCAGTGGGCTTCAAAGTTCATAGGATAAAGATGCATTAACACCTCAAAGGTAGGTAGTTAAAAGAACATCAAAAAACAAGTTTTTAGATAAACACCTAAGTAAACAATAAGTTTGCTTACTATATGCTTCCAGCAATGCAGTACAGCAGGACGCAGGAATTGGAGATGATGGAAGCTCACGAAACACATGCTGCATAGAAAAGGTTATAAATTTTCACTGGAGTCAGAAAAGAACAGTTCATCCAAATAGTAAACATTGCAATAAAAGAGCTGCAGCAGTTCATATCATAATGCTCATATTTACACCCAGTTGCACAACTGAATAGTTTTGCAATTGATTTGCAATTTGCATACCAAATATTGCATACCTAAACTAATGCAGATATTGCATACCAATTGATTTGCAATTTGCATACCAAATATTGCATACCAAAAGAAAATTATCTCTGTTACCAAATGGAAAATTCTAGCATACCTAAACTAACGCAGATATCCACCGAGATAAAACAAAATATTGCACAACATTTTTAAAAAAATTCTAGAATTAGGCGACAAGACGAACATAAATATAAGTTCAATATCGACCCAAAGCTGAAAAACATACCCTAAACTCTTCGCTTTCACCACGCCAATTGCTTGTTTCCCAACTAACCAGATCATCAACTGCCTTTTCCTACGTCTTTTGAAAGTTATCGATTCTCCTTCCTTTTTTAGCTTGAATCGACAAGTCATCATCTTTCCCTTCTTTCTGCAATTTAGGAAATCATCGTTGTGTGTAAAATTAGGGTTTGTAAACATAGCTGGTTTAAATTTAGGGCTTTAAGAGGTAGTGTTTGATAAAAGTGGTACATGAAGGATCAGAGAGGTGCTGTACATTGCTATGAATGCTGTAGAATTTTGTCTTCCTTTATTGTCGAGAGATTAGGTGGTATACGGCGGATAACCCTAAAACAGCCGAAAGAGGAAACGTTGAAAGAACAAAACGTTTTTCTTTAGAAATAGGTTAAGTGATAACAAAAGATAAAATTACGATTCTCTCCATACTGCATTTAATTATTTACAAAATTATCAGATTTGATAACGGTAATAACTGTGACAAATGTTAGTAATGGAAATAACCGTTAGAAATTGGTAACGATTATAACCGTTACAAATTGAAAGCGGAAAAGTGTTACAAAATGGCGTGTTTGGTATAGTGAATCCTTTATTACACATTTATTACTTCATATACCCCAAAACATCATATTTTAATCAAAAATAATAATTTACAACAAAGTACTTTCAAAAACAATAATATTATTTACGTCAAAAGAATGATATATACTCATCCTTCTAATATTTTCTAAAACTAATTTATTAAAATTTGTCTTCAAAATAACAATATTCTATTTTAAACCTCAAAGCTCCTTTTATTTCTATTTGTCTCAGAATAGTAATGATATAACTCAAATATTTTTGGAAACATATCTTCACAATTATTATTACCATACCAAAAATATTTTTATTTTATTACTCAAACAATAATAATAATATTTTCTTCCATATAGCCCATAAAATTAATTATACTGTCATTTACGCAAAACAATACAATTTCTACAAAAATCATGTTATTATTTATGACATCTTTTTTATTTTATAAATAATAATAACTCCCTAATCTTAGTTCAACATAGATTTCCAATATTATTTATGAATCTTCCAGAAATTCATAAATGATAACCTTATTAAATTTCTTACTTTGATTCCATTAAAATTTGTTAATTCAATATCATTTACAGATATCAGTTAAAATCAATAAATAATAAGTTTCATTTATTTATCAATCTTTCCCGAAATTACGTAATTTTATCTATTTTCTATTATTTATTTATTTTTCAAATCAACAATTAATTATAATTAATCTATGTCATTCAATAATATTGCAAACGAAAATAACCAATCAAATCAAGTAAAGATATCCAAAATATCACAACCACCCAATAATCATAAATAGAATTTATGTAAAGTTTCATCGATGGATACATATTCAATATTTTTGAAACTCAATTAATGAAAATTAAATAATCATATTAATGTGCATTTGCAAATAGCTCCAAAAGTAAGCAAACCTCATGCCAAATAATCCAGAATGGTGTTAACCCAAAAAATGGATCAACATCTTAGTTTGAGTGTGAAAGCACCAGCTCTGTTCTCACAGAACAATAATATAGATAATAGATATATAAAAAAGCAGCAAAAGAAAGAAGATAAGAAGATTTTTATAGTGGTTCGATTGTTAATAAAGCCTACATCCACTTTATGATTTTTATTATAGACCGATTGCTGTTAAAAGAAGTATTTGATTACAAATCTCTTGATTAGCGTTAGCTGGATTGAATTTTCAAGGTTGGAATCCACTGGAGAATCACAGTGAACGCCGTTGAAGATTGTTGTGAGGAAGGAGAAGAAAGCTTCCAGTAAAGTTTCATCTTCCAGCTTCTTTAACTTGTTGCTTTAGCTCCTTTTGGTTGAGTTCTGAGCCATTCTGACTCCAACAAGTCATTCCGTCTTCTCTTGGATCCTGTGGGTTAAAAACCTGGATAACCTTTGGCCCCTAGAGTACATCTTCATTGGAAACAAGGCATGCTCTGGAAGTTATCGCTTTTAGTCTCTGCTTGTTGAATTCTAAGTAGTCGTGTTAGAATTTCGTGGATATAAAGCAGGTTATGTTGCCCCTTAGCTTTGGTCTCAACCGCTACTACTTGTCATAACGGATCAAGTTTTTTCTCCATAGCTTCTCGGTATATTCTAAAATAATAGGCAGATATCGCAATGCAAGTTTGAGGTCATAGACGTGCTATCTTATGGATCGCTGGCGATCCATAGCCGATAGATCGCCAGCGACCCGAACAATTAGGATTTTTTCGTGTTTTTTTCTGCTTCCTATGTATGCAGTTGAGCCGAGCCATTCAATCATTCGAGTCGAGCCAGTTTTTTCCTTCGTGCGATCTGAGTACTTAGCCATAATTTGACTTAGACGTTCATCGATTCGTCCCACCTTTTCCAGAGATTCAACCTTCCGTTGTGCTTCCCTCTACGTCGCCAACTCTAGATCCTTGCTGCCTCTTATTTATGCCGCCGTCATTCAAAACCCTAGCTCGCTTGACACCATACGCCGCTGCCAATTCATCCCTAGATCGCAACTGATCTAGTTGTAGTTCATTGGCCCTGAAACTTCAACCAACTTTGTAATTGGATCATTAACCTGAGGTGGTTCGTTGATTACAATATTCATTCAATGATGTGGCAACGAGATTGCATTCGTGATGTTTGTCATGAGGAGTCTGAGTTGACTGCGGCTTAATGGAGGAAGATAGTAAATCAAGTCTTGAGTTCCTCCTGAAAGGACATTCGGGCCTTGCCCCGTTGCTTGACAATTTTTGCTATTTTCGTCCATTGAGCCAGAATTGGCTTGTGCCAAGTTCCATAGCTAATATTGCATGACATATGGCGAATTGGTCCTGGCTCTTGCCAAGAATTTGGACTTATCTTACTTGCTTTTTGCACGCTCGGTGTTTTTGTACGAAAAAGAATCTTCCGTGTCATTTTAGACAACGGATTCAATATTGATCATTGATCGATAACGAGTAAGTATAGATGAAGTAAACACGAATGGAAATGATACGGGAAGTCCTAATCTGCTGCGAGCAAACTATCTACACAGGATAGAGAGTTTGTAGTGTTTCAAACGCCAAGCTCACCCTCTGTTGACAACACACTGCGCTTGCCCTGGTACATACTTGAAATCCGTTGTGTTGGCACAAATCAATGTCTCTTCTAAATTTAAGACTTGTAGGGGAAACTATTAGCTTAGAATAGAATTACCTGACTGTGTTGGATACGAGATTTGTTGTTTAGAATGAAGTATCCATCTTCGCATCGTAAGTCAAGCGGAGGAAGCCTGGCACTTTCGGAAGCCGAGTCGTCATCTGTCGCCATTTCTCCTTCTACCTCACACGTTGAATATGGCCAATTGGTTCCAGTAGACCCAGTCTTGGATCGAACTCCCCCTAATTTTAGGGTTCTTCTCAACTCGCCGGAGAGGGATTCTTATGTAATTTCCACCAAGGTCCTACATAACATCTGTGAAACGATCCGTATAAATTCGATGTTTAAAATGAATTTAATTAATAAGATTTTTATTTAAATTTATAAAAATAGAAATCTTATTTATTTATATGAAAGAGAATGTTGAAATTTGATGTATCAAGGGTAATTAAAATTTACAAATTAAAATATATATTGCAATTTATTTGTAATAGTGGAAATTGTTGCATTTGGATATATAGTTAAAATAAGTAAATTAAGGCAAGTATTGGATTTATCAATGAAATAAAATATTGATTTATGGAAATTGAATGTAAATGGGGGTAATAAAGTAATGCAGGACAATAAATAATTTATTTAGTACAATCCCTTTTATTCGTAAACTATTGTAAGGAGGTTAATTAATTGAAAATATGAAAATTAGGAAATAGATTCAAATTGTATGTTAGATAATAAATTGCAATAATTAAAGTTAGTAATTAATGGATTAAATGGAATTGGATTTCGAATCTTAATTTGTATGGGTGCATATATATATAATGGAACAAAATGAATGTAGGTAAATGTATACTAGGTTATTTATCAAATAGAAGGAAAGAAAAGTAAATATCGAATTTGATTGATGAACAAATATGCATTGAATGGTAACTGAATATAAAGTTAATGGTAATTGTATAAAATCAATATAAGATAATGAATTGCAATAATTGTGGGTTGATAATAAGGTGTGAATGGGAAAGTGATTGTTATATTAATTGAATGGAATTCAAATTTGATGGGAAAGGTAAATGGGTATTTGGTAATAAATTTTGAAACGGACTTAAATATTGAATTTATCTAATCAATATATAACAAATAATGACTGAATAAAAACCTATACCTGTAAATATCTATAATATTTGAGTGGAAATAACAAACTTATAAATGTGGGATTGAGAGTTTTACAACAATTATTATGAGTTATATACTTAGTTCGTTCAATTAAATCAGAAACCATTGCAATAAATATAAATTTAATGTTATGCAATTGAGATAAACAATTGGAAAATGTTAAAGTATCTAGATATATATACTAAAATAAATAGTACCCAGGATGGTATTATGATAAATAGTGAATTTAAGAATGGGAATCAGGATTTATTTATTTATATGGAAACTTAAAGTCTAATAATTGAATTTAATTGCAATTAAATGAGATTGAATATAGTTAAATAATTCGTTATTTAAAATAAAGATAATGTGAGAAATTTGTGTGATAATTTGGAATCCAATATTTAATCCATATGTTTGACAGGAATGAATGGAACACTAATTAATTTATTTAACTAAACGAAATTTTAGGATATTATTTATAATTTGGGTATTTAATGAAATTAAGGATTTATATTGAAATTTATAAATTTACCTTCTTTAAATTTGACATCTAAACTTGCTGGAATTTTGTAAATGATTAAGAATTTTTAAAAAAGTGATAAAATGGGTCATTTTTAGAATCTAAATATAAAATTGGATTTTATTTATTTATTTTGAATTTATTTAATTAATATAAAAATAGTCATTTTGGTCACGGACTCGGATTTCGACGAAACTAGTTTCATCGGATCCATAACAGTGAATTATTGTAGGGTTTCAAGTTTCATAGCGATCAGACTTGTCGTTTGATCGTACGGACTCGAAACACCCTGAAATCGATTTAATTGAAATCAATTTGAAATCAATTTGAAAATGTTTTCAGCATAACTTCTTCATACGATGGAATTTGGACGTGAAACTTTTTCCATCGCATTCAGAATATTTTAAAATACCTATTTTGATCTATGGGTTTACCCAATTTCGTTCCGGGGTCAGAACGGGTTTTTGGGCCACGTTAGCGTTAACACGTATATCCAACACGATCCATCTATTCAAATTTCCAACCTGTCTATATAAACCCTAGCCTCCATCTATGCTCATTTGTTTGTGCATTCATTTCTTCAGCTCCTCCTCTTCCCAATGGCTACAAACCCTAAATCTAAATTCAAATTTCAAAAATCAAATCCAAATTCAAAAATTTCAAAATCCTCAGAAAATTCTGGAAAAATTATATATCGAACACCTCGACGATACGAATCAGCGTCTGCCGTTCGTTTTTCGAAATTGCGCTTCGATCAGCAGGAAATCTCGGTCAAAGTTCGAATTGAGGGTTTTCAATCGAGATAGCGATTGACGAAATCAAGACATGGGTTTTGTAGATCTCGGCAGGCGGGATCGTTTGGTGGTGGTCGCAGCCGCTATTGATGACTGGGGCAACGGATTTTGGGCGATTAGGGTTTCGAAAACCCTAAATTATCGTGGTGGCGCACGGCTACTCCAGCCATCGGAGGTGATGCCGAAGGCCTTGGCAGGTGCGGTTGGGTGAGGTGAGTCCAACGGTGGTTGGGGCGCGTTGAACGGAGGCGTATAGGTGAAGGTGGAGGTGGTCAAAGGCGGCTCGGTTTTCTCGTGCGCGTTCTGTGTGTTCGATGGGAAGGAGAGAAGAAGGGGGGCACGCGTATTAAGGACGTGGCACGTAGTAGGGGTGAGATTTTTTTTTCTTTTTCTGTTTTAAATAAAATTTAATTTTCAACGCGTTCTAATTATCATAACTCTCACCAACGTGATCAGATTTACACGATTTTTTTTGTTAGGATTGAAATTAAATTCCAGATCTTTTGACGCTGGTTTGGACAAATTCTGAGACCGTCGAATTTTTGGGTTTAAATTGGATTTGAATCCAATTTAAATTCAAAAGGTGAGTGTTTTAACCCACTCACAACTTCTAAAGGTTATTAAATTGATTTTAGATATGAGTAGAAATTTATTTATGACTGTTTGACATGTTTTATTCTTTATCTCAGTTAAATCACATTTATTTAATTTAACTGTTAATTAATTTTATTATTGCATATAAATTTGACAGTTAAAATTTATTTATTTGCATAAAAACTGCTAGTTAAACAGTTATTAAATTTATTTTGAATATAAACTGTTAGTTAATAACTGTCATTTATTTCCTGTTATATTTTGTACGCTATATATTTTGATGTTTGTTTAATTTGATGATGATTGAATTAAATTGGTTGATGATTGATATTGGGTGAATGGATGATGTGTTCTGTCTTATAAAATCTGCAAGTTATCATGCATATTCATTTCATTCGGGATTGCGGTTTGAAATGATATACAACCGCATTTTTATTTTAAATTGTGGATTGAAATGATAAATATCCGTATCACTTGACCATAGGATAGAAAATTTTATACAGGCACCGCGGTATATATATAAAATTATTTTTGAAATTATTTTATGGTTTGGATATGATACGGTTAAATAAGTATTAAATTTGGATATGACAAATATATTTTATATATACAAACATAGTTAAATTGTTGAATTTAAGCTATGCATAAATCTGTTAAATAAAAATGAATAAGTTGAAAAATGGCATTTGATAATTTATATTATACGTTTAAGTACAGGTTTAAGATCTTGTATATATATATAGAATTAAATGATTTAAATCAATAAAGATTGAAAGATAAATTTGAAATTTAATATAAGTTGAGCTTATTTGAAATTTAACTCCATAAGTTGATGTTAACTTGTTAAAATTAGAATTTTAAAGGTATGATATTTATAACGGGATTTAATAAATAAGTTTAGTATAAATAAATGGAAGGAAATTTTTAGTGTAAATAAATTTAGTTTATTTTAAATGGTTATGGATTTATCATGTAAACCTTTCAAACTAAATAATAGGAAATTGAATTGTTGATTTAAATTCACAACCTTAGTTTTGAAATTCATTAAATACTCAAAGTTAGAAAATATTGAAATCGAAGTGTTTTATTTAAACTGAAAGTGAATCTAAAAGTTATGGGTTTAGACTGAAATTAAAGTGAATAAAAATTGTGAAGTAGTGAAATTTATTTATTTTTAAAGAAATTTTAAATTCAACTGTTTTATTTGATATATTGTTGAATATCCAAACCATTTAAGTTTGAAAGCTACGGGTTTTAAACTATGGATTTCGAAGTATTATGTTGAAAGTTAAAATTCAAATATTTGGTTTCGAGATATTATAAATTTTAAAAGTGGCATGATTTTGGAAAAGAAATATATATGAAAAAAATGATATCATTTTATTTGGGTTTTAAAAGGGAATGATATCGTATTTATGGGTTTTGAAATGGAAATTTTTATTCTAGTTTTAAAGTATAAATTAATTTTTAAACGACCGCGATGTTATAATAACGTTTGGTTGTTGAAGAGACTGGGATCGGAAGTTGTCATACTCTCTGCCAACCACGAAAACCACTTTAACAACCGTGTACGCGGTGGAGATTCCAGAATGAAGTAGGATGGTGGCGGCGTTTCCTTTAAGGTAAATACGTGGACCCGACTCCCGTGAGTTGGCATAAGGTGGCTAAAACAGGAGCGATTGACGGGTTAATAAGGTAGCACCTTTGATCGGACACATCCCTTCGATATTATACTTTGACTTTTGGATTGATTCGGTGGCCACTTTTGATTTCTTTGATTTGGGGGTGTGGCTCGAGGTGGGCGATAGCTGCGGCTATGCGTTACCACTGAACCGGAAGCGTAATTGGTATATCTACCCTGGCATTGCCTAGTTGTGCCGTGTCACCTACCCTAGCGCGCCTTATACGATTTTGGCTTTGTACCATACCCAGGGCCGGCTCTAGCCTTTCAGTTGCCCTAGGCGAGCACAACTTTTTTAATCTTTACATAAGAAAAAAATAAAAAATGACATTATAACATTGTAAATATTGTTCATTAATTTCACATAATAACAAAGTTTATCCAAAATACATATTTCATTCATTCTTCCAAAATATTTTCCCATTAACTTCATATACATACTTTAATATCTTTACCATATCAATCACATTCAACGAAAACAACTACTTCTTGAATTTTTGGAAGCAAATTCTTCAATTATATCATCATATTTTAAACTATCCAAATATCCTTTTTTGATTGAAATCATTGCCAACCCACTTAGTCTGTCTTGCGACATAGTAGTTCGAAGATAAGTTTTTATCAACTTCAACTTAGAGAAGCTTCTTTCTGCCGAAGCAATCGTAACCGGTATAGTTAATAAAATTCGATATGCAACCCATACATTTAGAAATCCACTCACATCACGATAGGATTTTAAAAACTCAAGAATACTAATTGATTTCGTTGTTTCCGATGGCAATATACTTTTCAATTGTCTAAGTTCAAGAAATAATCCTTTCCCACATATATCGCTCTAAAAATTTTTCTAGTTTCACGCGTTGCTCTTTCAATTGTTTTTCTTCAATAGTTTTGAACTTTGCATTAAACAAAAATCCAAAAATCCTTTCATAAAGCTCAAATTGTTCAAACCGATCCTTAAGTGAAAAAAGAGCTTGGCCTATTATATGAAGAAAGTAAGTGGTTCTAAGATTATCTTCCAAAGATTGACTTTCATGAGCATCAACATCCATATCCTCATCAAAATGTTTCTTTCTACAAATAATTCTTTTTTTAGCAAATTTAGGTTTAATGCCAACTTCGTCCGCGAGTTCTTTAGCTTCAATTATCATGCTTGCAAATCCATCTTCTCTAAACTTCTCATAAAATGCAATAAGCTCCTTTATTTTAGTAATTGCATCTTCAATATCCATGTCTTCACGTTGAAGTATTTTGCTAACTCGATTAATACTATCCAATATACTGTACCAAACACATAAACTAATCAAAAACTCGTAATCTTCTAAAGCATTTTGACATAGACATTTAGCTTCCACCCTCATGATACTATCATCTTTATACTTATTTGCAATGTCAGTTAAAGCATCTCTGAACTCCGCCGGTTGAAGTCTTATCGCTTTCACGCTTTCTACATGACTTTCCCATCGAGTTGCCGATAACGGTTTTGGCGTAAAACGTTTTACATGTTGTCTAAGTATTTCCCACCGTTAAGTTGAACCAGAAAATAAAATATAGATCTTTTGGACATATGCAAAAAAAATCTCTAGCTTTCATGCATGATTTTTCCATATCACATAAAGCAAGATTTAAACTATGACATCCACACGAAATATAAAATGCTCTTGGATTTTGATCGATAAGTCTCTTTTGTACCCCTTGATGTTTACCTAATATCAAATTTAAGTTATTTATGACATGATATAATATAATAATACTAAACTACAAAATTCATGTTATAAAATATAACATACCTTTCATATTGGATCCGTTATCATAACCTTGGCCCCTCACATCATCAATGTTAAGTTTAAGATCAATTAGAATATTTTGAAGCTTTTTAAATAGACCAAGTCCCGATGTATCATCAACCTCTATAAAGCCAAGAAAAAATTCCTCCACCTTGGTAGCATCATCAATGTCAACACATCTTATAATAATTGATATTTGTTCTTTGTGGCTCAAATCCGGAGTACAATCAAGAATGATTGAATAATACTTTGCCTTTAATATTTTTGAAAGCATCGTCTCTTTAATCTTTTTGGCCAACAAAAGTATTAATTCATTTTGAATGTTATGACTAAGATAATGATTATTTGCTTCATTATTTACCACTCTTCTATGATGCTCCTCCATGATTGGATCAAATTCGGCTATAAATTCCACAAGTTGGCAAAAAGGTCTATTATTCTTTTCATAAATTCTTTCATTAGTACCACGAAATGGTAAATTATTTCGAGAAAGAGTTTTCACAATACCAATTATACGCACTAATACCTTTTTCCAACGTTGTCTCTCTTGATCGATTAAAGATTCCATTTTTTCATCAATTGTTGCCTTTACTTGAAGACCTTTGTACAAATCAACCCACTTTATAAGATTTGAGGTATGCTCTGGATTACTTTCATGCTCTCTTAGCCTGGTTGTAATGTTATGCCAATCATCCATTCCTTCTTCTCCTAATTTAAACTTTTTTGTGGGTTTTTAAATAGCTTGCAACAAAAACAAAAGACTCTATTTACTTCATTTGAGTAAATTAGCCATTTTCTTTCATGTTCTTCTCCTCGTGGATAACAACTAAAATAGTTTTTAGAAGAAAAATGTCTACCATCAATTTCATTTTTAGGAAAATCTTCATTTTCTTTCACAATTTTGATAGGCCCCCGTTTAACTAGCATATCCTTTTACTATCAGTTATTCTTTCCCATAATCTCGGATCATAATTGACATCAACATCCTTTTCAAGATCAAGCACAATAAAATCGTCAACACCTTCATTCAAATCATTCACTTTACCAACTACGTCTTCTTCAATTACATTTCCTTCTTCATTTTCAATAGCCTCTTCATTGACATCAACATCTCCATCCATTTCATGAACATCCATTTCTTCAATTCTACTTGAAGTTGTAGATTGAGATTTTTGAATTTGTGCTTGAAATAAATTAGAGATCGAACCAACGAGAGATTTTGCAAAATCATCTTTCTTTTGCTTAACTTTTCTATTGTAAAATCCGGAGTTTTGTTTACGAAATCTAATTCGATTTTTATCATCTTCATTCTTCATCATATTCCATGTAGATTAGTAATTCGATGAAATAAGTGAAGTTCTAACATCGTATATATGAATTAATTCATTGGCAGCATCCTTTTTTTAACACGCACGGAATATGTATTAATTGAACTAAATTAACATCATCCATTTCGATTTAAAGACTAGTATATGAATTGCTTTGCAAGTTTTTTTTTCCAGACATTATTAAATCATACCTATATGAGCCCACAATGTAGAAAAAAAATTCCTTTTTCTTCCAGGTATACAAGCGCACAACTTGAAACTGAAATCGAAGAAAAATAAAATCACCACAATGTAGTTCTAATGTACTTGCAAGTTGCAACCTCCTCTGCATATGATACAAAGATGAACAAACATGCGCAGGCTGCAATTCCTTTAACCATGTAACTCAAGTATGTTAGATTTTTGTATTTACCTGGAGATTGTTGCCGCAGTGTCGCCAAGTGCAGTCGTGGAGAATCTGGAGATTGTTGTCGCCAAGTGTTGTGGCTGTTGCGGTGTCGCCTGGAGATTGCTGTCGCACGCCGTGGAGGAGAATGCCTCGCCGAGTGGCTCGCGTCGTGCGTGGAGGTGGGAGGCTGCCGAAGTAAGCAATCGGATTCGCGATTTGAAATTTTGAGAAATAGGGTTTTGATTTTTTTTGGTCGTGGGTTTCCCTGTAAGGGGGTTTCCCTATTCAATGGCCTATTGGGCCTTGCCCAATAACCGGCCCTGACCATACCTATGGAGTGCCCTCTGATGACGCCCAGTACGGGGGAGATTACGGTACTGTATAGACTATGGGAATATTTTTTTGTGTTAAGGGCTATATGGGTAACCCCTTAACGCTATTTAAAAGTAAGTTTATTTTATAAATAGACACTATTATAATAGCGCAATATACTACATAGTAAATAGTTTAACGGATCCTTAGGAGATGTAAGCATCTCCTGAGTTACTACACTCATATTTATTTCTGTTAATTTAACTCACATAAGATCTTTTAGTTCTGACTCGAGTGTTTTTGTCTTTTCCAATTCGCTCGGGTCAGTCCGAGCGTTTCAGGATCGAAGACTTTAGTTCTGGAGGACGAAGACGAAGATTTGTAGTATTGCTATCTACTATATTATTTCACTACACTATTTAATTCCGCTGCATTGATATTTAGGGGTATGTGAACTCTGATATTTATTGTATAAAAAGAATCAAATGTTTGTAAACAGTTTTATGAACTGTATATTTATTATTATATTTTATCCTTCCGCTGTGAGATTCTGTTTAGTTTTTTCTCTTCTCTGTTTTTCTTATTTACCCCATAACAATCCACCCTTTTATGGTTTGAATTGGCACATGTGTCGATTTGAAGTGTGCGAAAAGGCGGGACGTTACAATCTGCATGCGACATGGCATACCAGAGGAAGACGTACGCCTTCCTGAGAAGAACAAGTTTGCTCATTTACCTCCTCCGGGGTGTACTGCTTGTCATCGGTACATGTGTCTGAATGGAGCTGTGCCCCCTTTAACGACTTTCTATGCGAAACTCTCTCGAATTTATGCATTGCCCCGTTCCAGATTCATCCCAACGGTTACTCCATCTTAACTTGTTTGCATGTCCTCTTAATGCGAATATTCAATTGGGCTCTGTGTTTTGACGAATAGGGGATACTTTCTTTCATTCAAGAGGAGAGATGATTGTCTGTCTTGGTCCTAATCGAAGCTCGAAGGAATCAAAATATCTATTATGACTGCAGAGCAACTATCCCTGTTCAAGACCTAGTATTTCTTCGTCAGATGCCCCATAGGGTTTAACCGTCTGTGGAAAACGGGGGGTAAGTTCTTTTTCCTACTTATTGAGTTCCGACATGTCATTACGGGGCTTCTAACAAGTCGAATATTTCTTGCAGTTATCTCGAGGCCAAATATGGACTTGTCACTTGATGAAGTTTTTCGAACCCTGAAGGCTATTGATGCCGAGGAAAGATCCATTAAAGTCTTGCTAACAGGCGAAAAATTACTCTGATATGGATTATTGCATTCAGGGAGGTACGCCATTCTAGTTGAAGTCCCTTCTCCTTTTTGATCTAGGGTTCGCATACAATCTACTTCCTCTTCTCATAGTTCTGAAGAAGACACTTCTCAAGGGAGAGAGGGCCTGTCTGGAGAGTCAGCCGAAAAGGCTTGTGATGGAAGAGATGTTGCTATGATCGGAGTTAGTTGCCCGACCAGAATGCCTTTGATTCCGAAAGAAGGAGAAGAGAAGTTCAAACAGAAGGAAGGCAAAGCTGCGATGGACTTAGAAAACGAGGAGGAGGAAATCAGGAGTGGTAGTGATGAGTCCACTTCTAGTGGTGATTTTTACATAGAGTCTAATGATGGGGATTTTGAATCATGTGATGTGACTCCGGGATGAGTTCCGTAATTCCGAGCTCACCTCCTCTAGACACGAGTGGTAAAGATGATGCCCTAGAAATTAGAGGACGTCAAGATTCTTCGAGTAAAGATGCTGGCGTGGAGTTCTGAGATTTTAGCGATGTTTACATTGATTTCAACGTGCTCGTAGGGGAAGATTTCAAATTTGAGGAGGTGTCCCCTCGTTTGGGCCATGTCGTATCCGAAGTAAGTCCAATTCCTCCCACGGCGCCTGCCCGATCCGGTTTCTGATGTCATTTTAGGCTCTCCTCCCAAATACATCACACGCTTTACTAGGGTTACACTCACTTGTACACACACTTTTCATGTTTATTTTTCGTTTCTAAAACTTTTTATTTATGCTTCGTGTCAGGTATGATGAGAGGACGTAGCCTTTATGATGATTTTGAGGAATTTACCGACTCCCAGCGCTGGTGCAAGCGTTCTTCCGACCGTCACCAACCCCAAAAGACGGAGGAAGAGTATAGAAGAAGAAAAGGTCAAGAGGCAGAAACTCATCAGCGAGATGAGAGAGAGCGGAACTGAATATTCAAAGGCGGGCATGAAAATAGAAAGACTTTCAACGAGAGAGAGGAGCTGTCGAAGAGGTCTAAACTCGATCGTGGCTCCCATTCTTCGAAATATCCAGCTTTTGTTCCGAAGCTCTTTTCAGTAGGTTAGGAAATCCCTGTTACTTCGATCGTCGTTCCACCTTCAACTTATATTCCAACATCTTCTGTTACTCTTGCCCCCGGTGCTTCAAGTCCCTATTGAAGACCCGCCTAAATTATTCCGTCCGGTCCTCCCAGGCTTGAGGCGGCGCTCCCTAGGTGGTTTCTAAGGGGGGTTAAATTTGATCACGATCTCCGTTCGATTTGTAGAGATTCTTACATGCCACATCTTCAGGCTATCCAGAACGATTTAGAATAAGCCGTAGGATGGGAGAAATTATACGAGCAACTGGCAGATACGAACCACAACAATTATTAGGAAATCCTCTCTTTTGAATCCAAGAAGTATGGATGGGCACGGTCGGGTAACTGACCCGATCGGTTAATATTTTTGGTTAACCGTATATTAAATTCCATTCAGTTAACCATTATTTGGTTAATATCATGGGGGTATACCAACCGACCCGGTTAATTTTAACCCGGTTAACCGGTTAATTTAATCGGTTAACTGTTAATATTTAAGCGGTTAAATTAACTGATTAACCGTTTAAATTTACTGATTAACTGACCAAACTAAGATAAACGAACTTTAAATATTTGTTGATATAATGTTGTGTTTATGTATTTTTTAGTTTACTACTGCACTGTTATAATTGATGATAACTAATATATTACCAGCAATACATATATTAGTGATTCAAAGTTTTTAACTCCAAAGTCTGAATAATGTAAGCATATAATACAATGAGAATGAATATATTAAGACCGAGTTACCGTAGAGTTGCAAACTACGGACTCCATTCTCCAATACTCCAAGTCCAAAGATATCGTATGTTAACTCCAGTTTATATTCTCTAGTTCTGTCCATATATAAACATATATAAATGAGCAATTAACATGTATGATTGAGACTTGAGTAATAAGAAAATAAGATTACTATGCTGCATATTACTGAATATAAGATAAACACATGCGTGCGAGATCAAATAAACTCATAGTCTATGACATTCAGTATACATTTCATATATATTGTTGCATATTAGTTCATAAGATAGGTCAAGTGTAACGACCCAAAATTTTCGACCTGAAGATTCGACACTAATACGTTCACTGTAGAAGCGTCGAGCAATCGAACGCCAGAAATTCTAGATGGTTAGGGTAAAGAAGGAAAAGAGGTAGAAGAAAAAACAGAAAACAATAGCACAGAATCTCACAATTGCAGCAGATCAAAATATAATATCAAATAACAGCATTTATACAAAGAAAAGCTGTAACTGTCAATTTACGCACAATATATCAGAGTACAATCATTCATAAATAAACTAGACAGTTGTAACAAGTTGTCCCTGACTACTAAGAATACAATCTCAAATACACAGTGGAGTATACTTCATATGTTCTTGCCAACCAGCTCGCCTCCTGAGCTCCACGACGTCCTAACCTGAAAATATGTAACACATGGTCTGACCCGAGCATTACAATAAAGTAGCGCGCGAGTCAAGCTGGAAACCAGCGTGAGCAAATCCATATAACTTGAAATATTAAGTTATAAAACTTCTTTGAAATATAGGGTAACTCGTACATCACTATGAGTTCTGATTTTGTTATAGTCAAAAACTTATTTCACAAAATTATGTCTAAGTATCGATACTCAATTCAATGTTCCAATTTACTTAATTTATTCCATCCCAGCCTATTTGATTTTACAAAACAAATCTATAAAGAATTGTAGATTACCAATCGAAGTGGTTTCAGATATCGCTGATATCCGACCCCAATCTCTTCGAATCCAAATGCGATGTTTTAAGCCAAAACAATTCAATTTAACTTCAGAATGTTATATTCACACAGAGATTCAACACAGATAACTATTCAAATAAATGTCTCACATTTATTAATAGTTCAATCCAAAGCATTTCATATCATAGAACATCATAGATTATTAGACTAGAGATGTTAAACAATACAAAGCATTCAACATCATAGGCAAGATTTATTGGTCACAACATTTTTAATTAAATTAAACTTTAATCTCAAAATAATTAATTACTTATATTAATTAATTTCATGTCATTAATTACTATTTTAATTAATTATTGGAATTAATTAATTGTTATTTACAATTACTTAAGACTTTAATTAATTAAAAGTTTAAAGCATTTATCTTATACATTACTTAATTACAATGTTAATTTTTATTTAATAACTTTTGTAATTAACTAAATAATTAACATAAATATAGTTATCTCAACTTAATTGAATTAGCATAATTATCAATCTAAGTTAAAGGCTAAACTAAAACCTTAAAATTACTTTATTTATTTCCCCATTCACTTAAGTAAAAATATTTATTTAATTACTTAAAACTTGATTACATTTTCATTTTATTTTAATCTATTTAGAAAAGAAAACTACGGTCCAAGCCCAATCCAAACTCACATAAACTTCCCCTTCCTTCATTCTTCTTTATTTTATTTTTAAAACTTGGTTAATTTATTTGTGAAACAGACCCGAGCCAACCCTAAAACAACCCCGAGTCAATCCCTACGCAAACACGATACGAAACTCATTCTTCCCCGAGCTTCCTCTCTCGTACCCGATCCTATCTCCATTACAAAGCCACGAACCCATACGTATTAGAACCACGTGCACGTGCACACTAGGTCAGAGCATCTCCGACCATCGTTGCTACAACCAGCAAGTCGTCGTTGCCAAGCACGACCGTCTCCACTACCCAGAAACCCAATATCTCCCTCCAAATGAATTCGAGCAAAAATTGAACTCCACCAGAACAAAACGATCACCAAAAACCTCCATGTCCCGCCGCCTCAGATCACTAGAGCCTACGCCGCTCCGCCTGGAGACTCGCCAGACCATCCTCTTCCTAATCCCCCTACTCCGGTCTAATTCGATGCGACGACAAACTCGAAATCACCACGCAAATGCCCTCGACCAAACCGAAGCCTAAAACCCTACTATACCCTCACCTCGCCGCCACGATGATCAGAAAAACGCGACACCATTTTTCTCGAGGCCGCCGACCCCCGACCCCCGACCTTCCTCTAGCCACAACCCGAGGCTACAAAACCTCGCGACCACCTGAAATCGGCGAAACTCCTTTTCCCGTTCAACCTAAAATTCTTCAACCAATACTAAGTAAAAAATCTTGTTGTTATCATTAAAAATCATGGTTTTAAAAAATGAATCAAATTATATAAGAAAATCTTGAAAACATGAAAATTGAATTTTAAGACGATTTGAGTTTTATTAATCTTTCTTCCTCCCAATAAAACCACTTACTAATTATACTTAAAAACATTTTTAAAATTAGAATTTAGTCATTTCAAACATTTTTCTTTTAAAAATCATAACCAGAAAGAGATTGAGAGAAAAGGATTTGAATTTTGAACTTATTTCTAGTCTGTATAACAAGAATAAAGGCATGATATCTATACACAGACATGCAGGTGCATATATACGAGGCAAACACAATTACACATCTATGCAAAACATTTTCACAACACTATTTCCATGATTTAGCACATACAACATATAATAAAGAAAATTTGGTTTTAAAAGTGAATGTTTACTCACTTGAAAATGTTTGATCAGAGAAAAGATTTGAAGTCTGGAACTTGATTTGAATCTGCAACTTGATCTTGATCTTACTTGTTAAAGCTTGAATTTGATTTCTATTTTTGCTTAAGTTTGAAAACTTGGTGAAAGTTGTTTATTTTTGATTTTCTGGTTTTAAGTTTTCTCTGGTTTGGTTTTTGTTTTGATAAACTGAAAGATGAAAGAAAATGAAAGGAGAAGGAGTGGAGATAAATATATACCTAGTTCCTCTTTTTTTCCTTTTTTTTTTCTTTTTTGTCTTTCTATTATATGAAGAAAACAATTTAAAGAAGAATTTTGACACTTGTGAATTTGCATGACATCCTAAGCTTACAAATGTCAAATGCATGCATTTATATTTTTTTTATTATATTTTTATTTATACATTTATTTATTTTACTTATATTTATATAACTTCGAAGAAAATGATATAAAGCCTAATTATACATTAATTAATAACCATATATATATACTAGTGTTTAAAATGTAGAGTTTTAAATCTAATTTATTTTTAAGATATATTTTGAATTTCAAATTATAGTTTTATTCACAAACCATACATATATATATATATATATATATATGAATAATATTAAAATAGTTATCATATTTTATTTTGCTTTGAAATGATAAGTTTTGCAAATTTAAATAATTATATTAGAAGATTATCAAATTAATATTTATATCTAGATATTTTTAATTATCAGAATTTATTTGTTCAACTTATAAATCAGTATTTTTAATATTTTAATCCAGTTAATTACCAATTAACAGATGTCTAAAAATCCGGGTTAGAACATCAAGTATAATACACATATTTACTATGAACAAGTGATATGTAGTAACTACCTTTCTAAGTCATTTTATATTGCATCATAATGAGGCAAGAACCTTATTCATTTATCTAATTAGAAATAAAGCATAATATAAGTTACTAACGGTGCAAATATTAGCTCATATATAAATGGTGCCATATATAAGAGTAGCAACAAAAGTGCAAGGGTCAAGCTTATGTTTATTACAAATTTATACTTTAATTAGTATATATTTTTACTAAATGATGATATATTTAATTTTACCCAGGTAGAAAATCATTTAAGATTGAATATGAGGTTATAGATTATAAAGATTTAATATACTGATGTAAAATGGTTAGTGGATGATCAATTGACATCTCTTGTAATCATGATGGAAGAGTATTAAACTAGTAACTAAACTCTGTCATGAAATTTTTTTTGAACATTGAAAATGAAAATGGGAATAAAATATAACGGCAATAACATCATAGTTTGGGTAAAATATTTAAATGAATATATCTCTGGAAACCAAATATACATTTCTCAATTGAAAAGTACCTAGTAACAACCAGTTTCTATAGTTGTTGGCTCCATTCTCACAAACAACCAGCAAAAGGAAGTCATAAGTGGGAAACCGTAGTGCTGGTCTAGAACGATAACAATGTATTTAGTTCATGTAACTATTTAAATTCATGTTGTACTAATTGATTGTGATATATCTATTGCTCTATTATTAGTTGAAGTATGTGTTGGTTGACCAATCATTTAGATAGGGAGATGAGTACATCAATAATAACTTGAACATCGTGCTTATTATAATGACCTTTTTCCTAATGATGGTTTATTTGATGGTTTTAGTATTAAGGAACAACAAATCTGCTAAACTGACGTTAATATCAAACTATTACAACAATTTAAAATATGGCAATGAAGATTTTTCATTTTAAGGACAGTTTGTTGTAAAACATAGTTTGAGTTTTATTCACAGTACAATATAATGTTTACAGTAGTTTAAAAAAAGCCAATTTTTACTTTACTAACTCGAGATTCACAACAATAGAGAGAATTCTTTTTTACAACAGAACTAACATATAGGTTATATGGTCACATGTTAAGCTTATGAATCATTTACATATTGATAATTGATTAAGAAAAATAGTTGCATAACTTTGATGATATCCGACTTCCCATTATGCCATGCATTTCAAATTTCATAACCGTGATAGTCCAATTAAAGTTACTTATTAAATACGGTAACGCACTCAATCAAAATGAGGCAGCAAATTTTATAAAAAAATTAAGATTTTTTTATGAAAAAGTAAGTAAAAAAATTATGTGTTGGTAGATTGGAACAAACCCATCATAAGGAATAGGAAAACAAACATGCTAACCTACTACGATGTCCGATTTAAGCTAAAAGATTTGAGAGTTATATTTATAGTATACACACTCTTATGATACTCCTATTCTTATGTAATACCGTCAGCTGGTGATCTTATTGCGTAGTACTAGATTATTTTGTGCACATCAGCTAACTGAATAGATCACACGTTGGTATATTACTAAGAAGTTTTATGTTATAGTAAGTATAACTAAGTAAATAACCCATTAACTATTTTCGTACATAACCAAAAAAAGGAAAGAAAGGTAAAAAATCGTTAAACAACGCTTTTTACATTAGGTTGTTAAACCAGATCTGAGCATAACAGATTTAGTTCCTTCACAATAGATTGTTAAGCCAGATGACTTTTTGTACAGTAGATTGTTTGACATAAGCTATTTTTACATAAAACATAATATCTATTTCATTAAATCTAGAAAAGAATACACATAATCTTTAGCTTCCTTCTTGAGGCCATTAATTATTGCAATAGCTCGATTGTGGTGATGATCTTCACTAGCGTTGTGAAGCATCGCAATTAACATGGGAGAATAGTAGACGAGATGAGCGTGTAGATTATATCTAGATTTTGAACTTCCCTTTTTTTAAATATCATCTGGAAAATGAGAATAGGAAAAAAAAAAGGAATAATAGGGCACGCTAGGTACTTGTTTGGTTTAGGTATGTTTTATTTATAATTGGGTTAGTTTGAACTGCGATTTAAAAAAAACTTAATTTTTTGGTCGGTTAACAGTTAACCAACCATACAAATTTTGTTAACCATCAACCGGACCAAAAATGTTCGGTTATGGTCGGTCAGTTAACCAACGATGTCGGTTAACCGAATTTATCGGTTAAGTCGGTTCGATTGATGTCGATTAAGTCGATAAGGTCGGTTAAGTCAGTTAAATGCTCACCCCACTGAGAAGGATGATTTTGAACAGGCGTTGACAGATCGTGATGCCAGGATCAAACACCTAGAGGAGAAGAAAGAAGTGGCACTTTGAGAAAGCAAAAGGAACGTCGGTTTGCTGAAGGAACTAAAAGAGGCCCATGAGAGAATTGAGATCGTCTACCGGGATGAAATTAAGAAGGCTCATGCAGAAGAGGCCAAATTGGAAGAGGAGGTGGCAGCTCGGAGTGCAACTATTGAGGCCCAAAAGAAAACCATCTTTGATCATGACCTTATCGTAGAGGGGCGTAACAAGACCATCTCCTACCTGGCTGAGACAATCGCCAAGATACAGGATCAAGTTGCGCAACTTAGCACCGATAAGTCTCGCGCTGAAATCGAAAAGACGACCATTGCGGTGGATTATCTGTAGCTTCAAAATGCTTTTGAAAGGAAGATGGATGAGACCATCTTGAATTTTTATGTCAAATCTCTGCTGCATCTGGGAGCCATGGCTACTTAGGGCCTAAATTTCCATGCACTCTGCTGTGGTTTGGAAGGAAATCATGTCCCGCTTTCATGATAGAGGCGACGTTTATACCAAATAGGAGTTAGAGAATGCCTACCACAACAAAGAATCAAATAAGGCATTGCTAGAGGGCCAAGATATTTTATGGAATGAGAGGGAGAAAGAAGTTGTTGATGCTGCTATGACTGCGGCTGTCGAAGCGCTTACGGAGCCTTTCAGTGCTAGCAAACCATCGGGGTAGCCCCGTGATCTGTTAATGTAACACCTCATATTTTTATAACATTATTTAGGATATTTAATTAGGTAATTAAATTAAATAATGTGCTAATTAAGAGATTGAGATTTGATTTTTATGAAAGAATAGCCATGCCATTTAAACTATGAATTAAAATAAGAGTTTAAAACAAAAAAATAAGGGGTAAAATAGGCAAGAGACTATTCCTATATCCCTTAGCCATGAATACTCTTACACACTCATTTTCGTTTGTTTAAAATTTTAAAAGCTAAGGCCGACCACCATTAATAAGAGAAAGAGAAAGAAAGAAAAAGGGAAAGCACAATCAATACCAAATTCATCCAAATCTCATATCTTTAATCTTTAAAGCTAAGGTGAATAATATTTACATCTCTCATTTGTTTTATTTTCAGATTTAAGGAGAAATCCAAAATATTTTGCCATATTTTTTATTAATGGAATAATTATATATGCTTGTTGATGATTTTTGCATACTCACGTTGATTTTATGAGATTTTTTAACGTAAAAACCCTATTAAATGTCATCTAAATGCCTTATAAATTTTTATATAGACCAAAAATAATATTTTGAAAATGGTTTTTAATTTTCATAATTTTCAAAATGTTTGTGGAATTTATATGAATTTTCTAGTAAAGAAAATATTATTTTGGGTTATAAATTATTTACTATTAAATAATATAAGATTTGGGTCTAAAATTTTTGTATGTTGTAGAACGTATTAAAAGAGATTTTCTAGAATTTTTGTGGATTTTTCCTAAGTGTTTTAATGGATATATAAAATTATTAAAAGGACTTAAATGTTTTATATATATTTATAAAAGGAGAAGGGCTCTTTGCAAAAAATTCATATTTGTTAATTTAGGAAATTGGCAGCACTTTTTAAAAAAAAATGACAACCAATCATATTTAGAAAAACAAGGCAGGATAGGTACAAAAGTTTTAATAATTTCGAATGGTTTTTTCCACTTGTTTTAAATTGAACCCAAGTGCTTTCAAAAGGTTTATGTTTATCAAGGGTTGATGCTCTCAAATGGTTTTAAAGGATGGTTTTGAAGGAGTGGTTCCCTAATGGTTTCGAAGGAGTCGAAAGGTTTGGTTTTTCTGGCTGTTTCAAAAGGATTAAAAGGAAAGGTTTTCGAAAGGTTTCGAAAGGATTGAAAGGAAATGTTTTTCCTATGTTTTTAAAAGGCAATATTGAAAGATTTTAAAAGAAAGATGCCTAAGGGTTTATGGCTTTCGAAAGGAAGGTTTTTTAGTGGTTTTGAAAGGGTTTCGAGAATGGTTTCGAAAGGACGGTTTTGGTCTTTCGACCTAGATAAAAGAAAGGGTTTTACTTGGTTTTGAAAGAGATGCTTTCAATGGTTTCGAAAGGGTTTCGAAAGGGATACTTTCAATGGTTTCTTAAGGGGTACTTTCAATCGTTTTGAAAAGAGGACTTTCAAAGATTTAAATATTTTCATCAACTAGATTTGGGTAAAGTATATATAACATGGCAAGGTGATTTTGGGTAAAGCATAGGGATTATAAATTTTCCTTGATTGAGTTTGTTTAAAGGTGTTATGTCATTTTGAAGAGGGTTTCAAGGAAAATTTTGGGAAGGTATCTCTAAGTAAAATGGCTCGGATATTAGGATTCCAGATGGGACTGGTATAGGGTCGCGCCCTATATATTAGCTATTAACCCCAGCTAATTTTGTCTAAAATTATAGTGTGTAGGGCTTTGTCATAGGTAAGGCTAAAATTATGAATATACGTAGAAAGGAATATATGTTTGTATACAAATAAGTTATTGGTAAGCCCGCAAAACCATTAAGATCAGTGACCCTGGGAGATGATAAGTTAAAGATAGACCGTCTAGAAGAGAAATATTTAACAGTTAGTTATGGACAGACCTCCAAAATAAGAAGTGTCTAACAGATGTTAGATAAATTTTGATATTGTATGATATGCCCAAGTCAACCAAAGGTTAATAGTCATCCAAATAAAATTAAAGTGTTTGAACAGATAGTTCATTTATTACCTGATATGTACGTCTACATAATGATGCTTTACAAATTTTAACCAGTTTTGGTTGTAGGAAACTATTTGCAAAAGACATGTTTTAAAAGGATGCTAGAGAGGGGAAACCCGTTCCGCTAAGCAGTGTGGTCTCACTTAACATGAAATATTCGAGATGTAACATTACTATTCACATCGGGCTTTATGTTGGATTCGAAGTTTTTGTTCCCCTTAAACTCTCGAGTGCTCAAAATTGATTTGAGTATGCTGAGGGTTGAGGTTTTTCAGGTTTTTTAGATTTTTTTGTTTTGGCAAATAAAGCTTCACGAGACGAGCTGGTGACTGACAGATAGCTAATTAGGAGTACGGATTATTATTTTTATTTTCGCTGTGTATTAAGTCAGATATAACTATATTGCTTTGATCAACCAACGAGACATCGTCATATATCCCTCTTTACATATTATTGTAAATTATATTTGATCATTGTCCGGGATACGTTTTGGGATTATGTAAGATATGAATTATTGTTTTGAGATATAATTGGTAAAATTTGTTTTGAAATCTGTGATTTTATTTATATTCAAGTGCTTATGATATTATTGACACCATTAGCATTTCTATATTTTGTCACTAGATGTTAATACTATGAATGACTGTAGCATTTGTAGTGCTTAGTATTGGCCTCTAGATATGGGATGTTATAACTTGGTATCAAAATATAGATTTATGAAAAAATTTAAACTAAAAAAGGTCTTTAAAACATAATCCTCATGAATTAGAGTAAGATTGGGGTATGGGGTAACGCTATAGTAACGTACTTGTATTTGCTATATATAAGTATACGCTTTATCTCTCATCTTCTATCTTTGTTAGGTTATTTTTCTGTATCTCATGGGTTTGAATATGGATATGAATGTTTGAAGAGGAGGATTTAACCCAGGAGGGGAGGATATCGATGGAAATGCTAGACCTAATATAAGGAGGACCAATGTCAAGCACAAGCAAAGAATGTGGGTGCTGGAGTCCCGCAAGCTGGAATGGAAGCTGTGTATCAGTTTTTTATAAATATAATGCAAGCGGGTGTTGCTGCTAGAGTAGTGGTAGGAGGAGTTCAGGAAGCTCCGGTAATCAACAATTATGCTGTTCTAAGTAGAGATTATGTTAGGCTTGGAGGAAAGCCATTTATTGGAACGGAGGATGCCATTGAGGTAGAAAATTGGTTGCTGCATTATGAGAGAATCTTTTTAGACTTGAGGCTCGATAATGAGAAGAGGAGGCTTGCTTCTAGACAGCTTCAGGGAGCAGCTCTATTTTGGTGGAACAGTGTGACTGTGGCAGTGGATGAGAAGACTATGACATGGGAAGAGTTTAAAAGGAGGTTCCAGGAGAGGTTCATGTTGGTGATAGCGTAGTCTATTTTAATTCAGAAGTTTTCTAAGCTAGAACTGGAAGAGATGACTGTTTTGGAGTATGCCAACAGGTTTGAAGAGTTGGCTAAGTATGATTATACCACTGTTGATATAGTAATGAAGAGAAATGAGAAATTTATCAAGGGATTGAAGCCTGAGTTAGCCGAGTCTACTTTGCCGCATATTAGAGATCTCTGTGATATAGTTGTGGAGATGGATTTGTGGCACGAAGAGATGCTTGCACGTCAGGAGAAGAATAAGGTGAAGGAGGTCCAGGTTGGGTAGGGTCATAAGAGGAAGTTCTTCCATAAGAAGGGTGCTTAGAAGAGTGGAGCAGCCAAGAAGGGGAAGTCTAAGATTATTTGTTTTAAGTGCAACAAAAAGGGCCATTTTGCTAATGAGTGTCATATTGGAAAGCCGAAAGAAGTGATCATGAAGATGAATATCAGCTGCTTCAAATACTATCAGATCGACCATTATAAGAATAGATGCAAGGATCCCGCAAAGGATGGAAAGGGAAAGGTATATGCATTGGAGCCTGCTACTTCGAAGCTGACACCTTAGGAAAAGGAAAAGGTAGTTTTGGGAGGTACGCTTCAGATTCATGGTATGTCTGTTAGCATTCTATTTGATACTAGTGCATCACATTTTTTATATCTAGATGTTTGATAGATAAGCTTAACCTAGAACCATATATTTAGTTACTTCCTTAGGGGTTGCGAATCCAATATTATGGAACTCTAGGGTTGAGATGTGACCAGTTAGAGTTTGACTTGTTAGGTCATATTTTTGCTTGCAGTTTGCATGTATTTGATTTTGTGGGGTTCAGAAATATTTTTGTTATGGATTGGTTAAGTGAGTATGATGTTAAGATACTTTGCTAGGATAGTAAAATATATCTTAAACACCCTGATTGTCGCGACACGATTGTTTACACGGTAGAAGGTTCTAGCGGTGAGGTGAATACTTAGTTGGGTGTTATGGAATTAGAAGACAAGCTGAGTTGACTTTTCATGGTTAGAGAATTCACAGATTTTTTTAGCCCATAGTGGGATTTCAACCAAAACGAACCAATGAGTTTTGGATAGTTTTGATTCTAGGAGCAGTACTAGTGAGTAGTCCACTGAGCAGGTTGATCCCTACGGAGATGAGGGAGTTAAAGGTGTAGTTGGTGGATTTGGAAGTCAAGAGTTTTATGAGGCCGAGTAGTTCACTTTGGGGAGCAGCCACAGTGTTTGCTAAGAAGCCGGACGGATCGTTGAGACTATGTATCGATTATCGTAAGTTGAATGAGAGAACGACAAAGATTCGATATCCATTACTCAGAATAGACGATTTGTTCAACCAGTTGAATAGAGCCAAGGTATTTTCTTAGTTAGATTTGGCAACAAGTTTCCATTAGCTTAGGGTAATAGAGGATAATATACCTTTAACGGCGTTTAGGACCAGATATGGGTCATACGAATGGTTAGTTATGGCGTTCGGACTGACTAATTCGCCAGCTTTCTTTGTGAATTTGATGAACTGATTTTTCCGAGAGCACTTGGATAGGTTCGTATTGGTATTCATAGATGATATATTGATATGCTCTAAAGATGAAAGATAGCATGAAGCTCAACTTAGAGTGATGCTTGAGACGCAGAGGCAACATCAAATAAAGGCGAAGTTTTCGAAGTATCAATTTTGGAAGAAAGAAATGAAGTTTCTTAGTCATGTAGTCTCAGAAAAAGGATTGTCAGCGGATCCGACTAAGATTGAAGCGATGAACAGTTGGGAGAGAGCCGAGACAGCGACGGAGAAAAAGAGTTTCCTTAGGTTAGCTGGTTATTATTGAAGATTCATTAAGGGTTTTTCATGGATGGCAGGACCGATGACCAAGCTAACGAGAAAGGATGTGAAGTTTGTATGGACCAATAAGTGAGGAAGCGTTCCAGAGTTTGGAACACTTATTGACTATGCACCTGTGTTGGTTGTTTCAGAAGGGAATCTGGATTTGGTGGTTTATACAGATGCGTGTAGAATAGGATTAGGAGCTGTGTTGATGCAGAGAGGTAAAGTGATTGTCTATGCTTCTAGAGAGCTTTGACCGCATGCGATCAGATATCTGATGCATGATTTGGAATTGGCAACAATGATTTTTGCATTAAAGGTGTGAAGACATTACCTTTTGGGAGAGAGGTTTGAGCTATATACAGATCATAAGTCGTTGAAGTATTTTTCTCTCTCAGAAGGAGCTGAACATGAGACAGCAGAGGTGGTTAGAGTTATTGCCGCTTATGGTTTTGGGATTGAGTACACACCAGGGAAAGGAAATAAGGTTGCAGACGCACTTAGCAAGAAGCATCAGAACACAGTGTTAGCGACGATTGCTGAGTGGAAAGATTTGGAAGCATTGGCAGATTGGAAAGTGCAATGGAGATCTGAGGCTGGGTCTAGTAGAGAGACTATTGTATTATCTTGTTTGGAAGTTCGACCAGTGATGATCGAAAGGATTGCTTGTAAACAGAAAGAGGATCCAGTGTTAGCTGAACGGATCAGGAAGTTGAGAGATGAAACCGAGAATGATGACTTGAAGGACTTTAGTCTTGACTAGAATGGGTAGTTGAGAAAAAAAAGGAAGATTATGTGTTTCGAGTGTAAAAAAATAAAGGGAAATAAGTTTTAGAGGAATGCCATCGTTCGAAGTTCTCTATTTATCCAGGAAGAACTAAGGCGTATCAGGATATCAAGAGAAGTTTCTTCCGGGAAGGTATGAAGCGAGATGTGGGCTTTTGGGTGAAGAAGTGCTTGATTTACCAATAGGAAAAGGCCGAACATTCGAAACCAAGTGGATTGCTTCAGCTACTAGATATTTTGGTATGGAAATGGGATTCTGTTTCTATGAATTTCATAGACGGGTTGTCAAAATCTAATAGAGGGAATGAAAGTATATGGGTCATAGTGGATGAATTAACCAAGAGTGTCTATTTCATTCCAGTTAAGTCAACAAGGACGACAGCTTTTTTAGCGAAGTCGATTATGAAGAATATGGTTAGACTACATGAAATTCCTAGTAGCACAGTTAGTGATAGAGATTCCTTATTCACTAGCAAGTTCTAGAAGAGTCTTCAAGAAGTTTTGGGAACCAAGCTCAAGATGAGCACCGCTTACCATCCGTAGACAGATGGGCAAACAGAAAGAGTTAACAAGATCTTAGAAGATATTTTAAGAGCTTGTGTACTAGATTTCGAGGGATCATGGGAAGACCATCTGCATTAAATTGAGTTTTAATATAACAACAATGGTCAGACTAGTATTGGGATGGCACTTTTGAAGCTTTTGGTATGGAAGGCCATGCAAATCTCTCATTTGTTGGTTGAAGACTTATGATAGGTTAGTTCTTGGGCTAGATTTAGTAAGAGAAGCTGTAGAAAAAAGCAAGATTATTTGGACTAGAATGAAGGAAGCTTGGTCTAGGCAGAAGAATTATGCAGATAGCAGAGGAAAGACTTAGAATTCTCAGTTGGAGATCAGGTATTTATTAAAGTGTCATAAATAAAGGGTGTGGTCAGATTTGGGAAATCAGGGAAGTTGGCACCAAGATTCGTTGGACATTTTACTGTTACTGAGAGGATCAGCAAAATTGCATATAGAGTTGAGTTACTGAGAAGTTTAGCAGGTATGCACGATGTTTTCCATGTTTCTCATCTCAAAAAGTGTGTTAGAGACCTGAAGACTGCTATTGCATCGATTGTGCTAGATGACTTAGTGGTAGAACCAGACTTGACCATAGTTAGAAAACCAATTGGTATAGTTGCAAGAGATGAGAAGAGACTTAAAATCTAGACGGTCAGATTAGTCAAGGTCCAGTGGAGTAATGATGACAGGGACTGTACTTGGAAGGTTGAGAGAAGGATTAGAGATACTTATCATTACTTTTTTGATGGTATGTTTTACCTCTTTGATTGATTTGTTGTGTACTTTATCGTAATTTCGAGTATAAAATACTTTAAGGAGGGGAGTCTATAACACCTCATATTTTTGACAACATTATTTAGGATATTTAATTAGGTAAATAAAATAAAATAATGTGTTAATTAAGAGATTGAGATTTTATTTTTATGAAGGGGTAGCCATGCCATTTAAAATATGAATTAAAAGAAGAATTTAAAATGAAAAATATGAGGGGTAAAATAGGAAAGAGGCATTCCTATATCTATATTCCTTAGCCATGAATACTCTTATACGTTCATTTTCATTTGTTCAAAATTTTAAAAGCTAAGGTCGGCCACCATTAACAAGAGAAAGAGAAAGAAAGAGAAAGGGGAAGCATAATCAATACCAAATTTGTATAAATCTCATGTCTTTAATCTCTAAAGCCAAGGTGTTTACATCTCTCATTTGTTTTTTTTTTGGTTTGAAGGAGAATCCAAAATATTTTGCAGTGTTTCGCCATTTTTATTAATGGAATCGTTGTATATACTTATTGATGATTAATGCATATTCGTATTGATTTTATGATATGTTTTAAGATAAAAACCCTACTAAATGACATCTAAATGCCTTGAAAATTTTGATATAGAGCAGAAATAATATTTTGAAGATGGGTTTTAATTTTTAGAATTTTATGAATTTTTGTGGATTTTATATGAATTTTCTAGTAAAGAAAATGTTATTTTGAGTTATCAATTATTTACGGTTAAATAATAAATGATTTGGGTCTAAAAAAATTATATGTTGGAGAACATACTAAAAGAGATTTTATGAAATTTTTGTAGATTTTTCCGAAGTGTTTTAATGTATATATAAAATTATTTAAGGTATGAGACTTAAATATTTTATATATTTATAAAAGGAGAAGGGGCCCTTTGCAAATAATTCATATTTGTTATTTCGGGAAATTGGCAGCACTTTTGAAAAAGTAAAATGACAACCAATCAGATTTAGACAAACAAAGCAGGTTAGGTACAAAATTTATAAGGACACATAAATAGGTTTCTCACTGTTTTGATGCTTTTCGTTACCAAGTTCCGCCTCTTTACCTTCGCCTCCGACACAGTCAAAACCAACGCACATGGTATTAGGGAACTGATACTTAGTGAGTTGGATGTAAGCGAAAGGTAGTGGGTTGAAACCAGGGTTCCGAAGAGGTTGAGGCTTTACTTTGTTTTTAAATAAAAATGTGTTTTCTTGCTTTCGACTAAGAAGCTTTCGATTAGGTCAAATGGATTCAAAGGAAATAGTTTCAATTGGGTTGCGCATTTTTTTAAACAACTGCTTTCTACTAAGTCGAAATATTTTTGCTGCCACTTTTTTACCGTTTGACCTAGATGGTTTTAAAAGGGTTGTTCTGTTTTCTAAAATTTGGCCACTTCTCCAATGCTTTCGAAGGGATGGTTTCGTCATCATCACCACTTTACTTAGGGATGCTTTCGAAAAATAGGCTTTCGACTTAAATGATTTAATGTACCTTTTTCCCAATTGATGTATAACCCAAATGGTTTCGAAAGGGAAGGTTCTAATGGTTTCGAAATGTGTTTTTCCACATGTTTTAAATTGAAACCAAGTGCTTTCGAAAGGTTTATGTTTATCAAGGGTTGATATTTTCGAAAGGTTTTAAAGGATGGTTTCGAAAGGGTGGTCCCCCATAGGTTTCGAAGGAGTAAAAAGGTTTGGTTTTTCTGGTTGTTTCGAAAGGAATAAAAGGAAAGGTTTTCCAAAGGTTTTGAAAGACTGAAAGGAAAGGTTTTTCCTATGTTTTCGAAAGGCAATATTCAAAGGATTTAAAAGAAAGATATATAAGGCTTTTAAGACTTTCAAAAGGAAGGTTTTTCAGTGGTTTCGAAAGGGTATTCAGAATGGTTTCGAAGGAAGGTTTTGGCCGTTCGGCCTAGATAAAAGAAAGGATTTTAGTTGGTTTCAAAAGAGATGCTTTCATTGGTTTCGAAAGGGATACTTTCAATGGTTTCGAAAGTGGTAATTTCAATGGATTCGAAAAGGGGACTTTCAAAGATTTACATATTTTCATCAACTAGATTTGGGTAAAGTATATATAACATAACAAGGTGATTTTGAGTAAAGCGTAGAGATTATATATTTTCCTTGTTTGAGTTTGATATAAAGGTTTTAAATCATTTTGAAATGGTTTTCAAGGAAATTTTAGGAAGGTATACCTAAGTAAAATGACTCGGATATTAGAATACCAGATGGGACTGGTATAGGGTCGCATCCTATACATTAGCTATTAGCCCCAGCTAATTTTGTCCACAATTCTGGCGTGTATGGCTTTGTCGCGAGTAAGACTAAAATTATTAACGCACATAGAAAGGAATATATGTTTATACATAGATAGGTTATTGATGAGCCCGCAAAACCATTAGGATCAAGTGACCCTAGGAGATGATAAGTTAAGGACAGACCGTCCAGAAAAGAAATATTTAACATATAGTTATGGATAGACCGTCCAAAAGAAGAAGTGTCTAACAAATGTTAGATAAATTCTATTATTGTTTGGTAGGCCTAAGTCAGCAAGGTTAATAGTTAGTCAAATAAAACTAAAGTGTTTGAACAGATAGTTCATTTATTAACTTATAAATATGTTTACATAATGATGCTTTACAGAGTTTAACCAGATTTGGTTGCAGGAATAGATTTGCAAAAGATATGTTTTAAAAGGATGTTAATAAGGGAAAACTCGTTCCCCTAAGCGGCGTGGTCTCATTTAAAATAAAATATCCGAGATGTAACAATATTATTCACACCAGGCTTTATGTTTGACTCGAAGTTTTTGTTCCCCTTAAACTCTCGGGTGCTCAAAATTGATTTGAGTAGGCTGAGGGTTGAGGTTTTCAGGTTTTTGTGTTTTGGCGAATAAAGCTTCCGAGGACAAGCAAGTGGCTAACGGATAGCTAATTAGGAGTATATATTATTTTGTTTATTTCCACTGTGTATTGATTTAGATATGACTATATTGCTTTGATCAACCAAGGGAGCATCGTCATATGTCTCTCTTGGCGTATCATTGTAAATTATATTTGATCATTGTCTGGATACGTTCTGGCATTATGTAACTTGGATATGAATTATTGTTTTGAGATATAGTCAGTAAAGTTTGTATTTGAAACTGTGATTTTATTCATATTCAAGTGCTTCTAATATTATGGATACCGTTATCATTTCCGTATTTTTCCACCGGAAGTTAATACGATGGATGATTGCAGCATCTGTAGTGCTTAGCTTTCGGCCTCTTGATACGGGATGTTAAAGTTAACAATTTCTGGGCTTGAGGCTTCTCATCGGATTATAAGGCCGTCAAAGGACGGTAAAAGCGGTGAATATAAATTTGACATTCTCGGTCATTCTTCCGGTGCAAGTAATCCTCTTGTTTCCCCCGAGTTCGGGAGCTTTCAGCTTATGCCGCAAGAGCAGGAAGAATTTAATGCTTTCATTGTTGATCTTATAGGTCCATCTACCTTATATGTTGATCTACCAGCTTCCTCGACGCCTGGACTTGCTGATATTTCCACTGCTTCCATGCTCATTTCCTTTACTGCTCTGGTCTCCATGTCCACGTCTGGCTCACAGCCGGGGCCGGGGCCGGAGTCCGAGAAGATAGCCGCACTTCATGGCTTGAATGACCCTTCTATATCTTTGGAAGGTGACATAACAGTGGTCGAAATTAGGGAGCAGGAAGTTCAAACTGAGCTATGCAAGTCTCAAGAATAGTTGGTTGCCATCAAAAAGGAGAAGGTTGAAGCAATCAAGGCCTCCAAGAGCTCCCGCAAGTCATGGAAGCATAAAATGATGGGCGAATCTTCTGAGAAGGTTGCAGAGCAGAAGGAGGACACTAGCACTAAGGGTACTATTGATGTTACCGGCAGTGACACCACTCCCGAGGCGAAGCAAAAACTCCAAACAAGAGGCGGAAAAGGGAGTGGTGGAAAGAAGCGATGAGAAGCTTGGGTGGTGACTGATCTGATTTTGATTCATTTTGTGTTGTTTTGCTCAAATGTAGAGTCTGCACTTAGTGTTTTTGTTGTGGTGTCTGTATTTTTATTTTGTTGGTCGGAATTGTGTGGGTACGGCCCCTATGTTTTGACCTTGTACAAAATACATTGTTGATATTTTTGTTGTACTCCTACTTGTCTGTTCAGATGTGTTATGTGCACTTATGCTCGTTTTGTTCACACTTATGTGCTTATGTGTGTTCTGTGCACTTGCGTTTATTCTATATACTTTCACTTCACTTTATCTAATCCTATCATTACTGCCAAAATTCTTTGTTTGATATAACAAAATTTTTGAAATTTTTGTTTCAAGTATTTTTATTTAAGTGTCGGTGTATGTACCCCCAGTTCCCAGGGATGTTTACTTCAAACAATTGACAAATGGCTGCTAACTTATGGTCTAAATAGTTTGCTTATCAAAACTTGATATTTGACTTAGTCACAACTTGATTTTTCTTGTTTCAGATGTGTTGTAACTTTATCATGTATTCCAAGTTCTTTGCACATTGTATGAGGTAACGTTAGGAAGTCACACATTGTCAACGTTAAATATTATAGTCGGTTATTGATTGTCAGCAGTTGTAATTTTTCCGCTGGTTTGTCGCACTTCGATTTTGTTGGAGTCGCACCACCCATTGCTTCCAACAATAGATGTGGGTTGATTCTTTTTATTTCTATATGGATAAGTTTCTTGGTATTGTCGAGGCAATTCTAGGACTTGAAAGTGCATGCAGTTTATAGAGTGCCCGGATTTTAGGATCGACATGACCCGTCGATCTGGAACGGTTTTAATGCTCCTCGGTGTTTCCTATCTTCGGACAACGTGAGGAGTTCGGGTTTTATGAGCGTGACTTCACATTTCTAAGAGTTAATGCGCGGCTTATGAAATGTGTGGCTTTTGGGACCGATACGACCCGTCAGTCCAGAATGGTTTTAATACTTCTCAATGTTGCCTATCTTGGGTAATGTGAGTAGTTTATGTTGGAAAGTTGGTGCACGGCTTATGGGGTGCGTGGCTTCACATGCTCCTCAGTGCTGCCTATCTTCGGGCAATGCGAGGAGTATAATTTTTAAAAGTTAGTACGCAGCTTAGGGGATGCGTAACATTTTGTATCCTCGATGTTGTCTATCTTCGGGCAACGCGAGGAGTTTAAATTTTAAAAGTTGGTGTGTGGCTTTTGGGATGCGCGGCTTTTCATACTCCTCGGTGTTTCCTATCATCGGGCAACATGAGAAATCCATGTTTGGGCCTTCTCGATGTTACTGGGGCAACATCGGTTCCTAGAAGGCGGAGATCGGGTTTTTTCGATCCAACGGTTTGAGTCATTTTGTTTCCGTCGACCCGGCGGGTAGTTATTACGAACACATTTTTGTTGATTTAAGAGGCAAATCAATTTTATTAAGGAAAGTACGGCAAACTTTGCCTTCTTACAATGCCTCCGGCATCCTAGGACGGCTTATTTGCTGGAAAATAGAAAGTACATAAGGTAGTTTTTAGAAGAAGTAACGGTGTAGCGATCCGCTATTCCATGCTCTGGGAATTTGGATTTCATCGACAGTTGTTAGCTTGAAAGTTCCATCCCTTAGCTTTTGATTGATGACATATGGACCTTCCAGTTTGGTTCGAGGGCCCCAGGGACAGGGTAGATTCGCTTGAGTACGAGATCTCGCACTTTGAAGGTTTGGTTATGAATTTTGGAGTTGAAGTATCGTGCGACCCTTTTTTGGTGGGCAGCGGTTCTCAACTCGGCTTTTTTCCTCCTTTCGTCAGTCATATCCCACAATTATAGTAGGAGCTACTCGTTTTTGCTTTTGATTAAAAAAATTCCTACGGTGCGAGGGGACTTATAATTCAACAGGAATCATTGCTTCTGAGCCTTATGCCAGAGCGAATGAAGTGTGACCGGTAGCCGCTTTGTGGGTAGTTCTATAAGCCCATGATGCGAGTGGAAGTTCATCAACTCGGTTTCCTTTTACTTTAGTTCGTCGCTTTTTGATAGTGGACTTGATTAATCTTGTTTATTTCTTCCACTTGCTCGTTTGTTTACGGATGAGCTACCGTAGAGAAGCTCTTCTCAATTCATAAATGTTTGTAGAAGTTTTTGAACTCGGTTCTTCCGAATTGAGTTTCATTGTCAGTAATGATTTTCTATGGCATGTCAAACCTGCAAATAATGTTTTTAATAACAAAAGTAATGACTTTCTTTGTAGTTATGGTGGACAGTGGTTTCGCTTTGGCCCATCTCGTGAAATAATCAACGGAAATTATAACATATTTGCATCCTCCTTTTGCTATTGGCACGACACCGATCAAACTGTGTAATAACCCGTATTTCTGGATATATGTAATTGATAATGTAATTGGATTAATTAATAGAAATACTGAATTGTATATTGAATAAGTAAATCTGATAATAAATATTTATTTGAAATCTCCTAATATAATTATATAGTGGGAAAAACTTATAATGTTCAAACAAATTAGATATGTGTTTGTTTAAAAATAAATATATAAGATTTTAAATTAAATTTGAATTTGAGATTGAAATCCAAAGATAAATATCTTAAAGTAAATTGGATTTAATAATAATGTATGTTGATTTTAAATGGTAAATAAGTAGTTATATAATATTTTCTTTATAAGGATAAATTAAGAAAATGTATTCACTAAATAGAAATTAAATTATTTGTATATACATGTATACAAAAGTGTGTGTGTATATATGATAATTAGAAAGCTATTGTTTGGATTCAATATGGTAAATTGCAATAGCTATTTAAAGTAAACTCTATATTTTCAAACCATAAGATAAACATTTATTTAAATATATATGATAAGTTTAAAAGGATTTAATAAAAAAAAATATTTTGCTTTCTTTCTAATTTTCATGAGACACTAAAATAAGACGTTTATTAAGTTAAAAATACATTAGCAAGAAGTTTAAAAGTAGAAATTTGTAAAGGTTAATACTTTCTTTGAATATATGTAGAAGAGATGTTTATATATAAAAGAATTAAACTTAAAAAAAAAAAATATTCAAGATATAAAACATTTGTAAATATCTTAATCTTACATTCATACATTTGTAAGTTGTGTGACTTATGAGACCAACATTTGTAGCTTTTATAAAATATGAAAGGACAAGTGTCATTATTTTATTTTAGTTGAAATGTGTAGATTAATTCAAGATGTATATTTTTTTTCTCTTCTACTCATAAAAAAAATCAATTAAACTACCAATAAAATCAAGATCTGTTCAACTTGTTAACTGAAGTAAGAAAAGCAAGCTTTGGATCATCCTAATCCAACAACTGGAAACTTGAAGCAAAGATCATTCCAACAAGATCAAATTCGAGATTCGGTTCTTAACCAGGGCAGTGCAAATCAAATTCAAGTACAAAGCAAATTTCAGTTCAAAAAGAAATTCCTCTATTTCAAACAGAATTTAAGGTGAGTAAATAAAAGCTTTAAAACTAGAAATCTTGAATTGTTAAATGCATGATATAATCTGTGAAGAAAAGTTGAGATTACGATGTGCATGGATTAGTTTTAACTGGAAAACAGTTGAAGCATCGAGTTTATACACAAATGCAGAACTGAGCATATATAGAAAATTAGCTTCTGTTTGGATTTTACAGGAGAAAAAAAAAATTTATATGCATGTACAGAATTAGATTCTTAAATTTCTAAGCTTTGTTCATTTGAATCAAATTATATTTGAACAGGTTGATTTCTGGGAAAAATCTGAAACAAGAAGTTTAAAGGCAAAACAAACTAAAAGTTCAAAAGAGTATTACTCTCTGTTACAAAACTTTGTTTTTTTAGTAAGTAATTCCATATATTTTTTAGCTTAAGTAGATTTGAATCTGCATATATGGATTCTTGAATTGGATTTGTACTTGCAAGTGCATAAATTTGCATGAATCTCTGGATATATGTGAGCAAACTCTTAAAACATCTTCATAATTTGGTTTGCATGTGATCAGTGTTGAATGGTGGTTTATGAAGATGAGTGCATGTTTGAATATGTAGAGATTTTGTATGTGTGATTGTGTGCAGTTATACATATATACTCTGCATAACAACAGGTTTAAACCACCAGGGGAGGAAGAAAGAAAAAAAAAATCATATCTCTTTGAAAATAAAATTTAGATCATGAATTCTGAAAGAAAATTGTTTGTAATGCTACAATTAAAATTTTAAAAAAATATTTATAAGCTTTAAAAATGAGAATTTCTTTGTCTGGAATAAGATTTGCAGTAAAACCCAAAATCATGTCGAAATTCAAGTATCACATCTTGTTGATTCATCGACATCACTGTGTTCAACATAAAAAAACATGATTTTTAAAAGAAATTTCAGGATTTTTAGTTCGTTATTGGATGTGAAATTGCGAGATGAACAGAAAACGTTCTTCGGTCAATTGCTGTTGATCGAGACCAAACTGGGGCTTGAAATTTATGTCAGGGAAAGCTTGTAGTTCGAGGATGATGGGAAAAATACCAATTGAAATTATCATTGATCATGGTGTAGACACAAAGAGGTTGTAGGGTTTGGATAAGCATTTTGAACGAGGCCTTAGTTTTGGAATGCTGCGGCGTCTATGGGGTATCGGGCTCCATCACATGCAGGAGAATAAAAGGGTGGGGCTTCAACGAGGTTAAGGTCAGAGATCCATGGTCTCTCGTGGTTGGGTTCGACGTGGCGAGGAGAATATTGGTCGAACTTTGATGCCCATATTCAATCAAGCAACTTGATTTCTGATTTTGAGTTCAATTAAACGATCTGGGCGATTTTAATGATTGAGGGGATGGTTGTTGGTGTGTGGAAGGTGACGGCGTCGATCACCGTTGCTTCGATGACTCGTAGAGGTGCACGCGTGTATCAATGTGTCAGTGGTTTTTCTGGTTTGGGGAAGACGATGCTTAATCATGGTGCGACTCGAAGCGTTCTCGGGGGAAAAGCGAGTGTGGCTCGAGTTATAACTCGAAGCAAGTTTGATGTTAGACGGAAATACTTGGGAAAAATGTTTTAAATTGGAATTATGGGTCATTCGAGTAAAATTGTAGGAAAGCTCGAAGCAAGGTTCATGCGAGTGGGGGATCGGCTCGGGTTTTCTCTCGGGTTTGCCTAGGATGGATAATTTTTTTTTTCCAGTTTAAACTTTACTGGATTAGCTAAAGAGATTTCTGAATTATTCTTTTTGATAGATTGAGTAGAAAGTATAATTACAGGTTTTGAAAATAAAGGGTTTTCAAAACAGTTAAGTTTGTAAATGGTTTTAAACTTTGTTAAAGTTAAAATTGTTTTCATTTTAAATTTTAAATTTGAAAGTAGAAAGTTAAATGTTTCAAATGTGTTTTGAATGGCAATTATCATTAATAAGGAAATGTTTTTAATAAAGACTTAATGATTTGTGATAAACTAAATTAATAAGGTAAATTAAAATGGACAATAAATTAATTAATTAAATGGTTAAGGATTTGAGTTAATTAATTAAGGTTGAAGTTAATTAATTAAGATTAATTAATTACATGATTTAGGAAATTAATTATTGATTAAAGGTTTATTAATTAATAAAGGTAATTAAGGAATGTTAATTAGTTAAGGAGTAATTAATTAGTTAATTGAATTGAGTAATAATAGTTAATTAGGTGGTACTTAATCAAAGGTTCATTAATTAGTTAAGAATAATTAATTATTCCTTAATTAATTACTTAAATTAATAAACCATTAATTTTTAATTAAATCTTGATTATAATTAATTGTTCTTTAGGATAATTGCTTAATGTTATTTATTAAGGTAGGATATACATAGGGATTATTAAAATGTGATTATTTAATGATGATAACTACTTAGATATTAGTAATCGAGAAGTAATTATTTAGTGTAATTAGGAAGTATGATTTAGCCAAGAAAGATAATTAAAGGGTTAGTTAATTATCTTATGTGATTAATGAAGGAATAATTAACCAATGTAAGAAAGTATAGGATAATTAGTTAGAGTAATTAATTAAGAATCAGGGAATTAAATTTTGTTAATTGATTTGTGTAACGACTCGGTATTTTCAACCATTCGCATCCATTATAAGTGCATAGGCAGACACTCATGCCGGAATTGAATTGCTCAAAATACCGTGTTGTAAATAAAATTTTGGCAAACCTCAGAATATACAGTAAATAAAAATCACAGATCACAGACACAGAGTAATAATAATGCAGCGGAAGAAAAAGAGATAGTAGTTCATGAAGCTACTATATAAAATATAAGATACATCAAAGTTAAATAAGGTACAACAGAAGAGTAACAGGATACATCAGGTACAAATCAGATACATCACTGAACCACTGCATACTGAAACAAAATAGATGGCTGGATCTTCAAGTAAAGCTCCAACGCCGAAGGTGAATCTTGAATGCTAACTCAATCAATCTGACCCGAGCATAAAGCAAAACACAAAACCCTCGAGTCAGGACATAAATACTTATAAACTGTAAATCAACTCAAGTGAACAGTAACAAAATGCATCAGTAACTTAAAGGATGCTTGGGACCGCCCATCCTCTAAGGATCCGTTAAACTATTTACTATGTAGTAATATACGCTATATACGGTAGTGTCTAATCAGTAAAGTATAATCATATAGAAAATAGCGTTAAGGGAATGGTGAACCTTAACGCGGTCGGATCTTTAAAACCAAAATCATAGTGGGCTCGATATAAGGATATGACACGGAACGCGAGGCAATGCCAGGGTGGATACACCGTTTGCACTCCCGGACCGGTGGTGACGGCAAGCCAGCAGCTTCCGCCCACCTCGAACAATACCCCCGAATCAAAGTGGCGCCACCGAATTGAATCACAACAGTAATAGAATGGTTTCCGATGGAGCATGCTCGATGAAAGGGTGCGACCCTTTGTGTAGCCCGGTATAGCTCCTGTTTTAGTCATATATGCCAACTCACGGGAGTTGGGTCCACGTAATATATACCTCGAGAACGTCGCCACCATCCTACTTCATTCTGGAATATCCACCGCGTACATAGTTGTTAAAGTGGTTTTCGGTATTGGCCGGCTATAAGACAATATCCGATCCCGGTCTCTTTAACAACCAATCGTTATTATAACCCGTAGTTATAACTTTAAAACAATATTTTATACTTCAAAATAAAATATCCTTTTCAATCCAAATCGTTATCAAAATAAAGATTAAATCATTTCCAAAACCATTTCAATATATCATCGTAAAATATCTTTCAATTCAAATATTTATCAAAATAAATATCAAGTCATTTCTAACCATTTCAATATATTAAATTTTCATACCCTTTCAACACTACCTTTCAAATCGTTTTAATATATCAAAATATCATAACCTTTCAAAGTTTCAGTTCCAAAATATCATATCTTTCATAACTTCTTTTTAAATCATGTTAATATCAAAATGTCCTATCTTTCAAACTCCGTTTTTCAAATCATTTAATACCAAAAATATCATATCTTTCAAAACTTCGTTTCAAATCATTTTAATATATCAAAATATCATATCATTTCAAAACTTCATTTCAAATCATTTTAATATATCAAATATTGTATCTTTTCAAACTTCATTCATTTCAAATCATTATTCATTTTATTCAATCTAAAATACCATTTCAATTCATATTTCAAAACAGTCTATATTCCAAAATTCTTTTTATCATTTCAATGAAGTTATTATGCTTAATAATTAAATTATTAAATTTCCAAAAATTTCAACTTTCAAAGTTCATTTATTCACTTAAGTTTATCAAAACAGTGAAAATTCACTTTTCGCATCATTTAGAAAACTCTACGGAAAGTTACATTCAAAACAGTTCAATTTAACAAAAGACAACGTTTAAACGTTGTAATAGAGTTTTCTTAAATTTCAAATAAACTTAGTTAAATTCAAAAATCATAGTACTTACAACAATTTCTATAATAGTTTTTTTTAATAGCTTTTTTTTAGTTCATTATCATCGACTACAGTATTTACAATTGCTGTAATATCGTTTACATTGTAATTAATATCATTTCAAAAATGCAGTCAATTAACTTCAAATATTCAATAAAATTTCTCAACCAGTTATATTTTTATTAAAACATTTTTAACTTATAAAGTCATACATTTTCACATTTATAACATCATTTAATTTTCCTCATGTTCATGATTTTACAGGGTTAAATTTCCATTCAAAAATCAAGATTTAATAAAAATCCACTTATTAAAATGCAATGTTCAATTTTAAAATCCATTACATTAAATTTCAACTTAACACTTAAGTTCAAATTCTCAAATATAACTTAGTTTTATTTTTATTTGCTTAACTAAAAGTTCACTTTACGTCAATTTCATAATTTCCAATTCTAGTTATATTTCAAAGTTTCAACCTAAAATATTTATTCATTTCACATTTCAACTTTATAAAAATCATTAATATGATATAAAAATCACTTTAAATTTATTTAACTTCAAATTATCATAAATTTATCATAATTTCATATTCAATTAAATTTCAAATTATAATTAAATCAAAATTTCCAAAATAACTTATGTTCAAAATTTCTAACTTTTTCATTAATTCATTTCACTTACAATTATTCAGAAAATCAATAATAATTTACAAAAATCCTTTTTTAATTAAATTTAAAATCAAAATATTATAATAATTAAATTTCTAAAATATTTAAAATTTTAGAAAAACATATTTTAACTACGGGCCTGTATAAAAATTTCTACGCTAGGTAAAGTGATATGGGTAATATATCATTTCAACCCATAATTTACAAAGAATATCCAGGTTTTATCATTTCAAACCCGCAATCCCAAGTCAAAATGAAAAATTTAAAACCATTCAGGCCTATCATTTCAGCACATAGTGCTTCTATTCTAACAGGGAACTTGCAGTGTGATCATATACAGGAATAATATAAACAATGTCAATATCACAATATACGGTCATATATCAGATGTCAGGTGAAAATTAACAATTTTAACATGGTAATAACATGGTAATAACATGGCATAGGATATCATATGATCATCATTAACTTGCATAAACATTTTATATTACTAAACACTTGTCATCAATTCACTTTTCATAAGTATAAATGTCAGAGTGAGAAAGACTCACTTTTTCAAGCTGAAGACCAAAACAACAAACACAAGTGCGATTTCAAAAGCACGACAAGCACGATATAGCATGACTTTTGATTTGAATGAATGGAGAGCCTTGATATTTGTCTTGTAAACAATATCCAGAATAAGACAATATACACATAAATATTCAACGCAAAACAATGTTGAAACAATGAAAATACGAAGCAACAAAGGAATAGATTACTTGACCTAGCTTTAACCATTCAAATGCTTGGCCTAGGAGGTTCTTGGGTTCAGCCATGATGATGATATAGCTCAGGTTTGGCACCATAACTCACGGCTAGAAGGAGTATGGAGTGGTAGGGTTATAACATGAAGCATACAATTAATCAAGGCAACATATATGAAGTTTTTGAGCACAACAAGGCTCGGCCTTGGGTCAAGTGGGGCTTGGCCATACTTGTACAGGTTCGGAAAGTAGATGGAGGGGTGTGGGGAGGTCTAGAAAAGGTGGTGGTGGTGGCCTATGGTGGTGGCCAAGGTGGTGGATGAAGATATGAAGTGATAGGGTGGCTATCATGAATGTTTCAAGACTTTACGCATTGTTTTTGTGGAGTTTTGGTTCATGGAGTCTTGGCCAAGTCAATTTCAGATCTGGACAAAGGCTAAGATGAAATGTAGTGGTGGTAACAAGGTGGTGGTCGTGGCTAGAGGTGGTGGCCATGGTGGAGTATGAAGGTGGTGAAGTAATAGTGGTGGCTAGGGCATTGTTTTGGACATTATTTGCAATTTTGTGGAGTTTTGTCACCAAGGGAGGTGTGGCCATGGATGGATCTGAAATGATGGCTGGAGATGATGCCAAGGAAGAGTGGTAGGAGATGGTGGAGAGTATGGTGGTGATGGTGGGTGGTAGAGGCCAATCCAGAAAGCATAGAAAACTAGGCAAAATACATAGAAAATGAGAAGAAAAAGGTAGAAAAAGATGTAGCCATTACCAGATTTTTTTCTCAAGATAGAGGCCATGATTTTTAGGGTTGAGAAAGAGAAAAATTTCGTGACAAATGAGCAACGGAAGTCGGCTGGAGATGGTATAGGGAAATGCCAAAAAAACAGATGTATTGATGACAAAAGAAACAGTGAAATGTTTTTACGTTTCTTAGCCTTTAACCCTTTCAAATTTCTCATATATATTTATATACATCTAAATAACTGAAAATAATTAAAATCTCAGTTAAAATTCAAAAGTATAACAGATACACAAAATATTAATAATTAAATATTAATTAGATATGATTAAAACAAGAAAAATAGCACAGAAAATGAAAACTTGACTTAAGAATTAGAAATAACTTCAATATACTTTGGAAAAATTTACTTTAATTTAAATACATGTAAAATGAATAAAATAAAGTAAAACACAGCAAATAAAAGTGAGTGCATAAAATAAATAAATAAATTTTAATTATATATAATTAAATTAAGAAAATGGCTTTAAAATTAGAAATAAATTCAAATGAACTTTAGAAAAATTATATTATCATTTTAAAAATACTTAAAAGTCAAAATATGCATAATATAATATATTATCACATATTAAAGTAAAATATAATAAAGAAGAAGTAATTTATACAATTTAAAATAGTCATTGTTAAATAACCCTATATACGCATAATATTGTAAAGGGTATAACTTTCACAATTTACATCCAAATTCAACGAAACGAAAAGTGGTGTTCTTGGAATTTTATGTACTTTCATAATAAAAGAAAAAAAATTAAAATTTTAAACTTTTAAAATTTTAAGTTGAAAGTCACAGTTTGACTATTTTGACCAAAATAAGCATTTCAGGCAAATATTCAACTTACACAAGTTTGGAATTATAACTCATATAAAAATCAAGATTATATTTAAATAATAAATTTAATCATTTCAAATAAGTAAAATAAGTTTTTTTAAATCAAAATCTTACATTAAAAATAATTAAAATATACAATAAAATAATTACAAAATACAGGGTTGTTACAATTTGGGAGATTAATTTAAAGATAATTAATAAGAATGGTTAGGCAAATTAATATATGTGATAATTAAAGATTAATCACTTAATGTAATTAAAGATTAATTAGTCAAGGATGATTAATTGAGATTGATGAATTAAGGAAGGATCAATAAATTGGAATTGTGGTTAAGTAATATTAAATAAGCAGGATTAAGGATGATTGGTGTAATCAATTTAATTTTTTAAATTAATTAGAATGGTATAAACTGATTAATCTTGCTTACAACTGATTGAATAATATTGTATGCCGGAGATTAGTGGATATCTCTGATATGTGATTTGTAATGCTATGTGATATGAGATAATTGGTTTAAAAAGTGATAATGTAGTTATCTATCGATGATAAATTGCAGTATAAGAAGTGACATCCTTTTTGAAGTTAAATTTTATAAAACTTGAATAACTTGGGTTAAGATGATATTGTATTCGAAGAGACCGGAGTCGGGTATTAGTAAATATCCGAAACCACTTCGATTCTTTATAAATTGATCTATGAAATCAATGGGTTGGTATGGAATGATTTTAGTGAATTGAATCATTTGATCTGAGTTTTGGTACTAGAAATCGATGTGTAAAATAAGTAATGCTTATAACAACTTGTGAAGTTGTAAATCTAAATGAGTTACCCCGGGTTTTAAAATAGGTTGTATGCTTTGTATTCCATGTTATAAGGGTTTACTCACGCTGGTTTCCAGCCTGACCCGGGTGTTACTTTGATGTAATGCTCGGGTCAGACCGAGTATTACAGATTTTCAGGTAAGGACGTTCTGGAGCTCAGGAGGCGAGCTGGATGGCAGGGACGTATGGAGAGTTTCCACTATGATATTGTATATATCTGAGACACGTTAAATTTTATCTATCCAACGTTGTGTACAATTGTTGTAACTCTGACATATCAATGTAAATTGATAGATACAGTATTCTTTGGTATAACTATTATTGATATTATATTTTATCCGCTGCGAATGTGAGTTTGTGTGTTTCTTTCTGTCCTTCTTCTATCTCTTTCTTCTTTTTCTCTAACTATCTGGAATTTTCGGGATCGAAAATTTCCGGGTCGTTACAAACTGATCCCTATAATGCAAATGGCCATGGACTGACCATCTTCGTTAACTCTGTTGAAGGAGTTCTTTTAATTTTGCTGAATCTTTGGCAACGATCACGTCTTCTGGCGTAGTCAGCAGCGTCGCGGTTTATTGTTGGCTAGAAGTATTCATACTATAGGAGTTTCTTCACAACGGTCTGCCCCCAGTGTAGTCACCACATTAGGCTTCGTGCACTTCCTTTAGGATTCGTCCAACTTCATCATTGGGCACACATCTAAGAAGAAAGGTGTAGAATCCCCTTCGATAGAGTATTCCATCTTGTATCATGAACTACGGTGCCTTTCGAAGAAGCTTTTTCCGTTGATTCCGATTGGTCGGAAGGGTCCCTGCAAGTAAATAGTCCTTTATCAGTGTCATCCATGTCTCAAGTTCGACGATGATCTCGAGGATCCAGTAGACGTCCATTTCATCTATGCTTTGGGTGGTAAGAGTTTCAATTGGGACTAGCCTTAATGACCGAGCTTCTCCAGAGCTTGCCAGTTTAGCCAAATAATTTGCCTTTGTATTTTTCTCCCGTGGAATATGAGTTATGGTGTAATGTTCAATGTCTCTTAGTAGTTCTTGCACTTTAGATAGGTACCGGGCAAGATTCTCCGCCCGAGCCTGGTATTCCCCTTTACTTGGTAGATGACTAGCTGGGAGTCGCTTTAGATATAAACAGATTTTATCTTGAGCCCTTTCACAATTTTTAGTCCTGCAATCAATGCTTCGTATTTCGCTTCATTATTTGTAGTAGGAAATTCAAGCGCAAAGCGTAGCAAATGGCCCATCTTTCGGGGGTTTCAAGCACTATTCCCGCCTCCGTACAGAGGTTGTTAGATGCTCCATCGGCAAAGAGTCTCCATTGCATGTCCACTTCCAGTTGTGTTTCTTCCTCGTCATCCCGTATAGTAAATTCGATGATGAAGGCTACTAATGCTTTCCCATTGATGGCCTTCCTTGGGTGGAATGTGATATCATATTGACTCGGTTCTACATTCCACTTGAGAAGTCTCTGGAAGTTTCAGGCCGATACAACACTTGCATCAGGGTCTGGTTAGTTAAAACTTTAATTGGATGAGCCTGAAAGTATGGCTGTAACTTTCTAGATGCGATCAAGAGGCAATATGCTAGTTTTTCCAATTTTGGGAAATTTTTCTCAGTTCCGGTGAACCGCTTGCTAATGTAGTACATGGGTCGCTGGATTTTCGCTTCTTCACGCACAAGAGGGGAGCTCAATGCATGAGTGAGATTGCTAAGTAAATGAACAGGTCTTCTCCATCCACAGGCTTTAATAGGATTAGCGGAGCTTCCATGTGCCGCAACAATTCTTCGAATGTTGTTTAATAAGCTTCACTCCATTCGATGTTCTTCTTTCCTTTCCTTATTGCATCAAAGAATGGTATACACTTGTCGGCAGCTTTTGAGATAAATCCACTTAGTGCTGCGACCTTTCCATTCAAGCTTTGCAGTTCCTTCTTATTTTTCAAAGCTTGGACTTCTCGTAGTGTCGTTATTTGTTCTGGATTTACTTCAATGCCCCTAGCACTTAAGATGAATCATAAGAATTTCCCAGAGGCTACTCCGAAGTGACATTTGAGCAGATTGAGTTTCATTCCGTACTTTTGAATTATCACGAATATTTCAATGAGATTATCCAGGTGGTTGGCAGCCACTCATGATTTGACCAACATGTCGTTCACGTAAACCTCAATAGTTTTACTGATTTGGTGCTTGAACATGGTATTTACCAATCTTTGATAAGTTGCCCCAGTGTTCTTCAAACCAAAGGTCATTACCCTATAGCAGTATAGGCCCAGGTCGGTGAGGAAGCTGGTGTTTTCTTGATCAGGTTCATGCATCAGGATTTGGTTGTACCTGGAGTATGCGTACATGAATGGTAGCAGCTCATGTCCGACCGTTCCGTCCACAAGCTGGTCTATTCTAGGAAGAGGGAAGCTGTCTTTCGAGCAAGCTTTTTTTTAAGTCCGAATAATCGATACAGGTTCGCCACTTCCCGTTGGACTTTTTGACTAAGATCGAGTTAGATAGCCACTCTAGGTAAGTTGCATCACGGATAAAACACTACAAGAAAACCCTATATTTATTGCAAATTGAGATAGCATTACAAGTTGCCTTGTTATTTTTGCTACTTTAGGGTACGATCAATTAATCTTTTCTCGCTATCAAACATAGTCCAAAAAATGAAAGCGATAATGAATTCCTTTTCCCTCCATCCGCACTAATCGTTCCATTACAACTCTATAAAACAAAAATCATTCAATGGAAGCTCCATCTGCGCCAATCGTTCTTCTTGTATAATCGCATTTCCCTTATTCCTCTTGTCTACTCTATGTCCCGCCGACTATCTTCAAAGTTTATAGCCAGACAATCTCCTAGTTTTCATTATTCTATCTATTTACTGTTAGATTTCACTCTGGAAAAATATATTGTTTCAATTTAATGTGAATCCATGATTTATTGTCGTTTTTACATTAATACTTATTCAATTATGGTTTATCTTGTATGCTTGACTGGAGCACTTACACCTAGGTTTATTTGGTTAAAATTTTGGGTTTTATGTTTGGTTCAATCCATTATGTCATATTTTGATAGTCTTAATCTTATCATTAAATGATTTGGGTGTGGTATCACCATAATATAAGATAATGAAGTGAGATTTTTTATGGTTTGTACATTTGTAGATGACTTATATACTGTGTCTGATGTCATGTAAATTTCTTAAACCTATTCTTAAACAGCTTTATTTTGGTTTTGTTCTCGCTTGATGATGCTTTACGTTTACTTGTCACCATCCATTTTCCCATATCAATTAGTATTTTTTACTCATTAAGCAGGTAGGTGTCTTATTAAAACATATTGGTAGTAGAAAAATAAAGTCCAAATATTTTGAAAAGTTATGAACACTACATTATAATTTTTCTCCATATTATACGTGGTTCAAGCAATATGTATGATCTTAAAGAATGAAATTCCAATTTTGAGGTAGAAAAATATCGATAACTAAGCAAGAACAATTGTATTCAAGCAACAAGCATTTAATTATAAGCACATTTGGAATATTTCATTTTGTTTGTAGTAAATGTTTTCTTTGTAATGTGAATTCATTTTTCTATATAAAGTTCCATATATTTTCAAGGGTTGCTGAGCAACTCTCATTTAAGCTTAGTCTGAGGCATGGTAGGCGAATTCGATTCTACTTGCGACGAAATATTTCCCATTAGCTTTGGTATGTAAACCATAGTGCCTTTCCTTTTTTTATAGGGTATGATGCCTATAAATTTTTTGATGGCATTTACTAAAAGATTTCATAGGATAATGAGCAAAGCAGTATCCATAAAACCCTATCGAAGGCAAAGATTTAGCACACCAACAATGCAATAATTAAATAATAATATGTAAAGCCCCAAATTTCTTAGAACTATATTTACAAGCATAATTATTTTTATAATTGAAATTATTATGAAATAGTGCTTTTCATAAATAAACACTGGTCATTTATTATATTTTTTGTAACCGTCACTTGCTTAATGCTTAAAAATGAGTGGAATTTTTTTTGTTTGACCTACCATAATTTAGTTTGAACAACAATAGAAAATTTTCAAACTTCATCTTATGCTTTCATGATTCAGTGTAATATGACAGAAGTAAATGTGATTTAATTTGCAAAGCCAGTGCGTTGAAAATTGGAATAAGTAGCACGAAAAAGTTGAACTTCTACATACTCAAAAATATTTTTGTTTCTTTTTCACCCAATATATATTATGGTGACAATTATTAATTAAACTCTATTGAATTAATTTTGATAATGTTTCATTATAAATTAAGAAATTCTAAAATTTTCTTTGAATTTTAGATAGGAGATCCCTATACTAAACAGAGATACTGGTGTAAGCTGTTGTGCTCTTCTTTCTATATTTTTAAGCATCGGTATTCCTGTAAGATATTTAGTTTTACCTTCCATAGTGGTTGATATAAACATAATACAAGAAAAAAAACTGAAACCATGATAAAAGCATAAGTAAACATGATAATACTATTTTTTTCCTTAGGTCGCACATTTACTTATTTCTATGTGCTTAAGATTACAAAGTGGAAAAAAAACCAAAATCCAAAGCTTGACATACATTTTGTGTTGATATACTCTTTGCTACATTATAGAGCACCACGTGAAAAGGATCCGAACTTAAGAGGATTATTCAAAATGAGGCTCTTCTACATATACTTAATAGGAAGTTTCACATTGGTAGTATGCATTATTATTACCACGTGCATGGTGAATATGCTATTAAACTTAAGAGATTTGAACTCAATTTTTGATGATTCAGATTTTGGTCAACTACAAGACACTATTGTTGTTTACTTTTTTTCTTTCTCCTTTTGAAATATTTAATTGTTTGTTTCCATTTTTGATGTAGAATATGCTATTTAAACAAATTTTCTTTGTAAGACCTTTGGTATTGCTTTGCCGAGGTTTACTTTCATCTAAAGTTTTTTATATCTTCCAGGTGTTATTTAATGTTATATGCCATGTTCTTCTTTCATGATATTTCTAATACTATTTTTTTAATAAACATTTTTATTTCTCTACTGTTTTTTAATATTCATGTGGACACTTTCTTATATCATAATTTCCTATGTACGCCGAATAAGTGGTGCATTATTCCATCAGCAAGTTAAGCGGTTTAGATTTGGGTATTGATTAATTTTCTATTTTTTCAATGGTCAAACTTTAGTTTTTATTCAAAGAGGAGTATTTTTTATTCAAAGAGGAGTATTTTTTGGGTTTCAACTAATTTTCAGATTAGTGTTGGATCAACCTATATTGGACCCTATATCTAATAGCTATTCATTTTTTAGTTATGTCTGTATGGATTTATGATACAACTTATGTTTATTAAATAAAATTCAAACATTATTTTTAATGATTGTATGTTGGATGATGGGAAACATGTTTTGTGAAAGTGGAATGCAAAATGAATTTCTCAGGTAGTGGAAAAAAATCATCAGAATTGATCAATAATTCTTTAACTAAACTACTACTTCACATTGTAACGCTTTTTCGTTAAACCTTTTACATCCACCTTGTAAGTTGGGAGGAATAAGGCGTCTCTAGTGAGGCACTTGAAGCAACATGTATTTGCCTCAGTTGAAACCGAGGCATGGCCTCATTTGAAACCGAGGCATATCCTTGGTGAATACCGAGGCATGGTCGCAGTTTACTTGTGGTTTTATGTTTGAGATTAAGTTGAAATTGTTGAAAATATAAAAGAACTGATGGTCCACTCTAATCCATGGATTCGACCATAGCATATTATAATGCACTACTTAACATTATAGAACGATATATTTTACTTTTTTTGTTGTTCTCTTAATGTCTTCAAGGGTTGAGTCATGAATCGGCTCTTGGTTCGAAATGCAAGACTTCTAGGAAGTCTTACAAAATGTTATTACCAATAATCAACTCTCCTGTGCTTTGTGGTTGTCGAGTTATTTCCAAGTTCTTGGGTAGTTTATACATCATGCAATATTTATTCATAAGAATATGTTTCTTTTCTAATTTCTTTGCCTTTAGTTATATGTATCTTTTCTCTAAGTCCACTGTGTTGTCCTCAACCTATAATTACTAAAAAATTAAGCACAAGATTTGTATTTTTTGTTATAAGTCAAATAATTTTGTTCTCCAAGTCTACTATGTTGCGATCCATCTAGAGTTACTGAAAAGAAGAACTAATATTTTTCAAAAGTCTTAATTGGACATTTAGTTAATGTAGAACTTAATTTTTCTTTTGATATTTTCAGTAAGAAAAAAGGTCAAGTAATAGTAAAAATCGAAGAGACTACCTTATTTATTGTTTATACATTTGTATTCAAACTGAATAGTGCTAAACAAACCAGCATGAGGCACTACCATGTTTATATCATTTCTTGGAGAAGTGAATAAAACCTGAATATAAACTGAAATTTCATCTTTATATACTTTCTTTTTTCTAATAAATATCCATTATTTTCTTCTTCTAAGAAGGAAGAGTTTTGCATATTGGTGCTTCGGTACAAGATAATTCTTTAACATCCTTATTAATAATTAGCAAGCGTAAATTCCCGCGCAAGATTATTAGCAGCTGCAGTCAATTGGACTTTATAATTGGTTCATATATGCAAAGATGGAGATGTATATAACAACAATTAGCTCTAATGGCTTGAATATACTGTGCCAAATTTTATGTTTTATTTTGTTCATCTTAATAAACATTTTCTCTACGTGTGTGCACGAAGTATATGCATGCACTCACAAGTATTATAAGTCCTTCACCCATGTTGTCCCAACACAAACTGCCAAACCATGGTTTGAATGTGTATTGATATTTGGGTGATATATGGGCCAAGAGTATTAAAAGATGACTTTGGGTGAAAATGAAAAAAAATAAAACATTAATTTAATGAGGGCCAAACATTTTAGTTGGGATTAACTAAGAAAAAACAAAGAACATGTAAGTTCATAATCAAATGAAGAAGTGATCTGTGGTTGGATGGAGAATGTGTTTTCAATACTAGGGTGTCGTACAAACATTGCAGGTTACCTGCCTTTCTTAGGATGGTTGAACTTAAATGGATGGAATAAGAAATTGGCATCAATAGCAAGGTACAGAGATGAGTTTTACCTTGATGACAACAGACATAGCAGCATATATGAATAGAGAAAGAAAATCATTATGGAAACAATGCATTCACTTCAGAAGACAGACCCAAAGTACTACACAGATGAAACCATATTATAGCAACAATGCTTTATTCAGAATTATGGAAACAATGCATTCACCATTATGGCAAGAATGCTTCATTCAAAATTCAACATATTAGAAGGGCAGAAAATACTCGCTAAATCTTTTATAGATTTATGCAGGTTCCACAAGGATAGATGATCCATATGATCACCTATTGAATGTGAGGTAAGCAAGTACTTCACTTATTAATGATTCTACAATTGATCTATAAGTGCTGAAAATAAAAGAAGATAGGCCAATAAAAACTTCAGAGGTGTAGTTTAAAATTTAAGGACTTGTCTATACTGCATATAATGTTGCAGAACAAAATTAAAGCCTGGTAGTCTGGCAACATATTTTGATCTGATTAAGAGCATTAACGACAATTGTGGTACATTGTTCGAGTTGGTATTGTGTCACTAGCTGGCACATACGAAAATAATGAGTGTTTATATATATGCTGCCACAATACAGTCTGGGCAACATTAAAATTTATAATTTATAAACACTGGTTATAATGTATTTTGTGTTAGAAACTGGGGTGGCTACAACACAATGTTGGATCTTAAGGCTATTCAGACACTAGAAGTAATGAAATGTGTATTAACTACTTATTAATATAAAACTGTATTTACTCAAATTGCAAACAGAAAGAAGTAATCAGATAATAAGTAAGTAATAAAGTAAAATGCAGTAATGTAAATAACTCCCGAATTTTTATACTGGTTCGGATTAACCAATCCTACATCCAGTCCTACACTCTATCGTGCAGAATTCCACTATAATCGCTTGCTTTCCATGGGTGGCAAGAACACCTCTACAATCTTGGTTTCACGGGCTGCAGGACATACCCTCTTGATTCTACAGGCTACAAGAACACCTTCTTCTTATCACCAACAACAAACTATGGCAAGTGGTTGTATCTTCAATACAGATTCATGCAGATTCGGTACAATGATCCTATAGACCTCCAATGGTAATATATCTTTGAATTCTTTGAGGAATAGGATGAAATCAGAGAGAGAATGATGTGAATTAAAGTACAACTCTATGATATTGTATGGCTTGCAAATTAGTGAAGAATTGGAGTGAAATAGTATCGATTTGCAAGAAGATTCGAAGAGTATGCAATGGATTTCTTTTGTAAATGTTTGGAGAAGGAGTAAGAGAAAATACGAATTCTTGATGTTAAAATTCGTTTTTAGAGGCCTTTATATAGTGGTTGAAGAGACGTGTCTTTTGGTGAAGAGATGGAGGGAAATGTCTCTTCATTTAAAATTTGAAATTCTGAAAAACTGCTAGTATGTCGACAACCCCTACTGTTGGGCGAATTTTCACCCAGAAGACCTCAAGACCAAGAAGCCACAATTTCACCCGGGCTCGCAACCTCCACTTCGTTCAATAGCCAAGAAGCTCAATACTAACCTAGAAGTCCATCCAATATTCTCCATAAAGAAGCTCGTTCGGCCCAAGCCTCCATTCGGCCCCTTCATTCGGCAAGCCCAGCCTATAGTCCATTCGGCCCCTTCATTCGGCAAGCCCAGCCTATAACCTCATTCGGCATAAGTTCCTGCCGAGCCAGATGATGCCGGACCAGCCTCTCCAATACACTACAGAGCCAGATGATGCCGGACCAAACACCACCGGTCCAAGCAGCCAACACCGAACCAACTCCTAAGGCCATCACCGAATCAAACGAGCACCGAACCACCTCATTGCCACCGGTCCACACATACCACCGGTCCATACCTACCACCGAATGGAGCTCCGCCGAACCAGATGATTGCCAGTCCAGATTGCTTCAGCCCGGGCCCACCAGCAGTTATATACTTCCAAGACCCCTGCCCCCTACCTCACTCTATAAATAGAGGGGCAGGGGTACAACAATGGCAGACAAGTTTGAGAGCTCAAGCAAGGAAGGAACTTTCAAACTACTTTCATACACTTGTACACAACGCATTGTACTTGTAACCTGAAAGAAAGAAGATAATAACATATAAAGTGGACGTAGGCACATTCTGGCCGAACCACTATAAATCTGTGTGTCTTTTACATTTCAGCCCCTACTTTTCTCATATTTACATACTCATCTAAAATCATTGAAAATTACATATAATCAACTAAATAATACGACTTGGAGGTGTTTGTCCATTTTTTTGTGCAAACATTTTTGGTGCTTTCATTGAGAGCTGAACTCAAACTTCATCTTCTCCCACTCAACCTTCTTCCTCATAACGACGTTCGTCGCTTAGAAATCATGCCTTCCAAGCAACGGAAGGATGTTAACAAAGGAAAGAACATCGCAACTAGCAGTCTTCCGGATCCAGTAGCCCCAGATCAAGAGGATCATCCAATTTCAACAGCAGCACCAGATGGATACCAGGCAAATCTGATAGCTCCTGCCACCGAACAACCAATAACTAGGGCAGATCTAGACAGAATTGTGGCTGAAGTAACCAACCGCTTCACATCCCAACAAGAAGCTTTAGTGGACCAACTTATGTCACGCTTAAGGGATGCTGAAGAATCCAACCGCAACACTGAATCGTGGGATGAGTCTCAATCTGGAGGATCTCGGAGACAGCAAAGGTATTCCTTCTTCGAAGAAACTATCGACAGGAATCATAGAAACCCCGCTGAACGGAGCCAAGCTGGAACCCAGCCCGAAGTTGGCCCCATGGAAATGCTCGAAGCAGAACCCCACCGGGTAAGATCAAGGCAGGGGGCAACTGTAGCTGGTCCTAGCATGCATCCGAGCAGCCAGAGACAACCACTGGATAATGCAAGAAGTGATAGATTGTACCATCCCTACAGGTCATCTGGACGAGATAGATCCCGCAGGGAAGAACTAAGCTCATTTTTGTCCGCTCCAAGTTCTGACGAACGAATGGCACGATTATTCAGAGAGTGTGTCCAACGAGAGCAAAGGGATCGGGGGATAGGCGCTAGGGTCACCAGCCCCTTTACCCGAAATATCGAAACTACCATCGCCCCCCGGGAATGGAAAATGCCAACCATGGAACCTTACAAAGGAACTTCCGACCCCATCGTACACTTACAGAGATACACCCAGCATATGCTCATGAGTGGAGCAACAGAAGGAGTATTATGTAAATGCTTTCCGCTATTCCTAGCAGATCTAGCTACCTCCTGGTTCTGCCATCTACCCCGAGGATCCATCAGCTCATGGGAGATGTTGAAAGAAAGGTTTATTAGCCAGTTCCTCATCCATGTGGAACAACCCAAGGATGCTTATTCTCTATCCAATATCAAACAGAAATCCGGAGAGACGCTGCAACAATATCTAACACGGTTCAACGCCACAGCAGCAACAGTTCAAGATGCCAATGAGAAACTTATCCTAACGGCCCTTTGTAGTGGCGTGCATCCGGATACCAAGTTTGCTAGGAGGTTAACAAAAGATAAACCAGCTACGTTACCTGACTTCTTCCATGAAGCTGGGAAGTATATGAGGCTTGAAAACGCTACCGCTAAAAGACAGTCAGGACAACAGGCTAAGGCTACCCATGGCGACACTCCCGCTGCAACAAAGGACGTTTGAAGAAATGACTCTAGAGATAACGCTGGGGGCAAGAAGGGAGGAAAGCGTTTATATCAACCAGGACAGAGATTTGACTCTTGCCCCCCTCCCTTGCTTTAAACTTTGTCCTGGATGGCTAGAAGGATGTCTTTAATCATTTCACCAAATGGGTGGAAGCGGACCCTTTAAAATAAAATATCTTTGGCATAAATTATCAACTTCTTACATAAATTATCAACTTCTTGATCAAAAAATATTCTATGCAGGTACGGAGTCCCACTCAAGATCATATCAAACAACGGACTCCAGTTTGACAACAAAGAGTTTACCAACCGATGCCAAGAGCACATAATTCACAAAAGCTTCTCATCTGTAGCTTATCCTCAGGCAAACGGACAAGTCAAAGCTGTCAACAGAATTCTCAAAACCCTAACCAAGAAGAAGCTTGAAAAGTCAAAAGGCGCTTGGGTGGACGAACTTCCTACGGCACCCTGGGCCTGCCGCACCTCTCATAGAACATCAACGGGGCATACTCCTTTCTCTTTGGCATACAGATTGGAGGCCATGCCCCCAGTTGAAACTGTAGCGCCATCTCACCATGGGACCCACTGCAACCCAGAAGAAAACGAAGAACTCCTCCTCATGTCTTTGGATCTGATTGAGGAGAGGAGAGACGATGCAACACTTAAAAGCAGAAGCCCACAAGCAAAAAGTGGCAGCACAATGCAACTCCAAAATCAAGCATCGCAGCTTACAAGAGGGAGATCTTATCCTCATGCGGATCCTCCCGCAACACCGAATCATGGACCGAGTCCCAATCTGGAGGATCTGTGAGACAACAATGACCTTTCTTCTTCGAAGAGGTTAATAAAGAAATGGTCATGGTAGGAGCCGAGCCCGGACTCAGCCCGAATTCCGACCTGAGGAAACACTTGGAACCAAACCCAACGGGGGAGGTGCCAGGCAGGGGTCGGATATAGCTGAGCCTGTCATGCTACCTAACCATGAAAGCACCAGTAGACGGACCATATGAAATTCATCAAGATCTTCACAACAACGGAGCTTATATTTTGTCAACAGTGGACGGAGTGGTGTTCCAGAGGGCTTGGAACATCCGACACCTCCGTCGATACTTTGCTTAACACGTACCGCCCATATGAAGCGTATTAACACGGTGGACGTAGGCATTATCGTGCCGAACCACTTTAAAAATCTTATCTCTTGTTACCTTGTGCCTTCATATCTTGGCTGCTTGTTAAGCTTTATCCCTTTCTGTTGAACAAAATCCTATGGCATCTCCACTCAAGATGCACCGCGGCCTCATCTGGACTAGGCCTAACAGGTACGCTACGATTCTATGCACTCGCCAATGAGACACTTTTGCTCCAGCATCCCTCTGCTGCGGGTTAACTCATTGTGCGCCTGCCCTCAAAGCCAACTGTAATGAGCCGATTATAAGTCATCATAAAGGCCGACTATAGCCGATGGCAGCTCATTACGGCGTTCGGCTCGCCGGTAACTGTGAACCTACTTTAAGCCCCAACATAAGGTGTGGCCAGCCAGGGGTAGTTCACGGCCAACGGCACCCACGCTAGCCGGCCACGGTAAATCGAATAATACCCACGATTACGGACCATAATGGTTCGGGTAGTTACCGTGCGCGATCTCGGCTCCGATGTGTCTTAAGTGCGGCTGTGGTAAAAAAGAAAACTCCCCGCGGAGGCGTAAGATGGGTGACAAATGTCTCCAAGACCCACAGCTAGGGAAAGTGACTACAAAACCCGTTTGCCACGAACTTAAGCACATCGACGGCCTTCCGTGACTGGAAGTTTTACTTTTACTATATTTCCATTTCATTTAAATATTTTTCTCCTATCCTGTATAACAAACTCTAAAGTACAGGAAACCAAATAGGAAGCATTCACTCATGAGGCTCTAAGCCTGCATGCTGGGTAGCAGGGCGCTCTGCTATACCCGTGAACAGTTACACAAGACACTCAAAGCTACCGCCTGCGAATAAAACATAAAGGGCGGTACTCTCTTCTCTTGTACATAAATGCGTAACTATAACTTATTCATACACTGACATTGCAAAACGTGAAATTATATTTCAAGCAAAAACTTAACATCAAACACAAGTGGAATCACAGGCATATACATAATTATACTTCTCACACAGCACATAAAGATAGCAACAACATTTGAACATGACAAAATCAGCTTATATTATAAGATCACACGAAGTTATTCTTTGCAAATAATTTTATTACAGTTGCATATCAAAGACTAACATGAACAGTGATAAAAAAAAGAAACAAAAAGATGGCAGATGCATCCACACTCCATCACCAACTCCCCCAGCCTACTTAGCCGCAGGATCGGAGCCCCCAGCATGTGGATCTGAAGTCCCACCTGTCCAGATCAGAAGAGGAATTCATTAAACGAACGATCAAGTTATGAAAACACGAAAAGAAAAGAAAGGGAAAAGAATAACTCACCAGCATCCGCCGCTTGATCCTCATCATCCAACTGCACGCCCGCTTCCTCTGCAGCGAGTAGCCGCATCCCCTCCTTCACCGCCGCTTGCTCCTCCTTTGAGAACTGAGCAGTAACCGCACTCAAGTTGAAAGCCTCTCCGCCTTCCTTACCCGCATTCACCCTGGCCTCCTCTAAAGCCTGGAGATACACCTTGGCCATGACCCGAGGGTAATCGTCCATCCAAGACAAGCCGCCCTCCTTCCAAGTGTGGAAGTACATATCCTGCAACATCTCATCCATCATCCCCTCGTTTTCCTCAAACTCCCTCACCCGGGCCTCGGAAGCTTGCAACTTGGTGATGGCGACGTCCCTCTCTGATTGGTATCTCAAGCAGTCAGCCTGGAGTGACCTCCTCATTTCCTCTTCCTTCAACTTGAGGGACCTCCTCATCTCCTCCATCTCCTCCTTCAACTCGGCCTGAGCCATCTCCGCAGCCTCGAGCCTCCCTGACAACTCCTCTACCCGCTCGAGATCCGCATTTCGAACCTCATCCACCGTTGTAATAGCCATGTTAATCCGCTCCCTGCAGGTGACCTCCATTTTCCGTAACTCCGCCCTACTTGCCTTCTCCATGGTCTCTTTCAGACGCTGGGAAGCTTCCTCATGCTGGGAGATCTGGATGGCTTGGTCGGCAAGCTGCTTGGCCTGATCGGCAACCTTTAGCCTTAACCGAATGTTAGCACTCCCAATCTCCTCCCCGGCCTTGACCAATCGAGCATGATGCTCCATTAACTTCTTAGTCTCTTCGGCCACCCGATCAATATTAGCCTTGGCCTCGTCCCCCATGGTGACTACCCGTGTAGAAAGTAAATCAAGATCTAAAGATTTGGCCTCGTCCAGCACTCTTACCATGGGGTTGCGGGGAAGTAGGTGCTCGCCCGTGGTCTCATCGAATGAAATGTCCCGAAAACTTGGGTCTAAATCAGGATGGCCGGCAAAAGGGTCACGGGGCACGGGGCGAGGCACATCGGGACGCCTTATATGAATGACAGTAGAACTCTTGGAAGGAGGAGGAGGGGGGCAGGGCTCCGCGCTCTCCTCCGTAGTATCACGAGGAGGCTGAGTAGGGGGAGACAGAGTAGGAAGCTGCGAAGCAGAAGAAGACTCAAATAAGGAACGGCTCCGCTTCCTTTTCTGAATGCCCTCTTCGATGACCCCAAGAAGAGGGCGGTACTTGACTACGTCCCCAGTGCGATCAGTAGAAGGTTTCGCGGAAGCTCTCCTCGACTTAAATTGTTCAAGGCGGTGTCGAACATCCGACGTTTTACCCGCCTGGCCTGCCCCTGGAATAAAGAACAAGTGTTACGAACATACAATAATCCGCAATTCAAAAAATGTGCTAAGTTAAAAAGAAAGAAAAGTGAGGAGACACATCTGTTATACAAACCCGGCGGAGGAGTGGGATACTGCAATAAGTCCTGGATCTCATTCCAGGACGGAAGTGAACCGTAAAAAATTTCTAAGTCCCTATCGAAAATGGAATCGGCAGAAGACAAAAGTTCACCTTGCATCGCCGGGGTCACCCTAGCTGAGGAACCCTTAGAGGATGGGTCAGTGCTAACCACAGCTTTGCCGGTTTCCTCTGCCTTCTCCGTTTCCTTCTCTGTTTCCGACTCCCCCTCTGACTCCCCGAAGGCCCGACGGAGAGCCTCATCCAGTTCGAGGTCCTGCTCAGAGGTTAGAGCAGCAACACCGCTACCACCCTGACCATCGCCATCTCCTCCACCCTCCGACCCTTCTCCAACTTCACCTCCTTCCTCCTCTTCTACACCTTCCTCCTCCGGGACATCCGGGCAAGTACTTGGAGAAGGGCCATCGGACTCCTTGAGCTTCTTGCCTCCTACGACTGGACGTTGTGCAAAGGGCTTCCTCTTGCCACCCTTCGCTGTCACCCCACCTTTAGGCTGGGCAGCCTTCTCTTCTGCCGTGTCCCTCTGTTTGACTACGGACTGATGTGGGAGGATCAAATTATACGACAAGAGCCTGGCATTCCTAATCAGATAAGCAGCCGATCTGTCTCTCCCGGAAATAGCTTCAATTTCTGCTGCCATCCGAACCAAGCGATCATCTTCCACAACCGCAAAACCACCTGTCGCTAGCAAGAAACAAAAGCGCATAAGAGAGTGAATTACAGCCAAGACAGGAATTATGAGTAGAGTTTTTACTTACATCCGGAGGTAAATCGGCGAATAGAGACGGAGTCATCCCTAACAAAGAACCATTCCTTCTTGAACATGCTATACTTCGAGTATAAGTCCAAAACAGGCTTGAAGGAAACGGCTGACTCCAAGCTAATATATGGGGACCCCTTCCTGTACCCCCTCAGATTGTACAGATATCGTATTTCCCGGTTGGAGGGGGCGCGCCCATATCTCTTCTGGAAGATAGCATATAAGCATACCAGAATGGCATAAGAGTTGGGCTGAAGCTGGAATGGAGCCACCTTCAGATAAGTGACGAAGCTTAGTATCCAGGCGTTGATTGGAGGAATAGCCCCGCACATGCAATGGTACCGGCTATAAGCGAAGTACCCCTCAGGGGGATCATATGGCATGACCCCTTCCCCCGGTAACAACATAAGAGCCCTGTCTATCCCAAAGGAACGGGATATAACGTCAAGTTGCTCCTCCTTTAAGGAGCTTGGGAAGCAGTCAGGGGGAGAGTTCAAAAGTTCCTGTGGACCACATCCGTCCACTAGAGACTTCGGAATAGGTCGGTGTTGCCCGGATCCTGATTGGACTGGGGGCGAGGAAGAAGAAGGCTCTCCTGTGCCTCTAGACTTCTTTCTGTCTGATCGTGTTTCCGCTTTGCGAGACATTTTCTGCAGCACAAGAAAAACCTAATATTAGAACAAGGAAAATAGAAAAGTAAACAAACAAGTGCGTGCAAGTGTGGAATTTCATTCGCAAGCTGAAGTCTTCCAGATCACAAGTTCATTCGGTTTCCATGTTCATTCGGCTTCCAAGTTCATTCGGTTTCCAAGTTCATTCGGTTTCCATGTTCATTCGGCTTCCAAGTTCATTCGGTTTCCAAGTTCATTCGGTTTCAACCCCATTCGGTTTTCATCTCATTCGGCTCCAAGGCAGTAGTCCCATTCGGTGAAGCAAGGACATACGTGTGTATTCGGTAATAAGTATATACCTGGTTCGGTATAAGGTTGGTTCGGCAAACACTTGATTCGGCAATGGAGTGATTCGGCTCTACTCGTTCGGTAAAGAAAAACAAGGGGGGTACGGCCTCTATATATAGGCAAACTCACAACCACCGAACCAGATGTCTCGCCCAACCGGACCAATGATACCGGACCACCAGAAGCCGGATGAGAATAGCCGGACCAACCAAGAACCGAATGGAACCCTCTATCTACCGTCCAAGACCAGGAACTGGGGGCACGCAGGGCGCTTCACTCAGATAAGTGCCGAACTCTAAGAGCTTACTAATAAAATAAAAAATATGATAACAATGGATAAGTCGTGAATCTCTCACTAACATGGATTAATCATTTACACGTGCACGCGACCACGAACGGTCCATAGGCACGCTCTGAATGGCTATTAACCCTATCGTCATGAGAATTTACACTTTGACATCCCTTTTTAAGCTCATCAGTCAAATGGATATTTGATAATTATGAAATGGCTAAGCTACTTACACATGTACGGGGTCGAGAACAACCCCTAGGCATGCTCTGAGCTAGCGATAAACCACCTTGACAAACGATCCAGGGAACCACTCTAACGTGAACCTGGCATCGATAACCCCCTCGGGGTACACTAACTCGCCTCGAACGGCGCAATTCACTTGATCACAAATATTTCGACCCCGAACGGTCGTTATTTGAATTCACACTAAAACTATGAATTCCTTCGCAGGACATCAATAGGATATAAACATCCAGCCCATGACATTACAAGACGAGTCTTCCCACCTACGAGAAACAAAGCGCGACACGTGCAAGCACGTGCCCCACTTTGGGGGGCAAATGTTGGGCGAATTTTCACCCAGAAGACCTCAAGACCAAGAAGCCACAATTTCACCCGGGCTCGCAACCTCCACTTCGTTCAATAGCCAAGAAGCTCAATACTAACCTAGAAGTCCATCCAATATTCTCCATAAAGAAGCTCGTTCGGCCCAAGCCTCCATTCGGCCCCTTCATTCGGCAAGCCCAGCCTATAGTCCATTCGGCCCCTTCATTCGGCAAGCCCAGCCTATAACCTCATTCGGCATAAGTTCCTGCCGAGCCAGATGATGCCGGACCAGCCTCTCCAATACACTACAGAGCCAGATGATGCCGGACCAAACACCACCGGTCCAAGCAGCCAACACCGAACCAACTCCTAAGGCCATCACCGAATCAAACGAGCACCGAACCACCTCATTGCCACCGGTCCACACATACCACCGGTCCATACCTACCACCGAATGGAGCTCCGCCGAACCAGATGATTGCCAGTCCAGATTGCTTCAGCCCGGGCCCACCAGCAGTTATATACTTCCAAGACCCCTGCCCCCTACCTCACTCTATAAATAGAGGGGCAGGGGTACAACAATGGCAGACAAGTTTGAGAGCTCAAGCAAGGAAGGAACTTTCAAACTACTTTCATACACTTGTACACAACGCATTGTACTTGTAACCTGAAAGAAAGAAGATAATAACATATAAAGTGGACGTAGGCACATTCTGGCCGAACCACTATAAATCTGTGTGTCTTTTACATTTCAGCCCCTACTTTTCTCATATTTACATACTCATCTAAAATCATTGAAAATTACATATAATCAACTAAATAATACGACTTGGAGGTGTTTGTCCATTTTTTTGTGCAAACACCTACCTAGTATGTCGACATAGGTGTGTTGCAAAATGAACAGCAACACTAATAAGTGTTGCAAATTTTCAACATTTCAAATTACCTTATATTTGTGGATTTTTGTGATTCGATTGAGGTCAATGGTTGATGATCTTCAAGTATAATTGCCATGAGATCTTTAACAAGATATTCTAAGGTTCAACCAACTCCTTATCACTTCAAACACCTTTATCCTTCAGCATTCTTCTCTAATTGGGTTTTGTTCTTCAATTGCTCTGATTAACCTTCTTCTATAATTCATTTGCTTCCACTGTATTCTTGTTTATCTCCGTAAATGTCTCCATAATATACCTGATATGACTGCATAACTCGAAGATACGTTAGTAGTAATTTTTATGTGGTTGTCATCATCAAAATCAATACCTAGGGTATTAACAATCTCTCCCTTTTTTATGATGAAAATCATATAAATATTTGAGAGATAAAATATAATATTTTTATATTTGACACCCCCTAACTCTATGCACTCCCCCTATTATTTTGCCTAGTATATTTATACCTTTTCTCCCCCTTTGTCATCAACAAAAAGGGTAAAAAGTTCACTTAAATCACTATAAGACAATGTGTAGAGTTTGTATATAGAGATAAATGCATATAAATAAAAAATTTGAGGGGAAACCAAATCAATACAAAACTTGAAATAAACTTATCGAATAGTAAGATGAGTTTTAGAGTTACCGAATTCGCCGATGCCAATAACAAATCCTTTTCATATTTATCCAATGTTCAATAGCTTTCTTGTCATATGCTTTGAGCATTTGCTACCTGATATACATTGTTTGGTACCTGAAAAATTATAAAAGATGCACACTGGTACCCTTTCTATTTTTGGGTCCATGGGGTTAAGTTTTGGGATGCCAAACCCATAAAGAGTTCGAACATCCTCTCAAAATATAACCATTAGATGAATGAATCTTATTAATAAAATTATCAATACTTTTTTTTTCAGTATCATCCAAACTTTTTGGAACCCATAAATTAATGAACTATTTGGAGGTTTTAACTTTAATTCCCTAGGTTTTGGTTCGAATTTGATAGCCCTAACAAACTTAGTATTTTGAATACTATTTTTCTTTGATTTAGCCTTACGGGTGTATCCAAGTCCATTTTTATTCCTAGTGTGTTTAGATGTAGATAATATTTTTTCTAGATTATCCTTCCCTTCGTTAAATTTATCAATATTAGTTTTCATTTTGTCAAAATACTTATTACGGTTAAGAATAACATTGTCTAGAGATGTTATTTTATCATTCAGATCAGTGATCTGTGATTTTATTGAAAGATTTTTCGATTTTAAGGATTCATTTTCACTTTTTAATTTTTCAAAACTTCCAAGTGTCAAATCCTTTTCATCATTATACCTATTAAGTCTTTCAATTTCATCTTTTAGACATTGGTTTTCTTCGGTTAACCTTTCATTAAATATTTTTAATCTATCTATCTCTGCCAAACTATTGTTGTACTCTTTCCTAAGTATTTTATATCCCTGGTTCATATCATTCAAAACATTAGTAATTTCTTTATTAAAATTCCACACCTGGTCATCCTTTGTCATAAAGCACATGTTGACATTTTCTGTTTCTGAATCACTATCACTTAATGATGTATCTAAATCATCTCATTTTGCATTGAATGTATGTTTCCTCTCAATATTGAAAGTGTTTGACTTTGATTTCTTCAGTTTAGGACAGTCTCTTTTCAAATGACCGGGTTTATCACATTCGAAACACTTAACAACATTTCCATTTCTAGAATTATTATTGTTAGTTTTTCGAAGTTCATTTTTTATCCAATACTTCAAGAATTTCTTGAACTTCTTAGACATAAACTCGATATCATCATTAATAACATCATCATCTGGTTCATCTATGTCGTGTAGGATCAATTTCACCCTAGAGGGAGGGCGAATGGGGTAATAGTATAAATTATAAAAATTAATTGCGGAAGCTTATAAAATAATTTCAACGCAGATCACAGAACAATAGCAGCACAGATAATAGCAGAATAATAAATGCAGAAATAGAACGACACAGAATTTACCCAGCTTCGGCAAAACCCTGCCTACGTGCTGCCCCCAAGGTTTCTACTAGAAATTAGATAGTCAGACGCTTACACACGTAAACTCGCGACACCCGCTATCGACTAAACCTAACTCTACGCTCAAAACTCTGCCACAACTCAGCCACTGAGTTGCGAATTCTCAAATTATGCCACATAGTTTGTACCCTAGTCACACGACTAGAAATTTCAACGGTTTAAAAAGAAATTACAAATTAAAAACAATTTAAAATTAAAATAACCCTAATTTAAAATAAAAGCCCTTTATTTTATAAAAAGAAAGCTCTTAAAAAAATAAGCCAGCCCCTTTTGTAATTCGACCCGATCCTTTTGATATAATGGCGGCTTCTTTTTTTCGATTACAATTAGGGCTTTCGTCCTTGATCCAAATTAGGGCTTTGCGAAGAGCCGACTTTATGTTGAACGATTCGGTGATTATTCACGTTTAGCCTTGATCGATTGTTCTCCTTGTTGCTCACTTCGGTTGCTTCGTTGATTGAGTTCTTTCCTTGCTTCGGTATGTAATTTATGCTTTTGTTCTTTTGTGTTTTTGTACTTGAACTTGATAGATTGAATTTGCCGATGATGCTATCCTTTTATAGGAGTCGAATACCTAAATTTTCGTGACATATTTTTTGTTTGAATTTGTCAAAAGATTATCTTGGCCGCTTGATGATGCTTGAACGTTTGATGATTTATCTGACTTTGTCAAATTCGTATATTTCACGTCTTGATTCCTTGGCTACCACGATATTTTGATTTCTAGCTTGACTTGTTCGACTCCTTGATTGCCACGGCTTCGGCTCCGATCATTTTTCTGTTGACTTTGATAAAAGAAATTTGACTTTGACTTGTTTTCACTTCGTCACTGTATGTTGCACTTAGTAGTTGGTACTTCCACTTAAGCATTGGAGTTGTAGCATATCTCTAGTTGCATTCCACATTGAACTGGTGCAGTGCTCTTGTAGTCATTTATGTATCCCTTACCTGTTGTAGTTGTTCATGTGCTGGTTAGTTTGCATCTGCCTTGTAGTTGTTTCTGGCCATTCTTTGTGCTACCTGAACTAGTCTGCAATGGTTGTACACTTGCGGTCTTCATATTCATGTGTGTTTATGGCTTCACTCTTGAACACTGCATAGTTGTACTTCACTATCATTTTCTCTTTGCTCTGTGAAAAATGGTTGCTCATGTGCTTGTCGAATTTGCATGTATATATTGGGTTGTTTCATGTTATAGCCCGTATTTCCAGTGCGCACTTGTTTGCACTGTCATTTTGTTGGAATGACTTCGACATTGTTTTGATGCTCTGGTCTTTGACTTGTGAACTGCCTTCATGTATTCATTATGTCTGGATTAATGGTTTCGACCTGCCCATGGCTTGAAGTGTTTTTGTTGTCCACTGTTTGCATTGTTGACTTTTGCTGAACTGATCTTGTGTTTCAGACTTGTGCTTGACATTTGAGTTGTTGTAGTTTGGTTATTTGTAATTCAGCGGCTAGTCTTTATGTGTTCATTGTGTGACTTGACTTGAGTCGTTAATTTTTGGTCGAGACTTGTTTTAGTTGTCTTGACCGTTTTCATATACTTTCACATTTTTAAGTGCACCTGTGTCGATCCAGTTTCACAACTCGGGTTTGACCTTGTGCTAATGTCGAGATTTTATTTATATTGCACCTGAGTTGAACCCTCTTTTTATTTGGGTTTGACCTTATGCTCACCTGTCCCTGTAAATCAATCAAGTGTATATTTCGATGTGCACGACCTTGTGGCATATACAGTGATACACTGTGTATGTCACAAGCTGTTAGTGTATGATGAATCCAAATTTAAATGATGACGAACAACCCAAATAACTGAGGCAAATAATATTTTCAAAATCCATATTTTATTTTATATTGCGAAAAAAAATTTCTTTTTCAATTTTACCGCGTTAGTGGATATTTTTGCAGATTGCTCAGATGCTGGATTCTAACTGGAATGAAGTTGAAGATGAACTACGAGTGTAAGTGATATGTAGTAAGGAATTTATGTAAATTGAATTGTGATGTAATTAGAATCAAAATTGTATATGTATAGCGAGAGCTTGAATTTGTACTATTCAAAATTGTAATAAATATTTGTTTGAATAAAATTTCTGTTTGAATTCAAATTCTGTGTAATTTATTTTATTCAACAAATATTTATTTAATCTGTGAAAATAAAATAGTATATTAACAAATACATTTAAATGAATGTATATATGTTTATTATCATCAAACAAAAATCATATAATCGCATATTCAACATGTCGATCATAGCATTGAGTGCTAGTGATTTCTTCTCATTTTGATGATAACAAACATATATTTAAGATTTTGAATGTGCTAAATGTATTTGCTCTATAGATATATCCTAATTGCTCCCCCTATTTAAATGCTTCCTCTCTACACAAAGCTCCCCCTACATATATGCATACTAATAAAAATATGCAAATGAACCTACACAAAGCTCCCCCTACATATATGCATACTAATAAAAATATGCAAATGAACCTAGATGCAAATAGAAAATTATTTGACCTTTGCTTGATTTTATTTGACAAAATCTTAACTTTTCTCTCCCCCTTTTGTTATCAGCAAAAGAATAATAGTGTTAGAGAAAATAGAGATAAAGTGATCGATATTAATCCAAAATTAAAACTCAATTGAATATAAATATTAAATTTCAATAAAAAATCAAACAAAAATCATAAATATTTTGTTAGGCGCATATTCCACCTTTAGAATGATGGGAATGGTGTCATCATATAAAACCATACAGTTGTGTCTATTTGTGGTATATTTATATCAGGAATTTGAATATCTACTAACCATGCATAACCGTTAGGACTTTTAAATGAGATTAGTAGTATTCCAATTTTATTTTTAAAAAATAAATTCAAGTATCTTCTAACCACGCATAACCGTGAGGACTTTTAAATGGGATTAGAATCAACTAGTTTGTTTTTAAAAAAAAATTGAAATGCGTTCCATACATGCATAACCGTGAGGACTTTTAAATGAGCATGGAAGCACATAACAAATTCTAAGTAACTCACCCATGCATAACCGTGAGGACTTTTAAATGAGAGTGAATACTTTGGTATTTATTTATTATTATTATTTATTTATTTCTAAAATATAAAAATGAAAAACGAACAATCCCTGTTTAAAGTACCACATATCGAGAAACTATATAGAATTTTGATGAGTGATGGTCGTTAGAAATATGATAGAGATAGAGATGGTCATGGAATTTTTACTAACAAAAAGTTTTATAACTTTTGTTTAAATTTCTAAAGAAATTAACTAATTATACCGTCTCGAGTCATAATATATAATAAATATCAACACTCATCACTTTTTCAATCACTATTTATCTTTTCGATAATAATTAGGGAGTCAGATTAGTCAAAATAGTCCTTTAAAATCAAATTCAAAAATAATTATGAAATCAATTTTTCAAAATGACTAATCTGAAAATATGGTCAAAAATGATTTTCTCGAGGGGGTTTTATAAGAAAATTTTCTGCTATTTGAAAATTGTTTGAAATGAAAAATATGAAGATATTTTCTTTGAGAAACGATGCAGTTACTAAATGTCTCAAAAATCAGGTTCAACTAGTAATTTTTCTATTAACTAGATTACTAGTGTAATCTGCAACAAAATTTCTCTTTCACTCAATGTAACGACCTGGAAATTTTCGATCCCGAAAATTTCAGATAGTTAGAGAAAAGAAGAAAGAGATAGAAGGAGAACAGAAAAGAAACACCAAACTCACATTCGCAGCGGATAAAATATAATATCAATAATAATAGTTATACCAAAGAAACTGTATCTATCAATTTACATCGATATATTAGAGTTACAACAATTTTATACAACATTGGACAGATACAATTTAACATGTCTCAGATATACAATATCATAGTGGAATCTCTCCATACGTCCCTGCCATCCAGCTCGCCTCCTGAACTCCAGAACGTCCTTACCTGAAAATCTGTAATACTCGGTGTGACCCGAGCATTACATCAAAGTAACAACCGGGTCAGGCTGGAAACCAGCGTGAGTAAACTCATCTAACTTGGAACACAAAAGCATACAATTTATATAAACCCGGGGTAACTTATATCAATTTACAACTTCACACGTTGTTATAGACATCATTTAATCCACACATCAATTTACTAAGTACCCAATTTAGATTAAATGATCCAGTTCACTTAAATCATCCCAGACCAATATATAGATTTCAAATATAAAATCTGAACAGTGACATTATAGATTACAAATCGAAGTGGTTTCGGGTATTACTAATACCCGACTCCGGTCTCTTCGAATTCAAATTCCATCATAATTCCCCATTGATTAAGTGAAACACAATTCAACCTTTAATACGGGATGTCACTTTTAATATAGCAATTCATCAATGATAGATAACCTCACAATCACTATACAAGACAAACAGATCGTATCACAAACATTTTATACCAGAAATATCAATCAATCATTCATAAGCAAGATTGATTAGTCACCCATTCATAATCAAATTAATTTCCTTAGTTACTTTTAATCTTGTTTACTTAACAATAATTCATTACAAACCAATAATTAATCATCCCTTAGTTATTCTTTCTAATTACATTCAGTAATTAGCCTTTAATTAATTTACCACATTTATTAATCAACCTTGATTAATTACATTCAGTAATTACTTATTCCTAATTACTTACATTAATTAATTAACTACTGAATTAATTAAGGAATTCTTTAATTAATTATACTGAGTAATTAATGCTTAAATTACTTTCACTAAGTAATTATTCTTTAATTACTTCCATCAAGTAATTACCTATTAATTAATTACATTCTGTAATTATTCATTAATTATTTTACTTAATTAATGACATTCAGTAATTAGCCTTAATTACTTTTATTATCATCACTAATTAATTTCCATTAAGTGATTAGTCCTTAATTAATCACATTAATAAATCAATCCATTAAATTGATTTCTCAATTTAATTATCTTTTATTAATTCATAAAAATTAATTATTTAATAAATTATTCTCAGTAATCCTCTCTTAATTACTTTGCCATGAATCAGTTATTCAACTTAACTTAAATAACATTGGTTATTTACGAAATATTTGATATTAAATAAATCAATCCTTCTTAATTAACCAACTAATCCTTAATTAAATTCTTAATTAGTCCCTAAATACTTAGTATTTAATTAATTATACTTACTAATTATTTTACCTTACTTAGTCAATTCACCTTAATTGCATTGACTGATTTAACTTAATTTACTAACTTTAAATAATATTTTGTCACTTAATTAAGTTTTAATCAATTAAGGATTAACTTTAATATAAACTTATCAACTTAAATTGTCAACATTAATAAATCAATTATTGCTTAAAATAGCTATAAAGATAATCCAATTTAACTTGTTAAACTTAAAAACTGAGAGGATTAAATATCACCCGAGAAAACACTGGGTTTACTCGAACAGGTATCGAGTCTTCCATTTTTCCAAGTTTACTTAGCTTCATCATTTCTCAAAAATACAGCAGTTTGAAGGAAAACCCGAGGCTTCCTCTTGTTTTAATTCGAGTAGTACTTCGAGTTCCCACCAGTTTTCCCCAGGCGCCTCTCTCCCTCTCGTAAGTCTTCTTCTTCTCCTCTTTTTTCATCTCTGAAGTTTGAGTAACCTAAGGTATGAATTCACTCACGCTAGAATCCCAGAAGCAATATCCTTTTTTTCTCGAGTAAGAACTCGAGTCGAATTACATTCGAATATCACTGACATACGCACGCCAAGATCTGGCATCGATCGCCACCGTGCATGTGCACGGTGGTTCGCCTCCCCATCAGTGATCCTCATCGCCTTCCACAAACCACGAATCGACCCTACACGCGATAACACTCATCCATCCATCACGAAAATGCCCGAAATCAAAATCACCCATTCGCTTGAACCATCACTCGAACAACTCACCGGAAATCGCCACGTCCTATCAACACCAACCTCTAGAGGCGACGCTACATTGTCAACGCCATGGCCATACCTTCCTCGATCATCACCCAAAATCACGAGTAACTCGATCAATCCACGGCAACGCGATCCTCAATTTACCGAACACAGAAAATTTAAGAACCGAAAACCTATATTTACTGCATCCCAAAAATCCTTGCATTTAATAATTTTTTTAGCATTTTTCCCAGCCTCAACTATCACCTGGTTAGCTCCAGACAAAACCTCAACCTCCAAAATCTTTCCAGTCACCAGTACTTGATCGAAAACCCAAATCTGCTCGTTCCCAAATTACACTCCCAATACCAAACTAAAACTCATATAATTTGTATTAAAAATCGAGTTTTCCAGAGTTGAATCAACTTACATGCTTGAATTTACAAATTAAATTATTTAATTTTCATAAATTTTGAAAAGAATCATCTGTTATACTGATTCCAGGTAAGTCTTGAACATATAATACTTAACTATTTTTTTTGAAACCAAAATTTCATCTACACAAACTTATTTTATTTAGAATTTAAGTCCTAATAACACATAGATAAAGAATTGAGTTGATTTCTACTTTGTTTTCCCTTTTTTTCTTTTTTTTTTCTGCAGTCAAACAGAGAAGAATAGTTTAAAACATTAGGCACAGAACATATTCACAGATATATCCAGGGATTCATGCAAATATATGTACATGCAAAGTACAAATCTATATCCAGAAATACATATGCATAGATTCAAATATACTTAAACTTTGAATATATATATATATATATATATATATATATATATATTCACATAGATATCTATATACTTATATTCAGGTATTTATCATAAACCATCATGTAAACATCTCTGTAAGCATTTTACCAAAGTTCTACTTTAAATATTTCCACATGCATTAAATTTAAACTGTTTAAAACTTAATTTTACTCACATATAGGCAGATTAAACTTTGGGTTTCAAGTTACTCACCTGTCATTTTAAAACAGAGGTCAGCATCCTTCTCTTTTTTTCTTGAAATCAGCTGTATCTTATTTGAATTTCCAAAAGTTGATCTTTAAATTGAATTTGTAACTAATCTGAGATAGGTTGCCTAGCTTGCTTTTGACCTAAGTTGTACTTGAGTTTGAGGTATTCACAGGATTGCATTTGAATGATTTTTGCTTCCAGATTTGAAAAGTGATTCCAGTCTTAACACTTTCAGGTCTTCAGATTTGATAAGGATATTGATTACATTTTTTTTAAGGGGAAAGCAGTTTACAGGAATAACATTTGTTTGATTTTTTTTTTTAGTGAAGAAAACTAAAGAAAGTTTTAGCGGAAGAAAAATATTCAGACCCTTTTCTTTTAGACATTAATTAAAACAATATTTTCTTTTGAATAAAGATTTGCCACTTGTTCTTTCCTAAGCTAACACTTGTTAACCTTATTAGCTATAGAACTTACATATGTTAATGTGTATGCTAAAATATTTACACTTGTTTGTTTTTTTTTCACTTAATAAATTTTAAATATTATTAGAATATTTGCCTTATGTTTAGAGTATTACAAATGTTAAGTTATTAATATTTGTAAAGCTCTTAAATTTTATTTTCCTATTTCCCAAAGATATGTATATTTTAAAACTCTCATTATTCCTTGTCTTTTTTTTTAATATCATATTATATTTATCAATACCCTCCTAAAATTTATACATATATTTAACTTTTTGAAAGAGAAAATTTTAAAATCTTAATTACATACTCAAAACAATCATACATTTGAATTACAATCGATGAATTCAAATTTAATTTAAAATCTACTCACATATATATATATAATATTATTACTATATTTTTTTTATATTATTTTTCTTCTATAAACACATATTTAACCTGTTTGGAAATAATAAGTTTTGCCATCTTAAATAATTATATCAGGAGATTGTCATATAAATATCTATTTATGGAATTTACTAATTCACTATAAAATTTATCATCTCTCAAATATTATAAATCAATAAATAATATTTATTATTGTTTTCCCAAATCCATTTATAGGCATTTTAATTAACAGAATTTTTTTTAACATATCTATCAGTATTTAATGGTAAAAATTTGATAATTTCCAATTATCGGATGCCCAGAAATCCAGGTTGTCACACTCAAAAACATCATTAATTGAAGTTGATCGACCAAACCATGAAGTGTGCACCAAAAATTTCAAACTCAATTTTAACAGCGATTTAAATGACATTCTCTTGAATTTGAATTGAAGCCGTGTAAACAATCAATAACCGTGAATATAGAGTTAGCCGTATTATAAGCAAATCGATTATCATCCAACGAAAAAACACTATTATTAATCCAAATTAATATATATGAAGTAATTCAAAGAATCTAGAGAATTTGATAGTGTTTGGCATAAGAATATAATTTGGCCAACTATGTTGAATAAATCAGAGTCAAAATTATCATTATTTCATCATCGCATTATTGGCTGACTTAATTTAGAATATGGTGCAGATTATCACATTTAATATATCGTTCAAATAAATATAACTTTACCTATTTTACCTTTACGATAATTTTTCATGGTTGCCCATTGTGATTCTGTCACCTTTATACTAGGCTAAGGAACTTTGCTTTGTTGCTCGGTGTGCTCTCGGAACAGCGAAAATCTAGAGAACACAATTGTTGTTCCTTAGCCTTCCACCACACCTGTACGAAAAAAGATTTTTGTGACCTATTTTTTTTATAGGTCTATGGTTGTTAGTGGCAGAAAATTTTGAAAAACAATTTTGTAAAGACCCAAAACAATTATTTTATAATTGTTTCCTTCGGCACCCAAATTTGTTTAAATTTGAGAGATTTTATATTTTTGCCTTTTGGAACCCAAATCGGTATAGTTTTCACATGTTTGGGTCTATACCAACAATTATTGTGATTGTGTCCATATTTTCTACAAATTGTGCACATAGAATTAACTTGATTAATATTGCTTTCAACAATTTTCGAACTACTATATCCAAGTCCTTGTCTAACTGTATTACCTGTTCACTTTCCTAATAGCATATTCAACGATTTTTTACTTTTTAAAAATTTATCTAAAGTCGTTGACAATTGTTGGACTTGTGTTTTGAGAGATTCATTTTCGTTCAATAATTGTGTGCACTTTTTGATAGAATTTTCTCTCCTAGTATTTTCATTTTCTTTCAAAATTAGAATTTCATTTTCAAGTGATTTTATATTGATTTCTGGTTTTTTAATTTCTTCGTCTAATGTTGGACACCTATCACACTTAGGGATCCTACTTTGATAGGTTTTAACTAATTGGTCAAGTTGTTCATTTAATTCTATCAAAGTATCTTTTTGTGATTCAAGTTTGGCATACTTCTCCCTAAGTCGTTCAAAACAGCCATTTACTTCATGGAAATAAATAATTAATTCAGAGTGAGTAAGTTTTGATACCTCGCTTGGCTCGTCATCGTCGCTATCAGTTATATCTCCATGAAGGCACATATCTGCTTTCTCACTCTTACTGCTAGAACTTCGATTATCTTCATCACTTGTATTCCACGTGGCTGTAATATTTCTCCGTTTTGATTTCTTTTCAAAATCGCGTTGAAATTGGGGATAATTGGGCTTGATATCACAGGGTTTGTTGCAAATGATCCTGTGTTCTTCCGAGTTGTCTAGTGCTTTGATTATTCTGCTTTTTAATTTTTGATTTAGAGCTGGATTTCCGTATTTGTGGTTCCATCTTTTGAATTTCTTCATTATTAATGCCAGCTCAGCTGCTCCATCATCAGCATCCTCATCACAACTGCTCTTTACCAATCATGTTAAGCACATTTCTTTAACTGAGTCGGTTGTGGAGGACTTCTCATTGCTATTGACTTTTGCACCATATATTGCATTTAAAGTATTCCAGATTTCCTGTGCATTTTCACAATGAGAGATGAAATTAAAATTATCTTGATTAATATGAGAATATAATATATGCATAGCAAGAGCATTAATCGAGATAATTTTCTTATCTGTTATATCACACCCAATAATATCCCAACATTTAATATTAACAGATTTTAAATAAAATTCCATTTTCAATTTCCAATTCAAAAAATCTGTTCCATCGAAAATAGAAGGAATAATATTAGAGCGACCCTCAACAAAAGTATTATTAAAAGAAGCCATTTTAAAAATTCAAATTTTTGAAACACGAATTTTTAAAACAAAAATTGACTTCTATTCCTAGCTCTGATACCACTTGTAGGATCGATTTCACCCTAGAAGGAGGGTGAATAGGGTGATAGTATAAATTATAAAAATTAATTGCGAAAGCTTATAAAATAATTTCAACACAGATCACAGAACAATAGCAGCACAGATAATAGCAGAATAATAAATGCAGAAATAGAACGACACAGATTTTATCCAGCTTCGACAAAACCCTGCCTACGTGCTGCCCCCAAGGTTTCTACTAGAAATTAGATAGTCAGACGCTTACACACGTAAACTCGCTATCGACTAAACCTAACTCTAAGCTCAAAACCCTACCACAACTCAGCCACTGAGTTGCGAATTCTCAAACTACGCCACGTAGTTTGTCCCCTAGTCACACGACTATAAATTTCAACGGTTTAAAAAGAAATTACAAATTAAAACCAATTTAAAATTAAAATAAACCTAATTTAAAATAAAAGCCCTTTATTTTATAAAAAGAAAGCTCTTAAAAAAATAAGCCGACCCCTTTTGTAATTCGACCCGATCCTTTTTTCATTTGCTCCGTTCCTTTTGATATAATGATGGCTTCTTTTTTTCGATTACAATTAGGGCTTTCTTCTTTGATCCAAATTAGGGCTTTGCGAAGAGCCGACTTTATGTTTATCGATTCGGTGATTATTCGCGTTTAGCCTTGATCGATCGTTCTCCTTGTTGCTTGCTTCGGCTGCTTCGTTGATCGAGTTCTTTCCTTGCTTCGGTATGTAATTTATGCTTTTGTGCTTTAGTCTTTTTGTAACGACCCGTAAAATTTGATGTTTAAAAATGAATTAAATTAATGAGATTTTAATTTAAATTTAGAAAGAAATAAAAGTCTTATTAATTTATATATGTATGTAGAAATCAGTTGTATAAATTGTAATTTAATGTTAACAATTTAAATTTTTGTATGGCAACAAATTTTAAATAATGTAAATTGTCATACTTAGTTATAAGTTAAATATAAGAAACCAATACAAATGTTGAATTAGTGAATATTAATAAAAAATATTAACTAGAATGAGATTCATTAATATAAAAATCAATAGTGGAGATTGTTACTTTTGGTTGTAAAATAGAGAATGACTAAATAAAAGTGACCGTTGAATAAACCATTGCAATAAGTGTAGATAAGAAATGTTAATGAATGCTGTCGATAATAAACGTACTTAAAAGGGTAATAAATTGAATATAAGAAAACAAAGGCAATTTGTGGATTTATTAATGAATTCATGAAATAAAGATCAAAGCCCAGTAGGTAATTATAATATTGTTGGTGGTGAAAACTTATTAAGGATGAAACCAAGAAAGTAAATTAATTAAGGATATAAATAGTAATTAGTGGACATGTTTGGTAAATAGAACTAAATAGTATGGAATGAAGCATGCACTTATGAAATATAATATGAGTTGATGTTAATTTCACCCATAAATGTCAATTTATTGAATAGCAAGATTTTTAAATCAAGTAACGGATTTGTTAAAATTTCAATTGATAATTTATACAATTTAATGTGAAATCAATTGCAGTTAATTGACCTGATTTGTGAAGTTAGGATAAATTGAATTGTCATTTAAGATTGTTAATTGCATAAGATGTAACCAATGTTAATTTCATTTATAGTAATAAATGTGGATGGAATTTGTAGATATTAATGCAACAGCTACGAATCAGTGAAAATTCATCCAATTGAAAATAGGATGAGGACGGTGTATGAAATCAATTTCAACACTTGTCCGTTAGTGAAAACTTAAATGAAATTTAACGTTAATGGGGTCTAATAAATTAAAATGGGTAGTCAATAGAAATTAATCTAATAATAGGTAATATTAATATAAATTAGGGTAAAACAAATGTTGTCCTTGTTTATTTGATAATAATTGATTAGGAAAAGGAGTTGGACTAAGGAAGGTTTATTAATTGGACTTAAACCCTTAATTTGTAGGTGAAATAGACAAGATTTCACATTTTAACCATTTTTACAAATCTAAGATGTATGTAGAAGTATCAATGTAATAAAGCTGAAACAAATGATAAATAGAGGATGTTGATTGTTTGGATAATAAGGATAGAAAGTAATTAAAATGAAATTTTGAAGATTTAATTTACAATTTCTGAATTCAATGAACTTGAGGAAAACGCTGAAATTGTTTAATTATCAATTTCAACCTTTGCTTTTAATTTGTTTAAACCATTTGCGATTTGCTTTGAGAATTATAAAGGTGATAAAATTTACAAATTTAGAATTTGTATTTAAAATTTGATTTAATCAATTTATTGTAAATTTATTTAATATAAAAATAGCCATTTTGGCCGCGGACTCGGATTTCGACGAAACTAGTTTCATCGGATCCGTATCGGTGAATTATTATAGGGTTTCAAGTTTCGTATCGATCGGACCTGTCGTTTGATCGTACGGACGCGAAACGTCTTGAAATCGATTTAATTAAAATCAATTTGAAATCAATTTGGAAATTTTGTTTTCAGCATAACTTCTTCATACGATCGAATTTGGACGTGAAACTTTTTCCATCGCGTTCAGAATATTTTAAAATACCTATTTGGATATATGGGTTTAACGAATTTCGTTCCGGGTTTGGAACGGGCTTTTTGGGCCAACTACCGTTTAGCACGTTCGTAATTCGTGCCCACCTAGCCTTCTACAATTTGTCTATATATTTGCTGTGATAAACCCTAGCCTCCATCTTCTATCATTTGCCTGTACGTTCATTTTCTTCATCTCTTTCCCTTCCTCAATGGTTGCAAAACCTAGATCTACTTCAATTCAAAAATCAAATGAAAATTCAAAGCCTCAAGAAAAATTCCATAAAAATATATGTTGATGTTCTCGAGATACGTAATATTCTGCTGGGATTCGTTTTCCAATCCGGTTCACCGTTTAGCCAGAAACCCTGAATCAATTCCGACCGTTCGTATGGAATTTTGGACGATCCAACGGTGGATCTGCAACGAGGGTTCGATCAGAGAGCACCGATGTGTAAAGGGGGCACGGAGGAGCAGATCCATGCGGCTACTTGGGTTCATCGGAGTTGGATGCATGCGAAATCGAAGGGGGAAAGGCCGTCGTTCGTTCTCGGCCTGAGGGGCGTTGGAGGCGGCGGAGCCCAGGGGGCTGAAGGCGAAGGGGCGGCCAAGCGAGGGGAGGGGAGTGGAATCCTCTGATTTGGTCGAAGGCGCGAGGAGAGGCGGCAAAAATTGGGTAGGGTTCCGGTGTAGTGGCGGCAGGGGCATCTCGACCTGGGTGCGAAAGAAATCGCGTTGGGAAGAGAGGGCCTGTTACGTGGCTGACGTGGCATGTTGTTAGGTTATTTTTGTTTTATTTTTAATTCGATTTCAACTCGTTAAAATACAATAACTTGCTCAATCGAACTCCGTTTCACACGAGATTTTTTTTTGTTAGGATCGTAATAAAATTCCAGACGCGTTGACGCTAGTTTGGACAGATTTGGAGACCGTTGAATTTTTGGGTTTAAATCGGATTTAAATTCGATTTAAATTCAAAAGGTGAGTGTTTTAACCCACTCACAACTTCTAAAATTTTTTATGTTTGTTAAATTTATTTTAGATATGAGTAGAAATTTATTTATAACTGTTTGGCATGTTTTGTTCATCATATTTGCTAAATCGCGTTATTTAATTTAACTGTTATTTTATTTTATTTATTGCATATTAATTGACAGTTAGAATTTATTTATTTGCATAGGAACTGCTAGTAAACAGTTATAAAATTTATTACTAAAATAAACTGTTAGTTTAATAGTTGATTTAATTTATTTTTGAATATAACCGCCAGTTATTACCTGATATATATTATCAGATATATATTGATATTGAATTATTATTGGATGATGATTGTGATTTGGATGATGGATGATGTTGATGAATGGATTTTTATTTTATATCATTAAATTGCAAGTTATCATGCATTTTTCGCTTCATTCGGGATTGTGGTTTGAAATGATATACAACCGCAAAATTTTATTTTTAAATTGCGGATTGAAATGATACATATCCGTATCACTTGACCATAGGATAGAAAATTATATACAGGCACCGTAGTCTATATATAAATTATTTTAAAGTGATTTCTATGGTTTGGATGGGATACGGTTTATAAAAATTTGATTTTGATATTTTATAAAATATTATTCTTCGATATATATACATATGAAGTTAAAAATTTGAAAATTAAGTTGTGTATAAACCTGTTGAATAAAAATGAAAAATTGAGAAAATGGAATTTGGAAATTTATCTTATATGTTTAAGTTTGGAAATTTTAAGGTATGATATTTATAACTTGATTTTCCAAGATGAATTAAAAATGAAAATTCTAGTATAAAGTAAATTTGAGAAAATATTTAATTGCTAGAAATTGGAGTTTTATTTATGGAATTTATATGAATATTCAAGACTAAATAATAGAATATTAATTGTTGAAAGAAGAAAATCCAACTTTAGTTTTGAAATATTAATACTCCAAATGGATATATATATATATATATATATATATATATAGAAATTGAAGGGGTTTTTTGGAACTTGAAGTGATATTTAAATTATGGTTTAAAACTTTAAATAAAGAAATATATTTGAAAAGCCATGGAAATTATTTTTCTTTACAAAGTAACTTTAAAGTTAAACCATTTATTTTACATTCGTTGAATATCCAAACCATTCAAGTTTTAGAAGTTATGGTTTTAAAATTTCGAATTTCGAAATATTATGCTTTGAAAGTATATTTCAAATATTTGGTTTCCAGATATTTTAAATTTTAAACCAGCATGATTTTCGAAAAGAATTATATTTGAGATAAAATGATATCATATTGTTTTGGGTTTAAATTGATATCGTATTCATAGTTTTGAAATGGAAAATTTTATTCTGGTTTTAAAGTATAAACTATTTTTAAATGACCGCGGTGTTATAATAACGATGGGTTGGCAAAGAGACCGGGATCGGATATGGACATACTTTCTGTCGATACCGAAAACCACTTTGACTAACCGTGTACGCGGTGGAGATTCCAGAATGAAGTAGGTGGTGGCGACGTTTCCTGTAAGGTAAATACGTGGACCCGACTCCCGTGAGTTGGCATAAGGTGGCTAAAACAGGAGTGATTCTCGGGCCAATGAGGTCATACCTCTGATCGGACGCTCCTCTTCGATATTATACTTTGACTTTGGATTGTTTCAGTGGCCACTTTTACTTTGATTTTTGGGGGAGTTTGTTCGAGGTGGGCGGTAACTGCGGCTACGCGTTTCCACCAGCCCAGATAGCAATTGGTATATCTACCCTGGCATTGCCTAGTTGTGCCGTGTCACCTACCATACCGAGCTTTTACTACGAGTTTTGTTTTGTACCATACCTATGGAGTGCCCTCTGACGACGCCCAGTACGGTGGAGATTACGGTACTGTATAGACTATGGGAATATATTCTGTGTTAAGGGCTATATGGGTAACCCCTTAACGCTATTAAAAAGTAAGTTTATTTTACAAATTAGACAGTATTATAATAGCGCAATATACTACATAGTAAATAGTTTAACGGATCCTTAGGAGATGTAAATCCCGAGCATCTCTTGAGTTACTGCACTCATATTTACTCCTGTTGATTTAACTCACATAAGATCTTTTAGTTTTGACTCGAGTGTTTTGTCTTTTCAATTCGCTCGGGTCAGTCCGAGCGTTTCAGGATTTGAAGTTTAGCTCTGGAGGACGAAGATGAAGATTTGTAGTATTACTATTATTATTTATCTAGTGCACTACACACTGTTCCGCTGCATTGTTATTGGTATGTGTAACTCTGATATGTATTATATAAATGTTTGTAAACAGTTTTATAAACTGTATATTTTATCCTTCCGCTGTGAGATTCTATTTTGTTTATTTCTTCTCTGTTTTTCTTATTTACCCCATAACAATCCGCCCTTCCGTATGCTTTGAATCGGCATGTGTGTCGTTTTGGAGCGTGCGAAAAGGCGGGATGTTACACTTTTCGTACTTGAACTCGATAGATTGAATTTGCCGATGATGCTATCCTTTTATAGGAGTCGAATACCTAAATTTTCGTCACATATTTTTTGTTTGAATGTGTCAAAAGATTATCTTGGCCGCTTGATGATGCTTGAACGCTTGATGATTTATCTAACTTTGTCAAATTCGTATATTTCACATCATGATTCCTTGGCTACCACGATATTTTGATTTCTGGCTTGACTTGTTCGACTCCTTGATTGCCATGGCTTCGGCTCCGATCATTTTTCTGTTGATTTTGATAAAAGAAATTTTGACTTTGACTTGTTTTCACTTCGTCACTGTATGTTGCACTTAGTAGTTGGTACTTCCACTTAAGCATTGGAGTTGTAGCATATCTCTGGTTGCATTCCACATTGAACTGGTGCAGTGCTCTTGTAGTCATTTATGTATCCCTTACCTGTTGTAGTTGTTCATGTGCTGGTTAGTTTGCATCTGCCTTGTAGTTGTTTCTGGCCATTCTTTGTGCTACCTGAACTAGTCTGCAATGGTTGTACACTTGCGGTCTTCATATTCATGTGTGTTTATGGCTTCACTCTTGAACACTGCATAGTTGTACTTCACTATCATTTTCTCTTTGCTCTGTGAAAAATGGTTGCTCATGTGCTTGTCGAGTTTGCATGTATATATTGGGTTGTTTCATGTTATAGCCGGTATTTCCAGTGCGCACTTGTTTGCACTGTCATTTTGTTGGAATGACTTCGACATTGTTTTGATGCTCTGGTCTTTGACTTGTGAAATGCCTTCATGTATTCATTATGTCTGGATTAATGGTTTCGACCTGCCTATGGCTTGAAGTGTTTTTGTTGTCCACTGTTTGCATTGTTGACTTTTGCTGAACTGATCTTGTGTTTCAGACTTGTGCTTGACATTTGAGTTGTTGTAGTTTGGTTATTTGGAATTCAGCGGCTAGTCTTTATGTATTCATTGTGTGACTTGACTTGAGTCATTAATTTTTGGTCGAGACTTGTTTTAGTTGTCTTGACCGTTTTCCTATACTTGCACATTTTTAAGTGCACCTGTGTCGAATCCACTTTCACAACTCGGGTTTGACCTTGTGCTAATGTCGAGATTTTATTTATATTGCACCTAAGTTGAACCCTCTTTTTATTTGGGTTTGACCTTGTGCTCACCTGTCCCTGTAAATCAATCAAGTGTATAATCGATGTGCACGACCTTGTGGCATATACAGTGATACACTGTGTATGTCATAAGCTCTTCGTGTATGATGAATCCAAATTTAAATGATGACGAACAACCCAAATAACTGAGGCAAATAATATTTTCAAAATCCATATTTTATTTTATATTGCAAAAAAAAAATTTCTTTTTCAATTTTACTGCGTTAGTGAATATTTTTGCAGATTGCTCAGATGCTGGATTCTAACTGGAATGAAGTTGAGTGATATGTAGTGAGGAATTTATGTAAATTGAATTGTGATGCAATTAGAACCAAAATTGTATATGTATAGTGAGAGCTTGAATTTGTACTATTCAAAATTGTAATAAATATTTGTTTGTATAAAATTTCGGTTTGAATTCAAATTCTGTATAATTTATTTTATCCAACAAATATTTATTTAATCTGCGGAAATAAAATAGTATATTAACAATACATTTAAATGAATTTATATATGTTTATTATCATCAAACAAAAATCATATAATCGCATATTCAACATGTCGATCATAGCATTGAGTGCTAGTGATTTCTTCTCATTTGCCTGATTCTCTTTTCTAATCTGCAACTTTACTTCATAAGACATTTGGTTGCCAATTAAATCTTCTATTTTCATAATACTAATATCATTGGCTTCTTCAATTTCCATAGTCTTATGATCCTATTCATTAGGAAGTGGATTCAGGATCTTTGTGACTTGGTCTTCTTCAGTAATTTTCTTTCCTAATGATATTAAGGCATGTACTATATCTTAAAATCTAGAATACATATCAGAAATAGACTCATTTGGTTTCATTTGAAAGAGTTGAAATTGAAAGAGGGGGTTATGCGGTAGGATCGTATAATATGGAATAGTGGAATGATATAGATAAATAACGATACTAAGTAAAATAGACACCAAGACTTTATACTGGTTCGGACCTCTAGTCCTACGTCCAGTCCCTAAGCTTCACTTAGGAATTTCACTAACTAATACCCTCACTTCACCCGGAGGAATAGGTTTACAACTTATCCGAACAACCGAACGGGATTTCTTGCCTCAACTACCGAAGAGGACTTCAACTCAAATACTAAAAAACAATATTCGACATGTTGTGTTCTTATCAACACTAATGAGTCTAATGTAGTACAATATTCCTATAATCTTATCCTCGAGAGTATGCAATGTGTTTGTGAAGATTTAGGAAATGTGAATTGCTATGAATCAAAAGAATGTTATAAACAAAAACAGTGATTCAAGCAATAGATTGGTGATTGCTTTGAGAATATCTAGAGAATATGATCAAGAGAATAGTAAGATTAAAGCATGAGAATTCGGTATATTAAATGATGTTAGAATCATGTATATATACTTGTAGAATAGGTGCATTTGTTGTCAAAGGTTGCAAACAAGCGATGCTTCCATTTCCATTGATGAATGGTTGCAACTCTTGGGAGGAAGAAGGTGTCTTTTCAGAGAAAATTCACAGGTTCAAATTCAGTCGACTGGGCAGGGAATTCAGTCAACTGAAAATATGAAGTAAAATTTTCGGGAACAAATTCAGTCGACCGTGCAAGAAATTCAGTCGACTGAAACTGTGCATGTTTATATATTTGCACCAGTTTCAGTCGACTGGATATTTCTGTTCAGTCGACTGAACTTATAAAATATGCACAGTGAAAGCTTAAATAAAAATGAAGTTTTATAAAATGTTTTCTAGTGTTCGTGCAAGCCTCTTGAGGATAGATTTTAACAATAAATCTAGACTAAGACCTATATAAAAAACATACTTATGTTTGTTTGGTCTTCATTGATCTTCCTTTAGCGTTGCATATATTTCTTCTTTGTTTGTTGAAGCACATTGTCATTGATCAAAATCGTCGCGTATCAACATTCTCCCCCTTTTTGATTGATGACAATACTGATTTATTCTAGAGATGTATTTACTTATTTTCTCCCCCTGAATGTATGCACTATCTTTCCTACAAAACAAAGTTAGTACCATAGATTTTCTCCCCCTTTGTCATCGACAAAAAGGAAGATAACAGTAGAAATATTCTATCAAAATAATCACTGAAGCATAGAGAATATAAAATTTGCATAACCATGGCTTAAGAAAAAGAATAAAAGTTAAAAATGTTGCGACGATTAAGTATAAAATGACTATTTATACAAGCCATGAGAAAGTTATAAATAAACAACACACCATACTTAAAAAATTACTCATCTTTATCCCAGTCATATGAACCTTTTCTTCCTCCTGTTGGTTCACGTATGACGGGTCCTCCTGTTGATGGTCCGTACGCTCTTCCTCCTTAGCCACAACTAGCTCCGCTTGCGCTGCTACTTGTGTGCTCTTCGAATGTCGTCCATGTAAATGTAGGTGCCAGACATTTGCCGCGAGATGTCGAAGCAATAGTGGTGCGTGAGCACGAGATTGCATCCCATAGCTTGTTGAAGAAGCCTTTGATTTTGTCAAGCTTGTGATCTACCGTTTTAAGACGAGTGTCAAGAATTTGTTGATTTCTTGACAATATCCCCAAAGATTGGTTGGTAGTAAAGCTTGGGTCAAAAAGACGAATTTCATCATCTTGCTCGAAATGTTCTTCGTGGTGAGGTTGACGAGGTTGTTGTTGTTGTTGTTGTTGTTCTTGATGCCTTGCTTCCCATTCGGCGAGTGATATTATGCGAGGAGGTCGAGATGGGAGTTGCATTAGGCTTATGGTCCGGTGGTTAATTTGATGGACCATTGTATTCTCTGACTCAGGTAGTGGCGTATCGACATTGAGGAGAAGTCGCATGATGTACTCTCCTAAATAGATAGTGCGCATTTTGCCATTATTAAAAGTGAGAAACTCATCAAGGATAAGTTGTACCCAATTGACTTGTATATTGCCAAAAATAGCATATAGAGCTCGATAGTTATTTGGGTAGACAATTTCGTACGAGCCCATGCGAGGAGTAATTGTTCTCATTAGGGCTTTGTGAAGGATTCTTGCCATAGGTCGAAGAGAGGTGGACTTAAAATCTCTAAAGTTGATATTATCATCCATAAATCGATGGTTTATGTTATCGCGAATATGTGGATTGAATTCTATCTCCTCTAGCTTTCTCTCGACATTTGGTGATTCTAGAATGTGTGCTATTCTATTCAAGGAAAACCAAACTTTCTTTCCACATACCATACTCCAAACACTATTGTTTGGATTTCTTGGAGTTTGGTGTCCAAGATTAAGGTTAGCATAAAATAATTTGACCATTACATGATTTATGGCATGGTCATTTCTTTTCAAATCCAAAAGAGAAGTTAAACCTGCTTGATCGGTTAACGCTTGGATGTTGTAGGCTTGAAAGCTTTGGAAATCAACGAAGGAATGCTCGAAAATTCGGGAATTCTTCATCTTATTCCATCTAGTGACAGCGGTTCCATCGTAAAGCCATTGCGCTATTTGAGCATCAATTGGCTCAGAGGATGAAGAAGTGGAAGCTCTTGATCTCTTTGGGGCCATTTGAGTGAGATTTGAATGGATTTTGAGGAATTGGGGGCTAGGGTTTCGAAAATAATTGGGGAAGAAAGTTTTTATGAAGTAATAAGTGAATGGATAGGGTAAAAATTGGTGATTAAAAAGGGGAAAGTTGCCTGGGAATTGGCGTTCAGTCGACTGAATACGCTGTTCAGTCGACTGAATTGAAGGCCGAAATTTTTTTGGGCTGAATTCAGTCGACTGAACAGGGTTTTTAGTCGACTGAATGTTTATCTGAAAGTTTCTGTTATTATTTCAGTCGACTGTGCAGTGGATTCAGTCGACTGAATTATAAAAAAATTTGCTTTCTGCCTTGAGTCCAGTCGACTGAACAGGGGATTTCAGTCGACCGACCCTTTGTTAATTTTGAAAGTAAACTCTTTATTCAAGGAAATAATTACAATTATGTAAATGTAATACCATAAATAGATTTCAAAACTAACTATTTCTTAGTGGATGGACTCGGAGTAATTTTCCCTTCATTCTTCATATAATTTGTATCCCATGAATTTGGACTATATTGAGGAGTCTTAGGAGACATCCAAGGATTCACAGGATCGACTGGTGTACGGTAAGATGAAGACGGATCAAGTGAACTAACGGGGCGAGGTAGGGGTTCAGCCACTTTGTTCTTTTTTGACCACAAAAGCGTAAACTGATCTGCTCTAGGAAGCTTAATCGTCTAGCCGTAGCCTTTTGTTCGAAGTATAATTCTCGTTGAAGATCTAATTGTCGTTGTTGAAAGTGATGAATTTCATCAATCTTTCTTTTTATGTCTGGAGAAATAAAGAGTCCGCGTTTCGCTTTCTTGGATTCGGGTGTGTAGCCGGTACGATAATTCTTCCATTTGTAAACTGGCTCATGTGTCGGTGTTGGAGTGGGAAGTTTTGGAGATGTTGGAGTGTTATCGATTGAAGAGGTGATGTTGATCGGGGAAAGAGAGTTGTTGGACGACATTTGTATAATGAATTTTTCAAGCTTTTATTTGTGATAATAAGTTGTGAAAAAATAATATTTTTAAGATATATTTATAGTAGGAATTTTCTAAATATATAGTGGTTATAATTCTTTAAAGTTTTTCATCCACTTAATGATTTAATGGTTACCATAATTCAGTTAAAAATGTATGGTTTATAAATGACTATTATTTTATAATATATTATGTAACATATTTGAAAAATAAATTGAAAATCCCATTTTTTTCTTTATTCGGTCGACTGAACATAAAGTGTTAGTCGACTGAATTGTGTAGATTTTTCTCTATATGATATCTTTAAAAGACATTATTCCTAACTCTCGTCATAATTTTATGAAGGAGTATTCTAATAGAGGTTTAGTAAATATATCGGCAATTTGATCTTCGGTAGAAATATATTCTAAATTAATTATTCCTTTTTCGATATTGTCACGTAGAAAATGGTGACGGATATCTATATGTTTTGTACGAGAGTGATTAACCGGATTTTTAGATAAGTTTATTGTACTTGTATTATCACGGTATATTGTAGAATTTGTTAAATTTATATTAAAATCTTTAAGTGTTTGTTGCATGTATATAACTTGAGTGCAAGCTAAAGCAGCTGATATATACTCTACTTCGCAGGTGGAAAGCGAGACACAATTTTGTTTCTTACTAAACCAAGATACAAGTGATTTTCCAATGAAATGGCAAGTACCACTTGTACTTTTTCTATCTGTTCGAGATCCACCAAAATCAGCATCACTGAATGATACTAACTCAAATGGACACTCCTTTGGATAGAAAAGACCGAAATCTTTAGTGTTGTTAGGATATCGCATCATTCGTTTTACCGCTCTTAAGTGTGAATCTTTATTGGATTGAAAACGTGCACACAAACAAACACTCATCATTATGTCAAGTCTACTAGCGGTTAAGTAAAGTAAGGAACCTATCATACTTCTAAACAATTTTTGATCTACACTTTTTCCATTTTTGTCTCGATCGAGATGAGTAGTGGTACTCATAGGAGTAGGTTTAGCAGAAGTGTTTTCCATGCCGAATCGTTTAATTAAATTAGCACAATATTTTTCTTGGTTTATAAAAATTCCATTTGTTAATTTTTTGATTTGAAGTCCGAGAAAATATGATAATTCTCCCATATGAGACGTTTCGAACTCATTAGTCATTATATTTGAAAATTCTTTACATAAATTTGCATTTGTTGAACCAAAAATAATATCGTCTACGTATATTTGAGTTATTAAAATATCTTTGGTAGTATTTTTAATAAAAAGCGTTTGTCTACTTTTCCAATTTTAAATCCCGAATTTAATAAATAACTTTTAAGTCTTTCATACCAAGCACGAGGTGCTTGTTTAAGACCATATAGTGCTTTCTTTAATTTAAATACATGATCCAGATATTTTTCATGTATAAATAAAGGAGGTTGTTCTACATATACATTTTCTTTAATAAAACCATTTAAAAATGCACTTTGACGTCCATTTGATAAAGTTTAAAATTGTGAAAACATGCAAAGGCTAATAGTATACGTATTGCTTCAAGTCTTGCAACGAGAGCAAAGGTTTCTCCAAAATCAATACCTTCTTCTTGATTATACCCTTGTGCTACTAGTCTTGCTTTATTCCTTGTTATATTGCCTTGTTCGTCTACTTTATTTTTGTAAATCCATTTTGTTCCTATTACTGATTGATTATTAGGACGGGGAACTAATTCACTAATTCCCAAACATCGTTACGTTCAAATTGATTTAATTCTTCTTGCATTGCGTAATCCAATAATCATCTGTTGATGCTTCTTTAGGATTTTTAGGTTCTATTGATGAAATGAAAGCTACATGACCCATTTGATTTAGTTGATTTCTTGTCCTAACTTGAGAATTTATTTCTCCTATTATATTTTGAGTTGGATGATCTCGTAATATTCTAGGAGGAGATCTTAGTTCATTATTATTATTTTCAAGGTTTGTTTCTTCTATATTTATCAATTCTTCATCATCTTTTATATTACAAATTTTATTAAAATTTTCATCAAAGGATATATGCGAAGTTTCTTCAATTAAGTTTGTTTGTTTATTAAATACTCGATATGCTTTACTTCGTTCTGAATATCCTACGAAAATTCCTTTGTCAGCTTTTGGATCGAATTTTCCTAGTTGATCTTTTGTATTTAGAATGAAACATTTTGATCCAACTATTTTAAAATAAGATATATTTGGCTTTTTATTATTAAATAGTTCATAAGAAGTATTTTTAGTTAATAGTCTAATTGATATTCTATTTAATACATAACATGCAGTAGAAACGGCTTCTGCCCACAAATGTTTTGGTAGAGAACATTTACTTAATAATGTTCTTGCGCATTCTCGTAATGTTCTATTCTTTCTTTCTACAACTCCATTTTGTTGAGGAGTTCTAGGAAATGAAAAGTTATGATTTATTCCTTTCTTTTTACAAAAAGTTTCAAAAGCTTCATTTTCGAATTCGCCTCCATGATCGCTTCGAATATTTTTAATTTTCAAATCTTTAGTGTTTTGAATTCTTTTGACAAATGTTTTAAAATGCTCAAAAGTGTCACTTTTATTTTTCATAAAAATAGTCCATGTATATCTTGAAAAATCATCAACCATTACAAATACGCATCGATTATGATTAATGGATTGAACTTGTGTTGGTCCAAATAAATCCATATGTAGTAATTCTAATGGTTGTAAAGTCGAAATATTTTTCTTAGATTTGAAAGATGATTTCGTTAATTTTCCTTTTTGACAATCATCACAAAGATTATTTATTTTAAAGTTTATTTTGGGTAAACCTCTTACTAATTCATTTTTAGAAAGTTTTCTAATAGTTTTAAAATTTATATGACAAAATCTTTTATGCCATAACCAAGGATCATTATCTTTGGCAAGTAAACACATACTTGTATTATGATTAATTTTCATATTTAGAACATAAATATTTCTATCTCTATTTCCTTCAAAAACAAGATTTTGGTTTTGATCAAAAATACTACATTTATTATCCAAGAAAGTTATTTTAAAACCTTTGTCACACAGTTGACTTATGCTAAGTAGATTATGTTTTAAAATTTCAACTAATGAAACATTTGTTATAAAAGGTAAATTTGATGTACCATAATTGTTCGCATCTCCTTTGCCAATGATATAGCCTTTTGAATTATCTCCGAAGGTAACCGAGCCACCATCAAAGTATGTGATGTTTGTAAGCATATTTTTGTCTCCGGTCATGTGTTTTGAACAACCACTGTCTAATATCCATTTCTTCTTTTTGAGTGGGACCTGAAAATAAATATGAAATTATTGGTACCCACCTTTTAACAGGGTACTAAAAAGTTAGAGTTTAGGAAACCAAACCCAATTTGGTTTAGTATCCTTTTTATAAATATAGTTTTCAGTATGATGAACACTATTTATAAATGTTTTAATATATTTATTCCTTATTAATACATTGTTAGTCTTTGGTACCCAAATTTTAACTACCTTGTTTTCTACTTTTGTTTTAATAGGTTTCTTTAGCAATATTTGTTGTTTTGAATCATCATTCCTGTTAAGTTTTATATTTTTCTTATTAGGAATTTTTGACTCCTTTTTATAACCTAAACCTTGTTTGTTTGAAGATGATTGAGAATTTTCTAATATCTTAGATAAATTTTCTCTTCCTTTGTTAAAGTTAGAAATATTTTTAGTGATGTCATCTAATTTAGCTTGAAGACTGTTATTTTCTGATTCAACATGTTTAATCTTAATTTTAACTCGTGATTTTCAGAAACAAATACATCATTCTTTTTCTTTTGAGTTTCAATTTCTTGACTTAAAAGTGATAATTGAGTTTCCGAATTTGAATAAGATTCTTGAACTTTTTCAAGTTCTTCTTCAAGAATTTTCTTTTCATCATTTAACAAATCTCTTTCAAACACAGCTTTGTTTTGATTTTCACGAATTTTCTTAATTTTCTTTTTAAGAATTTTATTGTGCTTAAAAGTTCAGTGTTTACTTCAATTAAATCATTGAAAGTTAAATTACTTACCTCAGAATCTTGAGCCATGAACATACATTTGCCTGTTCATTGTCGCTATCACTATCATTTTCGGATGAAGATGAATCTGAATCGTCCCATGTTACAGAAAATGCCTTCTTTTTGAATTTATCCTTCTTCTTTTTTGTTGAAGCTTTTCTGATTTTCCTTCATTTGTTCTTGACAATCTTTTTGCAATTGTCCTTTCTTGTGACAATTGAAGCATTCTATATTTGAGGATGAAGGTTTGTTCAAGAAATTCTTTTTGAATCCGTTTTTGTTTCCTTTTCTATACTTTAAGAATTTCTTGAAATTTTTGGCTATAAATGCTAGATCCTCATCTTCAGACTCTGATTCTTACTATAAATGCTAGATCCTCATCTTCAGACTCCGATTCTTCCTTTTCCGCATGAAAAGCAACATTCTTTCTTTCTTGAGCTTGATCTTTCTTAGCTTGCATATTTACTTCATACGACATAAGATTCCCAATCAATTCTTCTGGTTTCATTGTAGATAGATCATTTTCTTCCTCGATTGCTAGTACTTTTCTCTCCCATTCATCAGTGAGTGAATTTAGAACTTTAGAAACAATGTCAAAATCCGTGTATCTTTCTCCTAGTCCGATTAGAGCATGATGAATGTCTTGAAATCGTGAGTACATGTCATTGATGGATTCATTTTATCGCATTCTAAAGTTTTGGAATTGATTCTTCAGCATGGATATCTTTGTTTGTTTAACCTTGTTTGTGCCTTCATGTATGACTTTAAGTGTTTCCCATATCTGTTATGCAGTAGTACATATGCTAACACGGTTGTATTCATTTCTATCCAGGGTGCAAAATAGCATATTCGTAGCTTTGGCATTTGCACTAGCTTCATTCTTTTGAGTTTGTGTCTATGTAGGATAATCGGTTATGGGTATAACAAACTCTGCTTGAGTAGCATTCCAGGCTTCGAAACTTGTTGCTTTCATATGAATTCTCATCCTTGTAGCCCAATATTTATAGTTTAGTCCATCGAATAGAGGAGGTCTTTGGGTAGATTGTCCTTCCGCAAATGTAGAACTATAGGCAGATGTTGTGCTTGTACTTGCGTTATTTTCCATATTATCAATATGTCTAATAACGGTGTTATGGTTATAGGACGGCCTTGCTTTGATACCAATTGAAAGAGGCGGCTATGCGGTAGGATCGTGTAATATGGAATAGCGGAATGATATAGATAAATAACGATAAGAAGTAAAGTAGACACCAAGACTTTATACTGGTTCGGACCTCTAGTCCTACGTCCAGTCCCTAAGCTTCACTTAGGAATTTCACTAACTAACACCCTCACTTCACCCGGAGGAATAGGTTTACAACTTACCCGAACAACTGAACGGGATTTCTTGCCTCAACTACCGAAGAGGACTTCAACTCAAATACTTAAAAACAATATTCGACTTGTTGTGTTCTTATCGACACTAATGAGTCTAATGTAGTACAATATTCCTATAATCTTATCCTCGAGAGTATGCAATGTGTTTGTGAAGATTTAGGAAATGTGAATTGCTATGAATCAAAAGAATGTTATAAACAAAAACAGTGATTCAAGCAATAGATTGGTGATTGCTTTGAGAATATCTAGAGAATATGATCAAGAGAATAGTAAGATTAAAGCAAGAGAATTCGGTGTATTAAATGATGTTAGAATCATGTATATATACTTGTACAAGAGGTGCATTTGTTGTCAAAGGTTGCAAACAAGCGATGCTTCCATTTCCATTGATGAATGGTTGCAACTCTTGGGAGGAAGATAGTGTCTTTTCAGAGAAAATTCGCAGGTTCAAATTCAGTCGACTGAGCAGGGAATTCAGTCAACTGAAAATATGAAGTAAAATTTTCGGGAACAAATTCAGTCGACCGTGCAGGAAATTCAGTCGACTGAAACTGTGCATGTTTATATATTTGTACCAGTTTCAGTCGACTGGATATTTCTGTTCAGTCGACTGAACTTATAAAATATGCACAGTGAAAGCTTAAATAAAAATGAAGTTTTATAAAATGTTTTCTAGTGTTCGTGCAAGCCTCTTGAGGATAGATTTTAACAATAAATCTAGACTAAGACCTATACAAAAAACATACTAATGTTTGTTTGGTCTTCATTGATTTTCCTTTAGCATTGCATATATTTCTTCTTTGTTTGTTGAAGCACATTGTCATTGATCAAAATCTTCGCGTATCAACAGAAATTGGTTAGTTAGCGTAGATATCTTTGTTTGTTTTACTTTATTGGTGCCTTCATGTGTGACTTGTAGAGTTCTTCAAATTTCATATGTAGAATTACAAATAGAGACTCGACTAAATTCATATCTATCTAAGGAGCAAAATAAAATGTTCGTGGCCTTAGAGTTATTAAGTGCTTGTGTCATTTGGTCTAGTATCCATTTTGAATATTCAGTTTGAGGCTCTATATACTCTACTCGGGTAATGTTCCAAATATCCAAACCATTAGATTGCAAATAATATTTCATCCTACAAGCCCAATAAGCATAACTACTGCCATCAAATAAAGGGGGTCTAGTGGTAGATTGCCCTTCTACAAAAGTGTTAAAAAATGTGTTACTAGTGTCATTAGCCATTTATACTTTTCAAAAATCAAGTTATGAATTTTTGAAAACAAAATCTAATACAAAATGTTAGAAACTGGGGTGGCTACAACCCAATGTTGGATCTTAAGGCTATTCGGACACTAGAAGTAATGAAATGTGTATTAGTTACTTACTTATTAGTATAAAACTGTATTTACTCAAATTGAAAACATAAAGAAGTAATCATAGAATAAGTAAGTAATAAAGTAAAATGCAGTAATGTAAATAACACCCGGATTTTTATACTAGTTCGGATTAACCAATCCTACATCCAGTCCTGCACTCTATTGTGTAGAATTTCACTATAATCGCTTACTTTCCACGGGTGGCAAGAACACCTTTACAATCTTGGTTTCACGGGCTACAAGACGCACCCTCTTGATTTTACAGGCTACAAGAACACCTTCTCCTTGTCACCAACAACAAACTATGGCAAGTGGTTGTATCTTCAATAAAATTCTTGCAGATTCGGTACAATGATTCTATAGACCTCCAATGGCAATATATCTTTGAATTCTTTGAGGAATAGGATGAAATCAGAGAGAATGATGTGAATTAAAGTACAACTCTTTGATATTGTGTGGCTTGCAAATTAGTGAAGAACTGGAGTGAAATGGTATCAATTTGCGAGGAGATTTGAAGAGTATGCAATGGATTTCTTTTGCAAATGTTTGGATAAGGGTAAGAGAAAATAAGAATTCTTGATGTTAAAATTCGTTTTCAAAGGCCTTTATATAGTGGTTAAAGAGACGTGTCTTTTGGTGAAGAGATGGAGGGAAATGTCTCTTCATTTAAAATTTGAAATTTTGAAAAACTGCTAGTATGTCGACATCCCCCTACCTTGTATGTCGACATGGGTGTGTTGCAAAATGAACAGCAACACTAATAAGTGTTGCAAATTTTCAGCATTTCAAATTACCTTATATTTGTGGATTTTTGTCATTCGGTTGAGGTCAAGGTTGATGATCTTCAAGTATAATTGCCATGAGATCTTTAACAAGATATTCTAAGGTTCAACCAACTCCTCATCACTTCAAACACCTTTATCCTTCAACATTCTTCTCTAATTGGGTTTTGTTCTTCAATTGCTCTGATTAACCTTCTTCTATAATTCATTTGCTTCCAGTGTATTATTGTTTATCTCTGTAAATATCTCCATAATATACCTGATATGACTGCATAACTCGAAGATACGTTAGTAGTAATATTTATGTGGTTGTCGTCATCAAAATCATTACCTATGGTATTAACATTTTGTACCAACAGGACAAAGGCATTTGGACACTGGCTGAATTGAAATTATTGACACAAGAACACTTGTTGTAGGTTTGATGGCATTAGCAACATCAACTGGAAAGGCTGAAAAAGGGCATCAGTACGATCACCAACACCAAGCGGCAATTTTGCTGATGGTTGGAATGAAGGTTGATTCCTCTTTCAATTTTTCTTTTATGCATTTCTCATTTCATTGCTCCAAATTTAGTTAAACTTAGCTGCAATTTTTTGATGAACTAATTACTTCATTTTATGACATGGCCTGGTTCAGATTCCACTAGAATCATTGCTGTATCACACAACTATTGTAGTGTTACAGCAAGAGCATGCAGTCATGTGAGTCTCAACCCTACAAAGGTGATTCGTACTTATTCAATCTTTTTTGATTTATGGACTATTGTTTTTAGGAAGCTGATGTGATATGGACACCTAACCTGATTTTATAGCCTCAAGTTGTATACTTGTATTCGTGGTTTCAAGTATTCACCTAATGGCTGATGTAATATTGATTTTTATTTTTCTTTCTCTTATTACAGGTTCAGTGAATCGTGGTAACTATGTTGAGCTTGCCAAGCAAGAAGACATTGATGGATTTTTAGTCGAAGGTGCTTCTTTGAAGGTATACACATATATACACCCTTTAAATTCCCTAATATAATAAGTGGAGCTAATGTTACTTTAACTAAATCAAACGATTCGGTATTTCTTTTAGTTGCTTCATTCGCATTAACAACTGCCCTCTACATGATTATTTTAACAATTTCAATTGTTCTTTTTAATCTATTTTCCATTCCGAAATCTGGAAATGCACCAATAAATTAGCAGCATTAAATGCAATCCCACCGTACATCGATGCGATGTCTTATCCCAAATTATTGCATGCATATGTTTCCAATGAAACCAGCGTACATACAGAGTTTTATGAAGATCATATTTAATGATATAAAGCAATAGATATACAACTTTTGATTTCATGTTGATTGTGTAACTCTAAGAAGTATGGGGTGTACTTGATATATGTATTGGTATTCAGTTTTCTACATGCTTAGGAGAAATACAAATACTGATATTTTCTTTTAGTTTCATAGGACACTACAAGAAAATGTTATATTAATAGCAAACATGGATAAATAAATTAACTAAGTTTAAAATAAGTAACTAAGTAACTAAGTTAACTAGGATATAATAATTAATTAAGTTTATAAAAATTAATCAAGTTTATAAAAATTAACTAAGTTTATAATAATAATAATAGTAAATTAAATAAGTTAACTAAGTTTTATAAAAATTAAATATGTTTGTGAAAATTAACTAAGTTTATAATAATAATATAATAAAGTTGGCTAAGTTTTATAAAAATTATCCGTTTTTTATATAAATTAGCTAGGTTAACTAAGTTAAAAAGTTAATTGTTCTTCTGACCCGAAACTTTTTTTTTGCATTGCCTCTCCTTGCCATGTTGTTTTGTATATGTCTCTGACCAGACTGAGCGGTTTGTTGTGAAGCATGTGCAATTTGGGCTGAAACCTGCACTAGCCTTAATGCCCACTGTCTTGCATGTTGATGCCTATAACCTGTAGAGCAACTTGTATCTACATAGGTGTGTTCACATTCAAAGCACTTATCCTAGTTAATTGTTATATATTATTATGAACATGTATTCTACCAAGTATAATTTGTCATTTTCAAGAATACTTTCTGTTTGAACTATGTTGTTTAGTACTTATACATTTATGGATTTATGACTAACATATGTTCATATGAGCTTCTTTTTGGCAGGTGTTGTATGATATGCTTTTGAAGCTACTACATGTTGTCGCACTCGTTTTTCTTCAAATCGGTTATGCTTGCATTAATGTATTATCTATCGATGTTATACATCTTTTTTTTAGTATGTATCATTTTGGTTAGCAATGATGGTATGTATTGTTACTTTTGGTCACAAATATTTATATGCTTAGTACTTCGTGTATGAAATATTATAGATATATATTTTGTGGTTTGACTTATGACTTCATTTGATTACGTACATTATAATGTGATAAATGTGGTTTTTTGAATTGTTGTGATATATAAGTTGAAATACCGTTTGATGGAACTGAATTGTAAGCTTGATGTATACGGCAAGAAAAAATGCAATGGAAATATTTTTATGGCGTTTTATCTATGCTACGAAAAGAAAATTTGTTACATCTTTCATATACAATATCATTATGGTAGTGCCATACTAAATATTCTGCAAGGATTAAATAGTTTTTACAGCAAAAAACAGTGTTATAATAGATAGTAATGAACTTTCTATAGCGTTTCAATGCGTAATAAAAGATTAAAATAAGAATTCCACAACGTTTCTAGATGCTATGATAATATGACATGTCAACATATCATGGCAATTAAATGTTGTCATAATTGTTAGTATCATAAAACACAGCTCTATGTAACATTTCTATAGCAAGTTTCAAAATGCTATAGAAATGTGATGTGCTGATACATATAGTATAAGATAGCAACTAAAACACTCTTAAAAGCCAATATACCAATGCAAGTTTGAAACACTATTGTTTCTATCAGACTTATTACAACTTGTTGATCTGTCGCATTTATAGAAACGCTATAGAATGTTTTAATAACGGTTTTTAAACGCTATAAAAAGGTCTGTTTTTTGTAGAAAAACGTTGTCCATTAACTTGTCCACCAATTCCCTCAACGTCTTGGACCGTTCAGGATCCAGGCTGTGCCTCTTATGCTTTACTGGTGTGAACTTAGGTCAATGTCGAACGCATGGCATACGATTTCTGGTGACACCCTACACATATTGGAATGCGTCCATGCAAATACATCCTCGTTGGCGTGAAGAAATTCAGTAAGCTCCAACCACATCTTGTTTCCAAGGTGCGATCCAATTTTCAAGACTTTAGTTGGGTCGTCTATATCGACCGGGACAGACATCGTTAAATATTCTACCGTTGTTTTACGTTTCTTCCCTGAACCCTTCTTTCTAGGGTCCAAAGCCTTGTCGAATCGGCTATGGTCCACAAGTTAGGGGCGACTCTATAGTTGCTATTCAAAATGTTGACGAATATGGAGAGTTCTCCCCACATTCTTCCCTTTTTCTTTCTTTTGGATTCACGTAACTCCGCAATGTAACATTCTATGGTGACACACTGATCTTCTTTCACCACTCTGATTCCCTTTGCAATAGGGAACTTCATGATTAGACACCATTAGGTCAGAGCTATTCTAAAATCTTCTAGAGCGGGGCGTCCCAAGAAGGCGTTATATGCGGACGTTTCATCCTTGATTACGAAAGTCTAAATGAGGGTGACTCTAAGATCATTCTCTCTAAGTTCCACTGCCAGGTCGATTGTTCCCACAGGTTGGTTGGGTTTGCCAGTGAATCCTTGTATCTTCATTTGCCATGCATACATGCTTTTCATGCCGATCTTTATTTGATCAAAAGTATGTTTGAAGATCATATTAATAGTGCTGCCACTATTGACCAACACTCGTCGAATAACAGCAGACCGATTCCCGCTGTTACCACCATTGGATTGAGAGATAGGGCTTCGATCCATTCGGTGTCCCAATCTTGGAACACTATGTCATCACTCAATACTTTCTGCAGCTTGGTTGGAGTATCATCTTCTATTGCAAGGCATGATTCCTTTAGAGCATGTTTCAACGAACTTGCATGTCGCTCCATCTCCCTCCAACTTCTTTGCAAGGGGTGTGGTCCCCTAGATATTATTTCAATAATAAGTCTTTGGTCAATTCGTTTGGACCCTTCTTCACTAGTCTGGCTTGATTCCTTTGTCCTTGGGAGGCTGAGGAGCTGGGGGCTGATCAGGGTTCTGTGACTTTCTCGTATACTACCGGAGTTTGTTTTTCCAAATCAATTCTTTTATGAGATTCTTCAGATGGATACATTTTTTTGTGTTATGACCATGAGTCTCGTGGAAGCGACATAACTTTCCTGAGCGTTTTTGCTGCTCAGTCGCTTCCTTCCTAGGGATTTTTTTGTATTCCTCGATCCTCTGTGTTGCGAGATAAATATTTTCCAGAGTGTCATTTAGAGGGGTATAGTCTTCGGGCCTGAACCCTTTAAGCCTTTTATTGTTTCCTTTACCATGCTTTTATCGAAGTTCTGATTTTTTTTTCTTTTGGTTTCCATCTTTCCCAATGACTCCTTCAGTAGTTCCAGAAGCATGCGCGTTCTGAATCATTGCTACATCTCTCTGTCCGACGTTCATCGGTTGCACCTCGGTAGACTTCCTTTCCAGCTCCTACGCTTCCTCTAGTCTTAAATATTGACGTGCTTTACGATTGCAGTCCTTCCTTGTGGTGGGTTGCTCATCTTAATCCACTTTCTGAATTCAGTATCCGGGTGAATGGCATAAACTAATGCCATAAAAACCATGTCCTCGTTGGGGTTGCTAACTTCCGTCACCTCGGTATTGAACCGGTTCATGAAAGATTTCAGCGATTCGTTGCATCCCTACAACAGTCCACATAGGGACATGCCATCTTTTAGTTGCATGGTATGGAACCTGAACTAATCGAGGAATCTTGTTGCTAATTGGTCAAAAGTAGAGATAGATCTTGGCAGAAGCCCAGTTAACCACATAGATGCAATCCCTTCCAGAAAGATAGGAAAACACCTACACCGAACAACTTCAGAGGCATTGGCTCCATCTATGTACCAACTGTATTTGTACAAATGGAGTTTTGGGTCTTTTATCCTGTTGTAGGACGGAATGGTCGGCATTGTGAATTTTTCCAGATACTTCTCATTTAAGATTTCATTGTAAAAGGGGTCTGATTTGGTGCAGATCCCTATTCATCATCTCCCCAATTTTTACTCTCATCCATTAATCGTTTGACCATGTCTGTTATGTATGCCTATAAGTTCGGTAATCTTGAAGGCGGCAGTCAGTCATTACACCAAGTGTTTGGCTTTGCAAACGGCTTTGGCGAGTGGGTTGAGGCCTAGGCTCTACTGTCTTTGGAAAAGCCACTCCAACGGGATCTTGTTGGCTTGCAGTTGGCCTGATTGGAGCAATTTGGATGTTTTTAGCATCATCGAATACGTTGACATTCTCTTCCAACTGATTGTCTTGTTCTCCATCTTCTGAGTCGGAAAGGTCCATAGCTATGTCTTCTTGTAGGGTCTTTGCCCCTTGGTTCAAGTTCGGAGTTGGTTGCCTTGCGGCAAGTAGGGTACTCGTATTTCCTTCCATGTTGAGTCCCATGGCTCCTGTTGTTACTCTTTTTTGTGGCAATTTTCTGTTTCTTCTATTTAGACCAGAAATGGAGGAATCTTCTTGTTCTATAACAGCCGCAAGTTCAGACATAGTTCTTGGAGCAGGGTTTTACTTTAAGGTTAAGAGATCATCAAGCTTATCTATCAGAGCCTTCTGGCTACTTTCCATTTTTTGCTTGATCTCGTCAACCATCTTATTCAGCTCATCCCTAGTAACGACTTCGTGCTGACTGGAGGATGTTAGTGCCTGATTTCCTAAGCACCATTTACTTCAGTTTGTCGAGGGTTAACATCTTTTCCAGCTATCGCTGCCCTTATGGACCTTCTAGAGGAAATTCTCCTTCTTTTAGGAGCCATTGATTCTAAGTAGTAGATTTTTCAAGTAAAGATTGAGGATCTAACTTCTAGACCTATCTGACCCAAAGTAGACAGCCAGATCTGAAACCTGAGTTGGGTTCTCAGTCAAAACACTAAAATGCTAACCAAAAAATGGATTAACAATCTGGTTTGAGTGTGAAAGCACCATCCTTGTTCTCACAGAGCAATAATATAGATAATAGATAAAAAAAAGTAGCAAGAGAAAGAAGACAAGAAGATTTTTATAGTGATTTGTCTATGAACGAAGCTTATGTCCCCTTTATAATTCCTATTATAGACTGATTACTGTTGCCAGAAGTGTTTGATTACAAAGCTCTTGATTATCCTTAGCTAGATTGAATCTCTAAGGTTGGAATCCACTGGAAAATCACGGTGAACCCCATTGGAGATTATTGTAAGTGATGTGAAGAGTGAAGAACGCTTCCAACAGAGTTTTAGCAACCAGTCCGGAGAAGATCCTCTTTATGTTGCCGATAGAATAGTATTTATAGAGGTCGGAGAGCTATCTGGCCGAATATGTTCGTTAATTGCTTGCAGATGGACATAGAAGGATCCGATAGATCTTAGCTCGCGACCCGAGCCAAAAACATGGATATCTAGCGATCCATGGTCTATGGATCGCTAGTGATCCATAGTAGTAGCTCGAGAGAGAGCTAATCACATAACCCCATTTTCTTCTTCGCTTAGTTTAGGTCGGAATGATGTCATGATCAAGTATGGATCGCTAGCGATCCATGGTGTATGGATCGCTAGCAAAAAATACACTTAGCATATTTTTGCACCTTATCTTGTAAGCTTTCTTTGTTGTCTTGTATTGACATTGTTTGTGTTATTCGTTGCACATTACCTTATTTTGATGAGGATTTACTTGCTAATTGTACTTGGCTACTGATCGGACTGGACGGATGCTTGTCTCTTGGTTTGGCTAACTCGGAGTATCGTCAAACTCAGTCGTTGCTTTTGTAATTTGGATTGGACCACGATGCAAGAAAATAGGCTGAACCCATTCCCTTGGAGGATTTTTCCATTCTTTTCCTTTGCACCCTTTAACTTGTTGCTTAAGCCTCTTTTGGTTGAGTTCTAAGTCATTCTAACTCCGTCAAGTCGTTCCATCTTCTCTTGGATCCTGATGGGTTAAAAACCCGAATAAAAAATGGCATCCCATTCTTTATTCCTTTTGGAAAGTGATATTATTGGTAAGGGAGAGGAAGGAATTTAGGCCTCATTATTCAGTGTAGCTTCGATTATTTACTCACTCACTATCTTCACTGCCTTATCCAACTGATCAGAGACCAGAAAATTAGAGAAAAGATAGACTTTGTATTGGCTACATCTGAAGTATTAATAGTAATAGAAGTTTTCATGATGAAACGGTAGTGCCCATAGTAGGTTCTTTGAGAGATTCAAAGAGAAGGTTGTCCCCAAGTGAAGTAGCCAGAGGCGCTGGCGAGGATTTGCTCTAAATTTGATGACCCGACATGTTGCAACTGCTATCTGAGAATGCTTCAGTTTTTATATGAATTGATTTATAAGAGTGATCAGTTTCTATATGAATTGATTTATGAGAGTGTTCCTTTACTGTTGTTAAATTCCTGATATTATTGTTTGTATAATTGAACTTTGGACTATGCTCCTCTGAACTGTTATTCTATTGTGTATTTTTGTGATTGGGCTTTTGTGAATCTGTGATTGTGTTTGGTATTTCATTTGTTGCGTAATTATCATATGCATTAACTTCATTTAAATTTTGATTTTATGGCACATGAATTTTTTATTAGTTGCTTGATCATCAACGATGTTGTCTTTATTATTGCTGATTACATCCACTACCTCGTTTCTGTCTTTGTCGGTGTCACTTATGTGTATATCTCCTTCTTTTCCTATAATGTCAATCAGAATTAGACCTGTCAAAATATGACCCAACCACTAACCCAACCCATTTACCCTACTTTTAAATGGGTTGGGTCAACCCATTTATGAACTTTATTAAATGGATTATGGGTCGGGTTGACCCATTTTTAAAAGGGTTAAAAGTGGGTAACCCATTTACCCATTATTAAAAACATTAAATTTTAATATAAATTTGAAAAATAAGAATTTTGAACATACAATGTAGGTTTCATGAAGACTGACAGTTGTATTTAGAAAATAACAAGCCACTGCATCCTTATACTTGAACTTCACCTAGTGCAAAAGCCACTATTTTTTTGTTCAGACTGCAATAACTTCTTTATACTAATTCGAAATTAGGCGAGACTTCGACCGATTAACTCCCATCTAAATTAAAGACAGTATGAAATACTTGGATACTTGATCTGGAGAACTATAGTGTGCATTCACACGACAAAGTATCCGAGTGTTACAGGCTACTACATCCCCATATACGAACTCCACCTAGTGTAGAAGCCGCTATTTTTTTGTTCAAATTGCAATAACTTCTTCATACTGACTCGGAATCAGGCGAGACTTCGACCGATTAACTCCCACCTAAATTACGGACATTATGTAACGTTCGGACACATTGTCGTGTGAACACACACTGTAGTTCTCTAAGTGGACAGACAGTTGTACTTAGAAAATAACGTGTACAACATTCCCGTATATGGACTCCACTACTCCACCTAGTGCAGAAGCCGCTTTTTTTTTGTTCAGACTGTAATAACTTCTTCAAACTGACTCAGAATCAAGCGATACTTCAACCAATTAACTCCCACCTAAATTACAGACAATATATAATTCTCGGATACTTTTATCTTATGAGCGCACACTGTAGTTCTCCAAGGGGACTGACAGTTGTACATAGAAAATAACAGGCTACCACATCCCCATATTTGAATTTTGATAAAAATTAGAATTAAAATTTTAAATTTTTATCGAAATTCAAAACATAAAAATTAGAATTATTTTATATTTATTTTTTATTAGTCAAATCAAAGTTAAATCGTTAATGGGTTAAATGGGTAACCCACTTATTAAATGGGTTGGGTTATAAGTGGGTTGGGTTATAAATGGGTAAAAAGAATGGATCATAAATGGGTTGGATCAAACTCGACCTAACCCATTTTCATCCAACCCAACTCGTTTGACAGGCCTAATCAGAATATCCACCTTACATGTCTATTGCGTATATTGTTTGCCTTCAAGAACCCACTTGCCTTCAAATTTGATTGGGCATTGATCAATAGTGTGTCCAATACGTCTACAATTTTTGCAAGTCAGAGGTTTAAACTCATATTCAATCTTCTGAATAAAAGTCTCTTGACCAGGATTTTGGATTTGAACCTCACCATCAAATTCATAGTCAGCTCCTACTTCAACGAGTATTCTTGCATAAGACAACCTTTTTTGATTTTTTGTGTACTCCTCCAAACTGATTGGCTTACCAATAATACTTGCAATTTTTCTCATTAATTTAGAATTACATTGAGTAAAATTCAATCCAGGTAGTTTAACCCATATAGACATGTTGATCAAAACGTCCTTACCGTATTTGATTTTGCTACTCCATATACGCATTAGGATTAACTTATCATCCATAAGGTAAGGACCAGCTTCCAATCCTCTTCTACAATCATTCTCCTTTTCAAATTGCAATAGCTAGAATCCATTCTCCCTGGAATGAATTTTAAAGCCTCGCTTAGGCGTCTAAGTTCTCATGATAAAAGCTCTGAAATGAATGTAGTAAGGTCGACTTTCCATGAGGTATAACGAAATAGAATTCGCCCAAATCTGGCCAACCTTTTTGAACTCGTCATCTTCAATAACTACAGTATGTCTTTTGTTAACTATTGTTGGTTGGAAAAATGAAAGGGATTCATCTTTAGCTTTGTTTTTCACAATATCACGCGAAGAGGTTGACCTCGCGTTCCGATCAATCGTGAAGTTTTGTTTAGGAAGTGGTTTAAATTGACCAGCATTTCTAGCTAGCCACGCTTGACAATCGGATCCGACATTGTACTGACCTCCAGCCTGCACGCCCATAGAAACCGCATCCCTTTGAAGACCAGCCTCGCCTCTGCTAGTTTCAGATCCAATCTTCTTCTACCTCCATCGCACAACCTCTCATCCATCATCATCCTCTGCATCTACTGTTGTTGTGTGGATATCTCTCATTTGGATTGATTTAGGATTTGGAATACTAAAGGCAATATTATTGGAAGAATTAGGGTTTTGAGATTTTTGAAAATTAGGGTTAGTCGCGATGAATATTTTATACGTATGTTTGCAATAATAATATATCACCACAAGCCATTTCTTAAATTAGGCACATTCCTTGATGCATCCTTATTTTTGTAGAAGAAACACTTAAAATCTTCTAGGTGCATTCTTTGGAAGTATTTTACCTTCCCTTTTGTCATTGGCTTATGTTTTCCCATTTTCATGCATCGTCGGCATTGCACTTTCACCTTGTTCCATCAACAGTGTAACGACCCTGACTCGACCTTCGAAAATCGGCACCGAATACGATACTCGCATTTAAATGCCGCAGATCCAAACGTCGAACCTGGTTCGCCGGAGCTTAAGTACAACACAGATTTTGTTGCACAGAGAAGAACAGAGGCAGAGAGGAATTTTTTTTTTGAGCCTGAACATTTTTTTTCCTCCTTTAAATCTTGGAGTTTTATATCTGTAAATTGTAAGAAGAAACTTTGCTTACTTTCTATTGTATTTACTTACTTACTTCAACAATTACAAACATATTTGATTTTACTTATAGTTTAAATTTTTATACAACAGAGAAAGCTTCTTTGCAGTTAAAACCAGAAAGGGTTTTAAACTTCTTTGATCTTGATTTCTTCCTGCAATTTATTAAATAAAGATGTTTAAATCTTTGCTTATTTGCTGATTTCAACATTAAACTCAAATTCTTTTAAAAAGGAAATTTACTTGCCTTTGAGTTTGTTTTAGAAATCCACTACATGCTTTCCAGGTTGAATCTGCATTTTTGATTTTTTGTTTCAATTGTTTTAAATTTATGCTTTAACACTAATTAACAACATGAAATTCAAAACTTTAAGAAAATTTACTTATTTTCTTTTCTTCAGAAAGCAGAGACTAAATTCCAGATTTGCTTTGAGATGATCTTGGAATTTGCTTCTAGCTTTGATTTTGAGGTGCTTCTGTTTTCCGGTTTCCAAATTCTTGCTTCAGGTTGTATTTAGATTTGAAACTTGATTTACAGGCATGCAAATCCAACTACATTCTAGGTTTGCATGCTTGAGAATATTACAGAGTTACATTTGAACATCTGAATTCTGTATTGTGAAAACTGCTGTAGTACTTTCAGAATTCAATTTGTTTTAAGGAGGTGATTTCAGGTTCATTTGCAAATTACTGACTTTTGATATGAGGGGTTTGAATGTTGAAAATATGAGATACTCAATCTTTTTTTTCTACTATGTTTTCAGATTTGGCCGAGACTAAAATAATTTCAGCATGGGGAGATGGAAAGTTTTATTTTTATAATTTTAAATTTTATTATTTTATTTAAGCAATCATAAGGAATGCCATTTGTTAGAAATCATTATAACCTTTAGATTTTGTTAACTCCTACACTCCATCTCTTTACTTCAAATCCATGTGAATGTATGCATATGTTTACATTTAAATTCTTAAAGACAAAAGAATTTTTTTATTATTTCCACACTCAATCTTAAATTTAGTTCATACATTTATTTAAAAATTTATATTTACACCATTTAAATTCATATTTTTTTTTATATTTATTTTGTACAATGCTACAAAAAGAAAAGAATGGATTCAAACACTTTGATTTCATATTAACAATTAGTCACACTTATTTATATATGAAAATTTAACTTAAAAATAATATTATGAAAATAAATACATCTTTCAAATAAAATTAATATTTTAGAAAACAACTATCATTCTCTTTTTATTAATCTCAGGCTTTTAATTTCCATTATATTTTTAATACATTTTATTTTGAAGTTCAATACTTGTTTTATAAATCACTTATTCTTAAATTTCTAATATAAATTTCTATTTAAAATCAAAATTATTTATTTATTCTAGAAAATTTTCTAATTAATCCACAATTTATTTCAAAAAAAATTAATTTGATCGCCAAATTAAACTTAATGAATTTTCAGGAATGTTACAGGTTTCCCCCCTTAAAAGAATTTCGTCCTCAAAATTGCAAGGAAGACGAGAAAGAATAATGATAATAGATAAAGAAATGATTGATCAGATTAGATCGAAATATTTATTCTGCATTCGGCTTACCAAATCAGAATATCGACAATATGAGAACAACCTCATACAATTATTTCACAAGATACTCGGGCTCACCGGTCTACGAATATGCAAGGGCATTGATTAGTTCGAAGGGATAACTAATCGTTCGTAGAATATATCGGATCCTAGAGAATAGATAGATGGGCTTAATTTTCAACAATTCCCAAATGCTAGATATGGATAACGAATTCGGGTCGGAATACCCCAAAGTATATGGACTTTGATATACATACTAAATTACAATTTTTAAATTTGGTTTTAACCAATATCGTTTTATTTATACAATTCAAATTTAGCTTTACATTCTATTAACCAATTTAACTCAATTTAAAATTTTCAATTTATTTAATTTAAGTCTTCAAATTCATTAGAGTCTAGAACGAAAAGCTGATAAGAAACCGATGAAGATACGAAGTAAGAATTTTCCTGCAACGATTCGTTGGGCCATCATCACACCGAAACTTCTTTCTGGAGCAGCTACGAAGCAATCAAAAGAATACAAAATTGAATCAAAGGAGATTGATAGAGAAAAGTTGTTTCCGCCATTGCGGGGTATTGACCATTGGTAGTGGTATTCCCCTGTCCCCTATCTCGTCCTCTTCTCGCACTCATACTTACTATCAGTGGATAGTAAGAGAATTTACTGAGGCATTCGATCGGATATCTTAGGGATTACTCATTCTAGGGTATATTTCACCCTATCTCTAATGAGCTACTTAATGTGTTATACTCCTGAGCTAAAGTTTTAACCCTCAGCTCTGATACCAAATGTAACGACCCTGACTCGACCTTCGAAAATCGGCACCGAATACGACACTCGCATTTAAATGCCGCAGATCCAAACGTCGAACCTGGTTCGCCGGAGCTTAAGTACAACACAGCGGAAGAAATATGCATGATACATTTGATATACAACATTTAATACAATATCTGATACAACAGAATACAATAGAATGGTACAATGGATAACAATACTATCAGAGATACAAGAAAATAGCAGCGGAAAGATAGTGTCTTCAATGCTAAACTCCAAGAACTCCACCTCCAATCCAAAGCTAGCGAGAACTCTAGATCACATTGCACCAAGCTAAGAAATGTCAGTCGTCCAAGACTGAAGAAGATCCCAAAGACTGAAAGCTACCAATCCAAAGACTTCGAAGGCTAATGAATCTATACCTATTACTGGGATATCTGAAAACCTAACTCTAGACTGCCCGTGTGGAAAGTAGTGGGCATCCAGAGTTTAGGAAAGGAACAATAAACTCCAGGTCAGTCATGGGACTGGTATGAGCAAACAAAACATTTGGTCTTTTAAAACAAACGGAAGAATTTAAAAATAAATCCGCAATGCTTTTTGAAAATGAAACTACCATAAGGCCTCCCGCCACACACACAATGCAAACACAGAATTGGAGGAGATTTCTCCTTATGATAGTCAAAAATGCTTGATACGTGAAAACCATTTAATATTATTATTATAAGTGCACAATGGGAAACAACTTCGAAAGTATAATATTAATCCTAGCCAGCATACGACTCTTCGCCGTATGCCTACTATAGCTACCATGTTCAATAGCAGGTTACCGCCACATTCCATGGCAGGTTATACAACTAAAACCGTACGAGGCTCGTATTGGATTGAATGGATTTCCAACAAATGGTCAGGCTAAGAAACTTCCTATTGCCACATTGGAATGCCTCTGGCGGGACGCCCCGAGAACCAACCTGTTCTCTGCTAACACAAGGCCGGCTACCCCCTTCCCGGGGAATAAAACCTAAGATATGCCACCCCCGGTCCTTTGGGACCTTTATCCGAGAGCTCTCCAACAACAACATCACACAGTAATAATATAGTGTGTCCACATGAGTAAGTATCTGGGCTCCATACCATGATACCTCCCTTTTCCAGAAGGAATGGTCATACCCTAGGGGAGCTACCCCTGAAACCTTGCCGCATCTTTCCTGTTTCGACCATTACCGGTTTGTGAGGCTCGATGAGGTCTCGACCACAAAGCTACGCTTTTTCACAAAGCCATGCTTTGATCAACAAATGATCAACAAATGATCATCAACATACAGCAGCACTTAGCGTGCCACACTACCAAATTGGGAGTATATCGCTGATAACCTTCAACTACATAACCTCTGAGCTCGTACGTCTCAGAGAAGGGTGTTAAGCTAAGAGAATAAATTCTCCGCCACCAACAGATATGTATTTGAAAGAATCGGCTTTACATCTCAAAGTGTAGTGTCGGACACACAACCATACAAGTCTGTTCCGGGCTCGAACAGAACCGAAGGCACTTCCGAAGAAGCCCTTGCAAATTCGGGTATTCACAATCCCGATCGGACTTCCCATCACTTAGGAAATCTCTATACCGTAGCTACTCAGTGCAGAGACAATCGATAGGTCATCCTATCATTCTTGCAAATACCCGGTCTTCACCACCGGTCTTCAAATGTTATCCAAAACGACGTATCATTATTCGGAATGGGTTATATGACACAAGGTCCTCTCCCGGCTAAACCGAATAACAAGCGCAATATTTAAAAACATATGGACACGGGATTTTCAGTTAAGTCACAACTTATTATCCAAAACTTGCCTTTAAATAGTTTAAACCAAATTACCATTTCAAATCTTTAAAGTTTACCCATTTTCACAAAGATCCGTTCACAGAATTCACAACAATTTCCATTCCAATTGGATTAGCCCATTTAATCTTTAAATCAAAGATTTAACTTATAGCTTTCAAAAACCGTTTCCAAATATTCATTCATAACTTGGAAAATCATTTCAATTCAAACTTGAAATTCCTTTTATACAAATTGGAAATTCATTCCTTATATGAAAGCTTTTATCATTGGAAAACAATTAGTTTCATTTTGGAAAAATCCAATTTCATTTATACAAGTTAAAATCTTTGGGTTAAATTTAATTCCCAAAACGACACTTTAAAAATGGTTTGAAACCCATATAAGCTTCTATAACCTTTTTACATTTTAAATTCTCAAAATAGAATTTAATTTCAAACCTTGAATTCAATTTTAAATCAGATTTCAAAACTAAATTAAGTTATTCAAAAATAACTTTTATCTTTGAAATTCTTTTTCAAGCCTTTTTACTTTAAACCCCATCCATTTCAAAAACCACTTGAATTTATAAAATTCAAATTTAAATATTTTCAAAAGTCTATGACCTAACCCATTTCCATGTGCAATCCATATTTGTGTGTGTATAGTGTAGTCCAGGGGTATTACACGATAGTGCACAACATTAATCATCACAGATATATTGATAAGCCGTATAACACATAACGCTTATCTCCATCAACAGATTCATAGATAAAGTAAATTTATCAATCACAAAGATTCACTAATATGATTCGATTTGGGTTTCGGATAACCAACTGGAATCCGACTCCCTGCCGCATCGAAGTTCAAATGTCATTTATGGGTCAAGGGTTTTCATATCTACACAGAAACAATCACAAATATTACAATTCAACACCAAGCAATTCATATCTCATATATCAAAAATGTCAATCCATCACACAACATTACATAGTAGAGATATCAAACGATTCACAACAGCTCAATAGAATACAGTCTTTCATAAGGAAGATAAATTAGTTATCTGATAATTTCAAATCAGATTGATTAATAATCCTGGTTAATTAATATAAAATAATTATAATCGTCTTAATTAATTATCCTTAAATCATTTATTAATTACTCATAAAAATAAATTGATTAATTTGATTAACTAATATTACATTTTAATTTAATTACATTAAGAAGTTAATTTAATTTTTAACCATACTTATTAATCATTCTTGATTAATCACATTAATTAATTATTATTAACCCATCCTTTGATTTGATTAATTAAACTTAATTAATTAACTCAACAAATCGCATTAACTCAATTAATGACATTTAGTAATTAATTTCTTAATTATTTCCATTAAATAATTGCACTTAAACAATTTCACAAATGATTTTCATTAATTATTTAATCTAATTAATTATTAAAATTAATCACGTTAATTTATTACCCTTTAAATAATTTAACCTTTAACTCTTGATTAATCAAGTTTTAAATCATTAATTATTCGTCCTTAATGACTTCAAATTAAACAATTATCATTAATTTACTTAATTAATTTACTTTTAATTTCCTAAAACTTTAATTAATATAAGGTATCCCACTTGTCTTAATTGCTTAACATTATTAAATTCTTGAAAACAATTTAGAGTTAATTACCATTGACCAATTTCTTAATCCGCTCCTTAATCATCTTTATTTAGTATTTAAAATAAACCCTTAAATTAAAGGTTATGCTTATTAATATATCTTTAAATTCAAAAGTACTTTCACTTTCAAACCTTTAATAAATTACAACTTAAATTAGCATTGATTGTTTAAAGGTAGTAGTTAATAAATTAGCCAAGCTTGATTAACACTCAACTTAATGCCTGGTAGAAGCTTAAAACCTGGAAACTCATTTCGATTTGAAAAATAGAAAACTGTGGTTATTAAATTTACCCAGACAAATCGTTTACTTCGAGTCCAAACACATTTTACTCCGAGCAATCCATCTACCTGCTTCGAGTTTCTTGAAAAATCAACCCGAGTGCTGTATATTTTTCTTTCTCTTTTCAAAATATTTTCTAAGTATTTAACTCTACGCACTAATAAATCCACTCGAGTAAAACTCGCGCCAGCACGCGTTCGTCCCGATAGCTTCTTCGAGTTGAATGTCCTTATTCTTCCCCAAACGCAACTCGCTGATACACGTAGATGCACATATACGTGCACAATCCCACGCTGGAGCTCCGGCCACTGCCACTATCGTCGACAACTCAACAACCATCCAAGCACCCCATTCCGGCCACCCAATCATCGATTCAATCGTGAAATCGAAATCGAGCTCTTCACCCCAAATCTGGAACAGGCAGAACTCCATCATCCAAAACCTGTCAATGCCTTGCGTTCGTCTCTCCGACCACCATGACCCCTAGGACTCCAGCATTGATTTCAACTACGGCCGACCTTCCACTTCCCAAATTTCCATGCAACTCGATCCATCAGGGGAGGAGAACGAATCAGAATACTCAACCCAATAAAAAACTAGGGTTACAGACCCAAATCCACTTCGCACCCATCCAAAATGATTTGATAAATTTTCTTGGCATTTTTCCCTTAATCTACGATCATTCAATTATCTCCAGTGATGACGCGTCCACCATAGCCACTTAGATTACCAGAAAATTCAATTTTTCCCCTTTCCAGTTCAACAAGAACTGCACTTAACTCCTAATTCTAAAAACCTTAATTTTAGTTTCAAAAATCTTCATTTTCAAAATAGATTCACGTTATAAGATTAAATTATTAATTTGTAACATTTGATTTATCGTGCATTTTAGAATTTGCCACTGCATTCCTTTTTCTTGCTAAATGTTCTTCAAATTCATTCCTTAAAAATATTTTTAAACCCAATATCTTGTTATTACCAGTATATTTTGTTTTTAACATACATCATATAGGAGATCAGGTGAAGTGTAATTGATTTTTGAATTCATTTCTTAAAATCTGTTACCCAGACAAAACCTTGTGAATGCATAAGTACAGGCCTGCATGTTTAAACATCTACCTATCTATCTATACAACAGCAACATTTACATCCATGCAACCAATTTTCACTACTTTACAGACACAAGCATAACACATCACATAAATTTAAAGATTGGGTCAAAGAAGTTTGCTCACCAGATTTTGTTGCACAGAGAAGAACAGAGGCAGAGAGAATTTTTTTTTTTTGAGCCTGAACATTTTTTTTTCCTCCTTTAAATCTTGGAGTTTTATATCTATAAATTGTAAGAAGAAACTTTGCTTACTTTCTATTGTGTTTACTTACTTACTTCAACAATTACAAACATATTTGATTTTACTTACAGTTTAAATTTTTATACAACAGAGAAAGCTTCTCTGCAGTTAAAACCAGAAAGGGTTTTAAACTTCTTTGATTTTGATTTCTTCCTGCAATTTATTAAATAAAGTTTTTTAAATCTTTGCTTATTTGCTGATTTCAACATTAAACTCAAATTCTTTTAAAAAGGAAATTTACTTGCCTTTGAGTTTGTTTTAGAAATCCACTACATGCTTTCCAGGTTGAATCTGCATTTCTGATTTTTTGTTTCAATTGTTTTAAATTTATGCTTTAACACTAATTAACACCATGAAATTCAAAACTTTAAGAAAATTTACTTATCTTTTTTCTTTCTTCAGAAAGCAGAGACTAAATTCCAGATTTGCTTTGAGATGATCTTGGAATTTGCTTCTAGCTTTGATTTTGAGGTGCTTTTGTTTTCCGGTTTCCAAATTCTTGCTTCAGGTTGTATTTAGATTTGAAACTTGATTTACAGGCATGCAAATCCAACTACATTCCAGGTTTGCACGCTTGAGAATATTACAGAGTTGCATTTGAACATCTGAATTCTGTATTGTGAAAACTGCTGTAGTACTTTCAGAATTCAATTTGTTTTAAGGAGGTGATTTCAGGTTCATTTGCAAATTACTGACTTTTGATATGAGGGGTTTGAATGTTGAAAATATGAGATACTCAATCTTTTTTTTCTACTATGTTTTCAGATTTGGCCGAGACTAAAATAATTTCAGCATGGGGAGATGGAAAGTTTTATTTTTATAATTTTAAATTCTATTATTTTATTTAAGCAATCATAAGGAATGCCATTTGTAAGAAATCATTATAACCTTTAGATTTTGTTAACTCCTACACTCCATCTCTTTACTTCAAATCCATGTGAATGTATGCATATGTTTACATTTAAATTCTTAAAGACAAAAGAATTTTTTTATTATTTCCACACTCAATCTTAAATTTAGTTCATACATTTATTTGAAAATTTATATTTACACCATTTACATTCATATTTTTTTTATATTTATTTTGTACAATGCTACAAAAAGAAAAGAATGGATTCAAACACTTTGATTTCATATTAACAATTAGTCACACTTATTTATATATGAAAATTTAACTTAAAAATAATATTATGAAAATAAATACATCTTCCAAATAAAATTAATATTTTAGAAAACAACTATCATTCTCTTTTTATTAATCTCAGGCTTTTAATTTCCATTATATTTTTAATACATTTTATTTTGAAGTTCAATACTTGTTTTATAAATCACTTATTCTTAAATTTCTAATATAAATTTCTATTTAAAATCAAAATTATTTATTTATTCTAGAAAATTTTCTAATTAATCCACAATTTATTTCAAAAAAAATTAATTTAATTGCCAAATTAAACTTGATGAATTTTCAGGAATGTTACAAACAGCCTCCCTTCCTCTTATACATACATAATTATAGTCATGAGTTCATTTATATGAGATTTTGAAAGACCCATATTGATGTGAAAGGGTGTTTAAGATGTAACGCATGGAAAAGACTCCAATATTCCAATTTCGAGTTTCTTTAACTGAACCACAATATTCCTTGCTTGCATGATGTGATTGTGCACACTTCTCACACTCGTAAGCCTTATGGATGAAGTTATTAGGGTGCCTGCTAATGCCTTATCCAAAGTGGAAAATTGCTCAGCAAGGGCTTTTAGCAAGTCAGGGGTCTCTTCATGTTGATCTACCGAACCATGAATACCAGTAGAAATCACTGTCTTAATGTACATCACATTAAGCCGATTGGATCGCTCCCATCGCTTATATAACATGTTGTCAGCTTTAGTACTAGTATTAGCGGTTATTGATGGTTCATCATTCCTAATAGCGTAGTGCACATCCAACCATCCTAAAAGAAGAAGAATTCTCTCCTTTCATATCTTATAGTTATCATCTTTTAGATCAGAGTTATCACAACGAGCATCAGAGTAATTTGCTTGTATAATTTCAACGTAAAATTATAAATTACATGCTTATGTCAAAAATTAGACCTAAAAATATTCCTAACCTCACCAATGTAAATCATCCTCGAAAATTGAATCTAACGAAATATTAAATGCCTATGGGCTAAATTCTAATTTAAATATATTCGAATAATTCTATATGATGGAACTATCAAATTATTCACTAAATACATCTAACTTGTGGGTAATATATGAATAGCTGGATATTTTATCCTAATTAATAATCTACATGCAATAAAAACTCACGTGGGATAGAATTTATTACGTTAAGTATAATTATTACAAGGACTCATGTGGGATGGAACCCACGACAATATCTAGTGGAACATATAGTGGTCCTATTTTGAATCCATTGATCTTATAAAAATGCTTTTCAAAAATATATTTTTTGTTTTTAAAAAGTGTTTTCAAAACTTTCTTTTAAAAAAGACATCTTTCTTTTTTTTAAATATTTTAGCCTCAAAACTATTTTTATCATTTTTAATATTTTGATTTCAAAATTATCCTTGATTTTAAACTATATTTTGTTTTAAATATTTAGCTTTTAAAATATTTAAATACTCAGATTTTAAATCACTTTATTAAGATTATATATTAAAAATTGCTTTTATATATTTAAACTATATTCAAATATATTTACAAAGTTTAGAAATTGTTTTAACAAATTATAGAAACCAATTTTAATAAGAAAATCAAAATCACTAATTTTTCCTAGAGCATGTCGACATCCTTTAACCTCCCCCCATGTCGACATGGTACCCGTTAAATTCAAATTTTAAATTGTGTGCTATTCAAAGTTATAAGATCTCAGTGCTATTCAAAGTTATAGGATCTTTTGTAAATCAAACTATTGAGTAAAAGGTGCGGTTGAGCCTTGAAATCAATTGGGTGTGATTGTAGCCCCGGAAGTCAATTAGTTGATCTTGTAGTCTGGTTAAATCAAGAGAGTTGCCCTGAACTCGAATACGGTAGGGTGTACCTCATAGCCTTCAAACTGAGGGTGTAATGTGAGATATTATTTTGAAAAGAAATCCGTACGCTTGTACGGGACTGGATGTAGGGTAACTCCGAACCAGTATAAAATCCTGGTGTATTTTTTCCTTTACTGCTTTTATTTAGTATTTGCATCTGTGTCTGATTCTGTGATTATATCTATGTATGTGAATTGCATTTATTGGTAATTAAATTACACAAGTTTCAAAAAGATTTAGAAAATCCATAAACACTATTCACCCCCGCTCTAGTGTTATTCCAGCCTTAAGATCCGTAATCCACATTTCTCACATCTGGTATCAGAGAAAAGTTTTCAAAGTTTACATACTCTGAATTATGAAAAAGTTTTTAAAATGGCTATTTTTCGGATTTTTTAACACTAATTTACAACTGTTTAAATCATCATTGTCACATAAGTCCGCATATAGTTATTATAGAAAATCAAGTTATCTACCGAGTTTGTATTCTGTGTAGAAAGTAAAATGTTATATGGCCTTTGAAGAATCAACACTCAATGGATAAATTGTGCAAATCAAAAAGAATAAGTGGATGCTTGATAGTGGATGTTCAAGACACATGACTGGTAATCCAGATATGCTGAATGATATTATCTATAAAGATGGAGGATTGGTTAATTTTGGAGACAACTTGAAAGGATATATGATTGGCATCGGCAATGGCGGTAACTCTAAAACTCCTACTATTTCTAATGCTTTACTAGTTAAGAATCTAAAACACAATCTGCTTAGCATTAGCTAACTTTGCAATAAAGGATACAAAATTCAATTTGAAAAAGATAAGTGTCGCGTCGAAGATAATAATTCAAATATTATATCTGAAGGAATAAGGAAGAAAAAATTTATATTCTTAGTACGAAAGTCTCAAATGATAATCTATTCCTTTTGGCTAATACAAGTGACCCTTGGATTTGACATAAAAGATTTGGGCATTTGAATTTTAAACTTTTATCTAGACTTTCTAAACTTGATCTAGTAAGAGGTCTCCCTAGAATGAATCTGAAAATAGATAGTACATGTGATGCTTGGCAATTAGGAAAACTTAGGAAGAGTTCTTTCAAATTAAAAGATATGATTTCAACTTCAAAACCTCTTGAGTTACTTCATCTACATTTGTTTGGTCAGTCTCTAATTCAATCAATAAATCATAATAAATATGTCTTTGTAATTATAGATGATTATTCTAGATTTACATGGATAGAGGACAATTTGGATACATTTGATCCTAAATCCGACAAAGGAAACTTTATCGGATATCCTAATAGAATTAAAGCATACTGAGTTTTAAATTTAAGAACTAATACTATTGAAAAAACAATGTATGTTTCGTTTGATGAAAATTTCAAAGATGTTGAACAAATTAATGATGAAGAAGATTTTGCAATTATAAATAATGAATCAGTTGAAACAAATAATGAACTTATTCATCCAGATAAAAAGGTTAAGCATCCTATATAAAATATACTAGGAGATATTGAATCTGTTGTTAGAACTAGAAATCAACTATATAACATGAGTAATGTAGCTTTTATATCATCTGCTGAGCCTAAAAATCCAAAGGAAGCATCGTTTGATGATTCATGGATTCTGGCTATGCAAGAAGAACTGAATCAATTCACTAGAAATGATGTTTGGAAACTTGTGGAATTATATCAAATGGATGTTAAAAGTGCTTTTTTAATAATTTTAAATGGATGTTAAAAGTGCTTTTCTAAATAAAAATGCTAGTGGAACATATAATGGTCCTATTTTCATATCCACTAATCTTATAAAAATGCTTTTCAAAAATATATCTCTTATTTTTAAAAAATGTTTTCAAAACTTTCTTTTCAAAAGGACATCTCTCTTGTTTTTAAATATTTTAGCCTCAAAACTTTTTTTATCATTTTTAATATTTTGATTTCTAAATTGTCCTTGATTTTAAACTATCTCTTGTTTTAAATATTTAGCTTTAAAAAATATTTATGTAATCAAATTTTAAATCACTTCATATACTAAGATTATATATTAAAAATTACTTTTATATGTTTAAATTATATTCAAATATATTTACAAAGTTTAGAAATTTTTTTAACAAATTATAGAAACCAATTTTAATAAGAAAATCAAAATCACCCATTTTGCCTAGAGCATGTCGATGTCATTTAACCCCCTCTCCCCATGTCGACATGGTGCCCGTTAAATTCAAAATTCAAATTTTTAAAAGAAGTGTCTATCTGTCATATCATTTTACGAATAGATATGGTTGTTGATCTTCTATAAATATCAGTAGTTCTGAACAAATTTTCAATCAGATTTCACTTGTTTTCTTTCCTCTTCATCTTCCACATTTATTCTAAAAGAATCCTAAACTATACTCTTTCAAAATACCAAGTGAATCAAACTTGATTATCTCTTGTTTTATTTTCTGTCAGTCTCTCCATAAGATCTCAGTGCTATTCAAAGTTATAGGATCATTTGTAAACCAAACTGTTGAGTAAAAGGTGTGGTTGAGCCTTAAAATCAATTGGGTGTGATTGTAGCCCCGAAAATCAATTAGGTGATCTGGTAGCCTAGTTAAATCAAGAGAGTTTCCCTGAACTCGAGTACAGGAGGGTGTACCTCGTAGCCTTGAAACCGAGGGTGTAACCTGGGAGATTATTTTGAAAAGAAATCTGTAGGCATGTACGAGATTGGATGTATGGTAATTCTGAACCAGTATAAAATCCTGGTGTGTTCTTTCCTTTACCGCTTTTATTTACTATTTGCATCTGTGTCTGATTCTATGATTATATCTATGTTTGTGAATTGCATTTGTTGGTAATTAAATTACATAAGTTTCTAAATTAGAAAATCCATAAAACACTATTCACCCCCCCCCCCCTTTTAGTGTTATTTCAGCCTTAAGATCCATAATCTGCATTTCTCACATTTGGTATTCGTGCAAAGTTTTCAAAGTTTTCATAATTTGAATTTTGAAAAAGTTTTTAAAATGGCTACTTTTGGGGATTTTGTTAACACTAATTTACAACTGTTCAAATCACCGTTGTCACATAAGTCTGCATATAGTTATTATAGAAAATCAAGTTATCTACCGAGTTTATATTCTGTGTAGAAAGGAAAATCTTATATAGCCTTTGAAGAATAAATGCTCAATGGATAAATTGTGCAAATCAAAAAGAATAAGTGGATATTTGATAGTGGATGTTCAAGACACATGACTGGTAATCCATATATGCTTAATGATATTATCTATAAAGATGGAGGATTGGTTAATTTTGGAGACAACTAAAAAGGATATGTGATTGACATTGGCAATGTCGGTAACTCTAAAAGATATGATTTCAACTTCAAAACCTCTTGAGTTACTTAAACTAGATTTTTTTGGTCAGTCTCTAGTTCAATCAATAAATCACAATAAATATGTCTTCGTAATTATAGATGATTATTCTAGGTTTACGTGGACAATTTTTATGAAATATAAAAATGTTGCTTTTGATTCATTTAAATTTTTTACAAAAAGACTTCAAAACCAACTTTCTTTAAAAATTATAACTGTTCATAGTGATTATAGTGAGGAATTTGAAAATTAAAATTTTGAGAGATTCTGCAATAAAAAGGGAATAACTCATAATTTCTCCTTTCCAAGAACTCCACAACAAAATGGAGTGGTAGAACTTAAAAATAGGATGATTCAAGGGTGTGCTAGAACAATGCTTTCAGATAGTAATTTACCAAAACATTTTTGGCTGAAGCAGTCGCTACAGTTTGCTACATTTTGAATTGAATATTAATTAGACTGTTAACTGATAAAACACCTTATGAACTTCATTACAAGAAGAAATCAAAGGTATCTTATTTTAGAATTTTTTGAAGTAAATGTTTTATTCTAAATTCAAAAACAATTTGGATAAATTTGATCCTAAATCCGACAAAGGAATCTTTGTCGGATATTCTATTAGAAGTAAAGCATACAAAGTTTTCAATTTAAGAACTAATACTATTGAAGAAACAATGCATGTTTCGTTTGACGAAAATTTCAAAGAAGTTGAATAAATTAATGATGTAGAAGATTTTGCTACTCTAAATAATGAATCAATTGAAACAAATAATGAACTTATTCATCCAAATAAAAAGGTTAAGCTTTTAAAAGATCATCCTATAGAAAATATACTAGGAGATAAAAATTTGTAGTTAGAATTAGAAAACAACTATATAACATGAGTAATGTAGCTTATATATCATCTGTTGAACCAAAAAATCCAAAGGGAGCATCATCTGATGTTTCATGGATTCTGGCTATGCAAGAAGAACTGAATCAATTCACTAGAAATGATGTTTGTGAACTTGTTCCTAGACCCGAGGATAAAACCATAATAGGAACTAAATGGGTTTATAAAAATAAAATGAATGAACTAGGTGAGGTCATTAGAAATAAAGCTCGATTAGCCGCACAAGGTTATTGTCAAGAGGAAGGAATAGATTTTGATGAAATTTTTGCACCCGTAACAAGATTAGAAGCCTTTAGAATTCTACTTGCTTTCGCAAACTATAGTAATCTCATATTATTTCAAATGAATGTTAAAAGTGCTTTTATAAGTAGATTTGTGAAAGAGGAAGTATATGTTGAACAACCTTCACTTTTTGAAGATGAAAAATTTCCAAACCATGTTTTCAAACTCAAGAAATCTTTATATGGTCTGAAACAAGCTCCTAGAGCATGGTACGACGGACTAAAATATTTTTTATTACAATCAAATTTTAAAATTGGTAAAGTAGATAATACTCTTTTTATTGAAAGAAATAAAAATGATATCCAACTAGTACAAGTTTATGTAGATGATATTGTTTTTGGTTCAACTAGTCATGAAATGAATAAAGAATTTTCTGAAATAATGACAAAAGAGTTTGCGATGAGTCATATGGTGAACTTACTTTCTTCTTAGGTTTACAAATAAAACAGTTAGCTAATGGTATTTTTATTATTCAAGAAAAATATGCTAGGGATCTAGTTAGTAAATTTGGTATGATTACTACAAGTGGAAAACCCACTCCCATGGCAACCGATAAAGATTTAAATAAAGAAGATCTTTTTCAAAGATGTAAATCAAAAACTATATAGGGGAATGATTGGATCACTACTCTATATCACTGCGAGTAAACCTGATACCATGCATAGTGTTTGTCTCTGTGGAAGATACCAGTCTCAACCCAAAGAGACACACTTAAAAGATGTGAAACGTATCATAAGATATGTTAAACATACTTTTGACTATGGTTTATTTTACCCTAAAAATGATTCATTTGATTTAATCTCTTATTATCATGTTGACTATGCTGTTTGCAAATCTGACCGATAAAGTACAAGTGGAACTTGTCACTTTTTGGGGCACTCTCTGATTTCATGGTTAGTAAAAAAGCAAAACACTATTTCTTTATCAACAACTGAAGCAGAATATATCTCTGCTGCTTTGGCTTGCTCTCAAGTCATTTATATGCAACAAACCCTAAAAGATTTTGGATTAACAGTTTCAAAATACCAATTTATTGCGATAATACTAGTGCGGTAAATTTATCTAAAAATCCTACTCATCATGCTAGGACTAAACATATTGATATCAGACATCATTTTCTCAGAGATAATATAAGTAAAGAGATTATTTCTCTTGAATTTTTCAACTTTGAAAATAAAATTGCTGATATTTTAACCGAACTCTTAAATCAATCTATATTTAATAAGTTAAGAAGAGAACTAGGCATTTGTTTAATAACTGAGATATAGAATATGGATATGATAACATATATTTTAATAGACAGAGATATACACGAAAATCAAATTTTTCATAGGGATGTCGACACACCCCTACCACCCATGTCGACGTACAACTACAAAACTTGAAAATTTGATTTTCCCTCTAAAATTAGTTGGTAGTTATATAAACCTATGTATTTCGAATTTTTCTGTCTTCTCACTTCTCTTTCTCTGTATTAAACTTCTAAAAATTAAAACTAATGGCTTCCTTCACTAAATCAAACCAAATGACACCATTCTTTCCCTTCTCCTCATTCTGGTCCATTTCAACGCACTATACTGGCACATGTGATAAAGATTGAAGAGTCTATGAAGGATGCCATGCAAATGTTGATTGAACTTCAAATTGTCCAAAAAGGATGGCAAAAGAACAAGAAAAGCAAGGCAAAATTCTTCGGAATGTGCAAAAATTTCTAATAGATAATCATGCAAATCTTATTGTGATTGAAGAAGATTCTCCCAATATTCAAGTGCATAACCCCTTAGAGCACAGCGAAGAGGAAGAAGAAGAGGGAGAAACACCTATGGAAGAAGACGATAACGTGATCTGCATGGGCGAAGTCTGCTTTGACAAAGATGGGAATTTGGTTGAACCGCGTGGAAACTTTTATTTTCATTATCTAAATTGTTCGATTCACAAATCTCTAATTGTCAAAAACTCTCGTTAGTACTGTTATTCTATAACTTATGTACTTAAATATGTTTGTATGTTTATTTTCCATATATACATGTAAATATAACATCGTATATAATAAAATATTTGTTTCACTTATTATACTTCCTTATTAGTATTTAGTTTGGATAGTATTAGATTAAGGATGAGTTATATCAGTTTAGTATTAGTTTTTATTGATGACAAAGGGGGAGAAATATAAAATAGAGTAGTTAGGCTTATATTAAGGGGGATTTATTAGTTTTAGGGGGATTATTAGTTTTAGGGAGAGTTATAATGAAGGTGAAGTATATTTTATAAACATAGGTTGTCATCGTCAAAAAGGGGGAGACTTTAGTCCTTGAGATGATGGTTTTGATGACAACAACCTTAAGACTTGTTATAAAATATAAATATTAGCATTATAGTTTAGATATATATGTATATGCAGGATATAACCATGTAGGTACCAAGATTGAAGATATCAAGATTGAAGACTCATGAGTATCAAGATATCAAGAGTTCAAGAGTTCAAGAATACAAGATAAGTATTGAGTGTAGAATTATGTTAAAACTTCTTGAAAGCACTTGCATCTTTATTCGAAATTTATTCGTGGAATGGAATCCACATCGAGCTTGTTAAAGGGATGTAATCCTAGTGGGATGGAACCCATGACAATATCTAGTGGAACATATAGTGGTCCAATTTTGATATCCACTAGTTTTATAAAAATGCTTTTCAAAAATATATCTCTTTTTTTTTAAAAATGTTTTCAAAACTTTCTTTTCAAAAATACAGCTCTCTTGTTTTTAAATATTTTAGCCTCAAAACTATTTTTATCATTATTAATATTTTGATTTTAAAATTGTCCTTGATTTTAAACTATCTCTTGTTTTAAATAATTAGCTTTAAAAAATATCTATATACTCAGATTTTAAATCACTTTATAGATTAAGATTATATATTAATAATTACTTTTATATGTTTAAACTATATTCAAATATATTTACAAAGTTTAGAAATTGTTTTAACAAATTATAGAAACCAATTTTAATAAGAAAATCAAAATCACTGATTTTGCCTAGAGCATGTCGACATCCTTCAACCCCCACCCCCATGTCGACATGGTGCCCATTAAATTCAAAAATCAAATTTTCAAAAGAAGTGTCTGTTCGTCGTATTCTTTCACGAATAGATATGGTTGTTGATCTTTTATAAATACCCATAGTTCTAAATGAATTTTCAATCAGATTTCACTTGTTTTCTTTCCTCCCCATCTTCCACATCTATTCTAAAAGAATCCGGAACTATGTCGAAATACAAAGTGAATCAAACTTGATTATCTCTTGTTTGATTCTCTGCCACTCTCTCCATAAGATATCAGTGTTAGTCAAAGTTATAGGATCTTTTATAAATCAAACTGTTGAGTAAAAGGTGCGGTTAAGCCTTGAAATAAGTTGGATGTGATTGTAGCCCCGAAAATCAATTAGGTGATCTTGTAGCCTGGTTAAATCAAGAGAGTTGCCTTGAACTCGAATACAGGAGGGTGTACCTCGTAGCCTTGAAACCAAGGGTGTAATCTGAGAGATTATTTTGAAAAGAAATCTGTACGCTTGTACGGACTGGATGTAGGGTAACTCCAAACCAGTATAAAATCCTAGTGTGTTCTTTCCTTTACTGCTTTATTTAATATTTGCATCTGTGTCTGATTTTATTATTATATCTGTATCTGTGAATTGCATTTGTTGATAATTAAATTACATAAGTTTCAAAAAGATTTAGAAAATCCGTAAAACACTATTCACCCCTCTCTAGTATTATTCCAGCCTTACGATCTGTAATCCGCATTTCTCACAAAAATAAATAAAATTATAAGGGATTTTTTATAGAGTGGTGATAATCCTATTAATACTTCGAAATGTTTAGTTAATTGGAAAATAGTATGTAAATCTAAAGATGATCGGGAGTTAGATATTATAAATCTACATAATTCAGACATTTCTTTATTAGGAAAATGGATTGTGGAATTTACAAATAACAATGAGAATCTAATTTGGAAATAATTAACATCGAATCACTGGTATAATGGTACTTATAACATACAACGTATTTCTACTAATAATACAAATAATATCTCATTTTTGAAAATCAATAATAAAAAATTATGATATTTGTAAATTAGGAATTAATAATGTGGTACATTCAGAAAATAATACATCTTTTCGGCATGATAGCTGGATATCAACAATTCCACTTGAAGTAAAATTTAGTGAACTTTATGAAATTTGTAAATTTAAAAGTATGTTGATTCCAGAAATATATAGACCAAATTTAAATTTTCCATGGGAATTTAGTTTTAATCGTACTTTAGGTGGAAAAATATTATCGAAGTTTGCCTTACTTTGTGCTAAATTAGAATGATATAACATTGATAATAAAAGTGCCATTAAAATATGGTGTTGGGATAATAAAAAAATATATACAACACATTCTTTTTATAAATTTCTTAATTTTTGGGTACAAAATTGAATATATTTAGAAATATTTGTATAGGTAATACTCCACCTAAAGCTAAAGTGCATCTGTGGTTAATTGTACATGGAAAATTAAATAATACAGAAGTATTAGAAAATAAAATTACAATTATTGGTAATAAACGTTTTTCTGTAATGTGAAATCAAAAAACATTTCGCATTTATATTTTGAGTGTCATTACTAATTATATTCTTATAAATTGTCTTAATATTTTTTACTTTAATATAATTAATAAAGATTTTAATTATGAACTATTTTGGAATAAGCTTAGGTTCATTATAATAGTTTTCATAGATTAGTAAATTGATGTTATTTTACTGCAATATGTTGATATTTATGGTTCGAAAGGAATCAAAGGGGTTTCAGTAATACAAATACTACCGCAGACAATTTAATATATATGATTGCTTTGATTTGTATTAATTGGAACTCAAACCCTAGTAATAATAAAGATAATAATATTATTTTAAATGAATATCTTAAAAATATTAAATCTCGTATTAATTTAGTTGAGAAAAACGTAGTATTTAAAAATGGAAACAACAATACTTCTTTATATAACTTTTTAACTGACATACATACCAATGAATCTGAAGCTATCTTTATTAATAATTGTTTGAAAGCGCAAACTTTTGGTCCGACCACGAACTTCCAAATTGCCCTTTATATCTTTATATATTTGATGTCACTTTTTTGGTATCGGCATGAAATACCAAAATGTCAGTCTACAGATATTATTAAAATTTAGCATCGCTTAAAACTAGAGTTTGACAATTAAGCTTCTTTTACAAATTCAAAATTTCCTCTACAAATATTTAATAAGTCTTAATATCACTTAAAAATATGATCTAGCAAATAAACTACTTTACAAATTTGCTTTTTTATTGATTAACAATATAAAGAAAATTTTATACTCACAAGAAATTAGATATTGCAACTTAGAAATAAAATTTCAAATTACCTACGTATGATTCAACATAAAAATATGACTAAATATATGTAGAAATCATTTTATTTTGAACATATTAAATAAATACAATTTGTAAAAACAATTCAGCCTTCTTTATTATGCGCGAAGCACGCAGGGGCCGCCCTTTCATAAAGCAAGAGAAGCTTCCGCTTAGGGCCCCTAAGAACCTAAGGCACCAATTCACTAGCAGCGATGCAAGAGGAAAAGGAAAAAAAACTAAATTTCGATTTCGCAAACCGGCAGCGATTCTCCACCTCAAAGCAGCAGGCTCCATCTCCTCCAAGTCAAGGCAGAAGGCTCAAGACCCCGTCACAGAGCTCGGCAGGCTCCACCTCCATTCTCCTCCCAGCAGCAGCTCCATCTCCATTCTCCTCCCAGCAGCAGTAGCTCCATCTCCATTCTACTCTAAAGACCGTCACTAATAATATTAGTACTGATTTTATAATTGTTCGTATAAAAGATTGGTAGTAATATTAATTTTGACTGGTTTTTTTGGAGCTAATATTGTTTGTTACTAAATGAATTTTAGTCGGTAATAATATTAGTACCGATTTTATAATAGTTGGTATAAAAGACTACTAGTAACACTAATTTAATTCATGGGGCTAATGTTGTTTGGAAAGCGAAAGATGGTTAGTTATACTAATTTTTTTAGCAAAAGATTGTTGGGCAACAAGGCTCCTTCTCGGCACTTGGCAGCTTGGGCAAAACACAAACAATGCACAAATTCAATTGAATGTACTACTTAATTTGAAATTTTGTATGTTTTAAAGTTTGAATTTTTGAGTTAGTTTAGTTATTGTATTGTAATTTACTAATTCAGTAATTTGTAAAATGAACATCATATATGTTCTACAATGCAGATTCAATTTTGATCATATATAGTTAGTTGTATATTAATTTGAGGGTTGATTTGTATATTTATATACAAGATTAGTATATTCAAATTGGTATTTGACATAAGTGATAATTGTATAACACTGATTTATTTGGTAATAGCTACTGAATTTTTTAGTGGTTAGTCAACGTACAATTTGCCGATAGATAATTATTTCGGCGATTTAATTAACGGTAATAGAATTAGTTTTGTATAAGGGCCATGATTTTGCAATCGGCTTTAAGTACCAAAAAACTTTGGACCGGACCTGGAAGCGCGTGTCGTGACGCTCGTATTAAATTTAGGGAATTAGTTAGATTTTCAAATGTTGCAATTTGAATATAACATTTATATTAAAAATTATTATACTTGCTCTCAATAATAGAACAAATAGTAATGAACCAAATTTACCTACCTTGGACATCTTATGGCACATTTGATGCTTCACTATTATTGGGATATTTGACTTGACTTAAATTCTCATTATTTGTTTATTTTTATGCAATGGATTGTAAAGTACTCTCTACTGTTTCTCACTTAGTTTCAGTCATATTATTGCTTATACTATTTTTTTATTAGACTAGAATATTTTTATTTTACACACACACACACAAATATATATATATATAAGTGTATATGTGTGTGCATGTATTTATTTATTTACATATATATGTACCGGTTTTACATTTTTAGTATAGTCATTTTCGCAACTTAAGATATGCTCGTTGGACTTGATGGATTTGGCTGATACCGAGGATATGATCTCTCATTTTATTTAGTGGATTATAGTGTTGTATTATTTTATTATAAATCTTAGCTTTCTCGAATTGGAATTATTTTGCTTTTTCATATTGTACATGGTGGATATTGCTACTTGTCAGACATGTTAAAAGCTCATTTTTTTCTAGTGTAAAATAAAATTACATGAGTGTTCACCTCTTCTGATAGAAATCGCTCGTTTCTCTAAAAAAAAAATGTATTATTCTCCAATCGGATAAAACATTATATGGATCAATACACATTAAATCGACTAGCACTTGATTTTATGAATAAATAAAACTATGAGGTAAAGCATATTCTTTGGGTTTTTCAGCAATAAATAATAATTTTGCAAACAACTCATTTTTTTAAAAAAGAAATAACATCTTATGCATATATTCAGCTGCAAAAGAAATCATGATGTTTACATACTGTAGATTCACTTTCTTTTTGCTTTTCAATCAGAATTTTATGCAGATCACATGCTTCGAAGATTTCCCAAAAGATAAGTTATTATCAGTTTTCATGAAAGCAACCTCCATGGTTGAATCAAGAGTTGCATCATCCAAAATACATACTATTAGGAATTAGAAATGGAAATATGGTAGAAGTGAAAGTGCATACATCAACATGCTAAATTTGAACATGGATGAAGTAATCCAATCACAACATAACTCTGAAGTTTGATAACCAATCAACATTTTTTAATATAAACATACTATTATCCAATGATATTATGTAATTTTAACAATAAATTATTTTCTCACAAATAAAATTTTCTACTCAAGAATAAACAATTGGAAACTTTTTCTTTTTTCAATCATACAAATTTTTGAACGCTAGTTCAAGTTCTTGTGTATAAACGTTTATTCATACTAAAATTTAATAACGAAACATAGAGTGTATTTGAAAACGTAATACACATATCATTTCTAATGCTTCTAACAAAATTCCAGGAATGCCACGAATAAACCATGTTAGAATAAACATAATGGTCTTAGGCATGATTTCCTCAAATTTAGGCCCAAAAGGCGATATCAATTAAATATCAAGGTAGGATAGGAGTAATGCTTTGAAACCAAATGACATTATTCTGATTCTACTATACGGAATAAACGTGAAGATAGAAAGGAAATAGACGTTAACACTTTATAAAATTACCTTCACCCATTGACGAACTCATTTCATTCAAGTCTCCTTGATTTTGCACTTTCAGAGCCTTGTCGCTCTTCCTAGATGGCGTAAAAAATGAAGGAATATTTTAGTTTGGAAACCGAACAGAACTTATAGTCAAACTTCCATCGTGTTTTAACGCTCAAGCCCATTAACCTTCACAAAACAAGTTACTTAAAATGAAAGAAGTATTGATGGTCATGCAGCTCACTATTATTATGGATGGTTGTGCAAAGAAAAGGAAGGGGACCATTAATCTTCTAAAAAATGAAAAGACACAACAATACCATGAAATACAAATTCTGACAGATTCTATTTTCAAAAACTAGTAAACACGGAAGATGTATAGATGAGGCTTCATATCTCATACCTAATGTCCGTGAATAGACTTTAAGTGGGTTCGATTCACAATTTGGACCGACAAGCTTTTCTAACAAAGTCCGCAATTTCTAAACCTCCCCAAAATGCATCAAGATTCTCTCTATGTATGTACTGTCAACCATTGGCATAGAATCATTCAGTCTGCAAAATTCTAAATGTTTTGATTGGTGAAGCACGCACCGCATAAGAAATTTTGACTAAAAATAGACTTTGTTATTTTCACAGGGAGCCTACAGTCAAGACATCAAACAACAATTTTTACTAGACAACACATACATAATGCTCAGTTTTACCATCTTTGAAACATACTTACAAGCACACATACAAAATCACACACGAGTTTCCAAACCTACCAAAGTACGAAGATATGTCTGCATTTCTTCATAGCTTACAACTACCCAACTGGTCTAACTACAATTCTCCAAAACCTCAAGTACACTGATAATCCACAGCAAGAGCACTTTAAATTATCTGCGGCGCTTTGCGTTTATTTGGTATCCATAAAGATCATGGGAAGAAGTAATATCAGGTACAAAAGCTGCATGATCTGATCCATAACAGTTTGCATTCCTTTGCCAATGTAACCCCGATGCAGTGGGCGGGGATGGTACTTTTGGCATCATAATTTGTGAGATTTCTGGTACTTGTCCAATGCATTCATCCATCTCCAGCCTTTCATCAACTGGAAAATATGGTGATCCGTCTGAACTTCCAAGCTTTCCACTATCAGCCTGACAGATTAATTATAAAGTTTAGTGAATATCATATATTATGGTCATGGTGCTATCTGTTCCTATTCCTCCTTCATCGAACCCATAACCCGTGAGATCATGAGTTGCCTTAATATTCATTCTTGAATTTAAGCCATTTGATCTCATGATCAAACAGGATTAATGTTCTATATGTTGGGAATCTTCTTTTTCGAACATGGTCAAACAGAGTTATCTTAGAGAGAGAATAATCATAAATCATTGGTGCTAGTCACAAATTTCCTCATTGAGCCAAATTCGAATTCAAAACTTTTTCGAACGGTATCAGGACATATGTTATCGCTCACATCAAATATTAAGTACAATGGATATGCATATTAAGAAATTATTCTTCATGTTATCAATTGATTTTGTGATAACTAAGTGATTCTATATTGTGATGATAAGCGATTCTTTGACATGACATTAGTGCAGATCCAGAAAAAGTTTGTGCTTAACCACCACATTTCTACTCAGCGAGACTTGCATGGTGATAATGGTGATGAATGGCAGTTAAAGATGTAGCGTTAAATAATTTTAGGCTTACAGTTAGAAGAGTTCTGCTATGTACTTCATGCAAACATGTACTTGATGGATTATATTGCCAACAATACACAAAAAGATGCCTAACCTTTGATGATACATGTTCGTTCAAGTTGTAGTTTTGGTTAAAATCATTGAACTCGAACAATTCATCAACTGACCAATCAGGAAGGTTACCAACCAAGTTAACTTTGGTATATGAGGACTTGCTTGTACCATAATACCCATCATTGTTCATATGATTTGAAAACAGTTGATTAGCTCCATCAGAGAAATACATAGATGAACTTGAACTTCCTATTGGTAGCGGTTTAGAAGGCGGTTCTGGAACTACTCTTGTACGGTCCAATCTTCGTTCTTTGGCATTTGAAGGAGGTGGTTCAGTTTGATCAAGACCTACTTGCACTCCTGTTAACAAAAACCTTCTATGGGCAGAAACGTACGCATTTGCCGTGTGAATAGAAACATCACAGTTTCTACAGAACAATGCTCGGTCTTCTAAGCAGAAAAAGTACCCAGGAGATTCCTGAGAAGCAAATTAATATTTAATATATATCATGTTATTCAATATAAAATGGAACGTCAAAACATAAATATCATTTTTGTGTGGAGAATAGTTGTTATTCAGAAGAAAGTTGAATGTAATGCTTGTTACTCACAAACACAGAATCCTTTGGATGATTAAACAAGGAACCTAATTCAGCCTGCAACTGTAATAAGTAACATGATATCTTGATGTTCTGATTAAAACTACAATCTTGCTTATGATGTCATCAAAAATAATAAAACACTTAAGTTTTCCTGCCCAAGATGGAATCTAATATATGATTACATCTTGCTTGTGACATAGACTTAATTGTCACCATTGAGGATTCAAGCAAGACATACCATTTCATGGTATGCAATACTGAACAAAACTTTTCGTTTTTTCCTTTTTTTTCTTTAAGAAAAAAAAAAGTAATTTGTCCAAGTTAACCATATATTGAACAAAATTAAATACAAACCTGGGTTTTACATAGCTTTATAGAAGCGAGCTTTTTACAATACTCTCATCCTATCACTACTAACATAGAAACCAACATAACGATCATAGAACAAAGCATGGTTAAGAAATAGATTTGAAATTGAAACACTGCATAAGAACAATATTTCAATCAATATAGTAGCAAATTAGCACAATAAATAATTCTGAAGACGATGATAGGTCATTCACTCATGAGTTATCATTAAGTAAAAAATTCCCAAAAGTAACACAAGAACAAGTTTTATTGTATATATTTTTCAAAATCGACATTTCAATACAAAAGCGTCTTATGCTTAGTAACGTTTAATAACGGATTTAGTACTAACCCTGTATCAATAGCTACGAATCAGATGATCGACTATATGTACCGACAGCTAAACAAAATTAATCGAAATAACGTTATTTACAGCTTTCAATTTCCCTTTTCAAACTACGTGTTAATCATAAACATCAACATATCACAAACAGATCATCCAGAAAAGTACCATCAAATACATCCTCAAAAGCCTCAAAATTGGGATCGAAATCATAATACCTGACAAATATCGCACTTGGGCAATTTATTAGAGGAAGGAGCAGAGATAAGTGGGACCCGCTGGTGTTTTTCGGCGAGCTTATTTGCTTTATGGACCTTCTCGTCACACGACAAGCACAGCGCCGCCTCGTCAGCACAGCATAGGACCGCCGCCTCTGCCGCCTCACAAGCGTTACACTGTATCTTCATTTATTAGTTAGTATTATTTGGAGCAATTGAATATTTGTAACGATATTGAGATCTGCTGCTGGCAACTAGTGCTTTCTTTTTTCCCTTTTATTTTGGATTATGTCAGACTTAACAGTACAAGGGAGATATGAGCAAGCCAAGGGAAAATTTAGAGTTTGTAGCTTAAAATTCCGTGATTGTTTGTTTATTTTTATTTTAATTTAATATTTTCAATGTGTCACGGTCGGCATCCGCCTTTCGAGCACCGGCCACTATTCCAATTTTATTTCTTTTTTCATAGCTAGAGTCGGTGTGGACAACCGTCGAACCAAGGAGAGTATGGTCAGTAGTTGTCCGCCAACCCTGGTGGCCACCAGCACAAAGCTGTATGTCGATAATCGTATATTATTTTTAGTCGGATGAGTGGAGAAGTGGGGTTGATACGAATGTTAACTGTAATGATCCGAAATTTTTAACATTTTGAATGAGAATATTTAATTTATTTCACTATTTAGATTTAATTCAAATTTAATGAATAATAATAAATTTATTATTAATGTAATGGTTCGATATTTATTGACGTAATTTTTATTTATTTATTTGATTTTTTCATAATTTTTAGTTAAAAATATATTTAAATTATTATTTGATGCTTTTTGGCATAGTATTTTATGATTTTACAGAATAAGATAAGCCAAGTATATATTATTATTATTATTATTATTTTGAGATCGTATCGCATTTTGTGCGCAATCGTATTTTTATTTGTTGCTTGCAGCTCGTACATGAACGAAAATCGATGCTGCAAAATGCCTAAATTGCCAATTAAATATATCTAACACGTGGAAAAAGCCAATACCCTTGCTTTCTCTTGCTTTTATTGTTCTTTTGATTTTTCCTAGAACTTATAAATCCACTTCTTTTAAAAATTCAAACAAAATGGCTTACAAATCAAAAGGATTAAAAGTTTAGATCTTTGAGTTTAAAATGGAGAGATCTACATTTCAATATTAGTATGGGTGTGTAGGTCTCTTATCTGAGGGTTCGGTAGTTATTAGTTTTGAGGCGTGGGTATTGTGAACTAGGGTTTGAGACCTTGACCGATCTAGGCATCGAATTATGAAACGAAGGATACGGTTGAGATTCTCTTAGCAAGGAGCATCTTTCCTTGGATTTTCTACCACTGCAACCTTGAGATGCAAAACGAGACTTGGCCAGTGTCGCTTATAGGTTTCGGTCAAATTTTCATGGAGGTATTCGAGCCTAGAATGGTGGGTTAGGGGAGTAATTAACGAGACTTGCAGTTTAGTTCGCAGAGTAGAGAACGATGGAGCAAGCGAATTTTGGTTTCGTCGAGTGAGGGTGGAGGGAGGGCGTGCATGTACAGGGGCGTTCGAGTATTCATGTTCAGGCAAGGGAAAGTAATTAACGAAAGGGAAGAAAGGATTAGAGAAGAGATTTAGGAGCGTAATGAATTAGTAATTTAATTAATATTTTAAATCTCTTAACTTATAAATTGAAAAACTTTTCCATATGTGCTACAATCGAGACGCGATCTTTTGCATTGTGCTTGTAGTGGCGATAGTTTCATGATGGAATTGATTTCATTAAATTTAGAGCAACTGAAATTTTTAGCTAAAATCGAACTTCGTTTAATTTTAGTTCAAAGTGGAACGCCTAAGCGTCCGTTGGAATTTCAATGAAACTCATCTTTCTGGATAATTAGTATTATATATAGTAAATAAAATTTATGTTTGTGTTTGGATGAATTATTGCTTGATTTGGTTAAATTTCTGCTTCTGAAAAGCGAATGTCATTTAAATTGAAACATAGTGAAATTTATGGAGAAATCTGAATTTCTCGTCATTATAATTTTTAATTCCAGTTATATACCTGTTGGATTTATTTCAATCATATACCTGTTATATAGATTGTTAAATGTTAAATTTTGATTGATTGGCCCTATTGAATGTGACACCGACATATATTAAAAAGTTGAACTTTTTAATGGATAAGATAGTAATAACATTGATTAAGTGTGTTAGCACCAAATTGGTCACTAACACCCAAAGAAAGATTTATGTAGAGAGATTTATGAAGATAGAAAATTAAAATAGAGGAATGTATGCAAAATTAACTGCAAAAACTAGAATAACAGACTTATAGTGGTTCGACGTGACTGCCTACGTCCACTTTGAGTTTAATCTTTATTGTTTTTTCAAATAATTGAATACAGATATAATCCATACACTAATAATTTAAATACAAGTTCTAACAGAAAAATATGACGCCCCGCCTCTATACTCACACTAGCCAAGGACATTACGGGGTAATGCCGTCGACTAGCACGAAGAACAAGATTATTGAGGAGCGAGTATCCTTGTAATTTCTTTGTGTGAGTACCAATATGTCAGATAGTTTGGCATGCATTTCAATTCAAGAGGAAATCCGACATGTCAAGTATAAACTCAAAGCTACTACACAGTAGCTATATGGACTTCGAAAACAAATATAAAATAAAAATAACACAAATCAGTCACAGATATTCATATCACTAAGGCGGAAACAGATATGAATATATCACATAAAAGTGTACATCAAAGTAGTGGTCATACAAGATCCACTACATCACAAAAGAATAGGTACAAGTGCAAGACAAAAGAATAAGTATACATCAAGGGGTCTCTATCTCGAATGTATAATAACAAAAACTACTAAACTAGAGTAGTTAGCCAAAATCCAAAAGCTAGTCCATGCTAAGAGGTCAAGTGGAAACACCTATAACACCTCGGTCTGACCCGAGTATTATTTAAGAAGAAATTAATAAACGGATCAGTCTAGCTATAAATATCATATAAAATGAGATAGAATATGAGATATGCCAAAAACGTATGATAACAATAAGGTCATACTGTCACAAGTATACACTACATAACAACAAAAATCATACAATATCTTGAATATACTCAAACACCAAAAAGAATGTCATATTCTTTAACATATTCACCAAATCACAAAAATTGGTGAAACGCAAATTCTAGAAATCATCAATTAGAAATCCAGAAAACACAATGGGGGAGGCCTATCACAAATGGGAGCTTGAAAACTCACCAACACGTGCATCACAAATGGAATGCTATTCCATGGTCGCTAACCATCAATTTTGAGTCGAGGCTCCATAAATGGCCCGAAGACCATGGGTCGCTACCCCACCAATTTTGAGTCGAAACTCCACAGATGGGGTTTAGCCCCCCCACACAAACAAAGAGACATCGCATATTGCTAGTCTAAATCACAAAATGATCATCATCGATCATCGAGAAGTGTCGATTACACTAAGCTAGTAAATAAATGAGTTTAGCTTCATGTCCCATAACCACTAGGTTAACTTAAGTATTTCCAAACAAATTGTAGATTCCCACTCGAAAATTGTCACAAAAGTTTCAATCGAACGAGTCTAAAAATTAACCGACAAAGTAAACACAAGCGTTTCATACCACTCGTTTTGTTAAGTCGTTTAATTTGGATTTCTCGAACAAATGAGGAAAACGTTTGTATATACTAATATATTGGAAAACGATTTTATAAACGAGCTTTGTATTAAAATTGACTTGAAATTATCTTTGTGAAAGGGTTTGAATATTTACTATTAGTATAGAAACCTTTGTATTTAAAAGTGACAAATCACAAAAATGATTATAAAAACAATCAATCACCAAAAATTCACATAAGAAGACGTGAATCAAATCCATAGAAATCGATACTGAATTTATCAAAATGGATATTTCCAGAAATCCCAAAAAAGAAGTTATCAAAGTCAACAAAAGTGATAACAACTAATCGGATCCACTAGAATCGATTAGAAATTGAAAACCCACACAAAAAGGCAATTTGGCTGAGATAAACAGGTTCAGTCAACTAAACACAGTGGTCAGTAGACTGATACAGAACCCAATAAAATTCGGCTTCTGAGTTCAGTCGACTGAACACAGTGGTCGGTTGACTGATAGTGACTCAGGAAATTTTCTGGTTCCAAGTTTAATCGACTGACCTTATAGTTCAGTCGACTGAACTGTCAAATACAGTATTTTCAGCCTAGCCCCAAGAAGGGCAAAATGAAATCCTAACCGGACGCGATCGAACGACAAACGGAGACTAGGGATTTATGCCAAGCAATAACCAGCCTTATAGGCTCTTTGATACACTCCAAAAACATTTTCAAACATCAAAGATAGGATTCTAAAGATTTTTGACTTCAAAACACCAAAATTGGAATATTCACCAAACCAATTCAAATCAAAGCAAATGAACATGGATAGATGTTAGGAATTTGTACCTAACAACAATGAAAGTTACAGACATAGATGTGAGTTCAAACACTCACATTTTTAACCCCAAAACAACAAATAAGAAGCTCTAGAACAAGCAAAGATTGATCTCTCTTAAACAAAACCTCAAAAATCTTCAATCTGTTATCAAAGGTGAAGTTTTTCCTAAGTTAGGTTATAGGAATTTCTAAAACTTGAAGAGGGATTGAGATGGAGAAGATGAAGAGGATGCTTACCTAAGCTTCTCTTTGATTTCTAGCTTGAAGTTGATAATTCCTAAGAGAATTAGGGCTTAGGAATTTCTAATGTCTTTTCTCTTCCTCCATTTTTACCTTAGCTTGAGAGTATTAGGAAATGAGGAGTGGAATGAATGAAGAGGACTGGAGTTGGGTTATTTGTTAGGTTAGTGGGATGAAACCCAAACCCAAAGTCCTAAATGAAAATATAAAAATTCCACTCAGCTCCAAACATATCGATGTTTATACTCAAAAAGGTCGCAAACGCCATTTGGACTCAATGGAAGGGGTCTCGAGTCCTAATTCGACTGTTTTCAAAAAGTGACATTTCGGACTTAAATCCGACTAACAATGCTATATTAAAATAAAACATTTAAATATACCATCGTAAAATATGCGGGCTGTTACAGACCCCCCTCCTTAAAGAAATTGCGTCCTCGCAATATTTAAGAAGAAAACAAAGAGTAACAACCATAAAAACATATCAACACAAAAGAAAATTTGAAGTAAGAAGTTCACCTTTAAAGAGCTCGAGAGAGGAAGTCCGAATGCGTTTGCTCGATGAATTCTCTGGATTCCCAAGAGCAATCCTTTGGATTTGAGGACCATTGAACTTTCACAAGTGGGACATCTTTATTACGAAGATGTTTAACCTCCGTAGAAATGATACGAATAGGATGTTGCTCATAAGTCAAATTAGACGACACTTCAATTTCTTCAACAATACCGGGCTCAAGAATAGAATCGGAATCTCTAAGGCATTTCTGTAGTAGAGAAACGTGAAACACATCATGAATAGCAGAAAATTGAGCCGGTAATAAAAGGCGATAAGCCACGGAACCAATGCATTCGGTGATGGGAAGTGGACCAATATATCAAGGTGCTAATTTTCCCGATCGACTGAAACGCACAACACCCTTCATAGGTGAAACTCGAATAAACACAAAATCTCTCACAGAAAATTCTAATTTCCTTCTTTGATTATCGACATATGATTTTTGTCTACTTTGAGCTTCTTTCATCCTATGACGAATAAGGTCGATCTTTTCTGTGGAATCACGAATAAAATCTAGACCTAGAACCAGCTTCTCACCATCCTCAAGCCAACAAGAAGGAGATCGGCCTGACCTTCCATAGAGTGCCTTAAAAGGTGCCATACCAATACTAGATTGGAAGCTATTATTATAGAAAAACTCAACAGGAGAAATATGATCTTTCCAACTTCCACCAAAATCAAGAACGCATGCACGAAGAAGATCTTCAAGAGTTTGATTCACACGCTCAGTTTGTCCATCGGACAGAGGATGATAAGCGGTGCTAAAATTAAGCTTCGTTCCCAAAGCTTTTTGAAGACTCTTCCAAAATCCACTAGTAAACAATGGATCATGATCGCTAACAATAGAAGTAGGAACTCCATGGAATTTAACTATTTATTTAACATAAAGTTTGGCTAAAAGAGGTACGGTTCGATTAGACCGAACGAGAATAAAATGGATGGATTTTGTAAGTCTATCCACAATCACCCATAGACTGTCATGGCCCGAACGAGAATGGGGTAGACCGTCAACAAAGTTCATGGAGACCTGATCCCACTTCCAAACTGGAATGTCCAATGGTTGCAATAACCCACCGGGCCTTTGATGCTCAGCCTTAATGAGTTGGCAAGTCATCCAACGCTTAGTGAATAGAAATATCATATTTCATTCCATCCCAATAATAAAGTCCCTTCATATCCGCGTACATTCTACTACTACTGGGATGAATGGTAAATTTAGAACGATGGGAATCTTCTAAAATATCTTTATAAAGATTACAAATATTCGGCACGATAAGTGTACCAAATTTTCGAATGCCACGAGCATCGATTTCAAAGTCTTTCAAACTATCACTATTTCTATGCCGACAAATTTGGCTAAGATGAGCCAATTCAGGATCATGCCTTTGAGCATGAAGAATACGGTCTAAAAGAGATGGATGAGCCTGAAGGCTACATAAAACAAGAGATGAACATGAGTCGGATTCACGATCTCAAATCTCACAAGTGGACAAAATCTCGAGATCATTCCATTCAGATAACATCATAGAAACAACCGCTTGTTACTTATGAATAAGGGCATCGGTGACACGATTTCCCTTTTCAGGAGTATAAAGGATATCAAGATCATATAATGCAAGAAACTCGAGCCAACGTTGTTGACGTAAATTAAGTTCCTTTTGAGAAAATAAATACTTCAAAGATTTGTGATCGGTGCAGAGAACAAATTTCTCTCGCAAAAGATAATGACGCCAAATTCTAAGGGCGAAAACAATAGCTGCGAGCTCTAAATCATGAGTGGCATATCTAGTCTCGATGGGCTTTAATTTCCTAGAAGCATAAGCAATAACACGTTCCCTTTGCATGAGAACGGCTCCAAAACCAACACGACTAGCATCAGTATAAACAATAAAGTCTTGGTTCCTTCGAGAATCACAAGAATAGGAGCATCGGAAAGGAGCCGTTTTAATCTTCGAAAAGAGGCTTCACATTTGTCTGACCAAATGTACTTAACTCCCTTCTTTATCAAACTAGTAAGAGGCACGGAAATTTTTGAAAAGTCTTTTATAAAACGATGGTAATAACCTGCAAATCCAAGAAAGCTACGAATTTCCGTCTCACTCTCCGGTCTCTTTCAATTTTGAATCGCTTCGATCTTTGAAGGATCCACGGAAATTCTGATTCAAAAATAATATGACCGAGAAGTTTCACATGAGATTGCCAAAAGTGGCACTTAGAAAATTTTGCTTTCAATTGATTGCTCCTAAGAGTTTCCAACACAATCCAAAGATGCTTTTCATGCTCTTCCTCGGTTTTATAATAAACAAGAATATTATCTAAAAAGATGAGAACAAATCGATCAAGGAAGTCTTTGAAAACTCGATTCAGAAGGTCAGTGAGATAAGCTGGAGCATTCGTTAAACCAAATGGCATAACAAACCATTCATAAGATCCATAACGAGTACGGAACGATGTCAAAGAAATACTATCCTCTGCAATACGAAGTTGATGAAAACTGGTTGCTAAGTCTAACTGTGAAATGACCCTAGCACCGCTAAGTTGATTGAACAAATCACTAATCCAAGGTAAGGGATATTTATTCTTGATGGTGAGATCATTAAGCTTGTGGTAGTCAACGCAAAGTTTAAGTGTACCATCGGATTTCTTCACAAAAATAGCCGAAGCTCCCTAAGGAGAGGAACTAGAACGAATAAATTGTTTTACTTCCAATTCGGATAATTGTTTACGCATCTTCTCATTGTCCTTATTGGACATACGATAAGGAGGACGAGTTATAGGTAGAGCTCCAGGGTTTAGATTAATTCTGAACTTGATTGCTCGCTTAGGGGGTAATCCTAAGACGGGCTCAAATATGTCGGGAAATTCACGAACAACATGAATGTGGGAAGTGACATCTTCCTCGTCATCATTATCGTCATCATGAAGGATTAAAGAATATAAGGATGCTACCAAATTGGAATTCGAATCTTTAAGAACAATATAAATCTGCTTAACAGATTGAGGATGTAGAAGATGAATAGTCCTCTCAGGACATAGGATATGGGCTTCATAACAGTTAAGCCAATCCATTCCCAAAACCATTCCGAAGCCCAGGTAACGCATGACATGCAAATCGGCTCGGAAAGAATAATCACATAAAATAATCTCGACATCTTTACAAAGTAAACTGAGTGTTGCGGATCCACCAACTGGATTTGCAATTCTCAAAGAAGTCATCAAGCCCATAACATTTTAAAAAATGTATCAACAAGCTCTTTTGATATAAAAGAATGGGACGCGCCCATATCAGAAAGAACTCGAATAGAATGGTCACGAAACATAATAATGCCATCAAGGATAGAATGAGAAATACCTTAACCACGAGAAGTGTTACTAGGGACTTGCACAACATTCAGCTTTCCCTTATTCTTGCTTTGAAGTTTGGGACATGAAGATATATAATGACCCGAACTTTTGCAATAGCGACAAGTAAGGGGCTTTGGACACTTATTTGTATAATGGTCCTTAGAGCCACAATTGTAGCATTGCCCACGACTAGAGGTAGAAGTCTTTGCTACCGAAGTTGCTTGTTTTCTTTTCTTGTTGGAATTATGGTTTAACTTAATAGGCCTCTTCTTATTGTTGTTGAAGTTCTGTTTGGCACCTATAACTTCAACATCGCTTTCTTTATTGACATCTTCAAGTCGAAGAGCGATGTCAACAAGCTGGTCTAAAGAAACTTCTAATTTCAGAAGTAATGGCTTTTTGAGGTTCTTATTCAACCCGTAAACAAACCTTTGATTTTTCTTCAATGGGGTATTAATGTACTCGACCCCATATTTAGAGAGGGATTCAAAAGATGCGACGTAATCCATCACAGAAGGTTCACCTTGAACAAGGTCAATAAAGCATCAGGCCAAAGTTATTTTTTCAGCTTTCGGCACAAACTTTAACTTGAATCTTTCCCGGAATTGCTCCCAAGTAAGATCTGCTTCGATAATCTCAGAAACCAAAAGCTCATACCAATCTAATGCTCTCTCTTGGAGCATGCTAGAAGCCACTTGGACACGATGTAGATCAATAAGATTCATGCGAGAAAAGATACGATCGCATGTTCTAAGCCAAGCTTATACTTATATGACGCTTTCGAAACCCTTGAATGGCTTTCCACCCAAATTGGAATAATCACTGCACAAGCGTGCAAACCCAGATTTAGGGTGGGTAGGCTCTGGAATGGGTCCGGAAGCTTGAGACTTCTTTACAAGATCTAAAAGCTGTTGGACAGACATAAATACTCCATCCCAAGGGGTAGCACTGGATTGACCGGCCCTGAGACGGTTTGGTCTAACCATTTCTCTTCTTTAAGAAAGAAAGAAAGAAAGAAAGAAGAAAAAGGTTATTCTTAGAATGAATATCAAAAAACTATGATTGATAAAACAAGGCATCATAAAAGAAAATAGGATAGAATGGGTCCTAAGACTCGGATAAATCCTAAGGCACGATTCCTAAGAAGGACTTAGAAGACTTAGGACAATTATCCTTGCTAGATTATTCTACATTGTTTCTAAGTTTGGCTTTGATACCAAGCTGTGATGCCCCACCTCTATACCCACACTAGCCAAGAACACTATGGGGTAATACCGTCGACTAGCACGAAGAACAAGGCTATTAAGGAGCGACCATCCGTATAATTGCTTTGTGCGAGTACCGATATGTCAGATAGTTTGACATGCTTTCAATTCGAGAGGAAATCCGACATGTCAAGTACAAACTCAAAGCTACTACACAGTGGCTATCTGGACTTCGAAAATAAATATAAAATAAACATAATACAAACCAGTCACAGATATTCATATCACGAAGGCGAAAATAGATATGAATATATCACATAAAAGTGTACATCAAAGTAGTAGTCATATAGGATCCACTACATCACAAAGAATAGGTACAAGTGCAAGGCAAAAGAACAAGTATACATCAAGGAGTCTCTATCTTGAATGTATAATAATAAAAACTACTAAACTAGAGTCGTTAGCCAAAAGCCAGAAGCTAGTCCCTACTAAGAAGTCAAGTGGAAGCACCTGTAAAACCTCGGTCTGACCTGAGTATTATTTAAGAAGAAAATAATAAACGGATCAGTCTAGCTATAAATATCATATAAATGAGATAGGATACGAGATATGCCAAAAACGTGTGGTAACAATAATGTCATACTGCGACAAGTATGCACTAGATAACAACAAAAATCATACAATATCTTGAATATAATCAAACACCAAAAAGAATGTCATATTCTTTAACATATTCGCCAAACCACAAATATTGATAAAACTTATCAATGTAAATCACAAAAATTGGTGAAACACAAATTCTAGAAATCATCAATTAGAAATCCGAAAAACACAAAGGGGGAGGCCTATCACAAATGGGAGCATGAAAACTCAACAACACGTGCATCACAAACGGAACGCTATTCCATGGTCGCTAACCATCAATTTTGGGCCGAGGCTGCACAAGCGGCCCAAAGACCATGGGTCGCTACCCCACCAATTTTGAGTCGAAACTCCACAAACAGGGTTTAGTCCCCCCCACACAAACAAAGAGACATCGCACATCACTAGTCTAAATCACAAAATGATCATCATCGAGAAGTTTCGATTACACTAAGCTAGTAAATAAATGAGTTTAGCTTCATGTCCCATAACGACTGGCTTAACTTAAGTGTTTACGAAGAAATTGTAGATCCCCACTCGAAAATTGTCACAAAAGTTTCAATCGAAGGAGTCTAAGAATTAACCGACATAGTAAACGCACGCGTTTCATACCAATTGTTTTGCTAAGTCGTTTAATTTGGATTTGTATATACCAATAGATTGGAAAACAATTTTATAAATGAGCTTTGTATTAAAATAGAGTTGAAATCATCTTTATGAAAGAGTTTGAATATTTACTACTAGTATAGAAACCTCTGTATTTCAAAGTGACCAATCACAAAAATGATTGTAAAAACAATCAATCACCAAAAATTCACATACGAAGACGTGAATCAAATCCATAGAAATCGATACCGAATCCATCAAAATGTATATTCCCAAAAATCCCCAAAAAGAAGTTATCAAAGTCAACAAAAGTGATAACAACTAATCGGATTCACTAGAATCGATTAAAAATTGGAAACCCACACAAAAAGGCAATTTGGCTGAGATAAGCAGGTTTAGTCGACTGAACACAGTGGTCAGTCGATTGATACAGAACCCAGAAACTTTCGGCTTTCAAGTTCAGTCGAATGAACACAGTGCTCAGTTGACTGATACTGGCTCAGGAAATTTTCTGGCTCCAGGTTCAGTCGACTGATCTTACAGTTCAGTCGACTGAACTATCAAATGCAGTATTTTCAGCCTAGCCCCAAGAAAGGAAAAATAGAATCTTAACCGGATGCGATTGAACGAGCAACGGACACTAGTGATTTATGCCAAGCGACAACCCAGCCTTATAGGCTCTTCGATACACCCCAAAAACATGTTTAAACATCAAAGATAGGATTTTAAAGATTTTTGGCTTCAAAACACCAAAATTGGAATATTCACCAAATCAATTCAAATCAAAGCGAATGGACACGGATAGATGTTAGGAATTCATACCAAACAACAATGAAAGTTATAGAAATAGATGTGAGTTCAAAATCTCACCTTTTTATCCCCAAAACAACAAATGAGAAGCTCTAGAACAAGCAAAGATTGATCTCTTTTCAACAACACCTCAAAAATGTTCAATCCATTATCAAAGGTGAAGTTTTTCCTAAGTTAGGTTATAGGAATTTCTAAAACTTGAAGAGGGATTAAGATGGAGAAGATGAAGAGGATGCTAACCTAAGCTTCTCCTTGATTTCTAGCTTGAAGTTGATAATTCCGAAGAGAATTAGGGCTTAGGAATTTCTAATTTCTTTTCTCTTCCCCATTTTTACCTTAGCTTGAGAGTGTTAGGAAATGAGGAGTGGAATGAATGAAGAGGAGTGGAGTTGGGTTACTTGTTAGGTTAGTGGGCTAAAACCCAAACCCAAAGCCCTAAATGAAAATAACAAAATTCCACTCAACTCCAAACATATCGATGTTTATACTCAAAAAGGTCGCAAAAGCCATTTTGGACTCAATGAAAGGGATCTTCATTCCTAATTCGATTGTTTGTAAAAAGTGACATTTCGGACTTAAATCCGACTAACGATGCTATATTTAAATAAAATATTTAAATATACTATCGTAAAATATGCGGGTTGTTACAAAAGAAACGAGTCTTGAAAATAGCTAAGTCACCCTGGAGTTCACGAAAAAAGGTTCATTTTCACTACGCCTATGCCCCTCTATTTATAGGTGAAGATAGGATGGACTTCCTTCATGGGCCCCGGAACAAGATATCTCGGCCCATAGTAGGTGACTTCTGCACACCGAGTCAGGCATGCCGAACGAGACAGGCCGATCGAGAAATGCAGACCCATCATGTCTGGTCGATTATCAAGTGACTCGAAGTAAACCCTTAGGAGACCTGAACCAAATAATGGGTTGACTCGAAGCGAAGTCATGCTGACCGCCTCACTTTGTTTTAGGCCCGATAACCTACCAACTTCTCTAGAATGCAACGAGCAACGTATGCCGATCCTTCCACACCGAGCGACATGTGCCGATCACCTAAGCCGAGCAACATGTGTCCGTGCTTCCTCGATTGAACCACATATGTTGAGCCGTCCTTCCCCGAGCATCCTGATGGAACCGTATCAACTTTAACTTCATTTGCCGAACGGTGATTGCCGAACGACGTTGCCGAGCGAGGCTTTGCCGGGCGACACATGTACAGAGTTCCCAACAACACTTTCCGAGCGATGGCATTCAAATGAAGGATGTCGAGCGATGTACTTAGGCCGAACGACACTTGTATGCCGAACGACGCGTCCAGGCCGAACGGTCCACGGTCGGGCCGCTTTTGCCACGTGATCCCTCTTCAAAACCGAGCAGTGAGCGGCTGAATCACCATGAACGAACCATGCATATAGGCCTGGCCATGTAACCAGGTAACATTTGCCCCCCCCAAAGCATATCATGAGAGTCATCATGATGCGCTTTGAACCAATCCAGGCTTTCCACTTTTCTCCACCTATCTAGTGGGATCTGATTCTCCATTGTGCTATTATCTTGGTGTCGACGTAAACACGTCGAATCACTCGTTCGGCATATCCATTGTCGCCCGACAAGATTTTTCACCGAACGATTGAGTCACTTTGACGTGGTCCACTGGTTAACGCCTGTTCACCCTCTCTTCATTATATAAAAGCCAACACTTCTCTTCTTCTTCCCTTTACTTTAACTTCAACTCTACAGGGCTTTTTAACTTACCTTCCTCCTAAACTTCGGCTACCTCTTCCTTTCAAAACTATATCTCCTTCCTTGCTACTTTAGACACCCTTGAACCTGAACGAACTCCGGCTCGAAGTCCCACATTTTCACAAACTTCTAATTTCCTTTATAGGTATGAATCTCTTATTTAACTCACCCCCTTAGCTCAGAATCTCGTTTGAGGTCTGAGCACATGGGTTCCTAGATAGGAGTTAGTGGGAAGCGACAAGTGTAAAGACGAATTGGAGATAGGAGCGTGCTCTAGGCTATGTGTTTGACTTAGTTTTAATGGTAATAGAAGAAGTTATTAGGAGAAGTGGTCATGATTCTTACTTCAAAGTCATGGACATAGAGAAGGAGAAAGCTCGATGGTTCGTGGAAGTCAGTGCAAGCCTGTAGTATTCAGCTTATCATGATCGAGGAAAGACAGTCGGTGACCTAATCGTAGTGATGTTGGGTTGTTAGGAGTTTAACAACAGGGTAGGTCGAAACTGTGAAAAGGAGTGTGGTTCGGCATACCGAATTAGGAAGTTACTCGTATGATAAGTCGAGAATCCTCGAAGGGGAGCATGGTTCAGTAGGAAGCTAAGTTGGAAGGTAAATCCCTATTGGGAGTAGTGCAAAGGGTGAGTGTGTCGCTCGACTTAGAATAAGAGAGTGTAGACCGACCAACCGTGCATTCAGCAATGTGGCCACTCAGTGTGTGTGGAGTGAGAGCGTGGGTCAGTGTCTTTGGTCTATAGAGTCGTTCGGTCGCATGTTTTAGGTGTCGCTCGGCTTCGAGCCTTGAGGTCGGCGTTGACAGTCAAAATCATTCTATCTTGAACACAACACATGTCAAGTCCACTTACCCCCATGCCTAATCATAGGAAAATGTATAAGGACAAGGACTCAAGCACACAAGTGTATGAGACTAATTTTGACTAATGACTCCATGATCATGACAACCATAAACGCGAATCCAATCTAACAAAAGTAAACAACAGCCCAAAACGTATAATGCCAATGTCCGATTTCAATTCCCATGCTACTGAACATAGGACAAGCTCTCGAAGACGGTCATCAATGACGGTCTTCAAAGATAACAATTCAATGCTTAATCGCACTTCATTAGTCATTAAGTCTTTAATTCTTTCACACTCACACTTGAACGAATGCACCATTCCACACACCACACAAGGGAACATTTTTGTTGTTATGTCTAATATTGATTGTCTTTCAAGTATAGTTCAAATAGGTGTTTATCCAAATTCGATGCTCATTTAAGATGTCTAGAAAGTCGAGGTTGGCCACAGTCTTAAATAAACCTGAGCCAAGTTCTCAATAGGAAGTAGTGGGAACTTTGAATCCATCGACAACTCCTGCACAGAATATCTCGAGTCCAACGACTACCGCTATTGAGTTGGCTCCTAATTCCATAGATGGAGAAATTATCCTAGACAATTTAGCTGATTCTCAAGCTTCAAGAATCAATGAAAATGCTCTTCGTCGATTATGCTCAATCCACTGAATTCCTTTTGACGATGTATTGGTTCCATTAGGACAAGATTGTCCTCACCTACCCCCAGCTGTATATATTACCTGTAAAAAATTCATGTGCTGGGTCGGCAGCATGCCACCATTCAACTCCTTCCTTCGTGATGTGTTGCAGTATATTAAGATCGCCCCAGCACAGTTACATCCTAATAGTCACGCATTCATATATGGCACATGTATTCTTTTCATGAGCATTCTATTCAGGCTCCCCACTCCCGGTGATATCCACTATACCTACCGTTTCAAGAGACGGTCCGACAGCCCACCTTTTATATTCCTTAAGCCAAATAACAAGTGCCAAATCCTGACGGGGGCATGGAGCAAATTTTCCCAATATAAGCAGGAATGGTTTTACGTGCGCTATCCCCCTTGCTTTGCGAGGAGATGGCTAGAAGAGAGTAAGTTCCTTTTCTAGATCAATATTTGTATGCGGAAGAAAGTACATTCTTTCTAAACCTTTTCTTGATTTTTACAGGCATTAGCCCATGTCCTGAAGGCTTCGGGTACTCTGAGGCCATCGAACCTATTCAAGCTGTTTCCGCGGTAGTCCGGGACATTAAATCTATCATTTCCAATGAATCGCTTTCAAAATTTGGGTTGTTGGAGGAAGGTCGCCGAATAAGTCTCCCTCACAGCGCCACTACAACCGGACCTGCCTTGGACAAAGGCAAGCTAGGCCTTCAGTGCCTCCTACAAGTGTTGCCCCCGACACACCGAGGAGGGTGAGATTAGAGAAACTGAGGTGTCTAAAGCACTGGGCGAGAATGTAAGTCCTGCTCTGGAACCGGTGGTTGAGGCACATGGCATTAATGAACCACCTCCCCCTTCAAAGAGGAAAAAGAAACTAGCTTACAAGCCGAGGAAGAAGATAGTGGGCGGAACCTCGAAAGTGATGATTACTCCAATGGAGAAAGAGCCGTCTCCACAACACTTAGAGGATTCACTGAAAGGCTTATCTAACCTCACTATTCCTGATGACTTTCTCAATTATGGCTTCAACGATCTGGAAGCCCTAAAACTCCATACGCCCACGAGAGGCGATGAAGGCGTTCAAGCCCATAATCAAGGAGAAAAAACTTCGATAAGTAAAGCTAAAGGAACTGGTCCGTCGGGGGGAAACACTAGGACACACATACTAACACTTACACCTCACCTTGCACTTAAACTTCAGCCATCATGTTATTCTTGCTAACTCGTGCTCACTTAATTTCTGTGTAGGTGATATGGGACACTCTCATGGATTCGATCACCTTCGTGGGTCCTCTATTTTCCTTCATTCCAGCCAGGATTCGAGGGTCCTGCAAATGTCAAGATTGAGACGACGACAGCGATAGAGACTATCTCCCCCGAGATTCATCATCTCGAAGGAAATTTTACAGTCAATCTTCATACCCCATGATCCTCCCTCTCAGCCAGAGCAAAGCAGGGAGAAAACTACTCATAAAGGGTCCTAGTCTGAGACTCACCACGACCAACAATCCGGTTCATCTAGTACCAGGAAATCACCGTAACCTCACAAAATATCTGTAGTCTCTAGACAAACTCCTTCTGCTCCTGCACATGATCCGTCGATAGCGAAAAAGCTAACCGAGCTTAAGGCCAATTTCCCAAAAATATGTTTCGACGGTCTGAAGTTTGTTCCGGCGATTCATCCTATTCCGAGGCATGTAAAACAAAGTGACATTGTTTGCAACAACGATATCTACGTCCAGCACGATGCATTTGTTCATTTGGTAGAGAAAGTTTCAGAAGTTTCTATCGAACGCCAACGTGAAATCGATCGTCTGAAACTCGAAACCATCCATGACAAAGACATTATTAAAGCCCAGGATGAAGAGCTTTTCTCATATAAGTCCCATCTTGAAGTTGCTCAGAAAAATGCTAAAGACATAGCTGAGGCAGTTAATCGTTTGGAAGCCGTACACAAAAAGGAAATTGATGAAGCGGTTCAACATTGTGGAGCCTTAGCTTTAGAGAAAGACTCCATCAGAAGGAGAGAGATGCGCTCGCTCAATGAGTCAAAGAGTCGGAAGAGCTACTTTTCAAAGAAAAGGAAGAAAAGACTACCGGTCAGGAGGAGTCACAATGATATTGTGACGAGATTGTTGCTACACAACTCCTGAAAACAAAGCTCAATGAAGAACTCTCCAAGGCTGAGGCGCCGAAGGCTGAAGTCCATGAGGAGGGAAAAAGAGTGGCTCTTTCAAAAATTGACACTCGCCTCGAAGCGGCTGCTGAGGTTGGTGGGGAGGAGATTAAGTGCATGTTTGATCTGCTCATAGCCGAGTACAATGCTCAAGTTCTCATGCATCGCGACCTAACATTTCTTGGCGAAGGTTACCTCGAATCTTTGGCCGAAGCATGAGACACTTTAATAAAAATCAAAAAGGTTGAGTCGAGAACTGAAGAGGTTGACGAAGAAGCTTTAGAGAAGGAATTTCTTCGAGGGAATGAGCCTGCGGACTTATCTGCAGTGAAGGCTCTCTATACTAGAGACTCCTCCTCGTCAAAAGGAAAGAATGACACCGTCGGTCCATCCGGATCCGAGTCTTCAGTTCCTCCTCCTATTCAGTAGATTGGTTGCCCTTCACTTGGCCCCTTCGAGCAGCATATTGGCTACGACCCGAAAGATCCTGGACTTGATATTCACATTCTATCTCCCATTCCAGAGGGTGAAACTCCTCGGATAGTTGAGGGTGAGCCGGATACCCGTACATAACCTTTTTCCTTGAGTTTAAAGGGCCATTGTTTTTGGCGAGTAGTAAATCTATTCTAACACTGGCCTCTTATGATATCATGAAGGCCGTTCTGATCCCGAGCCAACTCCAAGGAGCGATGTTGCCATGGAGAAGGAGGAGAAAACAGGAGAGGCAATTCAAACGGGAGAGACTCTTGGACCTTACACTCAAGTGATCGAGGCACTTAACAAAGACAAATCTGAAAATCCATCACCCATTGAAGAACATGATGAAATTGAAATTACGGGCGCCTCCGAACACACTTCAAAATTGAGCATGGAGGTGCAACTCATCAAGGAGGGGAAGAAGAAATCTGAAATTAAGGCTGAGTCCCAAGTGGTTAAACTTGATGACCCACTGAACAGACCTTTGAAGATTATTCTTCCTGGAGGGACCAGGCCATTGGAAGTTCCTCTCCTTTCCTCAGACACCACTTCCCTAGCAAGCAAGGCGTCCAAGAGAAAACACGTGGGAGAGGAGTCATCTAAGAAACCAAGGAAGGAGAAGAAGTCAAAGAAGTAGCTATCATGCCTCGTTCAAGGAGAATAAGCTTAGATTATGTAATTATTTCTGTTTATTTCCATAGTCGATGTAAATAGACTTTTGAATCCGAGTTTAGGAGGAACTCTAGTGAAACTTTGTTTTGGGATTAGTGAATAAAACTTCATTTCTTTGTCTTTGATGACTTTCGCTTTTCATCTTATTGTCTGACTTGTAGTCGAAACCAAAAATCTTGTGAGCTACATAAGTCCCATTTCACTTCCACATGGCTTGAATTTTTTTGAAATCATTGATACTCGATTCCGCGCTTCGGGTACTTATAATACTTTTAGTCCGCACTTTGGGGACTTAGAGATTTTAAAGTTGCTTATACTCTTGTCTGCATTCTAGGGATTCAGAGTACTCCAGTCCGTACTCTGGGGACTTGGAGATTTTAGACGTTTATACTCTAATCCACACTCTGGGGACTCAGAGTACTCTAGTTCGCACTTTGAGGACTTGGAGATTTTAAGTCGTTCATAATATAGTCCGCATTTTGGGGACTCAAAGTACTCCAGTCCACACTCTGGGGACTTGGAGATTTTAGTCATTTATACTCCAGTCCGCACTCTGGGGACTTGGAGATTTTTGAGTCATTTATACTCTAGTCCACACTCTGGGGACTCAGAATACTCCGGTCCGCACTCTAGGGACTTGGAGATTTTTAGTTGTTTATACTCTAGTTCGCACTCTGGGAACTCAGAGTACTCCATTCCGCACTTTGGGGACTTGGGAGATTTTTAGTCATTTATACTCAAGTCTGCACTCTGAGGACTTACAGTACTCCAGTCCGCACTCCGGAGATTTGGAGATTTTAGTTGTTTATACTCTAGTCCGCAACTCTGGGGACTTAGATATTTTTAAGTTTTTGTGTGTGTTCATACGCCAGACAGAATAATGTAACTTTAACTTTTTCCATAGAATTACAACATACGAAAACATCAATAGTTCATGGAAAAGATGGCTTCAAGCCTTTATTAATGAAAATGAACCGAATTGTCTTATTACATGCCAAAAACTAAGAATCAACGAAATAAAAATATACTAGAAATAATTGCAAATAAAATGCGAAGGAAACATACTAAGTATAATAACATCGTAGATGCTCGCTATTCCATGCTTGGGGGAGTGTCGCACCATCAACGGTCGCTAGCTTGAAAGTTCCCTCTCTAAGTCTCCGTTCAATGACATATGGACCTTCCCATGTGGGATTCATATGCGATGGGATCAGGAAAACTTGCTTCAAAATGAGATCGCCTACATCAAAGATTTTCTGTCAGACTTTTTCATTATAATATCAAGTGACTCGGTGTCTATATGTAACCGCCCTTAAATCAACTTCTTCACGTTTATCGTCAACAAAGTCCAATGACTCCAGCAAGAGATACCGATTTGTGTTAGGGTCATAATGAGTTACCCGATGTGAAGGAACTTCAAGTTCCACAGGTATAATGGCTTCCATGCCATATGACAATGGGAATGGAGTATGGCCAGTTACGAACTTGTGGGTGGTTATGTAAGCCCAAAGTGCTGTTGGAAGCTCATCCACCCACTTGCGTCTAGCTTTTCCAAACGTTTTTTTGAATACGGATTTGATTATTTTGTTCACGGCTTGTCCATTGGCTTTTGGATGAGCAACTGCCGCAAACCTTTTCTCAATGCCAAAATTCTGACAAAATTCTTTGAAATCCCTACTTTCAAACTGATTTTCATTATCCGTAATGATAGTTCGTGGGAGGCCAAAACCGCATATGATGTGTCGCACAATGAAATTAATGACCTTTTAGGTGGTGATTGTAGCTAAGGGCTCTGCTTCTGCCTACTTGGTAAAGTAATCGACCGCAACTATTGTGTATTTCGCACCACCTTTGGAGATAAGCAAGAAACCGATTATATCGATTCCCCATATTACAAACGGCCAGGGACTAACCATTTGTGTGAGTTCCGTTGGCGAAGCTCTTGAGATTTTTACATACTTTTGGCACTTGTCACATCTTCTTATGTAGTTCGCTACATCTCGGTTTACAGTTGGCCAATAGTATCCATACCGGAGGATCTTTTTCGATAGTGTCTTCCCCCCAGTGTGATCACCACATTCTCCTTCATGAACTTCCATCAGGACTCGATCTATCTCACCGTGGGCAATGCACCGGAGTAAGGGGACGAGAATCCCTTTCGATACATTATTCCATCCTGCATTACATATCGCGAAGCTTTGTTAATGACTTGTCGTCTTTCGCTCTTTCTTTAGGGCAAGACCCCGTGTAGTAGGTACTGCTTGAATGGGGTTATCCATGACTCCTTCTCGATTTCTGTTTCTAACATGAAATCTACCTCCATCTCACTTATACACGGAGCATGTAAGATTTCGACGGGAACCAATCCCATTTGCTGTGTATCGCCGGTACTTGCGAATTTTGCCAATGAATCAGCTTCTCTGTTTTGTTCACGGGGACATGCGAAATATCATAACATTCGAGGTCTGCTAACAGCTCTTGAACCCGAGCAAGGTATGGAGCAAGTCTCTGCCCCTTTGCTTGATAGTCCCCCGCACCTGGTGCACCACTAATTGTGAGTCACAAAAGATTTCAACCGATTTTACTCCAAGTTCGCTGATAAGTTTCAAGCCAGCAATCAACGCTTCATACTCGGCTTTGTTATTTGTAGCTGGAAAATTGGACTTCAAAGCATAACAAATCGTTTTTCAGGAGTCACAAAAATTATACCAACCCCAGAACAACGATCTTTGGATGCCCCATCGGTGTATAGTTTCCATCGAATGAGGGAAATAACATCATCACTGTTTGGTTCGTCTGATACGGTGAATTCTGCAATGAAATCCGCTAATGCTTTCCCTTGTATGGCTCTCTGTGGAAGGTAGGTGATAACGAACTGACTCTACTCAATATTCCATTTTAACATCCTTATAGAGGTTTCTGGTCATTGGAGTACCTATCACAAGGGTTGATCGGTATAAACACTGATCGCGTATGCTTGAAAGTACGGATGAAGCTTGCGTGATGCAATCACCAAGCAGTAGGCTAGCTTCTCAATTTTAGGACAATTCCTTACTGCCTCCTTAAATGTTTACTGACATAGTACACCGGCTTTTGAACTCGGTCCTCCTCGCGAACGAAAGCCGTACTGATAGCATGTTGATATATCCAAGTATACGTACAACACTTCATGGTCTACTGGCTTCGACGGCATCGGGGGACTTTCCAAATGCCTTACCAGAGCTCAGAATGCATCCTCATAGTCGAGCATCCATTCGAAATTTCTCTTCCCTTTCTTTCTTACATCGAAGAAGGGGATACACTTATCTGTTTCTCTGGATATGAATCGACACAGTGCAGCCACTTTTTCGTTCAGGTTTTGTACTTGCTTTACAGTTCTGGGCACTTGTATGTCTCGAATAGCCTGAATCTTTTCTAGGTTAGCTTCAATTCCCCGTGCATTAACAGTGAAACCCAAAAACTTCCCTAATGCAACGCCAAAGGAACACTTTAGAGGATTGATTTTTTATTCCGTAATATTTGAGTATATCAAACATTTCCGCCATGTCTCGAATGTGATCGTTTGACTGCCGTGAATTCTCGAGCATGTCATCCGCATAGACTTCCATTGTCCTACCAATCTGGTCTTTAAACATCCAATTCACCAGACACTGATAAGTTGCTATCGCCTTTTCAATCCGAAAGGCATCACTACATAACAATACATCCCAACGTCTGTGATAAAACTAGTGTGTTCTTGGCCTGGAATGTGCATCGGGATTTGATTATACCCCGAATACGCATCCATAAATGATAATAACTCATGTCCTGCCGTTGAGTCGACCAGTTGGTCAATTCTAGGTAAACGAAAACTTTCCTTAGGGCATGCTTTGTTCATATCTGAGTAATCTACGCAGGTTCTCCATTTTCCATTTGCTTTTCTCATTAGCACGGGGTTAGACACCCTCTCAGGATAGAGGGCGTCATAGACAAACCCATTGGCTTTGAGTTTGTCCACCTACTCTCTAAGAGCGACGGACCTCTCCAGCTCCATGCCTCTCCTTTTTTGCTTTACTAGTACGTACCTCGGGTCTATGTTCAACATATGACTTGCAATGGCGGGAGAAATCCCGCACATATTGGTATGTGTCCAAGCAAAAACATCCAGATTCGCTCGGAGGAAATCTGTGAGATCCTCGGTCATCAAGGGGTTGAGTTGTGATCCAATCTTAAGTACTCACGATGGGTCATCTCGGATGACTGGAACATCAATCGTCAGTTCAGCCGGTGCTGCTTTTGCCTCTCTGGGTTCGCCATCATCATTCCTCGGATCTATGTCTCTATAGATCCGATCATGTTGCCTGAGCCAGGGCTTGGGCATTACTTGTCAACTTTCATGAGTCGAGTGTGGACGGAGCTTCCCAGAACCTTTCATTTCTCTCTTTACTGAGCCTCTCTCAGCTCAGCCACATAACACGCACGACCAGTTGCCTGATCGCCATGCACAACACCCACTCCTTTGTCTGTCGAAAATTTCAAGGTTAAACACCAAGGGGACAAAGCTGCCCTAAACACTGCCAGGGCTGGTCGACCCAGAAACACATTGTACGGAGAATCGACATCCAAAACAATGAAAGGTAGGATTCGCACCCTCCTAAGCTCACCTTGTACAAGTTCAACTGGCAATTCAACAAAACCCACTGCATCAGTAGCTGCACCATTAAAGCCATGAATATAGGCTTTAGACGGTTTTAGATCCTTTGTCTCCATCTTCATCTGGTCATATGCTTTTTTGAAGATGATGTTAACATAACTTCCACAATCAATCAATATTCTTTTCACAAATGCTGGCCCGATCATCGCAGAGATGACCAGCGGGTCAATGGTAGGAGCCTCCACCTGATTAGCATCTCTACTTCTGAACACTGTATCGTCCGTCATCGTTCTCTACTGTTTAGTCGGGGACCCATCTTCCGTATTTGAGAAACATTCAAAATCTGTATGCTTCAAGGAACTAGCATTATGCTCCATCTCCTGCCAATTCTTGTCTGCCAGGTGAGGCCCACCGACTATTGTGTTTATGATTAATCTTCCCACAGTCCGAGCAGGTTCCTCAGGATAGCGTGGAACTTGCTCGCGACTGGGGTTTGATGCACCTTGTCTGGCCTTCTGCAGATTCTTGACAAACTCCTGTAACTTCATTTGTCGAATCAGCTTTTCTATAGCATCATGGAGGTGCCTACACTCCTCGGCATTGTGCCCGTAAGTCTCATGGAAGCGACACTACTTCCTAGTCCGCTTTTGTTCCTTAGTGGACTCTTTTAGGCATGACTTTCGATCTTGGAACGTATTGAAAGTCGATAGATAGTTGTTTTCCAGAGATGCATTCAGAACAGTGCATTCATTGTAAGTCGGAATCCTTGGTTTCCATTTTCCTGCCTCGCTTTTCTTTTTTTTGGGTTTCCTCCTCTAGACCCTTTAGATTGCTCTAGCTTGTTTTGGACATTGACTGGACCTTTCTTAAGTTATCTCCAGATTGTTTTACAGCAATGTTTCTCTTCACAGTGTCCTTGCCAGTCCTTGGTGCCTTGTCTCACCTCGTCCACCTGGCTTCCTCTCTTCTTATGAATTGATGCGCCTTTGAATAAAAATGCTCCAGTGTAGTCAGAGGCTTTCCCGCTAGTCAATCGCCAAATTCTAAATCCGGATCTACTCCTCACATCATGGCCATCAGAGTGACATGGTCATTTGGGTTGCTAACTTCAATAGCCGCAATGTGAAATCTTTGTAAGTTCTCTTTAACGATTCCCCTAGAGCCTGAATCACACTGGACAAGGACATCATGTCCTTGGGACGAGTGGCGTGAATCCTGAATTGTTCCATAAATTTCCTCGCTAATTCGTCAAAGTTGGAGATAAACCGCAGAGGAAGTCGGGTGAACCACATGGTAGCGATTCTAGATAAAGTTATTGGGAAGCATCTACACTTAGTTGCATCATTCGCTCTAGCCGAATCCATCATCCATTCATATCTCATCACATGCTATCGGGGATTAGTCTTCTCTTCGTAGGTCAGGATAGTTGGCATGTTAAACTTCCTGGGGTACTCGACCTATTGAATAGTATCTGTGAATGGAGTATGACTCCTGGATATCCCCCAATCATCATTAATCAAGCCTTGATTTTCTCTTATCAGCTGTCTGACCATATCCAATAGGTTTGGGGTTTGTATGGAAGATGGCATGTTGAAATCTGTCCTACGAGACCATTCTGGTTAGTGTCTCCTCTATTGGAGATCTACTAAACATGTATCCTAGAGACCAGCCTCATTAGGACCTTGGTGAGTCGGTCGTCCAGCTTCCACTCGTGCTCCGGATCCTAAGTTTCCTGTTCCAGCTTGGGTGTGATTTCCTTGGTGTAAGTGAGGGGGCATGACTCCACGTAGGGAACCTGGACCACCCATTATTAATCGATCAGCAGCACCGATTTGCGTTGTTTCAGTTCTACAGCGTCTACGCCTGGGAGGTTCATCGGACGAAGCAAAGCTGTCGGATGAGGAGTAAAGAGCGGGGCTTCCTCCGGCATTCTGATGCTGTTGTTGAGTAAGCTGAGTCATGAGGTTGGCGTTAGCTTGAATCTGTTCGTTAAGTTGTCTCCTGCTTTCCATGATTTCTCTCATCAGCTCGTTGAACTCTGTTCTAGTGACAACTTCCATTTGGTTTTGGATAGTGACAGTCCCTGCACCCGGATTAACTTGTTGATTGCTGGGTCCTACTTGCTGGACGCTAGCAGTCTCGTTGACGTCCGCATTGTGTTAGGCTGATGTGGTATGAGATCTTACCATTTTAGAGCTATTGGTAGGAACTCTGAGTAGAATCAATGGACTTCCTATGAATGACATCGATCTACTTCGGGGGATTTCTCTAATCCAGTAGCTACAAAGTAGATCCTAATAACCTGAGAATGCTTTCTCAGTGAAAGCACCAAAATGTTAGCACCAAAATTGGTCACTAGTACCCAAAGAAAGATTTGTGTAGAGAGATTAATGAAGATAGAAAATTAAAATAGAGGAATGTATGCAAAATTAACTGTAAAAACTAGAACACCAGATTTATAGTGGTTTGGCATGATTGTCTACATCCAGTTTGAGTTTAATCTTTATTTCTTTTTCAAATATATCAATACAGATACAATCCGTACACCAACAACTTGAATATAAGTTCTAACAGAAAAGAAATGAGTCTTGAAAATGACAGAGTCTCCCCGGAGTTCACAAAAAAGGTCCCTTTTCACTGTGCCCTTACCCCTCTATTTATAGGCGAAGATAGGCTAGACTTTCTTCACGGGCCCCGAAACAAGGTATCTTAACCCATAGTATGTGACTTCTGCGCACCGAGCCAGGCATGCCAAACAAGACATACCGATTGAGAAATGCCGATCGAGAAATGCCAACCCATCATGTCTGGTCGATTATCAAGTGACTCGAAGTAAACCCTCAGGAGACCCAAGCAAATAGCGGGTTGACTCAAAGCGAAGTCATGCCGACTGCCTCAATTTGTTATAGGCATGATAACCTACCAACTTCTCTAGAATGCACCAAGCAATGTATTTCGATCCTTCCACACCAAGCGACATGCGCCGACCACCTAAGCCGAGTGACATGTGTTCGTTCTTCCTCGACCGAACCACCCATGTCGAGCCATCCTTCCCCTAGCATCTAGACCGAACCGTATCAACTTTAACTTCACTGTTCGAACAGTGATTGTCGAACGATGTTTCCGATCGAGGCTTTGCCGGGCTACACATGTAATGAGTTCCCAACAACACTTTTCGAGCGATGGCGTTCGAATGAAGGATGTCGAGCAATGTACTTAGACCGAACGACACTTGTATGCCAAACGACACATCCAGGTTAAACGGCCCATGGCCGGGACGCTTTTGCCACGTGATCCCTCTTCAAAACCGAGCAGTGAGCGGCCGAACCACCATGGCCGAACCATGTATATAGGCCGAGCCATGCAATCGGGTAACAAAGTGCTATAGTAACTATTGACCTCGATATAGCATTTTGAAAAATGCTATTAATTACTATTCGATGTAGAAATGGTTTTTGATTTGGAAGGAAATGATTTTTAATCTGACCTTTTTGGATTTTCTATGATATTTTATATAAAAGTAGTTTTTTATACTTCTCCATGTTACTTCAATTTCCTTTATTATTCTTTTCTAATACACGTATATTCATAAATGTTTTAAGATTATTTCGAAAAGTATTTGTTTCATAGAAAAATTATTATAATAATGAATGTTTATTTAAAAGGAAATAAAATGGGTTTATCTTTTATTTTAAAGTGATTTTACTTTTAAAAGAAGATAGTGATATTTTAGGAATGAATATTTGTGAAACATTTTATATAAATGTTGTAATAAAAAAACAAATATATAAATGGTATATTATAAAGGGAAATATTATCATTTAACAAATTGGAGAAACAAATCACGGTGGTGAATTTGTTTAAATATATGGTATGATCATGTTATGGGGCGTACACAAGATTTATAATTATGTTCGGAGTTTTTTTATATATTTGGAGTTTGGTTTATATTTGGAGTTTGTTTTATATTTGGTATTTGTAATTATTTAGGAATTTATAAAAGGACTTCTGTTTAAATAAATTTGGAGTTCTTTAAAAAAGAGCTGCAAATAAATCTGGGGACTTATACAATGAGTTGTATAATGATATTTTATAAAAGAAGTTTTGTAAAAGAGTTTTACAAATTATACATAGAATGTTTATAAGGGAGTTATTAGATAAATCTATATATTTATAAAAGGAGGTTATAATTATGGTTAGATATTTAAAAAGGAATTTTCAAAAAAAAAAATTATGAAAGAAGGTAGTAAATCTAAGGAGTTTAATATAGGAATCTTATAAAAGGGATTTATAAGAAGAATGAGACCTGATTTCCATAAATGATCATTTCAACTTACGATGGTATGGAAAATGTTCTTTTCATACTTAACACCAATGTCTGAGGTATGGGAACTTGTCTTTATCTTGAGAGTTAAGAATGTGTGTCGAGGCTAGGTTAGTTTCTTACTTGTCTGATTTTATTGTTAATCGAGGCATGGTACTGCTTGAAATCGGAAAGTGGTGTTAAGTATATGTGGTCAAATTTCCATATGGTCCGTTTACTTACACCAAAAGTGCTTTTAGGTTTATTGTTATCAATGTTTTTAATTAAGATTTGTTTTGACCGAAATTAAGTGTGATTTTGAAAATGAAATCGTTCTTAAGATCCGTGAATATACTTATGCCGTTGAGATAATAAATACATTTTCTAAGTATTGAAATGTAGCATTTTGTGAATATACTTATACTGTTAATATAAATATATGGGAAAGTTTTTCTTTGTTTTGAAAGAGAAACATTCAGTGAGTATGCTTATATAGTTGAGATAAATTTATCAATATTTTTCAAGTATTGAACAGAGTATGGGGGTTTGTGAATATATCTTTGAAAAGGTATTTTTTGATACATGTATTTATAAAGTGGTTTTAATTTATGGAAAGATCAATTAAAGGGGCTTAGTGGTTTCTTTGTGTTTAACCATGCTTGGTTCAATCTATGGTCAAATTGTTTGATTATTTGATAGTTAAATAACCAAGTATCAAATGTTGGTCAGTTTTAGAACTATCATTATAGGTTTAGACAGATTAGGATCACATATATTATCCGAAAACCACTTTGAATCGGCATAAGAGTTTGAATTGAAGAAATCTTGAAGATGATCGAAGATGGAGATATTTGAAGTGTAATGGCTACTTGCTACTAATCTTGGGAGTGATTCCAAAATGGATGTAGTAGAAGTAGGTCTTGCAGTTTGTTCTTATCTTGAAAAACTTATATGGAAAAATGCTGGCATTGCATTATCGCTTGGAGGGTAGTGTTAACATTCGAAGTGCTATATAAAAGGTAAAACGTAGCCTCAAGCCTCAACAACCAGAAATGCCTAAAACAGGGGATGTGCAGCAGGCCTATGTAAAACAGGGGATGTGCAGCAGGCCTATGTAGGTCAAATCTATTAGGGTACTGTCATCACCCTTCTATGCACACAAACACACAGATATTCACAAATGGATTTTGTTGTGCATGAGATCTGTCGCGCAAAGGTTTCAAATCAACCAAGGTAATGAAATATTCGGTACTATCCAGTAAGGGGTGGAGCGAACCTGTGTTGGCAAGAGGTCCTTGTGAGGCCCTCGCTACTTTTTTCTAAAGGTGTATTATGGCAGGCAGTACCCCAGTAACCTTGCCATTGTATTGAATCCATTCTCTAATAAGCGATGTACGGACTCAATTGTGCCCAGCTATGCTGGAACATGATATACAAGCATTCAAGTTGTTTTATATTTTATTTTTAAGTCTAGATATTATTATAATATCACTGGATTTTTTGTATGACATGTTTGGTTATCGTAAGGTAAAAACACGTTCGTTTTTATATGCATCATGGTCTTATGAGATACCTTTATTTTGAAAAGGTGATAACATTAAAAATCATATGATGTATGTTTCTTACACTGGTTTACCAGATAAATCCATGCGTTATTTTCTTATAATGCTCTGGTCATACCGAGCATATTTTTAGATTTAATTATGAATGCTAGAGAGCTTCATAAGACGAGTTGGAGGCCTGCAAGATGTACTCAAGTATATTTTATTTCCACTGCATTTTTGTTTATATTTATCAGCAATTATGGGGTGGGTTGTTAAACTGTCCAGACTGATGATAGATTTGTGTACTCTGATTGATGTATGCTATAGTTCTTTTGTAAAGATATGTTATATATTGTATATTACTTGTCAATATGTGAGATTCTGTTCTGTCTTTTTCTTTCTTTTCCTCCAACAATATATCTTTCTATCACTTGGTCGGTATGCAAATATCATAGATGTATTAGTGTCAACTTTTAAGGGTCGAAAAGGCAAGTCATTACGTTTGCTATTGTTAAATCAAATTAAAACCAATAAAAATGAAAACTAAACAAAACCAATTGAAATAAGTTTTTTGGGTTGGTTGTTTATCGAGTTTAACTAAATCAAAGATGATTTGCATTTTATGTTTAGAATATTCATGGTACTTTAAAATAAAGCATAAATATATGACTAAAGTTTTATTTATTTATTATTCTTATGCATTTTAATATTAATTCTAACACATATGATAACAAAAATTTATTTGACCACCAAACTAATCCGAAAATATCATTATAACATTAGTAATTTTGACAACATAATAAAAGCTTGATTAATTTGATTAAACGATAACCGAAGTAGATTTTTTTTATGGAATAATCACAAACTGTTATATCCAAATTTTCAAAGAATGGATAAGGTGTGAACTAGCTAAGGTTGGAAGTATGAAGCTATCGTAATTTGAAAGCTATCACACGTTAAGGAATGATGGCCATCGAGCACTAAGAATAAGCCATCACATATTGAGAAGTAGATTTGTCGCAAGCTGATAACAATGAGCTATCGCAAGTTAATAACAATGAGTTATCCTAAGTTGACAGCCATTAGCTATCACAAGTTGAAGCAACTAGGTTTATCGCAAGTTGACATGATAGATGATTATCGCTAGTTAATGATGCAAGGCTATTGCAGTTTGATAACGGCAAACTACAACGAGATGATAAAGAGCTACCGCATGATAAGATCCACATAGCTATGTTATGTTGAGATTTTTGCAGTTATCACATGTTGGAAAATGAAGCTAACATCAGTACAAAAGAGCTGATGAAAAAATAGAAAGAAATGTCGTTGAACTAGAGGAGAATATTGAAGAAACTAAGAGGCAAATTGTGTGAAGAGGAAGTGCATCAATATGAAGGATAATCTATATAGTAAAGCTTCATGGCATCCCTATACAACCATGTCACCTTTGTTGACATCATGACTAAGATAGCGATCTGCGTGAACTACTCAAATCCTGAGATTATGACATATGACACCATCAAGACCTGTTCATCTTACCAAGTTATTGATCTATGTCAACTTCAATTAATCCATACAAACAAGCCATGTCACCCTCTAATCTGTATAAATAGAGACCCACCCATATATGAAAAGGGGCTCATCTTTTCTTTCTCTTTTTAGCACATAAATTTTTTTAAGACTTGATATTCTGAAGCTCCCAAAAGAGCTGGAGAACTCCTCTAATGACCGAAGAAGAAGAAGAAGATAACTTGAATTTTTAAACATATGGACCTTTAGAATTAGGAAATTTCATGTTGACTTCATTCTTGACATCTTGGACTATAATGAAGAAGATGTCTTATTCTTTTACATATTGACCATTGGACAAGGAATATTGCATATCTGCTTAAATTTCATATATTATTTGTATATGAAAGGAAGATGACTTGAATCTTGGACATTTTAGGCATATATTATTTTGATTATAGGCGTATTTGGAATTTTATTTAAATTATATATCTTTTAAAATATTTTGATGGTGGATTAAAAATGGATTTAACATTTTGGTACTTTCATTGAGAGTTGAACTGAATAATTTAAATAATTGACTTAAAATACCCTCAATTTCAAAAAAGTTAGAATTTAAAAATACTAAATTTTTTAAAAATAGAATTTTTGAGTATAATGGTTGAAGAATTTTTTGAGTCCAGTTATTTTTTGAAAAGGTTACTTCTGTTTTTTTGAATTTTTTAAAATCTATTATTGCAGATTGATCAACTTGCAACAGCACTCTTCCTCTCAACATGCAACAACTCCTCAACCTGCGATAACCATCTCAACATGTGGCAAACCCTAAAACCCTCATTCTCAACTACGACAACCCCTCCTTAACCTGGGACAACCCCTTGTTAACTTGCGATGGCTCTACCAACTTGTGACAAACCCTCCACTAACTTGCGATATCTCACCATCAACCACCAATCTACTACAACATTGAACTTTTATGAACTTCCAATAGCCCTCAACCAACTCACAGTAGCACATCTCAAATTGAGATAGCCTAAATTGAATTCTAGAAGGCTCTAAAACGAAGAAATAAAAGTATGACTTTGTTGAATATTTCAACAATGGTGATTGATAATGATAGATAAAAAATTATTCGAAAAATTCACTGCTAAATAGAGAAACCCCCAATCAACTAGCCCCGTTACCTCCTATCGATCATTACGGCCTTAGATTGTCACAAAAATTCAGGAGCAATTAGTGTTTTCGTTGGAAAATGGGGCTTTCTCAGAGCTTAAATACTCCATGACCACTGAATTAGAAAAATCAATGGAAACCAACAAAAAAATAGAGCAGTCTCCCCTCTACCAATCGCAAGTGGTGAAGTAATTTCTAGGCTTGAGCTGCATTGGAAAAAACTAAAATACGAAGGCAGTTTTTAGCCATTTTGAATGAAATTCCATTTAATTAGCGAGGAATTTGGAAAATCAACCGCCGTGGATGTGATGCACTCATCAATATCTATAAGCCCATATTATCAATTTGAAGAACGGAGGTATGCACATAAATTTGAGAATCGATGGCCATGATAGGATATACCTATTTGTGAAAATTCAAGCAGGGATGACTTTTAATGAAATTAGTATCGCTAAAAATATCTCAAAAAATATGAAAAAACGGTGAAGATCGTTCGCTCATACCTATCAATGTGTGAGAGAATTTGCTAACTAAAGTTTAAAAAATTAAGTATCGGTCGATTTCGAAATTCAAAAAGTTTAATTGTTTAAAAATTCAATATAATCAAATGTGAATAGAAACATAAAATAAAGCAGGGAGAAATGGAAAAATACCGTGTTTTATAAAAAATGAATGTATATAAAGCTAATTTATCATTTCGAGAAATAACACAAAAGATACTGTAATAAGCAACTTTGAAGCAAGGCTATGAAATTCCAGATTTCTTTATTACTTGTAGATTATTCTGCAAATTGTTCTCTAAGAATAAAGCAAAGGATATCATTCCCTGAATTATTGAATTAAATAAAAATCTCAATCTACTATATCCGAGCATGGGTTCAGTTTTCCTATTAAGTAATGGTGGATTTCTTTATTGAATTGATTCCCGATCTTCCCGTTTATTGTTGAATAAATCCTAGTTGTTAAAGCAAGTTCCTAAAAGGGGGAAAATGCAAATAATATGTTACTCAAGGCAATGGATCTTATTATCAGAGGAGAATTATGATATCTTTGTTCTTGTTACCAAATCTGAACCATTATTTAGTAAAAGTCAAGATATCCTTCTTATTGAATTAATTCATCGATGGAAGCTCAAAAGTATGAATTCTGAATAATCAAGGAGTATTTTGTTTCCAAAATAAGATTTTGGTTTTTTTTCTTGAAGCATGGATTCAAACTCTTCTATATGATGATGGATTTCTTTATTAATATGGACTTTTGCTTTTATCATCATCATCATCATCATCATCATCATCATCTAGATGCTAAAGCTCTTATTATTAAAGAATGCCCCTTTCATCATGATTAACATTCAAGATAAGATGTTATTGTAGTCTCCTACTTTAGACAAAGTCCAAGAAATATCAGTATTTGAACTCTTATAAAGATAAAGTGTATTCTCTCAAGTTTATACAAGGATGAGTTCTCAATAAGAAACTATTTCTTGTCTGCTAAGGTTATTAGTTCATAGATCATGACTTCTTAGGTTCACAAACAAGATGTATGTAACACCTCTAATTTTTAATAACATTATTCAGGAGATTTAATTAGATAACTAAATAGAATAATGTAAATATTAGAGTGATAAGGGGATTGAGATTTAAAAATTTATTTACAGTCATGCTTAGTTAAATAAATAAGCTTATGACTGGATATATATATATATATGTTAATTAATAAGAAACAATTAACACAAGGGCGTATTAGGAATTTCTGCACCATAATTCCTTAATACCTAAAAGCCACGTTCCCATTCTTTCACACGTTCCTTTTTTTTTCAAAAACCTCAAAATGTAAAACCTAAAGCTCAAGTCGGCCACTACTTGAGAGGAAAAGAAGAGAAATTCATCTAAAGCTAAGGAATCAAGCTAAGGGAATTAATAAAGGATCAAATCTCAAATTTCTTACCCTAATCAAGGTAAATAATAATCAAAACCATCTCTAATTTTTCTTTTATGATCATTTGACTTCCGAATTTAAGTTTAAATCCATTATAATGATTTTTGATGATGATATGCATGAATTTTATGATATATTTGATTCAAATAAGATTGTTTGACAATTGTTAAATTCGCTTCCTAGGAAAAAATAGTATTTTATGGATTTCTAGTGCCATGAGTAATTTATATGTTATGTAAACCATTATTTTGGAGATGGGTTTAATTTTCTATAATTATCCAAGCCATGGAAAATTTATCATGAATTTCCAAAGGAAAATATGAACAATTGGGTTTAGAAATTAATTTTGGCTATATTATGAAGAATTTGGATCTGGAATCACATATGTTATAAAATATATTAAAAGTGAAATTCTATGATTTTTGGTTATTTTTTCTAGGTAATTTACTATTGAAATTAAATTATTTTAGATGGAGGCTTAACTGATTTAATGGTTTTGCTCAATGGAAGTGTTTATTTGCTAGATTAATTTTTGTTTAGATCTTAAATAATCGCTGTAGTTTTTTTAGAAAGAATTTGAAAAGTTTATGAAAACCAATTAAATGTTTAAAAATAGGTAGGTTGGTTAAAAAGCAATTACTTAAAAGGTATTATAACAGTCTTTACCCAGAAATTATGTTCCACCTCTTTTAGAAGTAACTTTTGACCTTGTGCTTCCGCCTCAACCAGGTCAAAACCAACACAGCTAAAACCAATGCATAAGGTATCAATATGATGGTACGTAGTGGATTGGAGAAAGGTGGAAGACATGGTGTCAAAACCAATGCTTTTTATAGGGTCAAAGCCTTTATTTTTCTCTCAAAATATATGCGCTTTCCTTGTTTTTAAAAGAATGCTTTCGAAGAGGTCGAAACCCCTTCAATGCAGCTCTTAAAGAAGTTGCTTTCGAATATATTGACGCCTTTTATTTAAAGTGAAGCTTTCGAAAGAGTTACCTTGTTTTCGAATCAAAGCTTTTAAAAGAGTTGTTTCAACCCAATCAAAACCTTATTGTCGACCTTATACCTTTCAAGTGTATTGAAGTCATTGATGCTTTCAAAAGACAGCTTTTTTTTTTGAATATATTAAGCCGCTCCCTATAGCTTTAAAAAGGATTAATGGTTTCAGAGGCAATAGCTTCGAAAGGAGTTTCGAAGCTAACCTTTAAATATTTTGCTTAAATGGTAAATGCTTTCGAAAGGATGGTTCCGAAGCCATCAATTTTTTCCAACTATCATATATGAAGGTTAATGGTTTTGAAAGTGGTACATTCATTTATATTCACTTTGACCAAAAAGATATTTTTAAAGACAAACCCAATGGCTTCGAAAGTGATACTTTCAAATGGTTTCGAAAGGGGTCCTTAAAATGGTTTCAAAACTATGCTTCTATGAGTTAATAAGTAATGCTTTAATACTTTCGAAAGGTATGTTTTGATGGTTTCAAAAGAGATGATTTAAAGTGTTTTGAAAGGCATATGCTTAATATTTTGAAAACAAGATTTGAATGCTTTTGGAGGAGATTATCTAATTTTTTCGAAAGTAAAAGTTTAAGTTTTCGAAAGCCTTATTTTTCAAAACAAAGAACCCAATCTCATTTTTAAAGAAAAAACCGTGACATAAATAAGGAGTTTTAAAATGGCTTTCAAGTGTGAAATTGAAGATGCTTTCCTTGATAAAATAATAGGTTAAAGGGATTATCCATGTTTCATATGAAAAGGATTTCAAGGATATTAAACCAAGGGTGTTGGTACTATTAAGTTATTATGTTTGCTTCTTCTAAATACAAATTCACATTATAATGGACCCATAACTGTATTTTGGGGAAAGGGAAGCATAACCAGTTAGATTGACCACGTAGTGAATATAAATTGAGCTAACTCCTAAATGAGTAGAATTGCATCCAAGAGGTCAGATAGACCAAAATATATGATGCCTAAATATTATATAAAGGAGTTGTTAGATAGACAAGTTCATAGTAAACCCATGAAAACTACGTTTAGAAAGACTTATTGGTGGGGGCCAATAGGTTTGTAGTGAACCCATGAAAACTATATCAGGATTAAGTTATTGACAGAAGTCAATAGGTTCATAGTCAACCCCCGAAAACGATGATAAGAGGGAAGTATTGGAGATGCCCATTGGTTTAGGGAGAACCCATGAATGAATGAAATTATTAGAAAAGGCCAATAGGTTCTTAGTGATTCCATGAAAACTATAAAACTAGATAGAGAGTCCATAAATTTTAAATAGGTTATTAATAAGCCTATGAATACTAAAAGGTTAATAGTGACCCTAGAAACTATAAACGAGACAAATAGTCAAAATAAACGAGGATGGAAAATCCAGGATTGATTTACTTGTTTGCATATCATAATAATATTTTGAATTGTTATGTTTTAACCATTATGGATGCAGAAGCACAGTATATGGTTTTATAAAGTTTTAAATAAGATACTAGTAAGGGGAAAACTCGTTCCGCTAAGCGGCATGGTCTCACTAGTTATCTACATGTTTTGAGATGGTCGATTATTATTCATACCAGGCTTTATGTCTGACTCAAAGTTTATGTTTTTCCATTAAACTCTAGGGTGCTCAATTAACTTTGAATAGTTTGAGAGTTGAGGTTTTTAGGTACCTCATTGGGTGAATAAGCTTCTAGAGATGCACATGAGGCAAGATAGCTATTAAGAGTTCTTTTCTATTTTGATTCCACTATGTTTGTTGTAAAGGCAAAGTTGTTTAATTGCCTAGTTACATACACTTTTGATCCCCTAAAGGGGCATCTTCATATGTCGCTCTTGGCGTATGTTGTAATAATTATATATTCTTTGAATGTGGTTCTTGAATCTAGGATTATGTAATGAATTTGAAATGATTTGAAATGGAATAGGAAAGTTGTTTAATGATTTTTTAATTTTTTTACATATCCTTGTGTTTTTGTTATATTAATATATCTAACATTACCGTATTTGATCACCGAGGATTAATAACTATGATCACTACAACATCCATAACCGTTAGTTTTGGGCCTCCAAGTGAGGGATGTTACAAGTTGGCATCAGAGCATAGGTTTGTGAAACTTAAAATAAAATTTAAACCTAAAAGATTTTTCAAAACATAATCCAGTAAACTAGAAAATAAGATCGGGGTTTGGGTTAACGCTACAGTAACGTACTTGTATTTGATATATATGTATATATAAGTACGTATTCCCTTCTCTCTTAGATCGTTCTTCTGTATCTTACTAAGGCTCCTATGGAGATTTACGAGAAATAAGATACGGAGGCAGGAAATGAAGGAGGAAATCTCAGTATAGGAAGCACCACAACCAACAAAAATGTTCGACCTAGTAGGAGCGACCAGGGTCGAAGGGCTAATGCTAACCAAATGCAGATGCCAATATGGGTACTGGAAATCCACCATTAGATATATGGATGGTGTATCAGTTCTTTGTTAATCCAATGCAAGCAAGAACAGCTGTTAGAGTTGCTGGGAATGTTGGAGGAGCTAATCCCATGGCTCCAACTGGGAATAATTATGCTAAGTTGAGCAGAGATTACACCAGTCTTGGTGGGAAGCTGTTTATGGGAATAGAGGATGCCATGAAGTGGAGAATTGGCTATTGCATTGTGAGAGAATCTTCGTTGATTTGGGTTTGGATATGAGAAAAAGAGGAGGCTGGCCTCTAGGCATTTGCAAGGGGCAGCGCTTCATTGGTGGAATAGTGTTATTTCCCGAGTTCTGGAGGAAGAGTTGACTTGGGCAAAATTTCGAAGGAGATTTGAATCGAGATTTTTGTCTAAAGTTGCTAGGTCAGAATTGTTGAGAAAGTTTATGGATTTGGTGCAGGAGGAGATGTCGGTTATTGAGTATGCTACTAAGTTTGATGAGTTATCTTAATATGGGTATGCTATCATAGACACTCTCATAAGGAGGAATGAGAAGTTCACTCGGGGATTGAGGCCCGTGTAACGACCCGTAAATTTCCGATAATTAAATTTGTTAAATTAATAAGCTTTGGTAATTTAATATGGAAAGAAATGAAAATTTTGTAATTTAATAATGAAATGAATAGTTTAATTGGATATAAACTCCGAACTTATATTTTAATATAAACTATTTTAAAAGAATATATTATTTTAAAACTTCTAATTATTCAGATTTTTTAAATTTATTAAACTATTTAATTAATATTAACTATATAAAATTATTTTGATCTATTTTGAAACATTTCAATTTATTTAAATATAATTAATCTATTTTAAAGTTATTTATTCTCTTTTAAAACAACGCACTGAATTTAAACACTTTCACTTTACTTAGTCTGGAAATTTAGAAATAGTTTAAATAATTATAAATAGTTAAAATAGTTATAAATAGTTTAATTATAGGTTAAAAATACTTTTAAACTGGTTTAAGATAGTTAAATGGATTTAAATTAGATTAAGTATAATTAAAATAGATTAAATAGCTTTCAAATAGATTAATTATATTTAAATAAATTAAAATAGTCAAAAACAGATCAAAATAATTTTATATAGTTATATTTCTTAAATAGTTTAATAAATTTGAAAAATCTGAATAATTGGAAGTTTTAAAATAATATATTCTTTTAAAATAGTTTGTATTAAAATATAAATATGGAATTTATATCCAATTAAACTATTCATTTCATTATTAAATTACTAAGTTTTTATTTTTTTAAATATTAAATTACCAAAACTTATCGATTTAACAAATTTAATTATCGGAAATCTACGGGTCGTTACACCCTCCCCCACTCAAAACTTTTCATCCTCGAAAAGAGAAAAGAAAGGAATTTAGTAATCAATATATCTTATTTAAAATATTAAATTTGTAAACAATAAATGTACAAAATAAAATAATTTAAGTAAATTTATCAATTTATAAAAAATAAGATCTCTTATTTTTAAGTTAACAAAATTTGGAAAACATTTCAGAAAAATTTCTAAGCCCAAAATTCATGAAAAATTTCGGCAGAGTCTCCTTTGTATGGAGATGCTCGGGAGAAATTATAATATCATCAAAACAATATATATCATAAATTTTCAAAATAGTATGTCCCAGCAGCGGAAAAAACAATATAATATTGCTTGAAACCGTAATCCGAGAATGTATCTATCTGTCGGGCAAACAACGCTTACTTATGAAACCAAAAGCAGTAGCAATTGCTTGCATAACCTGTATTTCACTCATATAATTCAAAAAGATTTAATAATGATATAAAATGAAATATTTAACGTTGTTTCAACCACTAGCAAACAAATCAATATAAAACAAGAATCATTTGCAACCAAAGCATACAATCATCATATGAAATCAACACAAATCAATTATCCATCCATAACAAACAAAAAAACAAATGGTTTGTTCGGGTTTTAGACATTTTAAATTGCATAGAATGACAAATAAGCTACTAAGTATATCCTCTACTTAACAGTCTAAGATAAAACTCAATAGATTATCATACCTCTTAAACAATTAGAAATATCATATCCCAACCCATACCCAAAAAAAACAATAATTTACAATGTTACTTGAGTTATTCTTATTAAATTTCTTTCACTACATTTAAAGTTTTTCTTTTTTTAATCTTTTTTTCATTCATACAAGGATTATTTCTTTTACTTACATTTATCTTTTACGACATTTTATTCCCATTCATTCATTCAGTGTTTATTTCATTTATTACTTACAAAATTTCATTTTCGTTTATTCATACCATGTCAATTTCTTTTTATTGCATTATATTTATTCATTCATTACTTAATTTCATTTATTTATATTCATTTATTTATAGTATTCATGTTCAATTCAATGACTTAGCATATCAATTCATTAACTTAAGTTTATAATTACTTACAATAATTTCTTTCTATCACACTTTACTATAGTAACATTTCAATTATAACTTAAGTTTTATAACAACTATAACATCAAATTCCTATTTATAACAGTAATTCATTGAATAGTTCCACTACATAAGTTCTACTTGTAATATATTAATATTTTTCTATTACATAATCCTTTTAACATTGTAACTTTTATAATTGGTAAGTTATATATATATATGTGTGTGTGTGTGTGTGTGTGTGTGTGTGTGTGTGTGTCTTTTAAGAATGCAATTGAAAGTTACACAAGTTTGACTTACTTATTTTAATTAACTTAATGTTAAACGGTTAACATTTCTCATTTTCATGTCCTTTTTTTTATATTATAGATTACAAATTTCAAATTTCTTGTAATTTCATTTATAACCTAGCATTTAATTTCTTATTTCATTTAGAGGTATCAATTATTAATTAGTCAAATTCCATTTCTTTAATTAAAATCTCTATTTCAAAGAAATTTAAGAACTAAATGCCGGGTTACATTTCAAATCATTTAATAAAAATAAATGGATGTATATACTCATAACTTATATATCCAATTATATGTAAAGAAATTTGAATTTTATATTTGTCTATCAAAATAAATCTGCAGTACAACTACTACAATGGCCTTCCCACTTTGAAACTCGAAAATGTATGTCGATGATGCATGCACTCATCGCCGATATTATTTCCTAGCAATAGAGAGGGGAGTACAGAACATATTTCTTTCCAAAATTTCTTTAAAACAATTCTTTCAAATCACGTTGAAATATTTATATCGAATAATACTTCTAATAATATTATTATTATATTCCAAAATCATTCGAAAGAAATTTTCAAAACCCCGAAACTTATGTTCTAAAATTTCCAATTTATTCTCATTTTATTGGTAAATTTTATTTTACAACCAATATTTATAAATTTCACTACCTAACAACAAATAAATATATTACTACCAAATATATCATTTGTAAATCCTTGTTTTATATATAAAATATACAATAGGCAAAATTATTCCATTTACCTATATTTCAAACAAATATTATGTCGGTCTGTCCTATTAAGTGTTTAGAAATCCTTACCGATGTCATAGTGTCCTATGCACCAACCAGAATTTATAAATACAAAACTGAACGAACTAACACAATATAAAAACCTTTTATAACACTAACAAATACGCTCTCTCAATAGATATACACTCAACGACTCATTTTAGGATATTACTACCCTATTTCTAAAGATTCGGACCCCACAAAGCTAAGATTATCGTAAACCAAAGCTCTGATACCAACTGTAACATCCCCTAATTTTGTATGTTTAAGCAAACACACGTGCCAACTGTAACGACCCGTAAATTTTTAATAATTTTATTTGTTTTATTTAATGGAAATTTTCGTAAATTTTTAGAAGAAAAAAATTTGAAATAAAAATTGTACATTTGAAATGCGTCTAGTTAAATATAACAACTGGTAAAATTTCATCCGAAAATATGAAATTTTATTTCGTGCGTAGATTTACTTCAATTTAATTACTTAAAAAGCGATGAAAATAAAATGTTTTTGGAACCTAAATATTTTTACATAGAAAAATTCTAAACCATCTTCTGAGCAAACGCTATTTTTCGTTTTCCCAAATTCGGACATGTTTAGCTCCGTCGATCTTATTTTTCTGTGTTTTTCATGCATTTTCCGCTAGTATAAAAATTCAAATTTTTATAATTCAATCATACCGCTGATATCTATACTGTTTTGACCGTCTCGCCGTGCTGATCTCTGCGGTATATTCGAATCTGTGTTTCGGATTTTAATAACATACGATATTGATAGAGCAAATAACCATATCTGTTTTGTATTTTTTGTCTTTTGAGTTTGTGACCTTTTACGTTGAGAAATGTAGCAGCCACTAGTCTGTTGCTTTCCCAATGTTTAATCAACTGCCAATAAAATAATTTTATATTCACGAAATTCATTTTTTCCTTGCCTATGTCCCATTTTAAGTTTCTATTGCTCTGTCTGTTCATTTTTCTCTTCTTCTTATTTCTACTTTAGTTCCAATGCATTCAATAATAATAATAAAAAAAGTGGAAACATTTCTTCCCCTGAAACACGTAGCAACCTTCTCCAACCTTGCCCACATGAACAATCCAACCTCCTCCTCCCTTATTTCTTTTCCACAAACCATCAGCCGCGAGCGATTCCGCCTCTTCCCCTATACACGAATTTGCTTCCCTGGCCATCACCACACAAACCCATCAACCTCATCGACAAGCGGCCCGACCCCACTGACCACTGCACCCCTGGCCACCTGCAGCTCCTTCTTCCACCTCCTAAGTGACCATAGCCGAGGCCATTTTCCACGAACCCCGCCCTCCTTGGCGCATAGCCCGACCAACACCCAAGCACCTCCGACCTCTCCAAGATCCACCAACGCAACCCTCCTCTACTTGATCCAAATGCCACAACCTTGCTCCTCCCATGTGCCGCGTGTAGCCCTTGTCGACCGATCCCATCACCAGAATCGCCTTTGCCTCGGCCTTGCTTTCTGGTAGCCGAACTTCTTGCTTCTATAAATCTTCATATATATATATATATATATATAGGTTAGTTTATATAAATTTTACATATATATTAAGTTATACATATTCTGTTTATTTATTCGTGTCAGTTTTCATATGTATATATTTGATCTGTTGGGTATATGTTATATGTGTTTTACTTTATAAGTTAAAAGCATTGATTTCATGCATTGGTTTTTGAATATAATGTGATATACATATTTGCAGTATATACACTTATAGTAGTATATATATGTCATATAGTATTATATGAAATATAGCTATAACTTGTGTTGCTTCTGATATATACATAATTACAAGTTGGATCAAAATGAAAGTTACATCGCTGATTACTTCAGACTTTCAATCTGTGAAGGATGTTTGATTTTGTTTAGCTTTTCAATGTGAATACGTTTTACATTACCAGTTGAATTACATATAAGTATATTTTTTATGATGGAAGATTTTGCCTTACGTCTAAGGTTATATGCAGGCTATTGTTTAACACATATATGCGTATGTGTATTTTATTTTGGGTTTTCGTTTTATTTATATGTTTTAAGATGAATACTACCTTATGTTTTATAAAATAAAATAAATGCATATATGTTTCGGTCAATACATGTTTATTATAAATATGTACAGTTTATTACAAAGTTGGGTTCCGGGGTGTTATATTTTTCTGCTATTATAAATGCGTACAAATTTATATCATGTATACATGTTCATATACCACTTATTTTTCAGATATTAGTTTTATAAAATCTTTAAGCATGATAGTTATATAGGTATTTCTGTAATAACAGTGATATGTATATATATAGGTTTATATATGTTTGTAGTTCCATACTTTCGGTTATATAAGTATTTGCATATTTGTTTATATACTTTTTTGGATTTATTATGCAATGCTGATATTTTATCAGTTTAAAACTTTTGGTGATGGTCGAATATATGAGACATTGAAAATAAATATTTATTTTGATTTATATATATGTGCTTTAAATGGATATTGATTTTCAGTAAATTCACTTATATCAATTACCTCCACCGACCCCGTTCTGAGTTATTACATCTAATTCTTTTATCAGCTTTGATCATTGAATTCGGGCCGATGTTGCTTTGCTTCGATTCGTCATTCAAATTTCAGTGTCCGTATCAATGTGTATCCGTGTCACCTTCTGAATTCTCTAGCCTCGAAAGGTGAGTAATCACTCGTGATTAATATTCTTTTATTTATTAAATTCGATTTCAATTGAAACGACAAACTGAAATACCCGTTGTTAGTTTTTTACACTGTTGTATGTGTTATTACCTGTACCAGTTCACCTATGACATCTGACACCATTATCTGTTAGTTATATGATGATAATTAAGCTTGATCGATAGATGATTGATTGTTTGATATTGATATTGGACGTTAAAATTTTACTGTAGGAAGTGATAAAATATGAAATTGAATTTGACGTAGGATAGTTAGCAACTTGAAATTGATATATATGTTGAATTTAATTAGTTAAATTTGAATAATATGACCCCCTTAAATGTTTAATTATTTGACACGTAGAAAATAGATAATTACCCTTGAACCATTTGAATTTATGGTATGAAATCGAATAATAAAATGTCAAGTGTAAATTGCATAAAATAATTAGTGTAATAATCTTTAATCTACATGAAATGATAGTGTAGATTCTAGAAATAATTATATTAATTTGCACAAACAACAATGTGAATTAATACGACTATTTGGGATTATTTGATTGATTATTGGATTGTTATTGTTGGTTGTTATTGCTTGTTTATTTACTTTGAAACCATCCCTGTTTCATACTGCAAGTTCCCTTTGCTATGTTTTGATTTTGGAATTGAAATGGAATCGGGTTCAAATGGTAAATACCCAAATGAATTTGACCTAGGATAGAGAATTAAATAAAAACCCGATTGGTCAATAATTTGTTTTAAAAATTTAAAATAAAGATTTTATTTTAATAAACATTAATGTTTTGAAATGACATTGGAGTTTGAAATGTTAATGAAGATTTTATTGAATAAATAACAAGTTTTGAAAAGAATTTGGAATTTGAATGAAAGGAAAATGTTAACATTTAATATTTGAAACAAAATATTAACATAGTAGTTATTGAAAGAACATTGCTTTAAAATAAATTATTCGATAATAAAATTTGGAATTATTCATTGAATTAAGTTCGAAATGATTTAATAATTAATTCTGGAATTATTATGTTTTGAAATTATTTAATAATTAAGTTTTAAATTATTTAATAATTGGATAAGACTAAAAATTTGAATTCTTTGATAAGAGAAATTGAACTTTAGATTAAGTGAAATTTGAACTTCGTTAATAAATGAAATTGGGTTTCTTTATTTATTTAGTTTTGGAAAATTATTTAAGTAAGTTAATAAGTAAAATTAAACTTCTTGAATAAGTGAAATTGAGTTACTTTATTTATTTGAGTTTTGAAATTTGTAACTAAGAAAATAAACAAGTGAAATTAAATTTCTTTAACAAGAAATAAAATGTGATTTATTGGAATAAATATAAGACTTGTAATTTAAAGAACTTGATTGACGAATCTAATCGAATTCAATTTGAAGTTTTGATATATGGAGTTGAATTTAAATAATTGATTTAATGAATTGGAAATTTAATAGAAATCGTTTTGAAAGATAAATTAACTTAATGAATATTGAATGAAATCGATAAATGAATTTAAAATTGATTTGAATGTTAAATTGAATTTATTTAAATGATTATGGAATGAAACTTATATACGAATTTGAATAAATATTTGAATTGGTTTAGATAAAGGATGAAATTGAATTATAAGATTTTGAAATGGAAATTTGAAAGTTTTGAAACGAAAATTTTGGAAATTGTTTTAGAAAGACAAATGAATTGTTGATTTACAAATTCTAATCGAAATTGAATTTGATTTGGTATTGAAATTTAGTAAACGACCAATCGGTGTAATAATTACGAAAGTTATTAAAGAAACCGGAATCGGTTGTGGACATTTCTCTGTCTACACCGAAACCACTTTAATAACTATACGTGGAGTGTGATCCAGAATGAAGTGGTTGGAATGATGTACGTGATGTCTGAAGAAAGAGAACGATAATGGATAGCCTTGACACTTGTGTCAAATTGGAAATGACTAAAACAGGAGCCGTGCCGGGCCAAATGGGGTTAGCCACCTCGAGCGAACACACTTCTTCGAATACTACTCATTACTTGTTATTGATTGGTGCACCTTTGTACTTTTGGGAGTGTTGTTTCGCGGTGTTGCGATCGTTGCGGCGATGCGTTTTCACCAGTCCGGATCAGGCAAATGGTAGTTTCACTACCTTGGGTATTGCCTCATGTGCCTTGTCATACTTGTATCCCTATATACGCAAATACTACGAATTTGTTTTGTGTTATACCTATGGAGTACTCCCTGATATCCCACTAGTTTACGGTGGAGTTTACAGTGCTGCATAGACTATGACGCTTATATAAAATGTGTTAAGGGGGATAATGGTAAAGTCTTAACACTATTTTGATATTTTACATTACTGATAGACATTATCTATTTAGCATACACTACTACATCGTAGATAGTTTAACGGATCCTTAGAGGATGGTTATTCCAACATCCTTTGAGTTATTTGTATTTCAATTGTTATTTCACTTGAGTTGGATTTATCGATATAAGAATGTTAATCCTGACTCGAGTGTTTTGTGTTTTGCTTTATGCTCGGGTCAGACTGAGTGGTTCAGTTTTTGAGACTCACCGTTGGTGTTGGAGCTTCGCCTGGAGATCCAGCTATCTATCTAGCTTTCAGATATTCAGTTGATTCCAGTGATGTATTCTGATTCTTGTATTTGATTATTGTATTCGAGGCTTCTGTTGTAACTTATTTAACTCTGATATATATATATATATATATATATATAGTAGCTTCATGAACTACTATCTTTTGCTTCCGCTGCATATTATTACTCTATGTCTGTGATTCTGTGATTATTTATTTACTGTATATGCTCAGTTTTGCCAAATTTAAATTAACAATTCGGTATTTTGAATTATTCAAGTCCGACATGTGCGGATGCAAATAGTCCAAAATAGCGGGTCGTTACAGTTGGTATCAGAGCTTTGGTAGCTCTAGGAAAAATTTAGCATATAGGGTAAATGTATTTACAGAATCACTCCCACTCGAGTTTAATCTTTTCCTTTGGACTCAATTCCTTTAAATTTTGGAACGTTCCCCGCGGTTCCAAAAATTCATTCGTATTCCTCACTATTCGTCTTCTTTCGATTCCAGAGTATCTCACAACTCCACTTCGAATGATCTTTCAATGAATCGGCTGTCTCGCCAATCTTCGAATGATTTGTAAAGGGGTGAAACTCCTTTACAATAGACATCGATTTACCGGAGATTTTTGTTTCCTCGGTTTACGATGCTATCTATTCCCTGCTGTACCTGAATTCTATCTCTTGAGATCGAATGTTGATTTGCCTCGGAATTCAACATCGATCTTATTCTTGAAGTTACGGTCGACCCGGTTAAGATTGCCGTGAATGAACTAAGCTAATCCATCTCCCGATTCTGTTAGTTGAATTATCTTGTTTTCTGTTTCGAACTTATTATCGAATCAAAATTCTTTTTAATTTCATTTCCATCAAATTTGAATCTATATTCTTTCTTTGAAACCCATGCTTGAATCGTCGAACGAGGAAGTGTATTTATAAATTAATAGTAAATGTTTTATATAGCGTGTTGTTTGAGTTGCTAATGTTGATTTGGATTTTCGATCGATTCGTCTGATCAACGCTATCGATAGAATTTCCAAAACACTTTAACAGAGCAAACTGACATAATATCGTTTTAAAATTTGGTAAATGAATTTTTTTTTGAATGATTATATTATATATAAGTATAAACTTTTTCTGAACTTAAATGTTAATGAACCTGTTGTCCGAAATGATAATATCTTCATTTGTTGTATTATAAACCATTGACTATTGCATAATGTAAATAAATGAATTTATAAACTTGTGTATAATTTGATTGAAATATGAAGTGAATTTAAATTTAAATTTGAGAATTTAATTTTCGATAATTTCGAACTATGGTTTTAAAGTTTTAAAATGTATATTATTTAAAATATTTTCGAATAGAAATGGTTTTCAAAGAATTTTAAATGATTAAATTTGAGCTCTTCTCTTTGTCGCTGGAAAATAATTTCGGTGGTGCTGGCCGCTTCATCGACATTCATTTTCGAGTTTCAAAGTGGAGAGACCAATTCGTAGCTTTGCTACAGCTTTGTTTCGGAAATTTAATCGATTTAAATTTCTTAAGGATGATTTGATTTATATATATTGGTATATTATTTTAAATTTAATTTGATTTGATATATTATGATATATAGATATATTTATTTTATCTCTAAGTTGTTTGAAATTAATCGGAAGTAAATTCTTAAATTTTTATTTAAGGATGATTTTCAATGAAGCCAAATTTTTTGACTAGATACTTAACTTGAAATAAGTAAATTGTAAATTTCATTCAGATAATACTCAATTGCATTATATATAACTTACCTAAATTTTCAAAAGTTAACTATGTAATTGAATATTATATAGAATAAAAATGATGTTATAGGAATGAATAAATAAATTGGTGTGGTTATAATAAGTAATATACTTAATATATATGTAATAGCATATTAAGTAGAATAAATTTAATAATAATTTGGAATAAGGAAGAATTAAATTGTCGAATAAAATATGATTATAATAAATGGCTATTCAAATGTATGATCTTTGAAATTGTTAATTTAAGAAAAAAATTGATAATATACAATATAAATTGTCTTTATAAATAAAATGTGAGTACGTATAATAATGTTATACACTTAAATTTTAATTATAAAATGTTTATGGAGATAAATAGAATAATAAGTTAGATAGATAATAGGTGTAATTAATAGAAGAAAATTTGTTTTGGAAGTTAATAAATTGAATTAAATCAACTTAATGAGATATCTTGAATTAATTGAATTTAAATTGAATTTCATTTGAAAGAAACCTTTTGTACCTGACATTAATAAATGTGAAATCCAATCAATTTCATGAAAATCTTGAATTTAAAAACAAACTGTTGAATATAAATTTATTTAAATTGAAATTTATATGGTTTAAATTAATTGTTTATTTTGTAATTCAAGTCTATTTTCTTTTGGTTGTTTCTATTCTCCTACTTCCTCCCTTTTCGGGGACGAAAAGTTTTGAGTGGGGGAGAATGTAACGACCCGTAAATTTTTAATAATTTTATTTGTTTTATTTAATGGAAATTTTCGTAAAATTTTAGAAGAAAAAAATTTGAAATAAAAATTGTACATTTGAAATGCGTCTAGTTAAATATAGCAACTGGCAAATTTTCATCCAAAAATATGAAAGTTTATTTCGTGCGTAAATTTACTTCAATTTAATCAGTTAAAAGGCGATGAAAATAAAATGTTTTTGGAACCTAAATATTTTTATATAGAAAAATTCTAAACCATCTTCTGAGCAAACGCTATTTTTTGTTTTGCCAAATTCGGACATATTTAGCTCCGTCAATCTTATTTTTCTGTGTTTTTCATGCATTTTCAGCTAGTATCAAAATTCAAAATTTTATAATTCAATCATACCGCTGATATCTGTACCGTTTTGACCGTCTCGTCGTGCTGATCTCTATGGTATATTCGAATCTGTGTTTTGGATTTTAATAATAGACGATATCGGTAGAGCAAGAAACCATATCTGTTTTGTATTTTTTGTCTTTTGAGTTTGTGACCTTGTACGTTGAGAAATGTAGCAACCACTAGTCTGTTGCTTTCCCAATGTTTAATTAATTGCCAATAAAAAAAATTATATTCACAAAATTCATTTTTTCCTTTCCTATGTCCCATTTTAAGTTTCTATTGCTCTGTCTGTTTATTTTGCTCTTCTTCTTATTTCTACTTTAGTTCTAATGCATTCAATAATAATAATAATAATAAAAAAGTTGAAACATTTCTTCCCCTGAAACACGTAGCAACCTTCTCCAACCTTGCCCACGTGAACAATCCAACCTCCTCCTCCCTTATTTCTTTCCCAAAAACCATCAGCCCCGAGCGATTCCGCCTCTTCCCCTATACACGAACTTGCTTCCCTGGCCATCACCACACAAACCCATCAACCTCATCGACAAGCGGCCCGACCCCACTGACCACTGCACCCCACGCCACCTGCAGCTCCTTCTTCCACCTCCTAAGCGACCATAGCCGAGGCCATTTTCCACGAACCCGCCCTCCTTGGCGCATAGCCCGACCAACACCCAAGCACCTCCGACCTCGCCAAGATCCACCAACGCAGCCCTCCTCCACTCGATCCAAATGCCACAACCTTGCTCCTCCCATGTGCCGCGTGTAGCCCGTGTCGACCGATCCCATCATCAGAATCGCCTTTGCCTCGGCCTTGCTTTCTGGTAGTCGAACTTCTTGCTTCTATAAATCTTCATATATATAGAGGTTAGTTTATATAAATTTTACATATATATTAAGTTATACATATTTTGTTTATTTATATGTGTCAGTTTTCATATGTATATATTTGATCCGTTGGGTATATGTTATATGTGTTTTACTTTATAAGTTAAAGCATTGATTTCATGCATTGGTTTTTGAATATAATGTGATATACATATTTGCAGTATATACACTTATAGTAGTATATATATGTTATATAGTATTATATAAAATATAGCTATAACTTATGTCGCTTCTGATATATACATAGTTACAAGTTGGATCAAAATGAAAGTTACATCGCTGATTACTTCAGACTTTCAATCTGTGAAGGATGTTTGATTTTGTTTAGCTTTTCATTGTGAATACATTTTACATTACCAGTTGAATTACATATAAGTATATTTTATATGATGGAAAATTTTTCCTTACGCCTGAGGTTATATGCAGGCTATTGTTTAACACATATATGCGTATGTGTATTTTATTTATGGTTTTTGTTTTATTTATATGTTTTAAGATGAATACTACCTTATGTTTTATAAAATAAAAAAATGCATATATGTTTCGGTCAATATATGTTTATTATAAATATGTACAGTTTATTACAAAGTTGGGTTCTGGGGTGTTATATTTTTCTGTTATTATAAATGCGTACAAATTTATAACATGTATATATGTTCATATACCTCTTATTTTTCGGATATTAATTTTATAAAATCTTTAAGCATGATAGTTATATAGGTATTTCTGTAATAACAGTGATATATATAGGTTTATATATGTTTGTAGTTCCATATGTTCGGTTATATAAGTATTTGCATATTTATTTATATACTTTTTTGGATTTATTATGTAGTGCTGATATTTTATCAGTTTAAAACTTTAGGTAATGGTTGATTATATGAGACATTGAAAATAAATATTTATTTTGATTTATATATATGTGCTTTAAATGGATATTGATTTTCAGTAAATTCACTTATATCAATTACCTCCACCGACCCCGTTCTGAGTTGTTACATCTAATTCTTTTATCAGCTTTGATCGTTGAATTCGGGCCGATGTTGCTTTGCTTCGATTCGTCATTCAAATTTCAGTGTCCTTATCAGTGTGTATCCGTGTCACCTTCTGAATTCTCTAGCCTCGAAAGGTGAGTAATCACTCGTGATTAATATTCTTTTATTTATTAAATTCGACTTCAATTGAAACGACAAATTGAAATACCCGTTGTTAGTTGTTTACACTGTTATATGTGTTATTACCTGTATCAGTTCACCTATGACATCTGACACCATTATTTATTACTTATATGATGATAATTAAGTCTGATTGATAGATGATTGATTGTTTGATATTGATATTGGACGTTAAAATTTTAATGTAGGAAGTGATAAAATATGAAATTGAATTTGACGTAGGATAGTTAGCGACTTGAAATTGATATACATGTTGAATTTAATTAGTTAAATTTGAATAATATGACCCCCTTAAATGTTTAATTATTTGACACGTAGAAAATAGATAATTACCCTTGAATCATTTGAATTTATGGTATGAAGTCGAATAATAAAATGTCAAGTGTAAATTGCATAGAATAATTAGTGTAATAATCTTTAATCTACATGAAATGATAGTGTAGATTCTAGAAATAATTATATTAATTTGCACAAACAACAATGTGAATTAACATGATTATTTCGGGATTATTTGAATCGATTATTGGATTGTTATTGTTGGTTGTTATTGCTTATTTATTTACTTTGACACCATCTATGTTATCACATTGCAGGTTCCCTTTGCTATGTTTTGATTTTGGAATTGAAATGGAATCGGGTTGAAATGATAAATACCCTAATGAATTTGACCTAGGATAGAGAATTAAATAAAAACCCAATTTTCAATACTTTGTTTTAAAAATTTAAAATAAAGATTTTATTTGAATAAACATTAAAGTTTTGAAATGAAATTGGAGTTTGAAATGTTAATGAAGATTTTATTGAATAAACAACAAGTTTTGAAAAGAATTTGGAATTTGAATGAAAGGAAAATGTTAATATTTAATATTTGAAACAAAATATTAACATAGTAGTTATTGAAAGAATGTTGTTTTAAAATAAATTATTCGATAATAAAATTTGGAATTATTCATTGAATTAAGTTCGAAATGATTTAATAATTAAGTTGAATTTATAAATAAGTTTGGAATTATTAAGTTTTGAAATCATATAATAATTAAGTTTGAAATTATTTGATAATTGAATAAGATTGAATTATTTGAGAATTAAATAAAAATTTGAATTCTTTGATAAGAGAAATTGAACTTTTGATTAAGCAAAATTTGAACTTCGTTAATAAATGAAATTGGGTTTCTTTATTTATTTAGTTTTGGAAAATTATTTAAGTAAGTTAATAAGTAAAATTGAACTTCTTGAATAAGTGAAATTGAGTTACTTTATTTATTTGAGTTTTGAAATTTGTAACTAATAAAATAAACAAGTGAAATTGAATTTCTTTAACAAGAAATAAAATGTGATTTATTGGAATAAATATAAGATTGTAATTTAAAGAACTTGATTGACAAATCTAATCGAATTCAATTTGAAGTTTTGATATAATGGAGTTGAATTTAAATAATTGATTTAATGAATTGGAAATTTAATAGAAATCGTTTTGAATGATAAATTAACTTAACTAATATTGAATGAAATCGATAAATGAATTTAAAATTGATTTGAATGTTAAATTGAATTTATTTAAATGATTATGGAATGAAACTTATATACGAATTTGAATAAATATTTGAATTGGTTTAGATAAAGGATGAAATTGAATTATAAGATTTTGAAATGGAAATTTGGAAGTTTTGAAATGAAAATTTTGGAAATTGTTTTAGAAAGACAAAAGAATTGTTGATTTACAAATTCTAATCGAAATTGAATTTGATTTGGTATTGAAATTTATTAAACGACCAATCGGTGTAATAATTACGAAAGTTATTAAAGAAACCGGAATTGGTTATGGACATATTCTCTATCTAAACCGAAACCACTTTAATAACTATACGCGGAGTGTGATCCAGAATGAAGTGGTTGGAATGATGTACGTGATATCTGAAGAAAGAGAACGATAATGGATAGCCTTCACACTTGTGTCAAATTGGAAATGACTAAAACAGGAGCCGTGCCGGGCCAAATGGGGTTAGCCACCTCAAGCGAACACACTTCTTCGAATACTACTCATTACTTGTTATTGATTGGTGCACCCTCGTACTTTTGGGAGTGTTGTTTCGCGGTGTTGCGATCGTTGCGGCGATGCGTTTTCACCAGTCCGGATCAGGCAAATGGTAGTTTCACTACCTTGGGTATTGCCTCATGTGCCTTGTCATACTTGTATCCCTATATACGCGGCCACTACGAATTTGTTTTTTGTTATACCTATGGAGTACTCCCTGATATCCCACTAGTTTACAGTGCTGTATAGACTATGACGCTTATATAAAATGTGTTAAGGGGGATAATGGTAACGCCTTAACACTATTTTGATACTTTACATTACTGATAGACATTATCTATTTAGCGTACACTACTACATAGTAGATAGTTTAACGGATCCTTAGAGAATGGTTTTTCCAACATCCTTTGAGTTATTTGTATTTCAATCGTTATTTCACTTGAGTTGGATTTATTGATATAAGAATGTTAATCCTGACTCGAGTGTTTTGTGTTTTGCTTTACGCTCGAGTCAGACTGAGTGGTTCAGTTTTTGAGACTCACCGTTGGAGTTGGAGCTTCGCCTTGATATCCAGCTATCTATCCAGCTTTCAGATACTCAGTTGATTCCAACAAGGTTTTAAATATTGGATTTCAGTCACATTTCGTCTTGGAATTTTTACACAAGTTATCTCGTATCGGGAGAGATCTCGGATGAGATGAGTACGTAGCGGGTGTACATCTCGGATTGACATCTCGGGTCTTATAATGCATCTCGGGAATATCTCGGATGTACTTATGTGTTTAAAATTGATGTTTCAAAAATTTATTTAACGATTATAACTTTCTTAGTAAAAATAAAAATGGTAACATGCTTGATTTACATGGAAAAAGAAATATTTTTAGAAGAGTAGTAGCTTGATTAGCTTAATTGATTCGGTAATGATTGGATAATATCCTTTTATTTGAACGTAATAAAGAAGCGAAATCTTTCATTATGACTCATTAAGATAAAAAGTAAAGAATATGTTCAAGAAGTTGGTAAATTATAATTGGATTGAGTAGTTTCTTTTGAATCAATATGAAAATAAAAATTATTATAGAAAATAAGAAAAATGTATAACTTCGGGTGAGTTCTCGGATTGAGATTTTGATCCATATATCGGGTGAGATTTGAATATCTCGGACGAGATGAGTGTCAAGGGAGATATGGAGGAGATTTGTTGTCTCGTCTCGTTTAAGTGTGAAAATGAGATCTCGGGCGAGATCTTGGACGAGATACATGAGATTTAAAACCATGGATTCCAGTGATGTATTCTGATTCTTGTATTTGGCTATTGTATTCGAGACTTCTGTTGTAACTTATTTAACTCTGATATATATATAGTAGCTTCATGAACTACTATATTTTGCTTCTGCTACGTATTATTACTCTGTGTCTGTGATTCTGTGATTATTTATTTACTGTATATGCTCAGTTTTGCCAAATTTAAATTAACAATTCGGTATTTTGAATTATTCAAGTCCGACATGTGCGGATGCGAATAGTCCAAAATAGCCAGTCGTTACACCAACTCAAACCATACAAAAGGGCGGATTGTTATTAAGGTGAATAAGAAAAAGCAGAGAAAGGAAAAAACTAAATAGAATCTCGCAGCGGAATGATAAAATATAATAATCAAATAACAGTTCATGAACTGTTTACAAAACATTTGATCATACTTATACAACACATGATCAGAGTTACACATATCAGAGATAAATAAATAATGCAGTGGAATAATATAGTAGATAGTAATAATACAATCTTCGTCTTCGTCCTCCAAAAATAAGGACTTCAAATCCTGAAATGCTCGGGCTGACCGGAGCGAATTGAAAAGACAAAACACTCGAGTCAGAACTAAAAGTTCTTATGTAAGTCAAATTAACGGTAAATAAATATGGGATAGCGTCAGAGGTGTTTACAGGGTTTGACATCTCCTATCTAGTGTCTAACGTGAGTGCGGTAACTTAAGAGATGTTCAGGATTCACATCTCCTAAGGATCCGTTATCTCTACTATGTAGTACAATAAGCTATTATAATATGTCTACAGTAAAGTAAAAGTATTAAAATAGCGTTAAGGCGTTACTCATATCCCCCTTAACACATTTTTATATATTCCCATAGTCTATACAATACCATAATTCCTCCGTAAACTAGAGTGCTATCAGAGGGCACTCTATAGGAATGGTACAAAACAAACTCGTAGAAGGCATGCTAGGGCTTGTGAACACAGCACATGAGGAAATGCCAGGTTAGATATACCGTTTGCGGATCCGAATTGGTGATACCGCATAATAGCTACTACCGCCCACCTCGGAACACACTTCCAAATCAATGGCCCCCAAACAATCACAAAATCCGAATATAATATTGAAGAAGTGTGTCCGATAGAAGAATTGACCTCGCTTGGCCCGGCATGGCTCCTAATTTTAGTCACTTCTATGCTGACTCACGATAGTCCGGGTCACGTCATGCCTTATACAGAAATCATTTACCAAACCATCCTACTTCATTTTTAGAATTTCCACCACGTACACAGTTGTTAAGGTAGTTTTTGGTATTGGCAGAGAGTATGACAATATCTGATCCCATACTCTTTAACAACCAATCGCTTATTACACACCGGATGGTTCTTTACATTTAAAAATTCAATTCACAATTGATATCAAAAATATCATATTCTCAAAACCATAATACTTTCGAAATCGTATTTACTTTCAAATCATATTCACTTTGAAATCACATTTTCAAAATAAGTTAAACCCTCATTTCAAAATCATCATATTTACTCAAAATATGTTATTTAAATCCAAACTTAGGTCATTTCATAATTTCATCATATTTGCCATTAAATCAACGAATTTGAATAAAAAGGCTTCCCCTTTACTTAGTCTGAAAATTTAGAAAATAGTTTAAATAGTTATAAATTGTTAAATACTCTAAAGTGGTTTAATTATAGATTAAAGATACTGTTAAATTGATTTAAGACAGTTAAATAGATTTAAAATAGATTAAATATAACTAAAATGGATTAAATAGCTTTAAAATAGATTAAATATGTTTAAAATAGATTAATTAGATTTAAAATAAATTAAAATGGGTTAATTAGTTTTAAAATAAATTAAATGGTTTAAAATAGGTTAAATTTATTTAATATAGTTAATATAGGTTAAAATAGGTTAATAATTTGAAAATCTTAAAATTTAGGATCTTTACAATAACATTTTTTTAAAAACAGTTTATATTAAAATAATAATTTGAATTTATTATCAATTTAAACTATTCATTTCTTTTCAACACATTTGGACTAGTTTCAATTTCCAAAATCCAATTTCATATCTTACAATTCAAATTCTCAATAAAATATTTAATTCTATATTTCTTTCAAAACCATGTTTGAAATATCAATTCAAATTAATCCAATTTCAATATATTTCAAAGTTATATTTCGAACAATTTTAATAATTCAATTTCGACAAACTTTACTTATATTCCAAATTCAACTTTAAAATTTCAATTTAATTTCTTTTAACAGTTCCTTTAAACTAGTACAAATTTCAACATAAACTTGATTTTCAACAATAATTCGATTTATATAAATTGAATTCTTATTCTAAAATATTATTTAAGTAAATTTTAAAATTAAAGATTTTAAAATTATTTAATTTAACCAATCCAATGTCCGTATATAATTCTCTATCCTACGGTCAAGTGATATGGATATTTATCATTTCAATCCGCAATTTAAAATTTTGCAATTATGTATCATTTCAAACCGCAATCCCAAATTAATATAAAATCCATAAAATCGCTTGAGTCTATCATTTCAACCCAGAACGATTTTTCTCTAATCTATAGATCGTTTGGGTATGTATCATTTCAACTCATAGGAAACTTACAGTGTTATAACAATGCAAAATACAACATCCATCACAACATCATCCAAATCAATCAAAAAATTACAGCAATTAACATATTATCTTTAACAGGAATTATGTGGAAGTTTAAATTCAATACTAAATAATGATAAAATCAAATTAACTGGAATGGCATTTTTAAAAATATTAAACAGCCATAAATAAATTCCTAATCACATCATAAATTTAATTTAACTAACATAATGTTTTTTTAGAAGTTGTGAGTGGGTCAAAACACACTCCTTCGATTTTAGCCCATAAAAATCCAAACAGAAGCGTAAAACTCAACAATCTCCAAATTCAACTAAATCAATTCATGTTGTCCAGAATTTAAATACGAATCCAACAAAAGAAATCGCGCGTGAATCAAAGTTTATATGCAAAAGATATTCATGTTATAAGAAATATTATTAAAATAAAAATTAGTATGTGAAAAAAAAAACAAATTTTAATACTTATGTTTTTCTCAAGATGAGGATTTAGGAAAAGATTGAAGAACAACTAAGAAGTGGACAGGAAGTGTACGAAAAATGGAAAAAAAATAATGTTTTATAAAAGAAAGCTATAGGATTTGCAAGAATAAGAGCTTTTGAATATGAGGTGTCAGGAGAAACAAAATGTAAAAGAAGAAATAAGCCGTAGGTAATTTATAATTAGGAAATGAAGGTAGAGGGACAAAAATAAATGTCACATTTTATTTTGAAAGCATCAAGCATTAATAATGCATAAGGAAATGTACATAGGAATGGAAAAATCTGTAAACGAAAGTAAAATTTTGTATACGTGAAAATGAGGTCACAAGAATTAAATACAACTTAAAAGTCTAGGCTCAGGCATTAAACAGAAGGAGAAATAAACGAATTAAGTATTAATAATAATGTAACTATTTTAAAACGTGATCCTTGTAATGTGGTCGTGGAGATGGAAATCCAAAATGGGGAGATGCTTGCTATTTGTGTGAGATAAAAGCCGGTTGAAACCTAGGATTCTCAGGGAAAGAAGAGAAAGATCTTTAAAAAGAAGGGAGCCCAAAAGGGAGAAGCTGCCAAAAAGGCAAAGGCTGATTTAGTTTGGTTCAAGTGTGACAAGAAAGGTTATTATGCTAATAAGTGCCGGTCAGGCAATGAAAGAAGGCTGCATAAAATAAAGGTGTGAAATACTTCAACCGTGATCAAATTAGGCATTATAATAATCAGTGTCCAAAATCAATCAAGGCGGACAGAGGAAAGATCTTTGTTGTTTGGACCCTCATCAGCTAGGCCAGTTGCAGCTAAAAACGGGAAGACTATGATGGAAAGCACGCTTTTGATTCGGAGTATACTAGTTAGGATACTATTTGATATCAGTGCATCACATTCATTTATATCTCAGTGTTTGGTTGATAGGTTATGTTTAGAACACACACACCATGTTACTTCCTTAAGAGTTGTGAATACGATAGGAGTGTATGCAACTCTAGAGATGAGATGTGACGAGTTAGAACTAGAATTATTAGTCATAAGTTTGCAAGCTGTCTTTATGCCTTTTTTCGTAGATTTCGGGGTCATTTTGGGTATGGATTGGATGGGCAAGGATGAGGCTAAGATATTTTTCCAAGATAGGGAAACATCATTAAGACACCCTGATAGTCGTAACTGAATTATATTCTCAGTGGATAATTCTGACCATGGTAGCTGTGCTTTGTTAAGTGCTATGGAAGTAGGAGAAGAGTTAAGTCAGATTCGAGTAGCAAGAGATTTTGCAGATGTCTTTGAGCCAGTTACAAGATTACTACCGAAATGAGCCATTGAGCTACGGATAGATCTTATGCCATGAGTTAAACCTGTCAGTAAACCACCTAGCAGGATAACACCGACCGAGATGAAGGAATTGAAGGTGCAGCTAGTGGATCTAGAAGGAAGGAATTTTATTAAACCAAGCAGTTTGCCGTAGGGAGCAACCGCGGTGTTCGTGAAGAAACCGGATGGGTCGTTGAGGGTATGTATCGACTATCGTAAGTTGAATGAGAAGATGATAAAGAATCGATATCCATTACCTAGAATTGACGATTTTTTCGATCAGTTGAGTGGAGCCAGAGTATTCTCTCAGTTGGATTTAGCAACAAAGTTCCACTGGCTTAGAGAGGCAGAGAATAGTATTCCTTTGATGGCATTTAGAACCAAATTTTCTAAGAGCACTTGAATAGGTTTGTATTGGTATTCATAGATGATATCTTGATATACTCTAAGGATGAAAGAGAGCATCAAGTTCATCTTAGAATGATGCTTGAGACCCTGAGGCAGCATCAGCTGAAGGCAAAGATTTCCAGGTATCATTTTTGGAAGAAAGAGGTCAAGTTTATTGGTCATGTGGTTTCAGAGAAGGGCTTGTCAATCGATTCGGATAAGATCAAAGCTATTAATCATTGAAAGAGACCAGAGATAGTGATTGAGATTAGAAGTTTTCTTGGACTTACTGGTTATAACCGGAGATTCATTAAGGACTTTTCTTGGATAGTAGCGCCTTAGACAAAGTTAACCAGGAAGGATGTGAAGTTTATCTAGTATGAAAAATGTGAGGACGCATTTCTTAAGTTAAAACATTTGTTGACTAATGCACCTATGTTAGTAGCTATAAACGGAAACCAAGGGTTGATGGTGTGTACCGATGCATGTAGGACTAGATTTGGAGCTATGTTGATGCAGAAGGGTAAAGTTATTGCCCGTGCTTCACCGTAGCTTAGAAGTAAGATATCCTACTCATGATTTAGAGTTGGCAGCGGTGATCTTTGCATTGAGGATTTGGAGACATTATCTCTTAGGGGGAAGATTTGAGTTATACACCGATCATAAGTCTTTAAGGTATTTGTTGTAATACCTTCATTTTTATTGGCATTATTCAGAAGATTTAATTAGAATAAATTAAATAGAATAATGTAGATAAGAAGATTGAGGCCGATTAATAAACTAAGTGGCCATGCTTATTTAAAATCAAATAAACTTATATAAATGGTTAGAAAATTAAACACAAGGGTATTAGCATAAATAGCCGCACATATTTCCCACCCTTATACGATCCTTCTTAGTCATACACGTTCATTTCACCAAAAAAAATTCATAACCATGAGAAGCAAGGCCGGTCATTAGGAAGAAGAAAAGAGAAAATCAACTTAAAAGCTTAGGATTCAAGTTAAAAGGAATCAATCTCAATCATACTTCAATTTCCTTATCCAAACTAAGGTGAATAATAATTTCTATATCTCTATTTTGATTTTACCGTCCTATGATTTTGGATTTAAGAATAAGTCTGTTTTTATGATAATGAATGATGATATGCTTGATTTATGATTTATATGTGTTTATACAAGAATATTTAATAAGAAATATACACGTTTTAGGGCAAAACCGAGATAAAATGATTTTTTAATGCCATGGGAAAATGTTACGTTATAGAAACATGATTTTTGAGTTGGGTTTCAATTTTTATAATTTTCCAAGTTATAGAGAATTTATTATGAATTTTCAAAGGAAAATATGGTTATTTGGGTTTATAAATTTCATTTGGGAAGTATATTAGGTATTTGGGTATAAAATTTTAGTATGTTAGATAACACGAGTAAAGTGAATTTTTGGAATTTTTGGAGATTTTTACTGAGTGATTTGGTATGGAAATTAAATTATTTTAAAAGGAGGACCTGATGATTTAATCGTTTTAAAAGAGGAAGGGCTTGTTTGTTAAATGTTAAATTGGTTTAGATTTGAGAAAATTGTGGCAAATATTATCCAAAATATTTTAAAAGTTGTGAAAGCCAATCAAAGGTTTACAAGTAGGCAAGTTAGTTGCAAAAAGTTTACTTATTTGGAAAAATCAGGTTTCACCCAGAAAAAGGTGGTCCCACCTTCTTTGGAAAACCTTTCGGTTCAGACCTCTCGACCAAGACCTTTCAACTTCAATGACTAACAAGGTTGAAAGCAATGGACATGATATCATTCAGGTGGTATGTAGTGAATTGAACCAAGTTGAAAGGTATGGTGTCAGAGGGTTGTATACGAAGAGTTGCTTCTGAAGTAGATGGATCCTTGGTTTATTTTAATTTGAAAAGAGAAATCACTTGCCTATTTTCTAAAGACATTTCGACAAAGTCGAAAGGTTTGGTTTTTAAAAGGTTGTCTTAAAAGACCTTTCGACAAGGTTGAAAGATTTGTTTTTATAAGTTGTTTTTATAAGACCTTTCAACAAGGTCAAAAGATTATGTTTTGAAATGATTTAAGAGCCTTTCGAAGAGGTCGAAAGGTTGTTTCAAAGAGATTTTGGAAAGAACCGCTGCCTTTATTTTTATTCAACCTTCCGAAGGGGTCGAAAGCAGGAGCTTTCGACTTAATCTTATGGTTTATTAGTTTTATAAATACAAGTTGCTTCCCAACCTTTCGAAGGGTTCGAAGGCAGGAGCTTTCGACACGGTCGAAAGGTTTAAATGTTTTTCCCAATGTTTTATAAAGTAGAAAGTGGTTTTGAAAACTTTCACCTATGACCCAAAGTAATATTTTAAGTATAAATCCAATTCTTTCGAATGGTTTTCTTTCCAATGGTTTCGAAAGGTTCTTCCCTTATATCTGTGAAAGAAATGATTTATCAAAGTCGAAAGTTTTCGAAGGAAGTGTTTGAAGTATAATAAGGGGGCTAGAGCCAATTTTTTTAAAGCAGATGATTAAACCTTTCAAAGAGGTTGTAAGTGTAACCCTTCGACGTTGTCAAAAGGTTTGAGAAACCCACACTCTAATTTTTAAAAGAAAAACCCATGGCTTGTATAAAGGAGTTTTATAATGGATTTAAGCATGTAATCTTGAAGAACTATTGCCTTGATAAAAATATAAGTTAAAGGTGTTAACTATGTTTTATGCTATTTATTTCAAGCACCTAAAACACACAGGAGAGGTATTGTTAAATTGTTGTTTTTCTTCTTAAAACATGAGTATATTCACATGACAAACCATAATAGTATTTTGGGGAAAAAGGGGTAGAAGAACCAGCTAGGTTAACTCAATAGTGAATATAAATTACTTAAACTCCTGAATGAGTTGAATTGCATCCAATGAGTCAGGATGACCAAAAATATAGGATGCATAAACTTTGTAGTTATTGGAGGTAAGCCAAAAGGTTCATAGTAAACCCATGAAAACTATGATAAGGTAGTCATAGATGCATACCAAAAGTTTCATAATAAACCTATGAAAACTATCATGAGGTAGTTATTGGTGCGTACCAAAAAGATTCATAGTTAACCCATGAAAACTATGCATTAAAGAAAGTTAGCAGGGGCTAACTGGTTTGTAGTGAACCTATGAAAACTATATCCGGATTAAGAATTGACATCAATAATTAGGTTGCTAGTAAACACATGAAAACTAGGATAAGAGAGTGGCTAATAGAAGTATCAGTAGACTCTAGTCAACCCATGAAAACTAGGATATGAAATGAGTTACCGAATAAGTCCATAGGTTCCTAGTCAACCCATGTAAACTATGATAAGGTAATTAGTTATTGTAATGACTAATAGGTTCAGGAGGACCCATGATATAATTAAGTTAATTGGAAATATCCTATAGGTTTTCAGTGATCTCATGAAAACTATGAATAGGTCGGGATGTCTATTAATTATAACAAGGTTATAAGTAAACCCAAGAAAACAAAAAAGGTTAGTAGTGACCCTAGGAACTATAATTATGACTTGGTGTCGGTTTTAAACCGGGAAAGGGAAATCCTAATTATTTTTAAGTATGCATATCATCATAATATTTTAAAAATGTATGTTTTAACCATTGTGGATGCAAGATCATAGTATATGGTTTTATAAAAGTTTTTAGGATACTAGTGAGGGGAAAACCCATTCTACTAAGCGGCGTAGTCTCACTAGATATCCAAAAGGATCGAGATGTTAGGTTATTATTCATACCGGGCTTTATGTCTGACTCAAAGTTTTTGTTTTCCCTTAAATTCTTGGTTACTCGATTGATTTTGAGCAGTTTGAGGTTTAAGGTTCTCGGGTTTTCTTCTTTGATGAATAAAGCTTCCAGAGGTATGCAGGAGGCAGATAGTTAGTTAGTTTTTCTTTCCACTTGTGTTTTGTTGTAAAGGCAGATTTATTAGCCTTACTATATACTCTGATCAACTAAGGGGGCATCTTTATATGTTGCACCTAGTGTATTTGTAATAATTATACTTTTGGTGAACGTGGTTAACATTTTGAGATTATGTAATGAACATGAAATGTTTGAATGAATGTGGAAATATGTTTTTGAATTGTTAAATTTTTTGTTCCATATTCTTATGATCTGTGTATCAATAAATCTAGCACCGCTGTATTTGGTCGCCGAAGATTAATAACTATGGTTGACTGTAGCATCCATAGCCGTTAGTTTTGGACCTCTAAATCAGAGGATGTTAAAAGTTGGTATCAGAGCATAGGTTTATTGAAACTTTAAAAGAAAATTAAAACCTAAAAGCTTTTTCAAACATAATCCAACAAATCTAAAAATATGATCGGGGAAGGAAAGCTGTTTCTTGGATCAGAGGATGCTATTGGAGTAGAGAATTGGCTTTTGAATTGTGAGAGGATTTTACAGATTTAGGCTTGAGTGATGGAGAGAACAGAAGGTTAGCCTCTAGATATTTGCAAGGGCTAGTGCTTCATTGGTGGAATATGTAACGGCCGTAGTGCCGGAGGAAGAGTTGACATGGGCTGATTTCAAGAGGAGATTCGAGTAGAGGTTCTTCTGTGAAGTTGCTAAATTGGCATTAGTGGGGAAGTTTATGGATTTTGTGTAAGGACAAATGTTTATGACCGAGTATGCTGCTGTTAGCCCCAAAATTGGTCTTTAACACCCAAACGTCATTGAAAGCACCAATCAACAGCCACAGATAACATATGGAATGTATGTAGAGAGTATAAATACGAAGAACAAGTGCAGTTAAAAAGGAAGTAGTAATAACAGAGGATTTATAGTGGTTCGGCTAACTCCGGCGCACGTCCACTCCAAAAATTTCCTTTTTATTGATATAAGAATCAATTAAAGTTACAATCTAGAGTTTTTGAAACAATAATGGCAGAGTAGCCTTAGTTGGGAAGAAGAAGGAAAATAGAATGAAGATCCCTTTTTTCGGTGCCCCACATGTCGTATTTGTAGGCAATACTTGAGTTACTGGACTTCCTGAGTGATCTGGGCCCATTAAGACAATAACCGAACCCAAATCCACCATCATCGCCGACCCCGAGCTCGGAATATATCGATCTAATATTGCCTTAGGAATGACTCGAAGGTGACCCGGAGCAAACTCGCTTGTGATTGGAAGTAAAACTCGTTTGGAATTGAAGTAGCTCAATGCCGAATTCACTCCTTCATTCTTGAGTGCAAGCCAAATCAACCGACACCATACGACCGAACAACCAAGGCCGATCCCAGGTTCTTACGACCTAACGCAAATAGCCAAAAACGAGTACTTCAAACCGACCCGCTTGAACTGATCAAGTTTAGCCAATTCACACATGCCGACAAACTTATGCCGACCCACCTTGATCGAACCATATCCATAGTCCAACACCGAGCACCTCCCCACTCTAATACCTCTCAAGCGTGCGGATCCATTGCCAAATATGCTGACCCCCATGTCTCGCTTGCCGACTGAAGCCACTTGCATATCGACCCAGAGTCCTCCTTAATGCCAACCAACCCACTACAGCCGAATCACGTATGGCCGATCCATATGCTCCAATCACCTTGAGGCCAGAACCAAACTTACTGAACCACTTTGTTTTATCCTCCCTGACCAACCTTATGTGACCAAGCAAACATACCGAACCATATTTAGCCGATCCATATTTCCTAGACCTAAGTTATAGTCGATCCAGCTTTATCTAATCCAGTATCCATCTTCCAAGCACGATGCATCATCTATCCGTCTAGTTGACTCAAACCTGTCGCATTCCATCCTCGATAACCGATCAATCTATTTAGCTAAATCCACCCGCTTATGGCCTTGTCAAAAGGTGGGTTAACATTTTCCTCCCCAAACATGTCTTGCTAGTGGAAGGTGTGTTTTGAATAGTTTCAAATCTGATATCCAAAGTCCTGTTCCATTCATTAACAGGAAATTCCATCCAAATTCGATAGTCTACTCCGCGAAAATTTCGAATCGTTATCCAATTCCGAATCCATTCCAAATCCGTTAACCGAATCCAAGACCTTTCCATTTCGTTTTATCCAAGCCTGAGACCTCTTTGGGTCCTTTAATCCAAATCGAGGACCCTGTCAGGTCCAAATCCTAAGCCGAAATCCAAATCCAATAGCGAGCTCTAATCCATCCATATCCAATGACCCATAACCCATAACCAAATCCATGACCTCTCCGGGTCAGTATCCAAATCCGAGACCTCTCCGGGTCCATGCACAAATCCTTAGTTGTTCGTAGCCAATATCCAAATCCATAACCTCTTCGAGTTCTTTCCAAGCGTACTCCACACTCGACGACCTGTTTTTAGTAATGCCATGGTGTTTCTGGTTCAGTGTCCCTAAACATTGAGTAATGCCGTGGCTTAAGTCCTAAGTCGAATCCTGGTCACTCCGGACCCTAACAAGCATAGTCCATACTCGACGACCTGTGATAGTAATCGATAGATAATATGGGGCCTAAGTCCTAGGCCGAATCCTGGTCTCTTCGAACTCTTGTCGAGCGTAATCCATACTTGATGACCTTTTAGCCAAAAGCTAGAAGAAAATCCAACAAAAATCCAATCCAAATCAAACCAGAAAACCAAAAATCCATATCAAAAATCAAAATCAAAAATCAAGCATCCGAACCAAAATCCTAACCAAAACATCAACAAAACTAGGAGTTCAAACCAAACTCCAAAATCAAAGCAAAAAAAGCAAGTGTCCAAGCCAAAAAGAAAAAAAACAAATTTCATAAACCAGAGCATCACGGCCTATTATCATCTCAGAGCATGCGTAAGGGTTATCTCCGTCCCCGTACATCAGTAAGTGATCTAGCCATTTTCCCCAAGTTCGTTACTTATTCCAAGCCATCGATTAGTTGATGATCAACCGACCATCATTTCTAGGCCACGCACCATCATCATTCAAGGTAGGCGGTGGCTGCTCCTGTTCCATCGTCGCATACCCAATATTTCTATTAAGTACAGGGGGAAACACCAGGCTATAACCTCCTCTGATGCCCCCAACACTTCCATATGTCTTGTGTATCTCATCAAGTGGTCAGTGGGATCCGTTTGACCATTGTATACCTCCAGAGTGGGCAGCTTGAAATCGGGTGGATTCCTAGCCATCCTAATGTTACGGGTAAAGGACTTTTGTTTATTCCTCCAGATTCCTATTTTTCAGACCTCCACGAACAGTTTGCTTGATGATGCCAGCCAGTCCTGTGTTACCTGCCAAGGGTTGCCCCCTATCTTAACTGCTCTTTAAGTCCACGGGAGAATTCTGGCACATACTCCTCGTCACGTATTCCTGTTGGCGTCGGGCAGTGTAGTGTTATCTGGTACCTCTCCATGGGTTGGTCCTGCATTACCTGGTGGTATGCCCCTAAGTCTGGTCCATTCGAGTTGACAACTGTTTGCTGATTGGTGGCTGCCCCCTGCTGAACCGCTCCATCTACTTACCTGTTGAGTCCTCCTGATCCAACTCCATGGATCTGAGCTCCTACATCTCATGTTGTTCCTGTCTGTCCAAATTGCCTAAGAAGGGTCTACATCATTTCCTCTTGCCTTTTCATCAGCTGTTCCCCTATGGGATCCATCACGATATGCATCTTGTCCGTAGTGATGTAAATTGAGGCTTGATTAGCCCTAGAGGAAGCCTCCTGACTTCCCTCTTGCTGACTCCTTTCTGTTCTTTGTCTCCTTGTTGATTGCTTTGCCATAGTCTCCAGAATCTAAGTTCCTAAGCCTTTGAATCCAAAATCCAAGCTTTCAAATCCTTGAGTACCAGCTTTCTCAGTGAAAGCACCAAAATGTTAGCGCCAAAATTTTTCACTGACACGCAAACGTCATTGAAAGAACCAACCAACAGTCATAGATAACAGATGGAATGTACGTAGAGAGTATAAATATGAAGAACAACTAAAATTAAAAAGGAAGCAGTAATAACAAAGGATTTATGGTAGTTCGGCTGACTCCGGCCTACATCCACTCCAGAAATTTTCTTTTTATTGATATGAAATCAATTATAGTTACAATCCATAGTTTTTGAAACAATAATGGCAAAGTAGCTTTAGTGAGAAAGAAGAAGGGAAACAAAATGAAGATCCCTTTTCCAAAGCACTACATGCTGTATTTATGGACAAAACCTGAGTTACTGGATGTCCTGAGTGATCCGGGCCTATTAAGACCATAACCGAACCCAAATCCACCATCACTGCCGACCCCGAGCTCAGAATATACTAATCCAATATTGCCTTGGGAATGACTCAAAGGTGACCCGGAGCAAACTCGTTTATGACTCGAAGTAAAACTCATTTGGACTCGAAGTAGCTCAATGCCTAACCTACTCCTTCATTCTTGAGTTGAAGCAAAATCAACCGACCCCATATGACCGAACCACCAAGGCCCATCCCATGTTCTTACAACCTAACGCAAATAGCCAACAACTCGTACTTCTATTCGACCCACTTTACCTGACCGAGTTTAGCCGACCCACACATTCCGACTGACTTATGCCGACCCACCTTGACCGAACCATATCCATTTTTCAACATCGAGCCGCTCCCCACTTTAATACCTCTCAAACATGTCGATCCACTACCAAATATGCCGATCCCCATGTCTCGCTTGCCGAATCGAAGCCACTTGCATTCCGACCCGAAGTCCTCCTTAATGCCGATCGACCCAATATGACCGAACCACGTATGGTCGATCCATATGCTCCAATAACCTTGAGGCCAGAACCATTCATACCGAACCACTTTATCTTATCCTCCCTGACCAACCTTATGTGACCGAGTGACACATACCGAACCATATTTATTCGATCCATATTTCCTAAACCCAAGTTATAGTCGATCCAGCTTTTTTAAATTCAATATCCATCTTCCAAGCGCGCTGCATCATCTATTCATCCAGTTGACTCAAACCCATCTTATTCCATCCTCGATAACTGAGCAATCGATTTAGCTAAATTTGCATGCTTACGACCTTGCCAAACGGCGGGTTAACAGCTGCTAATTTTGATGAGCTATCTTGATATGGTTATCGTTGATACTGATGTCAAGACGAATGAGAGATTCATTAGTGGTTTGAGGCCAGAGCTAGGCAGGATGGCTACTACTCATATTATAGAACCTTATCACGTGATGTTGGAGATGACCGTTTTCCATGAGGAGATGCTTGCTGTTTCAGGTAGGGAGAAGCCAGTCGAATCGCAGGGTTTTCAAGGAAGGAAAGTGAAGTTATTTATGAAGAAAGGAGCCCAGAAATGGGAGGCTGATAAGAAGGCAAAGGCTGATTTAGTGTGCTATAAGTGTGATAAGAAGGGCAATTATGCCCAGTAGTGTAGAAGTGGAAAAGGAAAGAAGCCCGTGGAGAAGAAGAATGTGAAATACTTCAACTGTGACCAAGTTATGCATTATAAGAACTAGTGTCAAAGCCTATCAGGGCGGATAGAGGAAAGGTGTTTGCTATTGGACCGCCATCTTCTTCGAAACCTATCGCAGTAGAAAAGGGGAAAAATGTGATGGAGGGTATGCTTTTGATTCAAAATATACCAGTTAGGGTACATTTTGATACCGATGCATCACATTCTTTTATATCTTAGTATTTGGTTGATAGGTTATGTATAGAACCACATACCTTGTTATTTCGTTATGGATTGTGAATCCAATAGGTGGGTATGCAACTCTTGGGATGAGATGTGACACGTTATAACTTGATTTGTTAGGTCATAACTTTGCATGCAGTTTTATGTTTTTGATTTCGTATATTTCGTGATCATCTTAGGTATGGATTGGTTGGGTAACTATGAGGCTAGGACATTTTTCTAGAATCGAGAAAATCATTGAGACACACAGATAGTCATAATCAAACCGTTTTCTTAGTGGAGAATTCCAATAGGAGCGTTTGTGCTTTGTTGAGTACCATGAAGGTTGGAGAAGAGCGTAATCAGGTTTGTGTAACTAGAGAGTATGTAGATGTCTTTGAGCTAATTATTGGATTGCCTCCAAAATGAGCTATTGAGTTTCAAATAGACCTTGCACTAGGAGATGAACTTGTCAGTAGACTACCTAGCAAGATGACACCAACATAGATGAAGGAATTGAAGGTGCATCTAGTGGATCTTGAAGGAAGAAATTTTGTCAGACCAAGTAGTTCACCTTAGGGAGCAGCTGTGGAGTTTGTGAAGAAACCAGATGGGTCATTAAGGATGTGCATCGACTATCATAAGTTGAATGAAAAGACGATCAAGAATTAGTACCCTCTACCGAGGATAGAAGATTTGTTTGATTAGTTAAGTGGAGCCAGAGAGTTTTTCCAATTGGATTTGGCGATGGGGTTCCATCAGTTGAGAGTGGCGAAGGATAGCATTCCTTTGACGTAATTTCAAACTAGGTATGGTTCGTATGAGTGGTTAGTAATGCCATCCGGATTGACAAATGCACCTGCTTTCTTCACTGATTTGATGAATCGGGTTTTCAAAGAGCACTTGGATAGGTTTGTGTTGGTGTTCATATAGATGACATTTTGGTGTACTCTAAAGATTAAAAAGAGCATGTGATTCATCTTAGAGTGGTTTTGGAAACGTCGAGGCAGAATCTATTAAAGGTGAAGTTTTCCAATTGTCATTTCTGGAAAAGACAAGTTAAGTTTGTTGGTCATGTGGTTTCAGAGGAAGGATAGTCAGTTGATCCAGTTAAGATCGAGGCAGTTAACAATTGGAAGTAATCAGAGACGATAGCTGAGATCAGGAGTTTTCTTGGACTTGCTGGCTATTACCGACGATTTATCAAGGATTTCTCACAGATAGCAGCACCTTTGACTAAGTTAACCAGGAAGGACATGAAGTTTGTTTGGTCCGACAAATGTGAGGAAGCATTCCTTAAGCATTTGTTGATCAATGCTCCCGTATTAGTAGTTCCAGATGGTAACAAAGGATTGGTAGTATACATTGATGCATGTGGTACTGGATTGGGAATAACATTGATGCAGATGGGCAAAGTTATTGCTTATGCATCTAGGCAGCTTAGACCGCACGATGTTAGATATCCTACTCATGACCTGGAGTTAGCGGCGGTGATTTTTGCCTTGAAAATTTTGAGTCATTATCTTTTGGGAGAGAGATTTGAGTTGTTTACTGATCATAAGTCATTAAAGTATTTATTCTCTAAGAAGGAGTTGAATATGAGGTAATAGAGATGGCTGGAGTTTTTGGCTGCTTATCTTTTCGGTATAGAGTATACTCCTAGGAAAGGAAATAAGGTAGCAGATGCTCTTAGTAGAAAACACCAAAATGTTGTGTTACCGATGTTGGCAGAATGGAAGGATCTTGAAGCTTTAGCCAGTTTTGGTGTGCAGTTGAGATCTACTGCTAGTTCTAGTCAAGATACCATCATGTTAGCTTGTTTAGAAGTGCGACTAGTGCTGATTAAGAAGATAGTTTCTACGCAGAGAGAAGATATGGTTATAGCCGAGAGGATTAGAAGGACTGAGGGAGGATCAGTGGCTGATGACCTAAAGGATTTTAATTTTGACCAAAGAGGATGTTTGAGAAAGAAGTGACGGTTATGTATTCCAGATATAGAGAATTTAAGGAGAGAGGTACTTGAGGAGTGTCATCGATTGAAGTTTATAACTCATCCTAGAGGAACCAAGATGTATCAAGACATGAAGAGGAGCCTTTATTGGGAAGGCATGAAGAGGGATGTTGGCTTATGGGTTAGGCAGTGTGTTAACTGTCAATAAGTGAAGGCCGAATATCAGAAGCCAAGTGAGTTACTTCAGCCTTTAGATATTTCAGTTTGGAAGTGGGATTTGATATTGATGGATTTTATAGATGGGTTCCAAGGTAGAATAGAGGAAATAAAAGCATATGGGTTATAGTGGACAGGTTAATCAAGAGTGTCCATTTCCTTTTGGTAAAGTCAACCAAGACGGCACCTGTTTTAGTAAAGTTGTTCATGAAGAACATAATTAGGCTTCATGGGATTCCCAATAGCATAGTCAGCAATAGATGCATTATTCACTACCAAATTTTGGAGGAGTCTACAAGAGGTATTAGGTACCAATCTCAAGATGAGCACAACATATCATCCACAGACAGATGGGCAGACAGAGAGGGTCAAAAAGTTACTCGAAGACTTATTGAGAGCTTATGTGTTGGACTTTGGTGGATCTTGGAAGGATCACCCACATATAATTGAGTTTTTGTACAATAATAGTTATCAAAATTGTATAAAAATGAAGCCTTTTGATGCTTTGTATGGAAGGCCATGCAAGTCGCCAGCATGTTGGTTGAAGACTGGAGACAGATTGATCTTAGGTCCAAATTTGGTAAGGGAGGCGTCGGACAAGATTGAGTTAATCCGAGGACGGATGAATGAAGCTCAATCCAGGTAGAAGAGTTACATAGATAAGAGGCGTAACGACCTAGAGTTCTCAGTAGGAGACATAGTTTTTACTAAAGTATCACCAATGACGGGTGTGATAAGTTTTGGGAAGTCGAGAAAGTTGGCCCTAAGATATGTTGGACAATTCTAGATTATAGAAAGGATTGAAGAGCTCGCGTACAGAGTAGAGTTGCCAAGCAGTTTGGCAGGTTTTCATAATGTATTCCATGTGTCTCATCTTTGTAAGTATGTGCATGATCCAGAGTCTACCATTTCTCACACCAAGTTGGAGGATTTGATAGTAGAGCCTGATTTAACTTTTATTAGATAAACGATTCGAGTTGTAGCAAGAGATGAGAGGAGATTGAGGACCAAGATAGTCAAGTTGGTGAAAGTTCAATGGAGCGACAACGAGATGGGCTATACTTGGGAGACAAAAGACAGGATTATGGAGGCTTATCCTGATTTGCTTTGATGATATGTCTATATCAGATTTATATTGATTATGATAGTCAGGTAGGATAGTATGGTTGTTAGGAGATCTTACAGATGATTTCTATGTTTGCTAGTTAGCCCTTACTGAATTTTGAGGACGAAATTCTTTAAGAAGGGGAGCCTATAACACTCCTATTTTTATTGACATAATTTAGGAGATTTAATTAAAATAAATTAAATAGAATAATATAGTTAAGGAGATTAAGGTTGATTAATAAACTAAGTGGAGATGCTTATTTAAAATCAAATGAACTTATATAAATGGTTAGGAAATTAACCATACGGGTATTAAGGTAAATAGCTGCCCATATTTCCCATCCTTATACTATGCTTCTTAGTCATACACGTTCATTTCACCAAATAAAATTTATAACCGTGAGAAGCAAGGCCGACCATTAGGAAGAAGAGAAGAGGAAAATCAACTTAAAAGCTTAGGATTCAAGTTAGAAGGAATCAATCATAATCATAATATAATTTCCTTATCCAATATAAGGTGAATAATAATTTCTACATCTCTATTTTGATTTTAACGTCATATGATTTCAAATTTAAGAATAGGTCTATTTTTATGATAATGAATGATGATATGCATGATTTATGATTTATATATGTTTAAACGAGGTTGTTTAATAAGATATACACGGTTTTAGGACCAAACCGAGAAAAAATAATTTTTTAATGCCAAATTTATGTTATACAAAACATGATTTTTGACTTGGGTTTCAATTTTTATAAATTTTCAAGCCATGGAAAATTTATTATGAATTTTCAAATGAAAATATGGTTATTTGGCTTTTGGAAAATATATTATGAATTTGGGTCTAAAATTATAGTATGTTAGACAATATGATAAAAGTGAATTTCTGGAAATTTTAGGGATTTTTACTAAGTGATTTGGTATGGAAATTAAACTATTATGAAAGCAAAACCTAAATGATTTAATCGTTTTAAAAGAGGAAGGGCTTATTTATTAAATGTTAAATTGGTTTAGATCTGAGAAAATTGTAGCAAATATTATCCAAAATATTTCAAAAAGTTATGAAAACCAATCAAAGGTTTACAAGAAGGAAAGTTAGTTGAAAAAAGTTTACTTATTTTGGAAAAATCAGCTTTTACCTAAAAAAGTTGGTACCGCCTTCTTTGGAAAACCTTTTGATTCAGACCTCTTGACCAAGACCTTTCGACTTCAATAACCAACAGGGTTGAAAGCAACGCACATGATATCATTCAGGTGGTATGTAGTGAATTGAACCAAGTCGAAAGGTATGGTGTCGGAGTGTTGTATTCAGAAGGTTTCTTTCGAAGGAAATGGATCCTTAGTTTATTTTGATTTGAAAAGAGAAATCACTTGCCTTTTTTCTAAAGACCTGTAGAAAAATTCAAAAGATTTGGTTTTCAAAAGGTTGTTTTAAAGACCTTTCGACAAGGTTGAAAGGTTATTTTTTTATAAGTTGTTTTTATAAGTCCTTTCAACAAGGTCGAAAGGTTATGTTTTGAAAAGATTTAAGAGTCCTTTCGATGAGGTCGAAAGGTTTGGTTTCAAAAGGTTGTTTCAAGGAGATTTTTAAAAGAACTGCTACCTTTGTTTTTATTCAACCTTCCGAAAAGGCCGAAAGCAGGAGCTTTCAACTTAGTCGAAAGGTTTACTTGTTTTATAAATTCAAGCCACTCCCAACCTTTCAAAAGGGTCAAAAGCAGGAGCTTTCAACATAGTCTGAAGGGGTCAAAAACCTGAAAACTTCAACCCTCAACCTAATCAAATCAATTACGAGCACCTGAGAGTTTAAGTGGAAATAAAAAATTCGAGTCATACATAAAGCCAAGTGTAAATAAGACTATACATCTCGGTTATTTATATTAAGTGAGATCTCGTAGCTCGGAAGAACGGGTTTCCCCTTACTTATATCCTTTTAAAACATATCTTTTGCATACCTTTTCCTGTAATCAAAACTGGTTAAAATTGTAAAGCATTATCATGTTAACAAACATATCAGATAATAAATGGACTATCTGTCCGGACACCGTGATTTTGTTTGGCTAATTACTAACCTTTGGCTGACTCGAGCCTACCAGTAACATATGTTAGATACTCTTCTTCTGGATGGTCCATCCTAAATTATCTGTTAAATACTTCTCTTCTGGATGGTCTGTCCATGGTCATCTGATCCTAATGGATTTGCAGACTCACTAATAGCCTATTTGTATACAAACATATATTCTTTTTGTATGTAATCATAATTTTAGTCTTACCTGTAACAAAGCCCTATACACTGAAATTTTGAAAAAAAATAGCTGGGACTAATAACTAATGTATAGGGCGCGACCCTATACCTGCCCCAACTGGTATTCTAATATCCGAGACATTTTACTTAGGAAATCTTCCCTTAAATTTTCCTTGAAAACTTTTTCAAAATGATTTAAAATCTTTATATTAAACTCACACAAGGAAAATATATGTACTCTGTGCTTTGCTCAAAATCACCTTGCCATGTAATATATACTTAACCGAAATCTTAGTTGATGAAAACATATAAACCTTTGCAAGTACCCTTTCGAATCCATTGAAAGTACCCCTTTCGAAACAAAGTAAAACCCTCTGTTTAACCTAGGCCGAAGGCCAAAACCTTCCTTTCGAACCCATTCTCAAAACCTTTTCGAAACCATTGAAAAACCATCCCTTTGATAGCTTTAAAACATTAGGTATCCTTCTTTGAAACCTTTAAACCATGCCTTTAAAAAACATTGGAAAACCTTTCCTTTCAACCCATTTGAAATAATCAGAAGACCTTCCCTTTTAACTCCTTCGAAATCATTGGGGAACTACCCCTTCGAAACTTTTCCTTATGACCTTTCGAAAGGACCAAACCCTTGTAAACACAAACCTTTTGAATGCACTTGGGTTTAATTTAAAGCATTTGGAATCCTTTCAAAACCATTCAAAAACTTACTCCTTCGAAACCATGAAAACTATTTCAGTCGAAACCATTTGGGCCTTCAAGTAGAGTAAAAGAATCAGAAAACCATTGAAGTCGAAAGCATTCCTTTTAGAATCATTTCTAAGTAAAGAAGTGATGGTGTCAAAATCATCCATTTAAAAGCATTGAAGAAGTGATCAAGTTTAAAAAGCAAAGCAAAGCAATCCTTTCGCAACCAATCTGGGTCGAAAAGTAGAAAGAGGCAGTCAGGTGTTTCGATCTAATCGAAAGCATTTATTTGAAAACAAAGGCACAACCCTATCGAAACCATTTCTTTAAAACCATTCGGCCAGGTCGAAAGCCAACCAAGTCAAAAGCTATTCAGTCAAAAGCAAGTAGACACATTTTCATTTAAAAGCAAAATATTGATTCAACCTCTTCGGAACCCCTGGTTTGGACCCTATACCTTTTGCCCATATCCAATTCACTACATACCAGTTACTTAAGACCATGTGTATTGGTTTCGATGGAGTCGGAGGCAAAGGTATGGAGGCAAAAGCCTGGTGCCAAAAGCATCGAAACAGTAAAAACCATGTAGATTTTTCCTTTTTAAATTATTTCTTTGTACCTAACCAAATATGGACCAAGAACCAACCTATCTTCGATCTCTATCCAACACACTAGAGATTTACATGGCCTGCCATACAAAGCTTCAAACAGTGCCATCCCAATACTATTTTGATAATAATTGTTATAAGAAAAATTGACTAAATGAAGATAGCCTTCCCATGATCCTCCAAAATCTAGAACACAAGCTCTTAAAAATGTTGCAAGACTTTGTTAACTCTTTTTGTTTGCGCATCTATCTACGGATGGTAAGCGGTACTCATTTTGAGCTTGATTCCCAAAACATCCCGTGGACTCTTCCAGGACTTGCTAGTGAATAAGGAATCTCTATCACTAACTATACCACTAGGAACTTTGTGCAGTCTAACTATATTTTTCATAAATAACTTCGCCAAAACAGGTGTCGTCCTAATTTACCCAACTGGAATGAAATGGGCATTCTTGGTCAGTCTATCCACTTGACCCATATGCTTTCATTTTCTCTACTAGATCATGGAAACCCGTCAATAAAATCAATTGAAATAGAATCCCATTTTCAAACTGGAATATCTATTGGCTGAAGCAATCCCTTAACTTCTGGTGTTCAGCCTTTGCCAATTGGCAATTCAAGCATTGTTTTACCCATAAGCCAATACCCCGCTTCATACCTTTCTAGAAGAGACTTCTCTTCATATTTTGATACATCTTAGTTCCTCCTGAATGAATAGAGAACTTATAATGATGAAATTCCTCCAAAACTTCTTTCCTTATGTTTCCTACACTCGGAACACATAATCTACCTTTCTTTCTCAACCACCCATTCTGGTCAAGACTAAAACCCTTTAAGTCATCGCTCTCAGTTCCATCTCTTAACTTCCTGACCCGTTCAACTAGCAATGGATCCTCCTTCTGTTTATAAGCAATCCTTTTGATCATCACTGGTCGAACTTTCAAACAAGATAATACAACAGTCCCTTCACTAGGCCCAACCTTGGATCTCCATTGCACTCTGCAAGCTGATAATGCTTCTAAATCCTTCCACTCGGCAATCATTGCCAACGCTACATTCTGGTGCTTCCTTCTAAGTTCACCTGCAACTCTGTTGCCTTTCTCCAGTGTCTACTCAATCCCATAATCATAAGCAGTGATAAACTCTAATCACCTCTGCTGTCTCATGTTCAGTTCTTTCTGAGAGAGCAAATACTTCAACGACTTATGATCTGTATATAACTCAAAGTTCTCCCCCAAAAGGTAATGTCTCCATACCTTCAACGGAAAAACCACTGGAGACAATTCCAAATCATGTGTTGGAATCTGACCTCATGCGGTCTAAGCTGTCTAGAAGCATAGGCAATTACTTTACCTTTCTGCATCAGCACAACTTCTAATCCTATTCCACACGCTTCTGTATAAACCATCAAATCCTGATTTTCTTCTAGAACAACCAACACCAGTGCATGTGACAATAAGTGTTTCAAACTCTGGAATGCTTCCTTACACTTATTGTTCCACACAAACTTAACATCCTTTCTTGTTTACTTGATCATCGGTGCTGCTATCCACGAAAAATCCGTACTGAGTCTCCGATAATAACCAACTAACCCAAGGAAACTCTTTATCTCAATCACTTTCTCAGGTCTCTTCCAACTATTCACTACTTCAATCTTATTCGGATCTACTGACAACCCTTTCTCTAAGACTACATGACCAAGAAACTTCACTTTCTTCTTCCAAAAATGGCATTACGAAAACTTTTCTTCCAGCTAATGCCGCCTTAGCGTCCCAAGCATAACTTTAAGATGAACTTCATGCTTCTTCTCATCCTTAAACTATATCAATATATTGTCTATGAAAACCAACATGAACCTATCCAAGTGTCCTCGGAAAACCCGATTCGTCAAACCCACAAAGAATGTCAACGCGTTAGTCGGTTCGAATGGCTTAACTAACAATTCATACGATCCATATCTGGTCCTAAACACCATCAAAGTTATATCCTCTACTTGACTAAGCTGATGGAAACCTATCACCAAATCCAACACGGATATCGAACAAATCATCAATCCTCGAAAGCGGATATCGATTCTTTATCATCCTCTCATTCAACTTAAGATAATCGATACATACCCTTAACGGTCCATCCGGCTTCTTAGAAAACACTAAGGCTACTCCCCAAGGTGAACTGCTCGGTTATGATAAAACTCTTGCCTTCTAGAACTACGAACTGCACCTTCAACTCCCTCATCTCAGTAGGGGTCATCCTGCTTGGCGGCCTACTCAGGGTTTTGCTTCCGGAAACAAATCTAACCAAAACTCAATGGCTCGTCTCGATGGCAATGCAACTACAGGCTCAAAAATATCTGCAAATTCACTAAGCATGAAAACCCAATTCAGCTCAACTTCCAACTCCGTAACACCCAATAAAGCATTCACCTCACCGCTAAGGCTTCCAATGGTATAAAAAATCTTGTCGCTACAGTCGGCATGGCTAAGCATTATTTTTCTATCATGGAAAAATATCCTAGCACCATACTCGCTTAACCAATCCATCTCAAGAATAATACCAAACCCCACAAAATCAAATATTTTCAAACTGCAAACAAAAACATAAGCTAACAAGTCAAACTCTAGCTGGTCAAATTTCAACCCTAGAGTCGCATACCCTCCTTTACAAGCTGTAAGAAAGCAATTAAAGATATGGGTTCTAGGTTAAGCTTATCTATCAAACATCTAGACATAAAAGAATGTGATGCACCGGTATCAAATAGAATCTAACAGACATACCATGAATCTGAAGCGTACCTCCCAAAACTACCTTTCCTTTCTCCTAAGTTGTTTTTCTTCAAAGTGGTAGGCTCCAATGCGTATACCTTATCCTTTCCATCCTTAGTGGGCTCCTTGCATTGATTCTAATAGTGGCCTATCTGATCGCAGTTGAAGAACCCGATGTTCTTCTTCCCGATCACTTCTTTCGTCTTCCCAGTGCGACACTCATTGATAAAATGACCCTTCATGTCACACTTAAAAACATACCGCCTCGAATTTTCGTTTCTTAGAAGCTCCACCCTTCTAAGCACCCTTCTTGTGGAAGAACTTTCTCTTTTGGCCTTGCCCAACTTGGGCCTCCATCACCTTACTCTTCTCCTTATAAGTACACATCTCCTCATGCCTCAAAGCTATATCCATAACCACATACATGGATCTCTAGTGTGAAATAATGTAACTCTCGCCAACTCAGGCTTCAACCCCCTAATAAACTTCTCATTCATCTTCATCACCATATCCACTGAAGCATACCAATAATAGGAAAACTCTTCAAACCTACTAGCATAGTCCAAATCAGTCATTTTTCCCTGTTCTTACTTAGCAAACTTTGGGATCAAAATAGATTTTGCCATCACTGACATGAACCTCTCCTTTTTAAGCTCTTCCTATGTCATCGTCTCTTCATCCATACCTATAATCACACTATTCCACCAAAATAAGGCTGCTCCCTGAAGCTGACTCGAAGAAAGCCTCATCTTCTACTAATCATTGAGCTCCAAGTCAGAAAAATCCTTTCATAGTGCAACAACCAATTTTCTACTTCTGTAGCATGCTCTCTTCCCAGAAATGGCTTCGCTCCAAGCTTAGCGTAATCTTCGCTTAGCTTAGCATAATGTTTAACTACCAGAACTTCCGAAACTCCTGCTCCTGCAGCATTTCCTCCTACCACTCCAACTGCTATTCTAGCTTGCATCATATTCATGAAAAACTGATATATAACTCCTATATCGACTTGTGGGATCCAACACCAACATTCTCTGCTTGTGCCTGACCCTGGGTCCTCCTCGTATTAGGCCTGGCATTCTCATTGGGTTCTTCCCCTCCTGGGTTAACTCTTCCTCATCTACCATCCATGTCTAATTCAAACATCATAAGATATAGGAGAATATTCTAACAAAAATAGGAGACTGAGGATAAAGCGTATACTTATATATAGCAAATACAAGTATGTCACTGTAGCATTATCCCATACCACAATCTTACTCTTATTCCTTAGGATTATGTTTTAAAAACCATAATTAGTTTAAAAAAATTCGTAAACTTATGCACGATACCAAGTTGTAACATCCCGTATCTGAAGGCCAAAAGCTAAGCGCTTCAGATGCTATTGTCATCTATAGTATTAACTTCGGGTGACAAAATACGGTAATGCTAATGGTATCCATAATATTAGAAGCATTTAAATATGAACAAAATCACAGATTTCAATAAACATTTTTTTATTGATTACATTTCAAATAATAATTCAAATCCAAGTTACATAATCCTTTAACGTTTCCTAGTCAATGATCAAATATATCAATTACAAAGTACACCAAGGTCAACATATGACAATGTCCCCTTGGTTTATCAGAGTCAATATAGTCATATTTAACTTAATACACGCAGTGGAAATAAATAGAATAAACTGTAACTCCTAATTCTCTATACGTCAGCCACATTCTCGTCTCCGGAAGCTTTATTCGCCAAAAATAAAACCTAAAAACCTTAACCTTCAGCCTACACAAATCAATTTTGAGCACTGAATAGTTTAAGGTGAAACAAAAACTTTAAGTCAGACATTAAGCCTGGTGTAAATAATACAACACATCTCGGTTGTTTATATTATGTGGGACTACCCAGCTTAGCGGAACGGGTTTCCCCTCACTTATATCCTTTTAAAACATATCTTGTGCAAACCTTTTCATACAACCAAACCTGGTTAAAACCATAAAGCATTATCATGTAAACCAACATATTAGGTAATAAATGGACTATATATCCAAACACTGTAGTTGTTTGGCTAACTACTAACCTTTGGCCGACTTGGGCCTACCAGACAATATAAACCAAAATTATCTAACATCTATTAGACATTTTTTTAGATGGTCTGTCCTTAATTATTTGTTACATACTTCTCTTTTGGATGGTCTGTCCCTACCTAATCTTCTCCCAGGATCACCTGATCCTAATGGTTTTGCAGGCTCACCAATAACCAATCTATATACACACTGAAATTTTGGAAAAAAATAGCTGGGACTAATAGCTAATGTATAGGGCGTGACCCTATACCAGTTTCATCCGATATTCTAGTATCTGAGTCATTTACTTAGAAAATCTTCTCTTAAATTTTCCTTGAAAACCTTTTCAAAATGATTTAAAATCTTTAAATAAAACTCATACAAGGAAAATACATATACTCTATGTTTTGCTCAAAATCACCTTGCCATGTAATATATACTTCACCCAAATCTTAGTTAATGAAAACATATAACCTTTGAAAGTATTCGTTTCAAATCCATTGAAAGTACCCCCTTTCGAAACCAAGTAAAACCCTTTGTTTAACCTAGGCCAAAGGCCAAAAACTTCCTTTCAAACCCATTCTCAAAACCCTTTCGAATCCATGGAAAACCTTCCCTTTGAAAACTTTAAAACATTGGACATCTTTCTTTAAAACCTTTAAACCATGCCTTTCGAAAACATTGGAAAAACTTTCCTTTCAATCCTTTTGAAATAAACAAAAACCTTCCCTTTCGACTCCTTCGAAACCATTGGAGAACCATTCCTTCGAGACCTTTCTTTAAGACCTTTCGAAAGCATCAAAGATTTGTAAACACAATCCTTTCGAAAGCACTTGGATTTATTTTAAAACATGTGGAAACCTTTTGAAACCGTTCAAAAATTTACTCCTTTGAAACCTTTGAAAGCTATTTTGGTCGAAACCATTTCAACTATGCCTTCAAGCAGAGAAAAAGGTTCAGAAACCCATTAAAATCAAAAGCATTCCTTTTAAAATCATTCCTAAGTAAAGAAGTTATGGCGTCGAAACCATCCCTTCGAAAGCATTAGAGAGTGGTCAAGTTTAAAAAGTAAAGCAAAGCAACCCTTTCGAACCTCTTTGGGTCGAAAGATAGAAAGAGATAGTCATGGGTTTCTACCTAGTCAAAAGCATTTATTTAGAAACAATGGCGCAACCCAATCAAAACCATTTCTTTAAAACCATTAGAGCTAGTCAAAAGCCAACCAAGTCGAAAGCTATTTAGTTGAAAGCAAGGAGACGCATTTTCATTTAAAAGAAATGTATTGCTTCAACCCCTTCGTAACCCCTGGTTTCAACCTTACACCTTCCATCTATGTCCAATTTACTACATACCAGATACCATGCATTGGTTTTGATGGAGTCGGAGGCGAAGGCAAGGATGCAGAAGCCTAGTACCAAAAGCATCGAAACAATAAAAACCATGTAGATTTGTCCTTTTTAAACTATTTCTTCGTACCTAACCTGCTTTATTTGTCAAATTGTGATTGGTTGCAAGTTTTACTTTTCTAAAAGCACTGCCAATTTCTAGAAATTCAATTTTGAATTATTTACAAAATATCCCTTCTCCTTTATAAAAATATATAAAACATTTAAGTCGCATACCTTAATTTTGTTTTATACATCCATTAAAAACTTAGGAAAATTCTACAAAAATTCCAAAAAATCACTTTTAATATGTTTCCTAAGATATATTACTTTAGACCCAAACCATTAATTATTTAACCATAAATAATTTTTAACCTAAAATAACATTTTCTTCACTAGAAAATTCACATAAAATCTACATAAATTCAGAAAATTTTGAAAATCGAAACCCATCTCTAAATATCATTCCCAATCTATATAAATATTTGCAAGGCATTTCGATTTCTCTTAATAGAGTTTCTATATCAAAACATGTCATGAAATCCATGTGAGCAATTCATTAATCATCAACAAATATATATAATCATTCCATCATTTAAAAAGATGGCAAATCATTGCAAATAGGTTCAGATTTTATCTTAAACCAAAAATAATAAGAAACTTGAGATGTAGTCATTATTCAACTTAGCTTTAGAGATTAAGGAGCTTGAGATTTTAGTGGATTTGATTTGATTTAGCTTCTTTCTTGGCTTTTCTCAATCTTTTTCCTCTTTCCTTGTTAATGGTAACTGGCCACAAGTTTTAAAAAATTTAGTGAATGGAAAATGAATGTGTATAGGATACAAGGCCAAGTGTTTAGGGTATAAGAATGGCCTCTTTCTTATTTTACCCCTCTTCTATTTCATTTTAACTTTTCTTTTAATTCATTGTTTAAATGGCATGGCTAATCCTTAATTAAATCAAATCTTAATTCACTAATCAACACATTATTTTATTAGTTTAGCTAATTAAAAATCTTAAGTAATGTTACTAAAAATATGAGGTGTTACACAGTTGGAGATAAGATTTTCATTAAAGTATCACTGATGAAGGGTGTGATGCGATTCAGAAAGTTAGGGAAACTGGCATCGAGTTATGTTGGTCTGTTCCAAGTTATAGAGAGGATCAGAAAGCTCGCATACAGAGTAGAGTTACCGAGCAGCATGGCAAGTGTCCATAATGTGTTTCATGTATCTCTTCTTCACAAGTATGTGCATGATCCAGAGACTAATATACCACCGAAAAAGTTGGAAGATTTGATAGTAGAACTGAAGTTTACTTTGGTTAGACAACCAGTTAGGGTTGTAGCTAGAGATGAGAAAAGATTGAGGAACAAGGCAGTCAAGTTGGTGAAAGTTTAGTGGAGCGACAACGATAATGACTAAACTTAGGAGACATAAAACATGATTAGAGATACTTATCCTGATATGCTTTTAGGGTATGTCTATACTAGTTTTATATGGATAAATGCTAGTTAGGTAGGCCAGTATGGTTGTTAGGAGTTGTTATAGATGATTGCTATGTTTAGTGTTTAGTCCTTACTGAATTTCAAGGATGAATTTTTTTTAAGGAGGGAAGCCTATAACACTCTAATTTTTAATAAAATTATTCAGGAGATTCAATTAGATAAAGTAAATAGAATAATGTAAATATTAAAGTGATAAGGGGATTAAGATTTGAAAATTTATCAAGAGGCCGAGCTTAATTAAATAAATGGGCTTATCAATGGTTCTACATGTTAATTAATAAGAAAACAATTAACACAAATGCATATTAGGAATTACTGCATAACACCTAAAACCCACATTCCCATTCTTTCTCACATTCATTTTTTCCATAAATTAAAACATAAAACCTAAAGCTCAAGTGAACCATTAATTAGGAGGAAAAGAAGAGAAATTCATCTAAAGCTAAGGGAATTAATCAAAGATCAAACTTCAAATTCTGTATCGTAATCAAGGTGAATAATAATCAAAACCATCTCTATTTTTTATGATCATTTGACTTTCGAGTTTAAGTTTAAAACCATTGTGATGATTTTTTATGATGATATGTATGAATTTTATGATATGTTTGATTCAAACAAGATTGTTTGATAATTCTTTAATTCGGTTTCTAGGAAAAAAAAATCATATTTTCTGGAATTCAAATGCCATGAGAAATTTATATATTATGTAAAATATTATTCGAGAGATGGGTTTAATTTTCTATAGTTTTTCAAGCTATGGAAAATTTACTATGAATTTCCTAAGGAAAATATGAATAATTGGGTTTAGAAATGCTATATTATGAAGAATTTTAGATCTGAAATTTATATATGTTAGATAACATAATAAAAGTGAAGTTTTATGATTTTTGAGGATTTTTGCTAAGTAATTTTCTATGGAAATTAAATTATTTTCGATGGAGAAATTAATTGATTTAATTGTTCTGCTTAATGGAAGGACTTATTTGCTAGATTAATTTTTGTTTAGTTCTGAAATAATCATGGCAGTGTTTCCAAGAAGAGTTTGAAAACTTTATATCAACCAATTAAATGTTTATAAATAGGCAGATTAGTTAAAAAGCAATTACTTAAAAAGGCATCAAAATAGTTTTTACCCAGAAATTATGTTCCGCGTCATTCAGAAGTAACCTTTCAACCCTATGCTTCCGTTCCAACTAGGTCGAAACCAACCAAGCTGAAACTAGTACACATGGTATTAATATGATGGTATGTAGTGGATTGGATAAAGGTGGAAGGTACGATGTCGAAACCAATGCTTTCAAAGGGGTCAAAGCCTTTGTTTTACTCTCAAAAGATATGTGCTTTCCTTGTTTTTAAAAGAATGCTTTCAAAAAGGTCGAAACCCCTTCGATGTAGCTCTCGAAGAAGTTGTTTCGAATATATGCCGCCTTTATTTAAAGTGAAGCTTTCGAGAGAGCTGCCTTGTTTCCAAATCAAAGCTTTCTAAAGGGTGGTTTCGACCCAATCGAAACCCAGCTGCTGACCTTATATCTTTCGAGTGTATTGAATTCATCAATGCTTTCAAAAGGTAGCTTTTTTTATTTAAATATATTACGCCGCTTCCTATAGCTTTAGAAAGGGTTAATGATTTCAAAGGCAATAGCTTCGAAAGGAGTTTTGAAGCTAAACTTCAAATGTTTTGCTTAAATGATAAATGCTTTCGAAAGGATGCTTTCGAAGCCATCAATTTTCCCCAAACTCTTTTATACGAAGGTTAATGGTTTTGAAAGGGATACTTTTGTTTATATTCACTTTGACCCAAAAGATATTTTTAAAGATAAACCCAATGGTTTTGAAAGGGATAATTTCTAATGGTTTCAAAAGGGTTACTTTCTAATGGTTTCGAAGATATGCTTCTATGAGTTAATAAGTATTGCTTTAATACTTTCAAAAGGTATGTTTTGATTGTTTTGAAAGAGATGATTTAAAGTGTTTTGAAATGCATATGCTTAGAATTTTGAAAAGAAGATTTGAATGCTTTCGAAGGAGGTCATCCGATGGTTTCGAAATTTAAGTTTAAATTTTTAAAAGCCTTAGTTTTCAGAACAAAGAAACCAATCTCATTTTTAAGGGAAAACTATGACATAAATAAGGAGTTTTAAAATGGCTTTTAAGTATGATGTTTTTGAAGTAGCTTTCCTAGATAAAATAGTAGGTTAAAGGGATTATCCATGTTTCATATGAAAAGGATTTCAATGATATTAAACCACATGTATTGGTAATATTATGTTGTTATGTTTGCTTCTTCTAATATATATTTTCACATTATAATGGACCCATAACTGTATTTTGGGGAAAGGGCAAAATAACTAGTTAGGTCGACCCAATAGTTAATATAAATTGAGTTAACTCATGAATAAGTAGAATTGCATCCACGACGTCAGATGGACCAGAATATAAGATGCCTAAATATTGTATAAAGAAGTAGTTAGATAGATAGGTTCATAGTAAACCATGAAAAAAATGTTTAGAAAGAGTTATTGGCAGGGCCAATTGGTTTGTAGGGAATCCATGAAAACCATATCTGTATTAAGTTATTGATAGAAGTCAATAGGTTTATAATCACCGATGAAAACAATGATAAGAGAGAAGTTATTGGAGATACCACTATGTTCAGGGAGAACTCATGAATGAATGAAGTTATTGGCAGAGGCCAATAGGTTCTTAATGATCTCATGAAAACTATGAAACCAGACAGAGAGTCCATAAGTTTTAAACAGATTATTAGTAAACCTATAAAAACTAATAGATTAATTTTAACCATAGAAACTATAACCGAGACAGATAGTCAAAATGAATGGGGATGAGAAATACAAGATTGATTTACTTGTTTTCATATCATCATAATATTTTTGAATTGTTATGTTTTAACCATTGTGGATGTAGGAGTAAAGTATATGGTTTTACAAAGTTTTGGATAAGATATCAGTAAGGGGAAAACCTGTTCTACTAAGCGGCACGGTCTCATTAGATATATAAATGGTTTGAGACGGTGGGTTATTATTCATACCAGGCTTGTCTTACTTGAAGTTTATGTTTTCCGCTTAAATTCTCAAGTGCTCAATTAACTTTGAGTATTTTGAAAGTTGAGGTTTTCAGGTACCTCAATAGATGAATAAGCTTCTAGAGATGTTCAAGAGGCAAGATAGCTGTTAAGAGTTCTTTCCTACTTTTATTCCGTTGTGTTTGTACGTAAAGTTGTTTCATTGCCTATTTATATATACTCTGATCATCCAAGTGGGCATCTTCATAAGTTGCTCTTGGTGTATGTTGTAATAATTATATTTTCTCTGAACATGGTTCTCGAATTTGAGATTATGTATTAAATTTGAAATGATTTGAAATGGAATGGGAAAGTTTAATGATTTTAATTTTTTTCCATATCCACGTGTTTCTATTATATCAATGTATCTAACATTACCATATTTGATCGCCGAGGATTAATAATTATGGATGATTGCAGCATCCGTAGCTATTAGTTTTGGGGCTCTAAGTGGGGGATGTTACAATATATCTTTCCATTAAGGATAATCCAAAATATTATTATGCACATTATATAAACTAAATAAGTTGGAGTTATATTTGGCGAAAAGAGATGGAACTTTTATGTTTTAAGAAAATGGACATATATATATAGGGATTTGAGGCTCAAGGAAAAAGTTGTAGAAAAATTTAGTTTTAGGGACAAGAAGTATGCTTTTTAGGCCGAAGGACAATTTTTTGTGTAAATCATAGAATGATAGTTGTAACTATCTTTTTCTGTTTACATTAAAAAATGTCCTTCAGACTAAAAAGCAAACTTGCTGTCCCTGAAACTAAATTTTTTTGCAACTTCTTCTCTACGTCTATTTTCCTTTATATATATATATATATATATATTAATAATAATGTTTTATTCTAAAGCATTGGTCAAGGAAAATTCTAAGAAGGTATTTTGAAGTTTCTGTTGGCCTGAAAAAGTTTCGGCATATTTATTTTAGAAATGATTTATGAAATTTCTAAAGTAATATCTCATTTAAAATTCGAAACCCTAAAGGCACTTTGACAAAGCATCTTTATGATTTTATGAAATTCTTACCAAATATTTTCATTTACAAAAAGAGGTATATGTTGTTGGAACTGGGCCTGAATGTAGTGGGGATAAACGGGTAAATTTCAAAAAAAAAAAATTCACTTTGGATTTTATTGGGCCTCTGTAGTCTAAACTTATTTTAAATAAAATCAATATTTTATTTAAGTTGTAGATATATATTTGTATGTATTACTATTGTACTGTATAATATAACATGTGTATCATATACACACGTGTGTATGTGCATATGCAACATAAATCATATACATGGTTTAACATGTCAATGTATAAGTGTTGGGATTTACAATGTAATAGACACATTATCTTCTCCATATATATATATATATATATATGTTTGTGTGTGTGTATGTAGGTTTATATATAATATAAAATAATGTTTGCAAAATCTAAATATTTATATATATGCATATATTTTTATAACAATATGAAATCAAATTTAAAATTAAATGTCAAATTTTAGATCTAGATCTATGTAATAAATTATCTAGACATTTCAAATTAATATTCTAACTTTAAATATATACATAAATATGTGTGCATTTTATGTACATTTCAAAATAATTTTACATTATATATATATAAAAATGCATGGCCTTAATAATACCAATAAAATCAATTCTTGTTTTTTAATCATAAAATGGTATCGGCTTATTTTTTCTCGAGTAATAATTTACGTTTAGAAATCTTAACAAAATCTTTTTTTTTTAAAATATTTTTAATACATGTATATAATTTTATTAAATACTTATATGTATACTTCATAATATACAACACACACACACACACATATATATATATATATATATATATATATATTTACATTATATATAAATTAAGTATAATATCTAAAATAAATTGCATTCAATATATTTAGTTTTACTATATATATATGTGTGTGTGTGTGTGTGTGTGTGTAAGGAAAAACGATTAGTTTATTTTAAAAATAATAATGCACTTTAATTAATAAAATAATATGCATATAATTATACACACACGCACATATATTATCATTCAACGTAGACGACACAGACATGTATGAAATCATGATAATTCATATACTATTTGATCATGTAATGATAAAATAACAATTATGTATATAAATGTATATATGTAAATAAAGAATTTACCATGGCTAAAGCCTAGATGAAACACCATGAAATGTTGAATCGAAGAACTCCTTGAATTAGTATCTAGAATCCAAAAAGAGTTACCAATCTAAAAGAAGCAACCATCGCTCTTCTATTTTTATTTAAATTGTGTTTTTAATGCTTGAAAAATTAAGGAGGAGGGAAAGAGGCGGTCGACCTGATATGGTAAGGAAGGAGCAAAAATTAGAAGCAAGAGAAAGTGGAGTTTAAGATGTATAAATAGTGTAAATCTATCGAGCAAAAAGGTGATCTGGATTCTACTTTTTCTCCTACCTTTTCATCTCATTTTGAATCAATATACAACCCTCCAACATCCCTACAGTTACAGGCAATGACATGCCCATATATTGGCCTCCTAACTGCTTTAAGCTCAATCGAATAAATATGTACTTAAATACAATTCATATGCATATCGTTATCGTATACCGATATGTTTATAAATATTATATATATACTATTTAGTATTAATAAACACAATTTAAAAAAATTATAATTAATATTTTAAAAATATTTATTAATTTATAATAATTATAACTGATTAAATCAGGTGGTAGTAGGAGTATTCAACATTTTGTTATTTGACTCTTAGGTGTAAATTCAATTAGAAATTGATATTAAATGATTCGAATATTAACATTCATACGTCACCTTAGCTAGTGATGTGACATTATAGCCAAACTTATCACTTACATAGCTTCGGTAAAATCCAATTTTACTTATTTAAGTATTACTCAATAGTGACAGTCATTTATACCAATTCTCTTCGTCAAAACTAGATCATATTATGACTTGTGGAATTTGGTAATGGTCAAAATTCCAATACTGTCCATATTCAACTTTATAATCCTAAAACAAAGTCTTTGGTTCAATAATAACAATTATTATTAACTAAACTACTACTTTGAGTTGACTTAAATTGACCGTGATACTAATCTCATATAACTACAGAGAAAAATCCACTATTGAATAGTGTTTCACTTTCAATTTTCTGCTCAACCCAACTATAGTCGTTCGATAGACGTCATGCCCTAATTTAACTACTATTAAAGTACAGTTTCCATAATGAAGCTCAACAGTATTCTCAAGCAAAGAGAATTATGTAATACTATTGCATCGATATTTTCTCTTTGACTTTAGTTACAGTAACCAACATAAAATTATTGAGTGAGTCATTCCATAGTTGTCCAATAACTATCAATACGTAACTTCTTAGTACCCCTAGTAGTTATGAGTAATTCACTTTCCAACCTTTAGAGAGTATTATGAACTCTAGTATCAACGGATGCATCGATATCCAGCCTCGATGCATCTTGACTAGGATTATTTTAAATGATTTGTTTGTTATATATGTGATGATAAAATACTCATGATTACAACAGTGTTAATTACTATAAAAAACACATAATTTATGGATTTTTGTTAGATATACATGGATATGGATCTTGTTCAAATATTTGACTTTGGAAAGTTTTCTTTAGTTTATTGATTAAGAGCTATGTTGAGAAAAGCCTCCAAAAAAATTAACTCGTATCCCCTACCAAGGATAATCATGGGGTGACTCTAGGTTTGCATATGGTCTGAAGAGGTTAATAAAGATTCTTTAAGCAAAGGCATACCCTATACCTAGTGATGTTAAAGCCATGGTCGATTAGGTCACACAGGCACCCAGTAAATGAGGTTGAAGAAAATCCTTGAATAACCCTGGTGTAGAAGTAAGGTAAAAAGCACTGGTCGATTGGGTCAATAAACACCCAGCAGATGAGTTGGAAGAAAGTCCTTAAATGGCACCTAGAATAGAAGTCAAGCAAAAAGCCTTAGTCGATTGTGACCTTGGACACCCAATAACTGAGTTGGAAGAGAGTATTTAAACGACACCTAGCATGGAAGTCAGGCAAAAATCCTTGGTTGACTAGTCCCTAAGTGCACCCAAAAAAAAACTTCAAAACACCTTCAGATTAGACAAGAACAGTACTAAAAATGGACTTTGAACCACCTTCAGGTCAAGCAAAAACAATACCTAAAAATATTTTAAGCCACCTCTAGGTCAGACAAGAATAGTATCTAAAGAAGAAGCGGACAATCGGCAACTAATGAAAACCCAAGAAACCTTCAGTGATGAGATAAATGAATATCTGCTTATGGTAAGATAAACCATTCGAAAGGTTATAGGTAAACAATGACCTAAGAAACCCCAAGAATCCTTAATAATGAGCCAAAGGAATACATACCCAAAGTAAGATAAACTATTCAAAAGGTGATCAAGAAATCAATGAAACAAGAAAATTATCAATTTTAATAATAAGCCAAATGAGTACATGCCCAAAGTAAGATAAACCATTCAAAAGTTAATAAAGGACTGACTCTTAGTGAATACCCAAGAGGCTCTTAGTAATAAGCCAAATGGATACATGCATAAAGTAAAATGAGCCAACATAGTAACCATGATTGGATTGTCAAACCCCTATGGAATAAAGAATGGATTCCAGAGAAATATCCATTTGAAGGATAATATGCAAGAATTCAACAATCGATAAAACCAAAGTTGTTAATCAATGAGCAATGAGTATGAGAAGCCATCCTATAGTGTTATAGAAACCCCTTTCTTCTGGTCAGAATTCTTATCTCAAAAAATGTTGAAAATATATTTAATATTTCAAAATGCTCAAAAGTAAATTCTTAAAGAAATTTTAGGGGATTTCTTACCCTAAAAAAATTTTAATTGAATATTTTCAAAAGCTTTTACATTTTGAAAAATAGTTTTCGGACAAATTAATTTCAAAAGAAATAGAAATCTCCATCCTTCAAAACGATTCTTCTTTAGAGCTTTCAAATATTTCCATGTTTTCAAAAGACAACTTTGGTAGGACGATTTTTTCGATAAACATATAACATAGTTTTGCATTCTAAGGAAGGTCTCAACCAAGAATTCTTGAAATAAAGCAATAAATATTTAATTTTCCAAAGAGCATGAAAAGTAGTTTCAAAAGTTTAGCGGAACATTTGCTTATCTAAAGAAAAAATTCAATAGGCAAATTTTTCAGTAATGCTACAAGAAATTTTTACTTTGTTTTCTTCAAAAGGTTTCGGTAAAAGGTATTTCGGCAATAAAATTTTCCACTTTCGTTAGATAGAATAGGATAGGGTAGGATTCAAAAAAAGAATAAAAGATGACGGTGGCAGGTTTGTAGAGAAAGCAAGAGTTTCCTCAAGCCAAAAACATAGGCCAACTTCTTTGGAAAGGATTAATGGAAAGAGCTCTCTAGAGAAAGCAAGTGTTTCCTTAAGTAAGGCATAAGCAAACCCTTTTGTAAAAGATTGATGACGAGAAATCTATAGAGAAAGCAAGAGTTTCCTTAAGCTAAGACATAAGCACACTCTTCAGGAAAAGATTAATAATGATAGATCTACGGGGAAACCAAGAGTTTCCTTAAGCTAAAGCATAAGCAAACTCTTCAAGGTTGGCTAAGGATATACCTAAATTTTCCAAGAATGATTACAATGTGAAACTACTGAATGTTGGAAGTATGAAGCTATCGCACTATGAAAGTTATCACATGTTAAGGCTTGAAGGCTATCGAGCATTGAGAATAAGCCATCACATATTGAGAAGTAGACAAGTTGCAAGTTGATAACAATGAGCTATTGGAAGTTGGCAGACCTAATCTATCACATGTTGAAGCAACTGGGTCTATCATAAGTTGATACGGTCAAGTCCATCACAAGTTAATAGCATAGAAGGTTACGCAAGTTAATGATGCTAGGTTATCACAAATTGATACATAAAAACTATAACGAGATGATAAAGAGCTACCATATGATGATACCCACATGGCTATCACATGTTGAGATTTATGCAATTATCACATGTTGGAAAAAGAAGCTAACATCAATACGAAAGAGTTATCAAAAATATAGAAAGAAATGCCATTAAATTAGAGGAAAATATTAAAGAAATGGAGAGATTAAGAATGTTATAGTAAGATGTATATCACTAAAGTATATTGGTGGTATCAAATCAAAAAAATCAATTCAAGGATATGGCAAAAGAAGATATGGGTGACATTAAACATAAAGGAATAGATATAAATCATATGAACAGGAAGTGCATCAATATGAAGGAAAATCTATATGTTAAAATTCAAGTTATTTCTATACAACCATGTCACCTTTATAATGACTTGGCCAGGATAGTGATCCATGTAAACTAAATCCTGAGATTATGACATATAACATCACCAAGACAATCCTCTTGCCAAGTCATCGATTTATGTCAATTTCAGTCAACCAATAAAAGCAAGCCATGCCATCCTCTAACCATTATAAATAAAAGTACTGCCCACATAAGAAGGGGCTCCTATTTTCCTTATCTTTCTTTGCATAAATCATTTTTAGGACTTGACATTTCTAGCCTGTCTTAAGATCTTGAGAACTCTCTAATGGTCGACAAAGAAGAAGACGACGTGAACTTTTGAACATAAGGACCTTTAGAATTAGGTAATTGCATATTGGCTCTATTTTTGATATCTTGGACTATAACAATGGAGATGGCTTATGCTTTTTTACATATTGACTATTAGATAACGAATATTGCATATGTGCTCAAATTTCATATATCATTTGTATATGAAAGGAAGATGGCTTTAACCTTGGACATTTTGAACATATATTATTTCGATTATGGATATATTTGATTTTTTTTGAATTGTTTATCTTTTAAATTATTTTAATATTGGAGTTAAAATTGGTTTAGTATAAACCAATGTAGTTTGACAGCCAAATCAAATTGACCAAAACAGACGGTTTTGGTTGGTTTATTTGGTTTAACCAAGTATTGCTCATCTCTAAGTGAAGCCATGGGAAATATAGATCTGTGGATAAATGGTGGATATCCATTGGAGGAAAAAATGATCTAGATGGTTTATAGAGTAGTCGGTTGCTTCATTCCTCAATTAATTTGCTTTTCCTAGAATCGAGTTGTCATTGAAATAAAACATGAAAATAAAGGGTTTTTCCTTACCTCTCTTTTTTTGTCCTCTCTCTATAATAATTAAGAACTTTCAACTAAGAACTTTTTTTAGTTGATTTTTTTTACCGTCCCAGGTGGAAAAAAGGAAACTTAATCAAATAGCCCTAACATCTTGAAAATAGGTAAAATTTCCTATTTTAATATAACCATTTAAAATTCAATTAAGTATAAAATATTTGAAAATATGAAATATTATTAATTTCTTAAGTTTGTATTTCACTTTATATGTGTTGTAATCGAATATAAAAAACAATCGAAACAATGGAATAAATTTTAATATAGCATTTTGAAACCTTTGTAATTCAAACTATAAAAAGTTTAAAAAAATATGAAAAATAGTTGTTAAAATATAGAAATGTTTGCTGTTTCTTTAAATATATTTACGGTAAAATATTTTTTGGAAAAAATTAAACTATTTGAAGTTTTGCACATTTTACTACAATTTTTTCTATAAAAAGAATCAACAATTTTCTATTTTAACTATACATTTTAAAAAATTAAAATCCAAAAAGAATGTCTATTCCAAATAGAATGGTACCTTACAAAGTATGACTCAAAAGGGTTTTATTTATTAAGTTTCAAATAAGAAATGGATCCCATCAAATAGATTTCTAGCCAACCTCGGAATAATGCGTAATGAAGGTCCTTAGTGAAAGTTATTCATTAATAGCGTTGTTAAGGAAAAAACAAGAGTATAATATGGTGCAAGTAAAGTAAATAACACAAGATGTATATTGGATTGATTAAAAAGAGACCTAAGTCCATTATAGTTTCTTTTCTTATTATCTTGAGCATTCAGTCGAATAAAATTTTGAAAAACATCACATGCTTGGCATGACAGATTGAAAATGCTATCTTTTATGCTTAAAATTTTAAATTGGGAAAATCGTTTCAACTTTATTCATTAAAATATAAAAAAAAATATTACTCATACAAACTTATGTTGATGATATTATATTTGAAGCTTGTTTGAACCAAAAATGGCACAAGCATCTAATAGATTAAATTGAGAATGAAAATGAAGAAAATAATGAAAACGGGTAAAAAGAGAACATAACAGTTTATAACGGTTCAGCTAATCTTGGCCTTCATTATTGCTTATACTCTGACTTGGAAGTGGAAGTTCTTACGGGGTCTCTATAACTCTAACAAAGATTACAAAAAATTAGAAAAATGAGAGTAAAAGCGAAAATATCCTAAAAATGAGCTCTATCTCTATATTTATAGGGGTAGAAAACCTAAAATCTTGCCTAGAAGATCTCTACTTAGTTTTTCATGCCTTAGACTGTTTCTCCACCAAAGTAGGATGCCACCTCATAAACTTGTATGGGGCGGTACGACTCTGAAGGCTTAGGTCGGTATGACTCCGTAAGATTGCTAGTTTGGTCATCTTGAACTCTTCGATTTGGCTTGTCTTGTAGTTAGTTTTGTGATTCCACAGTTATTTGCACCAATGTTAGCTCGTTTTGGATTCCAAACGATGGAGTCATGGAAGAACAGAATTGCCAATTCAAGAGTTCATGTAGTTGACAGAGAATAGCGTTGGATCAACAAAACCATACTTGGAATAGGCTTCTAGCATCAATAGGTTGTGTAACAGAAGATGGGGTCAACCGATGGAGGGAAGTGGGATTGGTACCAACCAATAAAGTTGGGTCTGTACCGATCCACCACTTTAGTGGATCGATAATTCTTTTGGTTTGAGTTGGCTTGATCATTGTTAACTTGAACGAACATGGAGTCCAACACAAGGAATTTGAGTGTTTGCTTGGGGATCGACCAGAAGAATCTCTGAAATTTTTATGCTCTGAATTTTCCTTTGTTTGGTTTGAATCAAATTAGAAAATTATGTGTCCTACCCGAGTTTTCATGGTCGGTACCAATCCAACCACTTAGGTTTCTTCATGGATTACTTCAGGTCATGCTTGGAGTTTTTCCAAGGCTTTCCCGCTTCAAGTTAGATCTGAGGATTTTATTGGTTTGCACCGAGCTGGCTCTTCTAAAAACCCGAATTCCAATTTTTCAACTTTTTTTACTTGTTTTTTATATTTCTTTTTTTTCTTGCTTTTTATGATATTTCCAAGTCCTTGTGTCATTTCTTTATTATTTCCTCATTTAATTCAATCGTTTAAGTCTGTTCGAAGACTATGGTAAATTCAGCCGCAACACCTACCCTCCAAAGTGCACCTTGTGAATTCTTTGTTGTATTTGGTTTGGCTTCACAGTTTTCTCTCCGGGCATCTTGCCTTGATAACTTCGAAGTTTGACTCATCAAGTTGTCCCTATACTGCCTCACCAAAAGGTGAGATAACACTCCCCTCCAAAGCAGACTTATGAAAGGAAGGTATGCTTTGCTCAAGAACAAATGTTGGTGTTGATGAGATGTTAATAGTTGAATTTCCTAGTTACCAGCCAATCAAGCCATTGCAAATCATCATGTTCCTTTAGATTCTCTTATCAATTATGGGTCGTTCCATACCCATCATAGCCTAAGACTCTAGACTTTTCCTAAGTGTTATCTACACACCACCACAATTCCAATTTCTTTTAGATTTATTACATCACATTCAGGACCGATAGTTAAATTCGCAATCTCTCCATATCATTAATCAAATTCATGGCCATTCAGGGTAATCAAATTCATGGTCGTTCAGGGTCGATAATCAAATCCATAGTCTCATCGGACTGTTAACCAAACCATGGTTATTCGGGATCGATAATCAAATTCATGGTCATTTAGGACCGATAATCAAATTCGTGATTTCACCTGATCGTTTAATAAAAATCCATGGTCTCACCGGACCCTTAACGAGTCCAATCCGCTCGCTCTCAATGACAAGCAAGCCCATAAGTTGATGCTCCAGTAAGAGAACTCAAGGACAAGCAAGCCCATCCGCTTCTTCTCTAGCAAAGTGACTTACTTCTTGCACTCCTGTCCTATCTTTCAAAATGGGACTTAAAACGATTAACATCGTACAAGTCCATCCACTCATGTCCGACAAGGGGACTTGCACCTTGCACTCCGGTCATGTCTCTCCGGATGGTTTAAAGCGACAAATATCTTACAAGTCCATCTACTCGTGCTTCAACGAGGGAACTTGCACCTTGCACACTGGTCCCATCTTTTCTTCCAAGACTTCAAAGCGATTAATATCATATAAGTCCATATGCTCGTGCTTCGACGAGGGGACTTGCACTTTACACACAAGTCCCTCTAGACGGAACTATAAAGCGATCAATATCTGTCATCACATTCAATGTGGATTTTTCAAAATTTAAATACTCAAATCAAATCAAAGCAAACAAGCAGAATCCTAAGTTCCCATCCCAGACTTCTGACCTGGAGCATTACTAGGGACCAATCAAGTTTTTGTGCACGTCTGAGTGATTTGGAGTTATTATTACCTTAATTAGTCATCTCAAACATCTGACTCGAAGCGTGCATAGGGACCATTCAGGATCCCATAGATATTTAAGCGTCCTGAGGTTATATTGCATCATTATTTAAAGTCAAGGTAAAGGAATAGAACCCGAACCAGGTCCATCTCGATCTTGAGGTTGCCATCCAATAGGTCTCTAATCCATAACTTTATCCCCCCTACCGTTCCAATGGTGAGATTATTTATCCATCTCCTACTGTCATGCATTCATATTCTGACTTGCCATTCTAGCTTTAGCATTTTCCATTCTCGGCATTAAAGTTCATCATAGATCCAAATCAATTGCGCCCCTGAGTTGTGGAGGCATTATGCCAGCATACTTTTCTCTATCTCCAGGTGCTCCTACATTCTGATTCACAACCATACGCTTCATGTCATCTCTAGGATGCATATCATTCTTTCTTAGGCCAGGATGACCCATGCCCTTGAGCCTTTGTAGTTCAGTACTGACTTGTGCCTATGGGTCGATACAGACCTTTTCTTAGGGTTTGCCTCGGATCGTTCAACTCCGCTTCCACTTAACCATGCTCTGGCTTCTGGTCTTAAATTTCGATTTATAGTAGCTCAAGTTGGCCCCATCTATCCCATTCTCCTGAAAAAATCCTTTATCATTTCTTCCTAGCGAGCAATCATCTTATCCTGCAATCCATTCATCATTGTTTCCATTGCATCCTTGGTTATGTATACTAATGAGGGGTTAGCTCCTGAGGATGCCTCTTGGCTGCCCCTTTGTTGATTTTCTCCAACAACACTCCTTCTAGTTGATTGTCTAGACATTCTGAATAGTTTTCTAATCCCAAATCAACAAATTTGAGTGATTTTTCAATGAACACCAAAATGTTTGAACCAAAAATGACAAAAACACCCAATAGATTAATTAGAGAAAGAAAAGTGAAGAAAATATATAAAAGAACGAGTGGAAAAGAACACAAAATTGTTTATAGTGGTTCGGCTAATCATGGACTACGTCCAATTAATGATTTTATTTCTTATACTCTGACTTGGAGGTGGAAGTTCTTACCAGTCGGTACAACTCCGATAGAGATTACAAAAAATTGGAAAAAGGAGATTAAGAGCCAAAAGATCCTGAAAATTGAGCCCTACCCCTATATTTATAAAGGTAAGAAGCCTAAAATCTTGCCTAGAAGATCTCCATATAGTTTTCCATGTCTCAGACCGTTTCTCTACCAAAGTAGGACACCACCTCATCAACTTAAACGAGTTGGTACGGCTCCAAGGGCATGGGTCGATACGATTCCATATGATTGTCAATCTGGTCATCTAATATTCTTCGCTTCGCCTCCTCTTGTGTTAGCTTGTGATTCCATAATTATTTGCACCAATGTTAGCTTGTTTTGGAGTCCAAATGATTGAGTCATGGAAGAATCGAGTTGCCGATTCAAGAGTTCATTTAGATTAATAGAGAATTTTATTGGATTAACAAAATAACACTTGGAATGGGCTTCTAGATCGAGTAGGTTCTGTGGGCAGAAGATGGGACTCATCAATGGAGAGAAGTTGGATCAGTATCGACCCATAAACATAGTTCAATACAGATCCTCCACTTTAGTGTATCGATGATTCTTTTGGCCTGAGTTGACTTGTCATTGTTAACTTGGATTAAATTGGAGTCTGAAGTGAGAAATTTGAGTGTTTTCTTAGGACTCGACCTGAAAAATTACTGAGATTTTTGTGCTCAGAATTTCTTTCATTTTCTTGGAATTAAACCAAAGAATTTTGTGTGTTCGACCTGAGTATTCATGGGTCGTTACTGACCCAGCCACTTTGGTCGGTATCGTACAAATTTCGGGTCACACATGGAGTTTGTACTTGGGTTTCTTTGGGTCGCCTTGGAGTTTTTCCAAGGCTATCCTGCTTCGAGTCAAACCTGAAGATTTTGTTGGTTTGCTCTGGGTCGGCTCTTCCAAAAACTTAAACTTCCAATTTTCTTCCTTTTTCGCTTATTTTTGTATATTTCTTTTTTTTCTTTCCTTTTGATGACATTACCAAAGTCCTTGCATCATTTCTCTGTCGTTCGCTTATCTGATTTGATCATCTAAGTTAGCTTTAAGACTATGGGAAATTCAACTACAACACCTGCCCTCCAAAATGCGCCCTGTGAATTCTTGCCCGTACTTGGTTTCAAGGCTTTGCAGTTGTCTCTTCGGTCATCTTGCCTTAACAACTTCAAAATTTGACTCGTCAAGTTTGTCTGTATACCGCTTAGTAAAAATGTGGCATAATAGAGCTACAAATGAAAACTATGTATAGCCATTATAAATATTATGAAGAATGAAACTGCGATGTGACATATGCAGATTTTCTTAGTTTTCAAATTAAACAACCAGATAATGGAATTTTTATAAATCAAGAAAAATATTGCAAGAATTTGGTAATACGGTATGGAAAGGAAAATACATTCTATATCTTTAATCCCTTGCAATAAATCCCAAACTCCTTATTTCTCTTCCATATTATTGAGTGTTATGGGAATATTTTGATATTTCTCAACAAAAAAAACCATTTGAAGAAAATCACATATGAAAACAATAAAGTAAATATCATTTGGAGAAAATCACTTTAGAAAAAAAAAGATATTGAAACATCAAATATAATCTTCTCTAATCTATACTATTTCATACATTCCATATCTTTGATCTCTTACAGCAAATTCCAAACTCCTTGTCATACGCAAGATCCAATTCTTATAACCACATCCTTCTCTTCCATATTTATTTGAATGGCTATATGATTATTTTTGATATTTCTCAGCAAAGCAAATCATTTGGAGAAAACTAGAATGTAGACGACAAAGCAAGTATCTGAAGACTTATGTTATATATATATATATATCTGTGTGTGTAAGTGTGTATTTATATATGTACGTATGCATGCATGTATGTGTACATATATAAATTAAAGATAAACTTTGTTAAAACCAATCAAATTCAAATCTAAACATTTTAAATTGTGCCTCTTCTTTTTTATATTAAATATAACCGAGACCTCTTTCCGAAAAGAATACTTCTTTTTTTTAAATATGCCCGTTACCTCTTTCTAAAAAAAAATATTTCTCTTTTTCAAAATATGACCGTTACCTCTTTCTAAATTGAAAATTTCCATTTCTTTTAATTTGAAATATGACCATTGTAGCTTTTCTCAATTGACCTATTTCTCCACTAATATAAAAACCTAGTCATCTTAAAGATCAGAAAAAGGAAATTAGAATATTAAATATTATATTCTTTAGTCCATACTCTATCATACATTCTGTATCCCTAGTCTCTTTCAGAAAATCCCCAATTCCTTATTATAACGGAAGATTCAATTCTCATAACCTTATTATTCTCTTCCATGTTTATTTATGTGGTTATATAAAATTATACAAGGCATAAAATAGAATATCTATATTGTTAAAGAATATGCTAATTCACAATTGTAACTACTATTTGCATTGGAAAGTAATATGATGTGCCATAGGAGGAGTCAAAATCCTATTTAGGAAGTTTATGTAGAGTCTGTAGGGTAACTATTTCTATAGGTTAAGTAATACTATAGAAAAATTGGAAGGGGAAGCTTTGAGATTGGATGTATACGAGAGTCCGAAGCAGTATAAATTCTGGTGTAATCTTTACCTTACTTCACTTTTATTATTATATAATTATTCTCTTTAATTTCTTATAATCTTCTAAATAATTATTTGAAAAAGAAAAAGAAAATAATATTTATGTAAATCACACATTCTTGCCATAAAATCGATTCTAGAAGACTTTTCACTAGTGGTAGAAAAACAATTCACCACCTCATTCTACGAATTGGCCAGGAGCTTTTGTCCAAGGTTTGTCCAATAGCGACAAAATGAAGTGGATGGAGGAGTTAATTGTTAAGAAGTCTCAATGTATAAAGGAAAGGCACGAACAGAACCCCATGGGTGAACAAGTTGATTTGTGAGTTGGCATTGTCTTTTGTGACTTCGTCACTAAAGAGAGTGATGAGGAGATGTATGGAGGGTGTTCAGAAGTTGTTGCCTGTGAGGCCCAAGGCTCTTTATTATCCTTGAGAAAATTATGAATATCGTATTAGGCTAGGATGATAAGGCAGGGCCTTATGAATGTGGATATATTAGGCAGACAGTCGTTGGGTCGGAAGAGATCCTGATTGATATATGTTACGTGGGACTTTATTGTTGGACTTTGGATTTGGTGGACCCGGTTATTCTTTTGCGTGACAAACGAGCCATGGATCCTATTTGTCCATTTTTTTATAACAAAAAAAAATCTACAATAACATGTAATATACAATTGGGCTTGACTTGTAAGCTTTATACATCTTAAACTATATAGTTTCGATATTTTTTATAGTTTTAGTTTATTCAAACACATATGCTTAAGTTGGAAGAGAACAAAAAGTCGTATAAGTTTTTACCAATCTTAAGTGGACCAGTATCATTGATTGCATTTCTAAATTCCATATTTTATCCAGCCATATAGTGTTCTTAGTAGAGCATAAAGGATATTTTGTATGTGTATCTAGGGCTGTTATGGAAACCGTAAACTTACCATTACCATATCAGTACTAAGCAATTGGTAATCGATATTTAGCTACATCGGTATGCTAATTCTATCGATACGACAATAGTATATTTATCATTATTGTAAATGCAGTGGTAAGGAAATACCAAAACTAGTGGTAACAATAAATTTCCAGTGACGATAATTTTTTCCTCATTAAATTTATCCTAACCATAGAAACTTGTGATGATGTATCAGTTTTGAAAAAGATATTTGTAGTATTATTCATAGGAAAATAGGAAGAAGAAAAACTTCAAATACATTTTTGAATGAAGGACACAAGTATTAAAATTTAGCCTAAAACACACTGAATGTTATATTAATATAACATAAAATAAAACATATGCCATATAAACTATGAAAACAAACGCTATATGAACTTAGCATTATATACATGTAATGCTATATGAACTTAGCAGTGTATGTGTGTAATAATATATTAATTCCTTATTTCTCTAACAGTGAAAATGAATATTATTTTGGTTCATCAAGTGTATATTAGCTAGTTCTAGTTTAATTTAGCATTCCATTTATCAAATGCTAGTTAAGTATATCATTTTATTTTATCTAATGCTTTATTAACATAGTATTCAATGTCTTTCAGAGTAAACTTTAAAACTTTTTCCCTTTAGACTAAATTGCTCTTAGGTTTTTCATTTAATTATTATTTATGATGATAACGTTGTATTTTTAATTTTATTATGTTTGAAGTTTAAGGCTAGAAAATTCATTTTTCATATTATTGTAAATGATTTTGATAAATTAGAAAAAAAATTCCGTTTCAGCAAAAATAAATCATAATGTTGATATAAATATTAGCAGAGTTAGAATTATGAGCAAAATATTGAGATTTTTCTACCGTTTTAAAATTATACTGAAATAAATCTTTAATGTGTTATATACCGATAAATTTATCATTACCATTCAAGGTTATACCAGTTCATTGATATATCATCTATCATTTTACCAATAGCATTGGTAAAATATTAGTAGTTATTTTTTATATTAACAGTGCAATAAGCAATTTGTGGTTCTTATTATGATAACAGCCCTATATGTGACATTGTTCTTATTTAGAAAAAATCATCTACTTTTTGAACTTGAAAATTATAAATCTTACAAATTCTAATTAAAACTTCTTTATTCTTTTTGAATAAAAAAATCTTAAATTAAGTTCACCTTATATTTTCTTGTGTATTTTGCATTATCACTTTTGAAACGTAAAATCAATTAACACTTCATGCAAAATATTATTTTAATTAAGTCGATTTAATATCTACGTTAGTGTGAATTTGAATCATAGTGAAAGCAGTATGTATAGCGTGATCTAGCTTTGAGTTTTAAATATCTATTTTCACTACATTTGTAAGAAAAGTTTTACTGATAAATATGTAAGCGATGTTGGATAAATATAATAAAACTTTTGTCTCATATCACTTGATATTTTGTTATTGTCCTCTTTATATATCCTTATTTATGTTGCTTATTAATTAGGTGTAAGTAGTATAGACAAACAGACATGCTCACACATGCATGTGCCTATGATGTAACAACCCGGAAAGTTATGTAAAATTTAACCAGAATTTAATAGAGATTCCAAAGATAATTAAATTAAAACAGAACAAGGACTTAAAATAAAATTTTCACATATGTTCAAATTTTTCTATGAAGCTTGATCTATTGTGTTCAAAGTGACTTTTAAGACGATTTTAATATATAACTTTTCGTAATCCGAGTTAGTATAAGAGAGTTATGAGCAACATAAACGATAAATGGCTTATTGTAACCCTTGTATTTTCGCAGTATTATCATTCCATGATCTAATGAATTAATGGTGTGGATGATTGCTTGCACTTAAAGTAAGTGAAGCATGGCCTAGAAGGCTAGTTGAGTTGATCTAATGGCCCTAGATTCTAAGCTAATCCTATGAATTAATCTTTAATCTAAACCCTAAAATTTTGATTAGTCGTTCAATAACCTAATGCTGCCAATTTTTTTACTATAATCATAATTCTACCAAACCCTAAAATAAAAATCAACCCAAATTAAATCTAAAGATAAATTAAGGAGCAAAGAAAGTAATCAAGGAAGAGACTAAGATCTAGAGAAGAGATATTGATTAGAGGCAAGTTTTCTCAGATCTGGATTTTAGACTAAAGATGAATGGGCACAGATTCAATAATTTGGTTAATACAATTGATTTTAAAACTATTTTAAGTGACTAGAATTGTTGAAACCTCTGAGTAATTGTTACTTTGTAATTAAATTGGCTAAACCCTACACCTTAAAGTTTAAATTGGAATTAGATCATGAAATTGGTTAAAGTTTACATGTTAAATTGACAATCCTAGGTTTAAAACCCTAATTTAATTTGGAATTGATAAATGAAAAAATGTAAATTAGGTTTAACTGAAAAATTAGGGCTAACTACAATAATTAATCATCAAATTAAAAATCAACAAGCCCTAGCAAATATACCATAAATGGTCGACCCTTGATAGCCACGGTCGATCGGTAGCGGTTGACCTAAGGAAGTCTCGGGTCGACCACCCAGGTTAAAAATTACGAAAATGAACTTTGGCCTAAGGCCCAAACTTAATGGATAAAAATTATGTAATTTAATTAGATATTATGTAATTAGTGAACTAATTTGTTGGACTAACTTGGGCTAGTTACATGCGTGAGAGGGTAAGGAAATTTGGTTCCTGTCAAAGTTGGTTAGGGCGATGCATTTCACAATGTTTGATGTTGGTATGGACGAATATATTTTGCAATAATTGATTTGGTATAGGCGATGTATGTCGCATAAAAGGAGTTGATTAGGGCGACTTATTTCGCATAGGCTCGTGGGCCGGATGGACGCACCACTGGTGGGAATGCATCCTTAGAGAGCTCGATGCTAATTGGAGATCCAAGTATAAACGTTTTCTTACATAACGTGGTACGAGTGGACGTTGGTGCAGTATAATAAATGGTTATTGGTATCGAGTAAAGTAGGGCCCGGTACTAATGGAAGTTCACATACAGTGGACATAGGTGCAGTATGATAAGAGGCATTTTGCTATTACGTGCGTGACATGAATATTGGTACACATGATAAGTCACTTTGCTTGTTTGCATTACAATGTTCTCCCTCTCTGGACATAGTGTTGATGGTAGTTATGATGGGAGAGTTGTTCCCATTTTGGCCGATCGTTAGCTTAAGGTTCGGTTGGTAGGTTCGACCCATTGCGTTTGATAAAAATCCTTAACCATTGGACCTAAGGAGTTCATAGACACTAGATTTAGTCAATTGCACTTAATTATTTTATTAAACTTATTCTTGTTCGGTAGAATTTTATCTGACTCACCCTCCTCTTTTCATTTTCCCCTATCACAGGATGGCAGGGTAGCAATTGAATTGGGCATGGTACATGGGAGAAAGGAGCTCAATGATGGAATTCTAATATTATCTATCGTTTCTCTTCTAATTATTTATTGTATTAGAAGCACGAAAATGTGTATTGTAACTTGGAAACAATGTATATGTAAATCAAGTATTTTTGAATTGGTTTTTCTAAAATGTCTACATTCTATATTTATATTTTAGTTCCTTCCACTATAAGATTTGAAAGTGTAGAACGCCTTAGAACCCTCTCACCATAATTATGGTCTGTAATGTTTTAGAAACCTAATAGCTCGTATTTATTGACATGATGCATGTCGAGAAGTGCGGGTTGTTAAAGTTGGTATCAAAGCTTAGATTTAGGATTCTCTAGGGTTAGGCACATATTGAGTGAACGTACATGGAAAGTTCTAAAAAAAGTAGTTTTCCCAAATGATTTCAAAAAAATTTCAAAAATGGGTTTTGGAAACATATGTATATATAAATAAAAGTTTTCAAAGTGATTTAAAAATATTTAATCATATATCATATTTCTTCTATTTATGCCTATACTATCTGCGGGAAAGTTGAAAATAATTGTAACATCCTTTACTTTGAGGCCTGAGACTAAGCACTACTGATGCTATGGTTAACCATAGTATTAGCTTCCGTTGACAAAAATAGGGCTACGTTAGTCATATCAATAATCAAAAGCATATGAACATGAAAAATAATAGAAAATTTTCACATTTCATGTCACAAATGATATTTCATATTTATTAAATAATCCTATTTACAAACCCTCGTTTAGAGAAATTATAATTATTACAAAACACTCCAAGTGCGACATATGAAGATGCCCTCTTGGTTGATCAGAGTCAAATACCTGGCATTACACAACTTGTCATTTATATCCATACAGATAAAACCAAACAACACAACGGATAAATAGAAACTCCTACTATTGCTAGATTGCCTCTTTCACATCTCTAGAAGCTTATTCATCTAACTGGAACCTGAAAACCCTTACTCCTGATCTATTTAAATGAGTACCCAAGAGTTTAAGAGAAAAAAAAAACTTCGGATCAAATAACAGTCTAATGTGAATAATAACCTACCATCAAGAACCAAATAAATATATTATGAGACTACGCCTGTGAGCAGAACGGGTTTCCCCACATTGGTGGCCTAACCAAAATATATGAACTACATAATATGCTCCTGTATCCACAATGATTAGAAGAAATAAAGATTTTCTGTTATGCAACATATACTGGATTACCCATCCTAATTTATTAGACTACCCATCTATATATTTATTGAGTATTCATCTTATTCTTATATGGACTACCCATCTCATATATAATTATTTTTTGGTTTAACTATCCCCTACCATATGGACTACCCATCACACATGGTTTCATTATCGAAGTTATGTAGACTATCCATCTCATATATAAATATTTTATGGATTGTCTATTCCCTCTCATATGGACTACCCATCACATATGGTTTCATCTATTTAAAATGATGTGGACATCCATTGCACATCCCATAGTTTTCCTAGGACAACTATGAAACATTCATTAACCATTTAGAGATTATCCATATACAGCATGACGTGGACTATCCATCTCACATTCCATAGTTTTCCTATGATAACTATAAACCCATTACATATCAATTTAATTCATGTTTAGATTACATGTTCAACCTATGTCTATTAGTGTCCCCAATTAGGTTGTTTACCCTTTAAACTTATAGCATCTTAAAATAAAATAGATTAGTGTCCCCAACAATAAATTCGAAGTCATTAAACATATAGGATTTAGAAATTAATACACATTGGTATCCCTAATGGATGATGTCGATAAAGTAATAAACACATTGGTACCTCTAATGATCTATGTCAAACTTAATAAAAGCAACACATTGGTACCCCAACGATCAAAGTTGAAATCAATAACCATATGACTTGTCGACGTTCATTATTACAATATAGTATTTTCGACATTAAAACAATATCGTCCTTTATCCAATGTCGAAAATAAAAAATTAAATTCTTTTAATTATAAAACCCTAGCCAAAAAAGTAGACTTACATACGACATTGGTTATCCACCTTTTAAAACACAATTTTTATTAACTTGAAAACGAGGTGACATGGCTTAGAAAATCTCAGCGTCGACACCAACAATTATGGAGTTGATACTGTGTGGTGCTATTACCAAAACCAAGAAGCATAAGTCACCGACCTTGTTAAATAGTGGCATAGCGTCATTATAAAAACCTTTTAGCTAGCATACTTCATCTGCTATGCTGCCAATTTTATAAGGTCGAAGTGAAAATAGGTGGCAACACTGCTTTGGTATTGAAAACAGTCGAAAAGAAGATATGCGACGTTATTTAAACCAACGGTGAACATATGCAGCATCAATGATGTTGGCAGTAATGCTTTAATCATTTAAATAAATCACGAGAATGCAACGTCACTAATGATGGGTTGTCGTCGATGTCCACTTCGACTCGGTTGGAATTATTCCATAACCACCTAAGTAAGTACCCTATGCTTCAATCATTATCGACGTTGACACTCATAGATGTATCATTATCTTAGGGTCGACGACGATAATAGCATCACGGTATTGTCGTAACTATCATGAGAACTAAGTTATTACTAATAAAAGCCATTATTTTTCACCAAAACGTAACTCTTGTCCAATTTTTATTAGATAAAACAATATCTTTACCAATTCTTTTCAAAAATACCATCGCATACATTTTTTAAAGTTCCAAAACATCTTTCAACTTAACTAAGTAATAGCCTTAATTAACCAATAATTTATTCTTGTCTTGCATAGTAATTTTATAATAAATCATAATCACTTAGGGTAAACCCCCAAAATTCACAAAAATTCAAATGCAAGGTTTTTTTTTTTGACATAAAAATTTTGGGATCAAAATCTATTGTTAGCACCAGAATTGGTCACTAACACCCAAAGAAGGATTTGTGTAGAGAGATTAATAAAATAGAAAATTAAAATAGAGGAATATATGCAGAATTAATTGCAAAAACTAGAACACCGGTTTTATAATGGTTCGACGTAACTATCTACGTCCAATTTATGTTTAATCTTTATTGCTTTTTCAAATAATTGAATACGGATACAATCTGTTCACCAACAACTTGAATACAAGTTCTACATAAAACATAATAAGTCTTGGAAATAGTAGAGTCTCCCCAGTGTTCTCCTGAAAAAAGGACACTTTCACTATGCCCCTGCACTTCTATTTATAGGCGAAGATTGGTTGGACTTCCCTCACAATCCCTGGAACAAGGTATCTCGCCCCATAGTAGGTGACTTCTGCGCACCGAGCCAGGCATGCCGAACGAGTCATGCCAAGCGAGGAATGTCGGTCGAGAATAGTCTTGTCGATCATCAAGTGACTCGAAGTAAGCCCTTAGGAGAACCGAAGCAAGCAGCGAGTTGACTCGAAGCAAAGATATACTGAACGCCCTTACTTTGTTGTGGGCTTGACAACTTGTTAACACCTCTAGTATGCACCGAGCCAGAGATGCCGAATGGTAGTTGCTGAGTGACCTTGCCCAGTGACTTTGCCAAATGATGTTGCCAAAGAAGGTTAACGAACGGCATTGGCCAAACGACAGATGTCGAGCGGCAATGACTGAGATTTTTGTGCTTCTAAGGTTAGAACAATCTTATAGCGAGTGGTAATTGACCGAACGGTGAACTTTGGGTAGTTGACTTGAAGCTAGGTCATGCCGAGCGATACAGTTCGAACTAGAGATGCCAAGCGATGCGGTTAGGCCGAAGTGATACTAAGGCCGAGCGGCACCTAAGCCGAGCGGCACCTAGGCCGAGCGGCACCTAGGCCGAGCGATACTGTTAGGCCAAACGACACTCAATAGTTTTCCTCTCGTAGCCGAGCCAAGCAACCGGGTAACATTTGGCCCCCAAAGCATATCGTGAGAGTCAATCATGATATGATTTGAACCATAAGCAAACCATGCTTCCCACTCTTCTCCTCCCAATGGGTTGAATTCTTTTCTTTATCCTACCATGTCTTCAACACGGCTCGGTCGATATTCGTGCATCGAACCACTCGTTTGGCAAGTTTTTAGTCGCTTGGCATAACTGCTCACCGAACCACTGCAATACCTTGACCGGGTCCACTAGTTGATGCCCGTTCACCTCCCCTTCTTCACATATAAAAAACCGACACTTCTCTTCATCACTTCTTTACTTTCACCTCGACTCTGCAGGAAATCGTAACCTACTTTCCCTCGAACTTCGGCTACCTCTCCAACCTTCCTCCCTTACTTTGAATCTTGTAAGTTCTTCCTACAGCCCCCCTCAGATCGTGTCCAAACAACTTCAATCTTAAACCCAACAGATCCCTAAGCTTCGACCATCCTCCTGGGTAAGAATATCTCATTCAAATGTTTTTTCCAAATTAGGAAGTTTAGCATGAATTTCGAATTCTCTTTAGATTATAGATGGCAGGAGTCGTGTAGATGAGGAAGATGAATCGAGGTATTTAACATGTCTTCGGGCTGGAACTTGATACGACTTTAACCGATTTCAAGGATGGTTAGATGGAGAGGAGAAGGGAAAAGGACATCGATGGTCTCTAGATTGTAGGCTCCTGCTGGGTTATCGAGCGTGGAAGTTAGGATGTTGAAGTGGAACTAAACTGTTGTTCAAGGTCGTTCGGTAATCAAGGAAACGAGGAAGAAATGAGTGTGACTGGGTCGGCACTTGTATTTTAGATGGAAACCCGTTAACTACGAAATAGGTGGCTCGGTAATTCTTACGCGAGAGTGATGTTAGGGAGGTAGGAAGTAAGTAGGTCAGTGTTGTCTTCATGTGAGAGTGGTGCTACGGAGGTAGGAAGTAAGTGAGATGGAGGTGAATGAGTGGGTCGACGTATCTGGTCTAGGTGGCCGTTTGGTCATGTGTTTTGAGTGTCGCTCGGCATTGAGCCTTGAAGTAGGCAACAACAGTCAAAACCACTCCAACTTAAACTCAACTCATGTCAAATTTACTTACTTCCCATGCCTGATCATATGACAATAAACAAAGACAAAGACTTAAGCAAACTGCCATATCGAACTAATACGGACTGATAACTCCCAATTTCAACAACTATAAATCTGAGTGTAACCTGATAAAGCCTTCAACATATAGTGCCAATGTCCGAGTTCAAAACTTAAACCACCATAGGGCAGGCTCTTGGAGATAGTCAGCGATGACGGTCTTCGAAGATGACAGTTCAAAGGTTGATTTTACTTTATTAGCTTTACGACTTTTAATTCTTTTACACTTATACTCGAACGATTGCACTAGTCCACACACCACTCGAAGGGATCACTTTTGTTGTTATGTCTAATATTGATTGTCTTTCAAGTATAGTTCAAACAGGTGTTTATCCATCTTTGACGCTCGTTGAAGATGTCTAGAAAGTCGAGCTCTGCTACAGTCCTCAGATAAACCTAAGCCAAGTTTTCAACAAGAAGTAGTGGGAACTTCAAATCCATCGACAACTCCTGTGCAGAATATCCCGAGTCCAAAGACTACATCTGTTGACTTGGCTCCGGATGCCCTAGATGCACCAATTATCCTAGACAATCCGGTTGATTCTCAAGCTTCGAGAATCAATGAAAATGCTCTTCGCCGACTATGCTCAATCCACAGGATTCCTTTCGACAATGTACCGGTTCCATCGGGACAAGATCGTCCTTACCTGTCCCCAACCGGATATACTGCCTACAATAAATTCATGTGCTGGGTTGGTAGCATACCACCATTCAACTCCTTCCTCTGCGATGTGTTGCAGTATATTGAGATCGCCCCAGCACAGTTAGATCCCTACAGTCACGCATTCATATATGGCACATGCATTCTCTTCATGAGCATTCTATTTAGGCTCCCTAATCCCTGCGATATCAGCTATATTTATCGTTTCAAGAGACGGTCTGACAGCCCATCTTTCGTATTCATTGAGCCACATAACAAGTGCCAAATCCTTACGGGGGCATGGAGCAAATTCACTCAATATAAACAAGAATGGTTTTACGTGCGCTGCTCCACTAGCTTTGCAAGGCGATGGCTAGATGGGAGTAAGTTTCTCTTCTAGATCAATACTTGTATGCGGTAGAAAATGCATCCTTTCTAAATCCTTTCTCGACTTTTATAGGTATCAACCCACGTCCGGAAGGCTCTGGGTACTTCGAGGCCATCGAAGCTATTCAAGCTGTTCTCGTGGAAGACCGAAACATCGGATCTATCATTTGCAATGAATCACTCTCGAAATTTGGGTTGTTGGCGGAAGGTCACCGAATAAGTCTTCCTCATGGCGTCACAACAATAGGACTTGCCTTGGACAAAGGCAAAAGGCAAGCTGGGCCTTCAACATGTGGTTCCCCCGACACACCCGAGGAGGGAGAAATTAGAGAAACTGAGGTGTCAGAAGCACCTGGTGAAAATGTAAATCCTACTCTGTAAACAATGGCTAAGGCACATGGCATTGAAGAAACGCCTCCCCCTTAAAGGGAAAAAAGAAACTGGCTTACAAACTGAGACAGTAGGCGAAACCTCAAAGGTCACAATCACTTCAATGGAGAAAGAGCCGTCTCTAGAAAACTTAGAGGGTTCACTGAAGGCTTATCTGACCGCACTATTCCCGATGACTTGCTCAACTATGGCTTCAACGATCCAGAATCCCTAAAACTCCATTCACCCGCGAGAGGTGATGAAGGCGTTCAAGCCCGTAATCAAGGTGAAAAAACTCCGATAAGTAAAGCCAAAGAAACCGGTCCGTCGGGGGGAAACATTAGGACACACACAATAACACTAACACCTCGCCTTGCACTTAAACTTCATCCATCATGTCATTCTTGCTAACTCGTGTTCACTTAATTTCTGTGAAGGTGACATAGGACGCTCTTATGGATTTGACCACCATCGCGGGTCCTCTATTTTTCATCATTCTAGCCAGGATTCGGGCTCCAGCAAACGCAGAGATAGAGATGATGACAGCGATAGGGACTATCGCTCCTGGGATTCATCATCTCGAAGAAAAACTTACCATCAGTCTTCATACCTTCACAATCCTCCCTCTCAACCAGAGCAAGGCAGGGAGAAATCCGATCATAAGGGGTCCCAGTCCGATACTCACCGTGACCAACAATTGGTTCCTCTAGCACCCGGTAATCCTGAGAACTTTATGAAAAACCCGTAGTCTCTAGACAAACTTCTTCTGCTTCCGCATATGATCCATCGATAGCGGAAAAGCTAGTCAAGTGTAAGGCTACGTTCCCAAAAATATGCTTCGATGGTCTGAAGTTTCTTCCAGCGATTCATCACATTTCGAGACACGTTAATCAAAGTGTCATTGCATGCAACAATGATGTCTACTTTCAACGTAATGCATTTGTTCATTTGGCAGAAAAAGTTTCAAAAGCCTCTATCGAACGCCAACATGAAATTGATCGTCTGAAACTCGAAGCCATCCATGACAAAGACATTATCAAATCCCAGAATGAAGAGCTTTCCTTATACAAGTCTCAGCTTGAAACTGCTCAGAAAAATGCTAAAGACATAGCTGAGGCAGTTAATCATTTGAAGGCCACACATAAGAAAGAGCTTGATGCAGCGGTTCAACGCTGCGGTGCCTTAACTTTAGAGAAAGACTCCGTTTAAATGGACAGAGATGCATTCACTCAACGAGCAAAGAGTTGGAAGAGCTACTTCCAAGGAGTGATGTCACCACGAAGGAGGAGGAGATTACAAGAGAGGCAACTCAAACAGGAGAGACTCCTGGACTTGATGCTCAAGTGATCGAGGTGCTTGACGAAGACAAATTTGAAAATCCATTGCCCATTGAAGAACACGATGAGGTTGAAATTACGGGTGCCTCCGGACACACTTCAAAACTGAGCATGAAGTAGGAACTTATAGAAGAGAAGAAGAAGAAGGTTGAGATCAAGGTGAAGCCCCAAGTAGTGGAACTAGATGATCCTTTGAACATCCCTTTGAAAGTCATTCTTCCAGGTGGGTCCAGGCCATTGGAAGTTCCTCTTCCTTCCTCGGATGTCACTACCATAGCAAGCAAGGCGTCTAAGAGAAACCGCGCGGGGGAGGAGTCGTCCGAGAAACTGAGGAAGGAGAAGAATTCAAAGAAGTAGCTATCATGCCTCGTTTAACGAGAATAAACTAAGATTATGTAATTATTTATATTTATTTTCATATCCAATGTAAATAGACTTTTGACTTCGAGTCTAGGAGGAATTGTAGTGGAACTTTGTTTTGGGATTTGTGAATAAAACTTAGTTTCTTTTTTTTGATGACTTTCGCTTTTTAGCTTATTATCTAACTTGTTGCCATAACTCAGAATTTGGTGAGTTACACAAGCTCCAGTACACCTCCATGTGACTTGGGTATTTTTTGAGAATCGTTGATACTCGATTCCATGCTTTGGGTATTTAGAATACTTTTAGTCTACACTCTGGGGACTTAGAGATTTTGAAGTCGCTTATACTCTAACCCGCATTCTAGAGACTTAGAGTACTAAGTCCTTATTCCGGAGACTTGGAGATTTAAAGTCGTTTATGCTCTAGTACGAACTCTGGGGACTCAGAGTACTCCGGTCCGCACTCCGGGGACTTGGAGATTTTAAATCATTTATACTATAATTCGCACTCTGAGGACTCAGAGTGCTCCAGTCCGCACTTCGAGACTTGGAGATTTTAATTCGTTTATACTCTAGTCCTCACTTTGGGGACTCAAAGCAGTCCAGTCTGCATTCTGGGGACTTATAGATTTAAAGTCGTTTATACTCTAGTCCGCATTTTGGGGACTCTAAGTACTCTAGTCCACTCTCCGGGGACTTGGAGATTTAAATTCGTTTATACTCTAGCCCGCACTCCGGAGACCTGGAGATTTAAAGTCGTCTATACTCTAATCTGCACTCCGGGGACTTAGAGTACTCCAGTCCGCACTCTAGGGACTTGGAGATTTTAAGTCGTTTATACTCTAGTCCGCAATCTGAGGACTTAGAGTACTCCAGTCCGCACTCCGAGGACTTAGAGATTTTAAGCCATTTAGACTCTAGTCCGCACTCTGGGCACTCACAGTACTCCAGTCCGCTCCCTGGGGACTTGGATTTTTTATGTCGTTTGTACTCTAGTCCGCACTCTGGGGACTCAGAGTACTCCAGTCCGTCCGGGGACTTGGAGATTTTTAGTCATTTATATGCGTTCATACGCAAGACAGAATAATGCAACTTTATTTTTTGCCATAGATTTGCAATACACGGAAACATTAATAGCTCATGGAAAAGATGGCTTCAAGCATTTATTAATGAAAATGAACTAAATTGCCTTATTACATGCCAAAAACTAAGAATCAACGAAATAAAAAATATATTGGAAATAATTGCAACTAAAATGCGAAAGAAATAGACTAAGTATAATAACTTCGCAGATGCTCATTATTCCATGCTCGGGGTAGTGTCGCGCCATCAACGGTCACTAGTTTGAAAGTTCCCTCTCCAAGCTTCGTTCAATGACGTATGGACCTTCCCATGTGGGATTCTTATGCGATGGGACCGGAAAAAATCGCTTCAAAACGAGATCGCCCACATCAAAGATTCTCGGTCGGACTTTTTCATTATAATATCGAGCGACTCGGTGTCTACATGCGGTCGTCCTTATATCAATTTCTTTACAGTTTTTCATCAATGAAGTCCAGTTATTCCAGTAAGAGATCCCAATTCGACCTAGGGTCATAATGAGTTGCCTGATGTGAAGGAACTTCAAGTTCTACGGGTATAACGGCTTCCGTACCATATGCCAATGTGAATGGAGTGTGGCCAGCCGCCGACTTGTGGGTGGTTCTGTAAGCCCAAAATGCTGTAGGAAGCTCATCCACCCACTTGCATCTAGCCTTTTCCTAATGTTTTTTCAATACGGACTTGATTATTTTGTTCACGGTTTCTACTTGTCCATTGGCTTTTAGATGAGAAACTGCAGCAAACCTTTTCTCATTGCCATACTATTGACCAAATTCTTTGGATTCCTACTTTCAAACTGAGTTCCATTGTCTGTAATGATAGTTCGCGGGAGGCCAAAACGGCATATGATGTTTCATACAACGAAATTAGTGACGTTTTTTGTGGTGATTATAGCTAAGGGCTCTACTTCCGCCCACTTGGTAAAGTAATCGATCTCAACTATTGTGTATTTTTCACCACCTTTGGAGATAGGTAAGGAACCGACTATATCGATTCCCCATGTTGCAAATGGCCAGGGACTAACCATTTGTGTGAGTTCCATTGGCGGAGCTCTTGGGATTTTCGTGCATTTTTGACACTTGCCACATCTTCTTACATGGTTTGCAGCATTCCGGTTTACAGTTGGCCAATAGTATCCATAGCGGAGGATCTTTTTTGCTAGTGTCTGCACATTCTCCTTCATGAACTTCCTTCAAGACTCGTTTTATCTCACCGTTGGCAAAGCACTGGAGTAAGGGGACTAAGAATCCCTTTCGATAAATTATTCCGTCCTGCATTACATATCGTGAAGCTTTATGAATGACTTGTCATCTTTCGCTCTTTCTTTTGGGAAAGACCTTGTGTAGCAAGTATTGCTTGAATGAGGTTATCCACGACTCCTACTCGATTTCTGTTTCTAACACGACATCTACCTTCGTCTCATTTATACTCAGAATGTGTAAGGTTTCGACGAGAAACAATCCCATCTGTTGTGCATTGCTAGCACTTGCAAATTTGGCCAATGAATCAACTTCTCTATTTTGTTCACGCGGGACATGCGAAATATCGTAATATTCTAGGTCTGCCAACAACTTTTGAACCCAAGCAAGGTATGGAGCAAGTCTTTGCCCCTTCGATTGATAATCTCGCCGCACCTAGTACACCACCAATTGTAAGTCACAAAAGGTTTCAATCATTTTTACTCCAAGTTCCCTGGTAAGTTTCAAACCAGCAATCAATGCTTCATACTTGGCCTCTTATTTGTAGCTGGGAAAATGAGCTTCAAAGCATAACAAATTGACCTGTTTTCAATAGCCACAAGAATTATACCAGCCCCAGAACAACGGTCGTTTGATGCCCCATCAGTGTATAGTCTCCATCGAATAGAGGGGATAACATTATCACTATTTGGTTCATTCGATATAGTAAATTCAGCGATGAAATCCACTAGCACTTGCCCTTGTGTGACCTTTCATGGAAGGTAGGTAATATCGAACTGACTCGGCTTGATATTCCATTTTAACATCCTTCCAGAGGCTTCTGATCATTGGAGTACCTGTCCCAAGGGTTGATCGGTATAAACACTGATCGAGTGCGCCTGAAAGTATGGACGAAGCTTGCGTGACGCAATCACCAAGCAGTAGGCTAGCTTTTCAATTTTAGGATAATTTCTTTCTACCCCCGTTAAACGTTTACTGACATAGTGCACCGTCTTTTGAACTTGGTCCTCCTCGTGAAACAAAGCCATACTAATAGCATGTTAGGATACGGTCAGGTACACACACAACACTTCATGGTCTACTGGCTTTGATAGTACCAAGGGACTTTTCAAATGCCTTATCAGAGCCTGGAATGCGTCCTCACAGTTGGGTGTCCATTCAAAATTTCTCTTTCCTTTCTTTATTGCATTAAAGAAAGGAATACACTTATCTATGGCACTGAATATGAATCGACTCAGCGGGGCCACTTTTCCGTTCAAGCTTTGTACTTGCTTTATAGTTCTGAGCACTTATATGTCTCGAATAGCCTGAATCTTTTTTGGGTTAGCTTCAATTCCTTGTGCATTAAGAATGAAACCCAAGAAATTCCCAAACGCAACGCCAAAGGAACACTTCAAAGGATTGATCTTCGTTCCATAATATCTAAGAATATCAAACATTTCCACTAAGTCTCGAATGTGGTGATTTGACTGTCATGACTTTACGAGCATTTCTCCACATAGACTTCCATTGTTCTACCTATCTGGTCTTTAAACATCCAATTAACTAAAAGCCGATAAGTTGCTCCTGCATTTTTCAGTCCGAAAGGCATCACTACATAGCAATATAGCCCAACATCTGTGACAAAACTAGTGTGTTCTAGCTCTAGAATGCGCATCAAGATTTGATTATATCCTGAGTATGCATCCATGAATGACAATAACTTATGTCCCGCCGTTAATTCGACCAGCCGGTCAAGTCTGGGTAAAAGGAAACTATCCTTAGGGCATGCTTTGTTCAGGTCGGAGTAATCTATGCAAGTTCTCCATTTTATATTTTCTTTTCTCACTAACATGGGGTTAGACACCCAATCAATGTAGAGGGCGTCGCGGACGAACCCATTGGCTTTGAGTTTGTCCACCTCCTCTCTGAGAGCCGCGAACCTCTCCGGGTCCACGGCTCTCCTTTTTTTGCTTTACTTGTACGTACCTCGGTTCTATGTTCAATATATGACTCGTAATGGCGGGAGAAATCCCGCATATATAAGAATTCGTCCAAGCGAAAACATCCAGATTTGCTTGAAGGATATCAACAAGATCCTCGGCCATTGAGGGGTTGAGTTGTGATCCACTCTTAAGTATTTGCGATGGGTCATCTCAGCTGACTGGAATGTCAATCGTAAGTTCAGCCAGTGCTACTTTTGCTTCCCTGGGTTCCTCATCATCATCTCTCGGATCTATGTCTCTATAGATCCAATCGCGTTGCCCGAGCCAGAGCTCGGGCTCTACTTGTCAATTTTCATTGACTCGGGTGCAGATGGAGCTGTCCGCAACCTTTCCTTTCTCTCTTCGCTAGGCCTCTCTCAACTCAGCCACATAACACGCACGACCGATTGCTTGATTACCATGCACAACACCAACTCCTTTGTCTATCGGAAATTTCAATGTTAAACACCAAGGGGCCAAAGCTGCTATAAACTCTGCCAGGGTCGGTCGACCCAGAAACACATTGCATGGAGAATCGACATCCGAAATGATGAAAGGTAGGATTCACACTCTCCTACGTTCACCTTGACCAAGTTCAACTGGCAATTCAACATAACCCACTGCATCAGTTGCTGCACCATTAAAGCCGTGGATACAGGCTTTAGATGGTTTTAAATCCTTTATCTCCATCTTTATTTGGTCATATGCTTTTTGGAAGATGATGTTAACAGAACTTCCAAAATCAATCAAAATCCATTTCACAAATGCTGACTCGATTGTCGCGGAGATGACCATCAAGTCAACGGTAGGAAACTCCACCTGATCAGCATCTCTACTTCTGAATACTATATCGTTCGTCATCATTTGTTGCTGCTTAGCCGGGGACCCATCCTCCGTATTTGAACAACATTCGAAATTTGCATACCTCGAGGAGTTAGCATACCGCTCCATTTCCTGCTAATTCTTATCTACAGGGTGAGGTCCACCGACTACCATGTTTATGACTAGTCTACCTACAGTTCAAGCAGGTTCCTCTGGATGGTGTGGAGCTTGCCTACGACCGGGGTCTGATGTTCCTTATCTACCTTCCTACGGGTTCTTGACAAACTCCTGCAGCTTTTTTTGTCGAATCAGCTTTTCTATGGTATCGTGAAGGTGTCTACACTCCTCGGTATTGTGCCCATAAGTATCATGGAAGCAGCAATACTTCCCAGTCCGCTTTTGTTCCTCTGTGGACTCTTTTGGGCATGGCTTTCGGTATTGAAAAGTATTGCAAGTTGATAGGTAGATATTTTCCAGAGATGCATTCACAGGAATGTATTCGTTGTAAGTCAGAATTTTTGACTTCCACTTTCCTGCTTCCCTTTCCTTTCCGAGATTTCCTCCTCTAGACCCTTTAGATTTCCCTGGCTTGTTCTGGACATTGACCTGGACCTTTGCTGAGTTATCACCTGATTGCTTTACAACAATGTTGCTCTTCACATTTCCTTGCCGGGTCCGGGTGCATTGTCTCACCTCGTCCATCTGGCTTCCTCTTTTCTTATGAATTGATGCGCCTTGGAATAGAAACATTCTAGTGTAGTTGAAGGCTTTTCCGCCTGCCAATCACCAAACTCTTAATCCGGATCTACCCCTCGCATGACTGCCATCAAAATGGCATGGTCATTTGGATTGCTAACTTCAGTAACTGTAACATGAAATCTCTGTAAGTGCTCCTTCGACAACACCCCTGGCGCCTAGATCACGCTAAACAAGGACATCACGTCCTTGGGACGAGTGGCATGAATCTTGAACTATTCCACAAATTTCATTGCTAATTCATTAAAGCCGGAGATAGACAGCGGAGAAAGTCGGATGAACCACATAGTAGGATTCTAGATAAAGTTATTGGGAAGCATTAACACTTAGTTGTATCATTCGCTCTAGTTGAATCCATCATCCATTCTTATCTCATCACATGATGTCAAGGATCGGTCTTTCCTTCGTAGGTCGGAATAGTTGGCATGTTAAACTACCTAGGATACTCAGCCTGTAGAATAGTATCTGTGAATGGGGTATGACTCCTGGATATCCCCCAATCATCATTAGTCAAGCCTTGATTTTCTCTCATCAGCTGTCTGACCATAGCGATAGGTCCGGGGTTTGTATGGAAGATGGCAAGTTGGAATCTATCCCACGAGACTGTTCTGGTTGGTGTCTCCCATGTTGGCGGTCTAACGAACGTGTATCCTGAGGACCAGCTTCATTAAGACCTTGGTGAGCCGGCCTTCCGGCTTCCACTCGTGCTTCAGATCTTGAATTTCCTATCCCAACTTGAGTATGGTTTCCGAGGCATAAGTAATCTCTGGTCGATCGATCAGCAACACCTGCTTTTGTTGTTTCAATTGTGTAGCGTCTAAGCCTCGGAGGTTCATTGGACGAAGTCAAGCTGCTAGATGGGGAATAAGGAGCGGGGCTACCTCCAGCATTCTGATGCTGTTGTTGAGTAAGCTGAGTCAAGAGGTTAATGTTGTCTTGAATCTGTTCGTTAAGTTTCCTCCTGCTCTCTATGAGTTCTCTTGTCAGGTCGTTGAACTCTGTTCTAGTGATAACTTCCATTTGGTTTTGGACGACATTAGTCCCTGCACCAGGGTTAACTTGTTGATTTCTAGGTCCTACTTATTGGGCACTAGCAATTTCGTTGACATCCGCATTGTGTGAGACAGATTTGGTACGAGGTCTTCCCATTCTAGAGTTATTAATAAGAACTCTAGGTAGAATCAATGGACGTCCTGTGAACGACTTGGATCTCCTTTGGGGGATTTCTTCAATCCAGTAGCTACAAAGTAGATCCTAATAACCTGAGAATGTGGTTCCCAGTGAAAGCACCAAAATCTTACCACCAGAATTGGTCGCTGACAACCAAAGAAGGGTTTGTGTAGAGAGATTAATGAAGATAGAAAATTAAAATAGAGGAATATATGCAGAATTAATTGTAAGAACTAGAACACAAGATTTATAGTGGTACGGCGTAACTGTCTACGTCCACTTTGTGTTTAATCTTTATTGGTTTTTCAGATAATTGAACAAAGATATAATCCGTACACCAACAACTTGAATACAAGTTCTAAATGAAAAAGAATAAGTCATGGAAATGGCAGAGTCTCTCCGGTGTTCTCCCAAAAAAATCCCTTTCATTGTGCTCCTGCCCTTCTACTTATAGGCGAAGATAGGCTGGACTTCCCTCACGGGCCCTGGAGCAAGGTATCTCGGCCCACAGTGGATGATTCTACGCACCGAGCCAGGCATGCCAAACGAGTCACGCCGAGCGAGGAATGCCGGTCGAGAATAGTCTGGTCGATCATCAAGTGACTCGAAGTAAGCCCTTTGGAGAACCGAAATAAGTAGCGAGTTGACTCGAAGCAAAGATATGCCGATTGCCCTTACTTTGTTGTGGGCTTGACAAATTGTTCACACTCATAGTATGCACCGAAGCAGAGATGCCAAACAGCAGTTGCCGAGTGACTTTGCCGAATGACGTTGCCAAAGAAGGTTACCGAATGGCATTGGCCAAACGACATATGCCGAGTGGCGATGACTAAGATGTTTGCACTTCTAAGGTTGGAACAATCTTACACCGAGTGGTAGTTGACCGAATGGTGAACTTTGGGTAGTTGACTTGAAGCTAGGTCATGCCGAGCGATGCAGTTCGAACTAGAGATGCTGAGCGATGTGGTTAGGCCGAGCAGATGCTAAGGCCGAGCGTCACCCAGGCCGAGCGGCACCCATGCCGAGCGATACTGTTAGGCCGAATGACACTCAATAGTTTTCCTCTCGTAGTCAGACCAAGCAACCAGGTAATATTTATATTCAATGATTTTAACAATTAAAGCCCAAATAAACTAAATTTTCCACCTTAGGATATTCATAAATATTTAACTTGAAAAATTATGAAATTAAAAACTCATTTCCAAAGTATTGTTATACAACACACCAGAAAATCAACACAATGGAAGATTTAAAGGTTTTACCCTTAAAACCCATTTAAATAATCTCATAAAATTCTGTAAATCGTTATTTTATCTAAACAATTATTAAACAATCATAACTTGGCAAAAATCATCTAATAATTCGGTTACTACCAATAGTCGAATTCAAGAACAATAAAATAGAGATGGTTAATGCATTATTCATCTTAGATTAATTATTGGAGTTGAGATTTGATTAGTATTTGGCTTCCCCAAGCTTTGTCATTGAATCCCCTTTGATTCCGAGCCTCCCTAGCTTGATAAATGGCCGACCTCTTTTTGTTCTTTTTGATTGCTTTGGGAGTGGTAAAATGAGGGTGATATAAGTGGGAGAGGGTTTAGGGTTTAAAAGATGGATCGACCTATTTTGCCTCTCTCATATAACCTCTTATCTGTTAAGTTCTTCAAAACAATCTCATTGCTTAATTTATTAAGGCATGGTCTTGTTAATAATCAAATCCTTGATTTCTAACATTTAAACAATACTAGTATAACCTATATACTATAAAGTCTATACATAACAAATATAGATCATACATTATAACTGCTTAGGATAAGTATCTCTAATCTCATCCTCTGTCTTCCAAGTACAGTCTTTCTCATTTTTACTCCTCGAGACATTCACTAATCTAACTGTCTTGTTCCTTAAGTTCTTCTCATCTCTCACTATACTTGAACTACGTGTCACACAAAATTCGGATCCGGTTCTACTACTGAATCTTCCAGTGTACTCGAAGCAATAGTAGTCTCTGGATCATGCACATACCGCCTAAGATGAGAAACATGAAACACATTATGGACACTTGCTAAACTACTTAATAATTTTACTCGGTGCGTAAGTTTCTGAATCCTTACTATGATAGGGAACGGTCTAACATATCTAGGTGCCAGTTTCCCTAGCTTTCCATATCGTACTACACCCTTCATTGATGATACTTTAATGAAAACATGATCTCTAACTGAGAAACCTAAATCTTTACCCCTTTTATCTACATAACTTTTCTGCCTAGATTTATCTTTTCTCATCCTATCCTATATTAACTCAATCTTCTCTATGGCTTCTCTTACCATATTTAGACCAAGGACTAATCTGCCTCTGGTATCTAACCAACATGCTGTGATTTGCACGACCTTCCATATAGGGCCTCGACAGGCATCATTCCTATACTAGTTTGATAACTATTATTATAGGAAAACTCAATTAAGTGAAAATGGCCTTCCTATGACCTACCAAGATCTAGTACACAAGCCTCAATAAATCATCAAGTACCTTATCGACCCTCTCTATCTGCCTATCTGTCTATTGGCGATAAGCGGTACTCATCCTAAGTTTGGTATATAATATGTCCTATAGATTCTTCCATAATTCAACAGTGAACAAAGCATCTCTATCACTGACTATACTACTAGGAATCCCATGCAGTCTAACAATATTCTTCATAAAAAACTTAGCTAATATAGGTGTCATCCTGGTTGACTTAATATTAATGAAATGTGCACTCTTGGTCAGTCTATCCACTATAATCCAAAAACTTCCATTTCCCCTGTTCAACCTTAATAACCCATCAATAAAATCCATGGATATCAAACTCCATTTCCAAAATAGTATATCAAAAAGCTGAAGCAATTCACTTGGCTTTTGATGTTCAGCTTTCACTTGCTGGTAATTTTCCCATTGCTTATCCCATAAGCCTGCATCCCTCTTCGTACCTTTCCAGAAGAAACTTCTCTTCATATCCCAATAATCTTAGTTCTCCTAAGATGTATAGTAAACTTGAACGATGACACTCCATAAGAACTTCCTTTCTTAGGCAACGTTTGGAACACATAACTGTCGCTTCTTCCTTAACCATTCCTTCTGGTCAATACTAAATTCCTTTAGTACATCGATCTTGGTCCCACCTTCCAAACTTTTAATCCACTCAGCTAGCAGTGGATCATCTCTCTGCTTAGAAAAAAATCCTTTCAATCAATACTGGTTGAAATTCTAAGCAAGATAACATGGATGTACTTTGACTAAAACTAGCAGTTGATCCTAACTGCACACTACACATAGTCAATGCCTCCAAATTCTTCCATTCTGCCAACATAGCTAACGCTATACTCTGATGTTTTCTACTAAGTGCATCTGCAACTTTATTTCCTTTCTCTAGCATATACTCAATACTAAAATCATAAGCGGCTAAAAACTCCAGCCACCTCTATTGTCTCATATTCAACTCCTTTTGAGAGAATAAATACCTCAAAGACTTTTGATCCATGTACAAATTGAATCTTTCTCCTAAGAGGTAGTGTCTCCATACTTTCAATGCAAAAAAATTTGTTGCTAACTCTAAGTCATGAGTCTGATATCTAACTTCACATGGTTTTAGCTATCGAGAATCATAAGAAATTACTTTACCCCTTTACATCAGCATAGCTCCTAATCCCATTCCACATGCATCTGTATACACCACCAATTCCTGATTCCCATCTAGAACAACTAAAACGGATGCATTGGTAAACCAATGCTTTAATTCAAGGAATGTTTCGTCACATTTACTAGAACAATTAAATTTTACATCCTTATTGGGTAGTCTAGTCAGGGGTGCTGCTATCCATGAGAAATCCCTAATAATCTCTGGTAATGGCCAGCCATGAGACGACCCGACTTCCTATCTCCAGAAAATCGCATCATCTTGAAGAAAGAAAGGGATAGAAGAAGAAAAGAAAGAGAAAGAAGAAAGACAACAACATCAGAGAACTCATAGCGGAACGAGTGAAATATAATATATCACATAAAATATTACACAGTATTATATTACATCAGAGTACACAATCTACTACAACAGGTATTAGACAGTTATAACATCTGTTTAATTATACAACTCAAGTACACAAGATACAGATACAACAAACACAGCGGAATCAATATATATCTACCCGTCGAAGCCTCCTGCTCCATATCTCCTCCAGAATTCGTCAAGAAAACCTGAATCACTTGACTACTTATAAATAATATGAGTACCCAAGAGTTTAATAAAATAGAAAATAAACACTCGGGTCAGACAGGGGTCTGGTGTGAGTAAACGGTTTAAAATTGCTTAACTTTAGAAAAACCTTTGAAAGAAAAGGTATCACGTAAGACTTCCTACACATAAACATGGAAAAGTTTTTACCATACGCTAACCAAAACATTTGATAGGAAATCCGGTGATATTATAATAGTGTCTAGGGTTTTCTAATAAATAAGAAATAGCCGAAATTGTTACATTCATTAAATTCCAGCTACTAGCCACAAAAGTGGGTAATATAATCAAAACCGTAGGGTCTCGTAGGAAGAATGGTTTTCCATCAATGGCAGGGCTATTGGGGTACCGCCCGTCATAGTACATGGCCTAGATCACCGTACCGAGGAGTACGCCCGCTCCCCTGCAATACAAGGCCGGGACCATTCCTTACAAAACAATCCCGAACAAGACAACCCCGCAGTTGGCGTGCGATTCCAACTGCCCACACAGCCGAATAAAAAGGGACTTCTAGACAGGGGAAAATATTTCTCTCCAGTGGGAGCTACCCACGAAGCGTTGCTGCACCTCCCCTGTTTTAGCCATTCTCGGTTGATGAGACTTGAGGCTGCGATTACCTTAATAGAACACATCTATCTTAGAATGTTCATCGTCCACCTGACGATGTTCTGAAATCATTCAATCCATACAAGTTCGTTCTAGGTTCGAACGAAACAAAAGGCACTATCTCGTTGCACTCATTCTGGAATCACCCTCAGATTCAACGACCATAGCCCTTGCACTCTAAATCACCATCTCGAACCTATAAGCACTATTCCGTCAAACTCATTACGGAATCACCCACAGAGTTATACCGACGTATAGTTCTTACACCTCGAGTCTTCACTTTCTCCACTTGGATTCACGACCTAACGTTTAATTGGAATCGATGTGGTTTTCGGATCCCAAATTTGGAAACCCGATCCCAGTCTCATCGAAACCAAACGCGATTTTAATGTCCAAGTTGTACTTAAGGGTTTAAACAATTTAAACTCATATTCCAGATGATATATAAACAGATAGATGAATCATATTATCACAATAGATAATTCATAACAACATTCATCCTTATAAAGCAGCATATCACATATCATATATTTAAATCATCCGGTATCAACCAATCAGCAATATCAACCAATCATCCAATATCAATCTCCAAATATTGATCATCCAATATTAATCAATTAACCAATATTAATCAATCAACCCATATTAATCAATCATCCAAACAGAATTGATTATCTCTTAATCAATTGGATTACCATAATCCTTCTTCATTAATTATTATTCCAAATAAATAAATTAATCATTTCTAATGATCTTTCTTAATTAATCTCCCTTGATTAATTATCTTTTAATTACATTCAAGTAATTATCCTTATCCATATTCAGTAATTAACCTTTGATTACTATCATTAATTACAATAATTAATGATCCTTCGTTTACTTTCATTAATTAATTAACTATAATTAATTACATTAAACCTCAATTAATTACAATTAATTAATCACACTTAAATTAAACCACTTATATTAATCAACCTTGATTAATATCATTAATCACATTAATTAATGATCCTTATTAATTAATAATTCCTTTAATTAATTAAATAACTAACTTATAATTAATCAACTCATTGATCATAATTAGTAATTAACAACTTGTAATTACTTATCTTAATTAGTTAACTTCTTAATTAATTATATTAACCTCTGACTAATTAATCTAATTAATTAATCTTTAATTACTTCATTAAGTAATTATTAATCAATTTAAATTAACAAATAATCCTTAATTAATTACCTTATTAATTAATTACATTTTAATTAATTACCCTTAGTAATTAATCTTAAATTAATCACATTCATTAATTTATTAATCACATTACTTAATTAACTAAAATAATTAAGTAATTAACTCTTAATTACTTAACAAGTAATTATCTCTAATTACTTCATTAATAAATCTTGATTACTCTCTTAATTAATTACTAAACATGTAATTTCTTCCATCATTAGCCAAATCCTTAATTCCTTTATTAATTAATTATTTCATAATTAATTAACCTCAACAATTATATTAATCAATTTCTTAATTAATATCATTTGGTGATTATCCAATAATCACTTCAACTTAAATTACTCCCATGAGTAACCTCTACTAATTTCTTCCATAATTAATTACTTTCATTCTTAATTATATTCAAATATTAACCATTGATTACTTCATTAAGTAATCACACTTAATTAATCCATAATTAAGTGATATTAAAGTTAAATAAACAATTAACTAATTATTTAAAATTAATTAAACAATTAATTAATTAACTTCTACTATTAAAGAAAATCTTTGATAAATTAAGAAAACCATAAATCTTAATCAAACTTAACTTATTAACAAATCATATTAAATAAGTATTCTTAAATTAATTATCCAAATAATTTAACCTTATTTATTTCCATAAATAAATTATTTGAATTATTTAAATCTTATTAATTCAAAAACAAATTATTAAACTTGGTTTACAAAATCATAATAATAGTCTTACTTGGAGATAAAGCATTTATAAATCATTTCCAAATTTAAAAACACTTTAAATTATCAAATTTTAAACTTACTTAATTCAATACAAATTGAAAATTCAGTTATTAAAACATTGCTTCAAAACTTTAACTTAAATATTTGAGTTAACAATTAAATTCAAATCACTTTTTAAATTTGTATTTTTAAAACTTAATTAAAATAATTATTTTTAAACAAACCTCTTAAAACATTTTTACATTTGAAATATAAATTCAATTTTTACCTTTAAATGTTAGATTTACTTTCACTTTTTTAAAATAACAAGTTTATCTTTATTTTCCACTCCCTTCATAAACTTGTTCTTATAGTTTAACTTGATTTATACTAATATACATAACAAATCTAATCTGCATATACCATACACACAGTAAAGCAACAAACTCGAGTACCAACCCAGAAAACCTTGTGCTTTCCCCGAAGCCAACCCAACCCCCATCTCCTTCGAGTCGCCCCCGAAACACACGCGTACTTCCCTTCGGGTTTCTATCATCTTCCCCAAACGAAGTACTCCAGTGCACATGAATGTGCACACGCGCCACCACCTACGGCTATTTCAAGTCGTCGCGATCATCCCCCACAACCACAAATTCACACGCGAACCAAGATTCAAACCCAGATTCGAGCCAACACCACGCGACCAAAAATTCGATCAAGCGCTTGAAAAACTGCAGATGTCACTAACCAAAAACCACCCACAGCCCATCACCATGTCGCCATACAGCCTCGCTGGCCCTACCATCGAAGCGCCATGCTTCGCCGAACATTACCATCACCTTGCGACACACTCCGGTTCACATACCAAACCATGATTTCCTTTATAGCCTAATCGAAACAAAGGTAAAAAAACCCCAGATTGATCAATTCTGCCCAAATCGAACATTGGAAAAATTCCCTTACATTTTCCCTTAATCTACAACCCTTAAACATGCTTCAATCAAAATCCTAGCTACAATCATCAATAAAATCTTCGGCAATCACTAAAAACTCCAAAAGCCTTCAAACCCAAAATTCTCTCAAATTAACCAACTAAAAATCATGAATTTTATATCAAAATTCATGATTACTACCCAGATTACATGCATGAAGTTGAATTTTGAGTTTAAGAAAATAAATTTTTAACCAATATTCAAATCTCTCTGTAAATTTTTATTTTAATCATGAATGATGATATTTTAAATTGACTATTTTATAATCTTTATTATACAATTACTAATCAATTTCATTCAAATACTTAAGGCCAGTATGGATTAATTTTGGGAAATTTTGATTTTTGAAAACAAAGGTCACAGTTTTTTTCTCTTCTTCAAACAGAGAACAACCCCCCCCCCCATATACAGTCATATTTTTACACATATAAATATAACTATTAATTCAATAAATAAAATTGGATAATTTCCATGCAATACTAACATCAATTCACATGCATTTAAATTAACAAGATTAATCTGTTTTTACAATATTTACTCACCTTTTCAATATGCAGGGACAGAGCAGTTTTGATTTTCAGGCCTTTGAACATCTTGAACAATGTTTAGATGCTTGCAGATTTTAATTGATAAGAAATTGCAGATTTTGAAGTTGAACTTGATTCCATTTGAAATGCAGGTTGATGAGAACTTCAATTTGCAGATTGAAATTCCAGCAGATTTTGATTTGCAGTTGAATCATCACATTGAAAAGCAGGTTGAAGATTTTGAAGTTTCATATCTTAATTTAAATTCAGATTTGATTTTTGAATTCAACTTTCAAGGTTTTTGAAGAGTAATTTACTAATTGCCATTAGAATTAAGAAAAGAAATGTAAACAAAGAAAGAGTGTTTTTGAAAGAAAACTGATATATTTTTTTCTTAAAAATATTTATCAAAAATAAAAATTATAAGTTGCCACTTGTCTTCAACCATTTACATTTGTCATTAAATTAATTTGCATGATTAACAAGTGTTATAAAGATATGTTTACATGTTTACACATGTCTTAAGCAAATTTTTAATAAATTTCTTTTCATTTAATTTAAATGTAATATAAACTTATTTATCAAATTTACTTTATAAATAAATATAAGCTTACTTTTTAAAGAAATATTCTCATACTAATAAAAATGCAAATAATTCTTATACATGTTATTTAAAATCTAACATTTATATTTATCATTTATAACCATTTTATAATAAGCATTTTTTTTAAAAGAAAACAAAACAAAGCTTGTTTAAATTCTTTTTAAACTATCATATTTAAAATAAATAACAAACTTATATTTTAAAATAAGCAATTATCTTATAATTGAAAACAATTTGACAAATCTAAATTGACTTTTGAAAATATAAATTAAAACAAGCTTTAAATTACAATTATAAATTATCAATAGATTAAATAAATTTGAAAACAACTCAAATTATAACATATACATACATATATATTTCAATTTGAAAATTCAATCTTTATTTAAAACAAAAGATCTTCTATTCACAATATATAACAATGTATATATTATAAACAGAATAAAATTTGATTAGCTTTGAAAAATAAATCTTATCCATTTTATATTGTCAGAAAGATGTTGATCACAATTATCAGATTAAATATTTATTAACCTTTAAAAAGAATAAATTTATCAGTTTGAATTAAAATTATAAAGAAAAGTTATCAAACCAGTTAAATTATTTATACAGATTATTAAATTGTTATTGCCCAAAATTCCGGGTCGTTACAATCCTCCCCCTTAAAAGAATTTCGTCCCCGAAATTTAAAGGCGAAGGTAATTTGATAACCTAGCAAAGATTTTAATTTCAAACAGTAAAGCATACCTATTAACCATTTACTAACAACCATAACAATCAATCAAACAAACATATCTAACTAATTATCCTGACCCAAATCAGAATAAATCTCTAATACTATCTCGAGTTTTCCAAGTATAAATCATCGAAAAACTCGCTCTACAAAAGCTAAACAAACTACACTACCAAAATCCAGAGCTCCTCTCATCTCTAGATCCGTCAATCTGAACAAAACATTGGACTGCATCCAAGTCTAGCACAACTTCCAAATCCAACTGGACTGCAGATTCAACAACTAATGATGACTCATACACGTACTCCCTCAAAGATACGTGATACACAATGAATTCCAGCTATCCAAACTGGCAATTCAATCTTATCCTATCAAAACACAGATAAGAAATCTTCAAATGCCACGGCACTAGCCATCCCACCTAACTCACTTACTGCTCTCTCTCTCTTAACTAGAGAGATCTTAACAACAATGAAGTCTCCAACTTCGAATTCCAAACTCCTTATCTCAATTCAGCATAACTCCACAGACAATCCTGAGCTGCCAAACTTCTTCCTGATCAGCTCAATCTATGTTGATACTTCCAGAAACAACTAGACCAAAGCAAACCAACTTCTGGATCCTATTCAACAGAAAGGTCTTTCAAAATCCATCAAAATCCAAAACACAAACTCTACTACTCAATCAATAGAAAACAGAACTTACTTCCTTCCTTGCATAGCAGCTACCTTGCTTCCGCTGCACAACTCTGATTCTGAAATAGAAAAGAATACTGTTGATGAACACAAGTACAAACTTATCCAATATATCTGGGAAAACTTTGCTCATCAAATCCATAAAATCTGAGTGACTAATCTGACTTAGTCACACAACCTTATAACAGAAATCCAAAATCAAAAACTAGATCAGACCAAATCCAATTCAAAAAAATTCTGAGTTGCTACACCAATTCTCCTTCTTCCAGAACCATCCAACTTCCAGGCTAACTACCAAAATTACTCCTGAAACCAAAAAAATATGGAACTCAACTCCAAATGCAGACAAACTTCGAATTACTTCAGTTGCTCCTACTTCCTTATGAGAATCCTTAGCCTCAAACAAAAGATTGCTCAAGAAAAATTCCCAAATTAATCGCAAGTCACTTTTGCGATCCTACCTAGTTCGGATTCCAAAGAAACTGTCCTCTCTTTACCAATTAGAACAGCTTTAAGCTTCTCCAAACAGGGTTAACCCTTCAAGAAACATTCACCGACTGCCCGGGCTGCTGAAAGAAGAGCCACTAAGGTTCCTGAACCATCGGAGAAACAACCAGTACTGCTGCTTCTAAACTCTACCTTGATGATATTACAAAGCTAAAAGATCCACTTGATAGCACAACGAACAGTTCGAGTTGCACTGCTACCACAGCTAACCAAAGACTTCTAATCCAAAGGCTTCTCCAAAACCCAAAACCATCAACAAACCACACAACGGACCTCCAAGATGGCAAACAACCTCACAAGAAATTCGGACTCCAAACCCAGCATCAACATCTCGTTCTCCTTAAGGAATGACAATGAGACCATGCCAAAGCGAAACAACTTATAGACCTTAGTCTCATTTTCCAAAACATCCAACCTCCTTGCTAAAGATCCATATAACTTCCACTCAGACGAATCTTCTCTGTGGCAGGTAAAGATTGCTCCTCAACTACTACTAAAACCGCTTCAAGAGAAAACATCTTCGGAAAAATCCATGGATACTGCATCTCATCACGCAGTTATCAAGATACCCTCACTTACTTCCGCACTTCCAACAAATCCAAATTCAAGAAAAATTCGCTCACCCGAGCAAAATCCAAACTTATACTTCAAAGATACACTCCGAATCTTTTAAAAAGATTTCCTTCGGATATCTGAGAAATCCTTACTCCAAACTACAAATCTCACTCGAGATGGTACCAGGTCTACAGTCTCAACAAAAACTTCCAACCTCAACATATGGACCTCTTCCATCAGTGGTAGTTGTGTTACACACACAAACCACTACTCCATCTACCTCTAAAAATTATGTTGGAAAATCCGAACATATAACCCAACAGATTAGGTAGATATATATATATATATATATATATATATATATATATATATAGTTATATATAAACATTACAAGTACGCTCTCTCAAGAAAGACACCACTCCAGAGCCTAGGTATTCACTCAACCTTGCTCTGATACCAAATGAGACGACCCGACTTCCTATCTCCAGAAAATGGCATCATCTTGAAGAAAGAAAGGGATAGAAGAAGAAAATAAAGAGAAAGAAGAAAGAAAACAACATCAGAGAACTCACAGCGGAACGAGTGAGATATAATATATCACATAAAATATTACACAGTATTATATTACATCAGAGTACACAACCTAATACAACATGTATTAGATAGTTATAACATCTGTCCAATTATACAACTCAAGCACACAAGATACAGATACAACAAACACAGCGGAATCAATATATATCTACCCGTCGAAGCCTCCTGCTCCATATCTCCTCCAGAATTCGTCAAGAAAACCTAAATCACTTGACTACTCATACATAATATGAGTAACCAAGAGTTTAATAAAACAGAAAATAAACACTCGGGTCAGACAGGGGTCTGGTGTGAGTAAACGGTTTAAAATTGCTTAACTTTAGAAAAACCTTTGAAAGAAAAGGTATCACGTAAGACTTCCCACACATAAACATTCAAAAGTTTTAACCTTACGCTAACTAAAACATTTGATAGGAAATCCAGTGATATTATAATAGTGTCTAGGGTTTTCAAATAAATAAGAAATAGCCGAAATTGTTACATTCATTAAATTCCAGCTACTAGCCACAAAAGTGGGTAATACAATCAAAACTGTAGGGTCTCGTAGGAAGAATGGTTTTCCATCAATGGCAGGGCTACTGGGGTACCGCGCATCACAGTACGTGGCCTAGATCACCGTACCGAGGAGTACGCCCGCTCCCCTGCAACACAAGACCGGGACCATTCTTACTGAACAGTCCCGAACAAGACAACCCCGCAGTTGGCGCGCGATTCCAACTGCCCACACGGCCGAATAAAAAGGGACTTCTAGACAGGGGAAAATCTTTCTTTCTAGTGGGAGCTACCCACGAAGCCTTACTGCATCTCCCCTGTTTTAGCCATTCCCGGTTGATGAGGCTTGAGGCTGCGATTACCTTAATAGAACACATCTATCTTAGAATGCTCATTGTCCACCTAACGATGTTCTGAAATCATTCAATCCATACAAGTTCGTTCCGGGTTCGAACGAAACCGAAGGCACTATCTCGTTGCACTCATTCTGGAATCACCCTCAGAGTCAACGACCATAGCCCTTGCACTCTAAATCACCATCTCGAACCTATAAGCACTATTCCGTCAAACTCATTACGAAATCACCCACAGAGTTATACTGACGTATAGTTCTTACACCTCGAGTCTTCACTTTCTCTACTTGGATTCACGACCTAGCGTTTAATTGGAATCGATGTGGTTTTCGGATCCCAAATATGGAAACCCGATTTCGGTCTTACCGAAACCAAACGCCATTTTAATGTCCAAGTTGTACTTAAGGGTTTAAATAATTTAAACCCATATTCCGGATGATATATAAACAGATAGATGAATCATATTATCACAATAGATAATTCATAACAACATTCATCCTCATAAAGCAGCATATCACATATCAGATATTTAAATCATCCAGTATCAACCAATCACCAATTTCAACCAATCATCCAATATCAATCTCCAAATATTGATCATCCAATATTAATCAATTAACCAATATTAGTCAATCAACCCATATTAATCAATCATCCAAACAGAATTGATTATCTCTTAATCAATTGGATTACCATAATCCTTCTTCATTAATTATTATTCCAAATAAATAAATTAATCATTTCTAATGATCTTCCTTAATTAATCTCCCTTGATTAATTATCTTTTAATTACATTCAAGTAATTATTCTTATCCATATTCAATAATTAACCTTTAATTACTATCATTAATTACGATAATTAATGATCCTTCGTTTACTTTCATTAATTAATTAACTATAATTAATTACATTAAACCTCAATTAACTACAATTAATTAATCACACTTAAATTAAACCATTTATATTAATCAACCTTGATTAATATCATTAATCACATTAATTAATGATCCTTATTAATTAATAATTACTTTAATTAATTAAATAACTAACTTATAATTAATCAACTCATTAATCATAATTAGTAATTAACAACTTGTAATTACTTATCTTAATTAATTAACTTCTTAATTAATTATATTAACCTTTGGCTAATTAATCTAATTAATTAATCTTTAATTACTTCATTAATTAATTATTAATCAATTTAAATTAACAAATAATCCTTAATTAATTACCTTATTAATTAATTACATTTTGATTAATTACCCTTAGTAATTAATCTTAAATTAATCACATTCATTAATTTATTAATCACATTAATTAATTAACTAAAATAATTAAGCAATTAACTCTTTATTACTTAACAAGTAATTATCTATAATTACTTCATTAATAAATCTTGATTACTCTCTTAATTAATCACTTAACAAGTAATTTCTTCCATCATTAACCAAATCCTTAATTCCTTTTTTAATTAATTATTTCATAATTAATTAACCTCAATAATTATATTAATCAATTTCTTAATTAATATCATTTGGTGATTATCCAATAACCACTTCAACTTAAATTACTCCCATGAGTAACCTCTACTAATTTCTTCCATAATTAATTACTTTCATTCTTAATTATATTCAAATATTAACCATTGATTACTTCATTAAGTAATCACACTTAATTAATCCATAATTAAGTGATATTAAAGTTAAATAAACAATTAACTAACTATTTAAAATTAATTAAACAATTAATTAATTAACTTCTATTATTAAAGAAAATCTTTAATAAATTAAGAAAACCATAAATCTTAATCAAACTTAACTTATTAACAAATCATATTAAATAAGTATTCTTAAATTAATTATCCAAATAATTTAACCTTATTTATTTCCATAAATAAATTATTTGAATTATTTAAATCTTATTAATTCAAAAACAAATTATTAAACTTGGTTTACAAAATCATAATAATAGTCTTACTTGGAGATAAAACATTTATAAAACATTTCCAAATTTAAAAACACTTTAAATTATCAAATTTTAAACTTATTTAATTCAATATAAATTGAAAATTCTGTTATTAAAACTTTGCTTCAAAACTTTAACTTAAATCTTTGGGTTAATAATTAAATTCAAATCACTCTTTTAAATTTGTATTTTTAAAACTTAACTAAAATAATTATTTTAAAAAAAAATCTTAAAACATTTTTGTTGAATATGCGCTTTGCGCTATATGATTTTTGTTTGATGATAATAAACATATATACATTCATATAAATGTATTTGGTAATGTACTATTTTATTTTTTCATAGTTTAAATAAATATTTGTTGAATAAAATTAAATTTCACAGAATTTGAATTTGAATTCAAACAAAACAAGTTAAACAGATTTTGAATTCAAACAGAAATTTTATTCAAACAAATATTTTGTATAGTATGTATTTGGTTAGATAAATATCTGTTGAATAAAATAAATTACACGGAATTTGAATTTGAATTCAAACAGAACAAGTTACACAAACGAATATTTTATTCAAACGAATATTTATTACAAACTTGAATAGTACAAATTCATGCTCTCACTATACATATACATTTTTTATTACAATCACATCACATTTACATTGATAACCTCACTACATATCACTCACACTCGTATTTTTGTCTTCAACTGCATTCCGGTTTGAATCCAGCATCTGAGCAATTTGCAAAAATATAAACTAACGCAGTAAAATTGAAAAAGAAATATTTTTGCAATTCAAAAATAAAATATGGTTTTTGAAAATAATATTTGCCTCAGTTATTTGGGTTGTTCGTCATCATTTAAATTTGAATTCATCATACACGAACAACTTGTGACATACACAGTGTATCACTGTATATGCCACAAGGCCGTGCACACCGATATATACACTTGATAATGCTACAGGGACAGGTGAGCACAGGTCAAACCCAAATGCAAAGCCGGGTTCAACGCACGTGCAATATATTTAAAATCACGACACAAGCGCAAGGTCAAACCCGAGCTGCAAAACTGGGTTCAACACAGGGCAGGTGCACAGTTACAACCAACTACATGCAAGAGGCAACAAAGACAAATCAGTAGCATGCTAACGAATTATCAAACTTTATCAAACAATGGCAAATACTGCAATGACTACTGCAAGTTTCAGAAAATACCACTGAACCATCAATTATGACCAAATACAGGTGCAAGTGAATCAGATGTCAATGAAGCACGCAAACTGCAGTATACAAGTACAAGACCACCAAGATCAACAATGTCAAGTCAAACAGCCAGTCAAATGATTAAATAAACAAATGAATGAATGCAAAAGCAAACAGTTCAAAGCTTCAAACTGCATCAGTGAACAACTACAAAACCATAAGACTACAGCCACAGACAAGCACATGAATACAAATGAATCAAGTCAGGCATGAAGACAATGCCAACAACAAAAACAACAAGTCCAGTTACAACATGGTGAACAAGACACAGTGCTGAGCACATGCAAACTGCAATGAATAATGCAACAGAGACCAAGAACAAGCACAACATGTATCAGTGGATCTGCATACATGAATACCAGATGTTCAAGTGAAGTTCAGGTAAAGGTTATGGAGACCAGAGCATAGAAATGTGCAGACCCAACCAACAAACTCAAAGAGCATATGCATCAACTACAAGCAGATTCAAGCTAACCAGCAAATGAACAAAGGCAACAAGGTCAGAGTTTTAAAATGCACAAATATGCTATGCAGTGAAGCAATACACAGCAAGTGGATATAAACATCAAGCCAGAAAAACAAATCAACTCAAGCTCGAGGCAGTGACAGTATGAAATGGAATGTAACTACAAGGCATGAAATCGTAGTGAAACAGTTCAAGTGGACAGTGAAGGCAATACACAAGCCAGTGGAAAGCTACAAGGCATAGAAACTGCATAACAACTAATCAACGGTGCACAACCAACTCGAGAATTTACACAATCAAGACCGAATGCAAACTGCAGTAGTACACTTGAACATCATGAACAAATGGAAGAAGTACATCATGATACAACAAAGCAATGCCACCATGTATCAATAACAATGCAACATAGTGACAATCACAAGCATCGCAACATATTCAAGTTGAAGCCGTGAATGACACAAATACAGACAGTGGCCGAAGCCAATTTACAAAATATCGAAGTCAAAGAAGAATTCATGAATGTATATTGAAAGTAAAAATTCAAGTGCGTATACAATATTGACAAAGTCAAAAATCAACACCGTGATGAGCACGGCAATTCAATGCCGCAATTCAAAACCGTGTCAATCAAGCAATCGAGGATTTACACGAATGAATTGGTCAAGAAAAAATCACGAGCATCCAAGTATAATCGAATGGCCGAAGCACAAAATTGACAAATTCAAATAAATATATACGATCGAAGATTCAGGAAATTAAACGCATATATAACCCAATCATCATCGGCAATCAATGCTCCAGAAAGCACAAAAATCAGAAAAAGCAAAAGCATTACATACCGAGCAAGAAAGGAATTCGATCAACGAGCAACCCGAACAATTCACAATTTCAAAGTTAACCACAATCGAATATCAGAGAACAAGCGACGCAAGCCATCAAATCAGAATCGAGCATCAGAGACGAAGCCCTAATTCGAGAAAGAGCCGAAGCCCTAATTCAACAGAGAGAGGCCGACATTTTTTTCACAAGAAAAAGAAGGGAACGGGTTGAAAGAATAGTGGGCCGGCTTAATTATTAAAAAGGGGGTTTTGTTTTTTTTTGTTTTGGGCTTTTATTAATATTGTTTTTTTTAGGGTTATTGTTTTTGATTTATTGTTTTTTTTATTTTACGAACCAAAAAGTTAGTAAATCACCACCTAGGTTAGGTAGTGTCAAATTGTCTATTTTGAATTAGTTCAGTGAGCAGGGAGTGCGAGTTTGCAAAGCTCGATAGGCGGGAGCAGTGTTTGCAAGTGAGCGAAACTCTATAGGCGGGAGCAGGGTGTGCGAGTCTAGTAGAGTGTTTGTGAGCGGGAGCAAAAGGGTCTGCGAGTCTAGTAGAGTTGTTGTAAGCGTGATACTGTTTAATTCTAATAGAAATCTGTGAATGCAGCAGTAGGCAGGGGTTGCCGAAGCTGGGTAAATTTTGTGTGTGATTTACTTTTCAGCATATTTATTTCTGCAGTTTATTTCTGTGTTTAAATCGAGAAAATTTGCTATAACCCTATTCACCCCCCCCCCCCCTCTAGGGTTAATCTAGATCCTACAAGTGGTATCAGAGCCCGGTATATATATTTTTTTAACTCTAGAGTCATGAGTCTACAAAATAATGCTTTTTCTGAGGGGCAATCTATTGCTAGGCCACCCATGTTTAATGGGAACGATTATGCTTATTGGAAAGTTAGGATGAGTATTTATCTTAGTTCCGTTGATTATGATGTTTGGGATATTATTGAAACTGGCTATAAACCTCCCACTATAATCGTTGGTGGTACTGAGATTCCTAAACCTAAGGATAGGTGGGATGCAAACGATAAGAAATTGAAAACGACAAATGCTAAAGCCATGAATGCTTTGATATGTGCTCTTGATAAAAATGAATTTAATAGAATTTCTCATTGTACAACAGCACAGGAAATATGGCATACTTTGGAGGTGACACACGAAGGAACTTCTCAAGTCAAGGAGTCTCGGCTAGCCCTATTCAGCAATGAATACGAAAACTTTGTGATGGACAAAGACGAGAGCATAAAGGATATGTTTGGACGCTTTTCAACCTTGGTATACAATGCTAGAGCGCTTGGGAAGGTATTCACTGAGGTAGAGCTTGTGCGGAAGATACTACGAGTTTTACCAATGAATTTTGAGGCAAAAGTCACAGCAATCCAAGAATCAAAAGATCTGAGCAAACTAAGCATGGAGGAGTTGATAGGTAACCTGATGACATATGAGCTTGAGTTAAAAGCAAAGGAAGAACGCAACAACTCCGAACCAAAGAAGAAGATGATTGCTTTAAAAAGTAAAGAAGAAAGCGATGAAGAAGATCCAATTGAAGAGCTTGCAATGGCTGTCAATAATCTTAGAAGATGGTCTAGATTCAAGCCACGCAAGAAGAAAACAAAGGGCAATAGGTCAAAAGATTCCGAAAATTCTGATAATGAACTGATATGTTATAACTGCAACAAGCCTGGCCACATCAAACCAAAATGCCCACTTCTCAAAAACAACAAAGAAAAGAAAAAGGCGAAGAAGGTATTTGCAGCGACTTGGGATGATGAAGAAGGAGAGGAAGCTTCGGATAGCAGCCCAGAGGAGGCTAACTTATGTTGCATGGAAAAATCAGAATCAGAAGCAACCTCCGACGAATCTAGTGAGGCAGGTGAGTTTTCTTATAAAGAACTTGTTTTTATGTGTTCTGATCTTACTAAGGTAGTGGATACTCTTGAATCTAAAATTGAAAAACTGAAATCTGATAGGAGAGAATTTGCTCGTGAAAATTTTAGGTTAAAAACTGAACTTGAAAATATTCAAAACCTAGAATGTAACCAATGTAAAATTTTAGATTCGGAACTATCAAAAATTAGGAATAACTCTGAGAATCTTGAAAAAGAAAACTTGAGTCTTAAAGAAAACATTGACGCTAGAAAAAAGGACTTTATAAATCGATGCACCTCACTTGTCACTGAAAATTCAACATTAAAAACCAAAGTCCAAAATCTTGAGAAATCCTTGAATAACTTTTCAAGAGGCGAAAAATCTTTCAACATGCTATTGGGAAATCAAATTTTTGCTAACAATAGAAAAGGACTAGGTTTTGGAAAATCACAAGATGATGATAAAGGTAAAAGTGCTGCTCGATCTGAAATAATTGGAAATCATGTTGAAAATCATAGTCATAGGAACACAAAATTTAATCAAGTCAATTTAATGAGCACGTTCTGTAAAGAATTTGGACATAATCGAAATAATTATTGGTATAAACCCAAACACGTGAAAACTATACCAATTTGGGTTCCAAAAGGCACAAATATAAAATCTTTGAAAGTCAAACAAATTTGGGTGCCAAAAGGAACATGTATAAATAGTTTTGAGTCTCCAAAAACATATTTTTCATATTCTGCCACTAACAACAATGGACCTATAAAAACAAATAGGTCACATAAATCTTTTATCGTGTAGGTGTGGAGGCAGGCTAAGGAACAACAACAGTGTTCTCTGGATTTCGGCTGTTCCAGAAGCACAACGGGCGACAAAACAAAGTTCCTTAGCCTAGTATAAAGGTGACAGAATCACAATGGACAACAACGAAAAAATATCGCAAAGGTAAAAACAGGTAAAAGCATATTTATTTGAATGATATATTAAATGTGATAATCTGCACCATATTCTGAATTAAAATCAGCCAATATTGAGATGATGAAAAGATGATGATTCTGACTTATATTCTTATGCCAATTATATTTTTATACCAAAAACACTCCAATTCTTGAAATATTTCATACAGATTAAATTGGAAAAATGATGGTGTTTTTAGATAATATTTTTGGCTAAATCCATATTCACGGTTTCTTCTATTTACATGGCTTCAACTTAAAATCCTAATGAATTCTATTTAAAAAATTGTAAAAAGGATTTTAAGAAATTTTTGACTTGTTTTTATTTATGACATTGATTTGTGCTTAAATGATGACCAATCAGATTTTCAATATTGAACTAATCCATATAAATTTGTTCTGTCAAATGATGGTATTTGATTACTCATGCTACACGTAGATATATTGGTTTTGACATCTTGGTCACTGCTTATAAATTTGCACGATTTCAAATTTCATGTGAAAGATGTTAAAAAGTTTTTTTTTGAGAAATTGTTGAAACTTCAAGAATTTGGTTAAAGAATAATGATGTTGATTGACTGTTGACTACTCATGAATATAACTGTTTATCCTAAGGTTTCTGAAATTAACACTATGATATTTGTTTGAGTGATAACATGGCTTCATTTCAAATTTCATTTAAAAATTGTTGAAAACAATTATGAGATAATTTGTTGAAATTTCACAATCTGGTCTTTGACATTCAACGAGTGAATATTGAGTGAAATTTAAATTCAGATGCGGATTACACTGGTAATATAGTTGATAGAAAAATTATTAGTGTAACGTGATTAATTTGTGAAACATTTATTTTCTGCATCGTTTTTTTTTAAAGAAAATATCTGCATATTTTTCACTTGAAATAATTTTCAAATAGCAGAAAATTTTCTTATAAAACTTCTCTCAAGAAATCATGTTTGACCATATTTACAGCTTAATTATTTTTGAAAAATTGATTTTATAATTTTTAATTTGATTTTAAATAACAAGTTTGACTAATCTGACTCCCTTTGATTATCGAAAAGATAAATAGTGATTGAAAAAGAGATAAGTGTTGATATTTATCATATATTATAACTCGAGAAAGTATAATTAAAAATTTCTTTAGAATTTCATAACAAGAGTTATAAAAACTTTTTGTTGGATAATAATTCCATGACCATTTCTATTTCTATCATCTTTCTATCAAACATCACTCATCAAAATCATATTTAATATGTAAATTTGTGGTAGTTTACAAAGGAAATCATTTGTTCTTCAATATCTTTAAATCGGTGAAGGAAATTATTTGTGCTTCAATTTCTTATATTCAGCAATTAAAAATAAATATCCAAAGTATTCACTCTCATTTAAAAGTCCTCACGGTCATGCATGGGTGAATTACTTGGATTTTTGATTATGTGCTTCCATGCTCATTTAAAAGTCCTCACGGTTATGCATGTATGGAACGCATATTAAAAATAATTGATTTAATAGACAAGTTGATTCTAATCCCATTTAAAAGTCCTCACGGTCATGCGTGGTTAGAAGATACTTGATTTCATTTTTTAAAATTAAATTGGAATACTACTAATCTCATTTAAAAGTCCTAACGGTTATGCATGGTTAGTAGATATTCAAATTTCCAGAAATAAATATACCACAAATAGACATATCTATATGAATTTTTGATGATTCTATCTCCATCACTTCTGAAAGTGGAATATGCGTTTGACAAGGGTAATTATGATTTTTGTTTGAGTTTTATTGAAATTTGATATTTATATTTAATTGAGTTAAATGTTTGATTCATGTCTATCACTTCATCCCTATTTTTATAACACTGTTATTCTTTTGCTGATAACAAAAGGGGGAGAGAAAAGTTAAGATTTTGTCAAATAGAATCAAGCAAAGGTCAAATAACTTTCAATTTGCATATAGGCTCATTTACATATTTTTATTTGTATGCATATATATAGGGGGAGCCATATATGTAGGGGGAGTATCACATATAAAGGAAGCATTCAAATAGGGGGAGCAAATGAAATTATCAAATACATTTAATATATTCAAAATCTTAAATATATGTTTGTTATCATCAAAAGGGGGAGATTGTTGAATATGCGCTTTGCGCTATATGATTTTTGTTTGATGATAATAAACATATATACATTCATATAAATGTATTTGGTAATGTACTATTTTATTTTTTCATAGTTTAAATAAATATTTGTTGAATAAAATTAAATTTCACAGAATTTGAATTTGAATTCAAACAAAACAAGTTAAACAGATTTTGAATTCAAACAGAAATTTTATTCAAACAAATATTTTGTATAGTATGTATTTGGTTAGATAAATATCTGTTGAATAAAATAAATTACACGGAATTTGAATTTGAATTCAAACAGAACAAGTTACACAAACGAATATTTTATTCAAACGAATATTTATTACAAACTTGAATAGTACAAATTCATGCTCTCACTATACATATACATTTTTGATTACAATCACATCACATTTACATTGATAACCTCACTACATATCACTCACACTCGTATTTTTGTCTTCAACTGCATTCCGGTTTGAATCCAGCATCTGAGCAATCTGCAAAAATATAAACTAACGCAGTAAAATTGAAAAAGAAATATTTTTGCAATTCAAAAATAAAATATGGTTTTTGAAAATAATATTTGCCTCAGTTATTTGGGTTGTTCATCATCATTTAAATTTGAATTCATCATACACGAACAACTTGTGACATACACAGTGTATCACTGTATATGCCACAAGGCCGTGCACACCGATATATACACTTGATAATGCTACAGGGACAGGTGAGCACAGGTCAAACCCAAATGCAAAGCCGGGTTCAACGCACGTGCAATATATTTAAAATCACGACACAAGCGCAAGGTCAAACTCGAGCTGCAAAACTGGGTTCAACACAGGGCAGGTGCACAGTTACAACCAACTACATGCAAGAGGCAACAAAGACAAATCAGTAGCATGCTAACGAATTATCAAACTTTATCAAACAATGGCAAATACTGCAATGACTACTGCAAGTTTCAGAAAATACCACTAAACCATCAATTATAACCAAATACAGGTGCAAGTGAATCAGATGTCAATGAAGCACGCAAACTGCAGTATACAAGTACAAGACCACCAAGATCAACAATGTCAAGTCAAACAGCCAGTCAAATGATTAAATAAACAAATGAATGAATGCAAAAGAAAACAGTTCAAAGCTTCAAACTGCATCAGTGAACAACTACAAAACCATAAGACTACAGCCACAGACAAGCACATGAATACAAATGAATCAAGTCAGGCATGAAGACAATGCCAACAACAAAAACAACAAGTCCAGTTACAACATGGTGAACAAGACACAGTGCTGAGCACATGCAAACTGCAATGAATAATGCAACAGAGACCAAGAACAAGCACAACATGTATCAGTGGATCTGCATACATGAATACCAGATGTTCAAGTGAAGTTCAGGTAAAGGTTATGGAGACCAGAGCATAGAAATGTGCAGACCCAACCAACAAACTCAAAGAGCATATGTATCAACTACAAGCAGATGCAAGCTAACCAGCAAATGAACAAAGGCAACAAGGTCAGAGTTTTAAAATGCACAAATATGCTATGCAGTGAAGCAATACACAGCAAGTGGATATAAACATCAAGCCAGAAAAACAAATCAACTCAAGCTCGAGGCAGTGACAGTATGAAATGGAATGTAACTACAAGGCATGAAATCGTAGTGAAACAGTTCAAGTGGACAGTGAAGGCAATACACAAGCCAGTGGAAAGCTACAAGGCATAGAAACTGCATAACAACTAATCAACAGTGCACAACCAACTCGAGAATTTACACAATCAAGACCGAATGCAAACTGCAGTAGTACACTTGAACATCATGAACAAATGGAAGAAGTACATCATGATACAACAAAGCAATGCCACCATGTATCAATAACAATGCAACATAGTGACAATCACAAGCATCGCAACATATTCAAGTTGAAGCCGTGAATGACACAAATACAGACAGTGGCCGAAGCCAATTTACAAAATATCGAAGTCAAAGAAGAATTCATGAATGTATATTGAGAGTAAAAATTCAAGTGCGTATACAATATTGACAAAGTCAAAAATCAACACCGTGATGAGCACGGCAATTCAATGCCGCAATTCAAAACCGTGTCAATCAAGCAATCGAGGATTTACACGAATGAATTGGTCAAGAAAAAATCACGAGCATCCAAGTATAATCGAATGGCCGAAGCACAAAATTGACAAATTCAAATAAATATATACGATCGAAGATTCAGGAAATTAAACGCATATATAACCCAATCATCATCGGCAATCAATGCATCGAATTCCAGAAAGCACAAAAATCAGAAAAAGCAAAAGCATTACATACCGAGCAAGAAAGGAATTCGATCAACGAGCAAGCCGAACAATTCACAATTTCAAAGTTAACCACAATCGAATATCAGAGAACAAGCGACGCAAGCCATCAAATCAGAATCGAGCATCAGAGACGAAGCCCTAATTCGAGAAAGAGCCGAAGCCCTAATTCAACAGAGAGAGGCCGACATTTTTTTCACAAGAAAAAGAAGGGAACGGGTTGAAAGAATAGTGGGCCGGCTTAATTATTAAAAAGGGGGTTTTGTTTTTTTTTTTGTTTTGGGCTTTTATTAATATTGTTTTTTTTTAGGGTTATTGTTTTTGATTTATTGTTTTTTTATTTTACGAACCAAAAAGTTAGTAAATCACCACCTAGGTTAGGTAGTGTCAGATTGTCTATTTTGAATTAGTTCAGTGAGCAGGGAGTGCGAGTTTGCAAAGCTCGATAGGCGGGAGCAGTGTTTGCAAGTGAGCAAAACTCTATAGGCGGGAGCAGGGTGTGCGAGTCTAGTAGAGTGTTTGTGAGCGGGAGCAAAAGGGTCTGCGAGTCTAGTAGAGTTGTTGTAAGCGTGATACTGTTTAATTCTAATAGAAATCTGTGAATGCAGCAGTAGGCAGGGGTTGCCGAAGCTGGGTAAATTTTGTGTGTGATTTACTTTTCAGCATATTTATTTCTGCAGTTTATTTCTGTGTTTAAATCGAGAAAATTTGCTATAACCCTATTCACCCCCCCCCCTCTAGGGTTAATCTAGATCCTACAATTTTTACATTTCAAATATAAATTCAATTTTACCTTTAAATGTTTGATTTACTTTCATTTTTTTAAAATAACAAGTTTATCTTTATTTTCCACTCCCTTCATGAACTTGTTCTTATAGTTTAACTTGATTTATACCAATATACATTACCAATCTAATCTGCATATACCATACACAGAGTAAAGCAACAAACTCGAGTACCGACCTGGGAAAACCTCGTGCTTTCCCCGAAGCCAACCCAACCCCCATCTCCTTCGAGTCGCCCCCGAAACACACGCGTACTTCCCTTCGGGTTTCTATCATCTTCCCCAAAAGAAGTATTCCAGTGCACATGAATGTGCACACACGCCACCACCTACGGTCATTTCAGGTCGGCGCGATCATCCCCTACAACCACAAATTCACACGCGAACCAAAATCCAAACCCAGATTCGAGCCAACACCACGCGACCAAAAATTTGATTAAGCGCTTGAAAAACTGCAGCTATAACTAACCAAAAACCACCCACGACCCATCACCATGTCGCCATACAACCTTGCTGCCCCACCATCGAAGCGCCATGCTTCGCCGAACAATACCATCACCTTGCGACACACTCCGGTTCACACACCAAGCCATGATTTCCTCTACAGCCCGATCGAAACAAAGGTAAACAAAACCCTAGATTGATCAATTCTGCCCAAATCGAACATTGGAAAAATTCCCTTACATTTTTCCCTTAATCTATAACCCTTAAACATGCTTCGATCAAAATCCTAGCTACAATTATCAAGAAAATCTTCGGCAATCACTAAAAACTCCAAAAGCCTTCAAACCCAAAATTCTCTCAAATTAACCAACTAAAAATCACGCGTTTTATATCAAAATTCATGATTTACTACCCAGATTACATGCATGTAGTTAAATTTTGAATTTAAGAAAATAAATTTTTAACCAATATTCAAATCTCTCTGTAAATTTTTATTTTAATCATGAATGATGATATTTTAAATTCCCGGACTATTTTATAATCTTTATTATACAATTACTAATCAATTTCATTCAAATACTTAAGGCTATTATGGATTAATTTTGGGAAATTTTGATTTTTGAAAACAAAGGTCACAGTTTTTTTTCTCTTCTTCAAACAGAGAACAACCCCCCCCCATATAGTCATATTTTTACACATAGAAATATAAATATTAATTCAATAAATAAAATTGGATAATTTCCATGCAATACTAACATCAATTCACATGCATTTAAATTAACAAGATTAATCTGTTCTAAAAATATTTACTCACCTTTTCAATATGTTGGGACAGAGCGGTTTTGATTTTCAGGCCTTTGAACATCTTGAACAATGTTTAGATGCTTGTAGATTTTAATTGATAAGAAATTGCAGATTTTGAAGTTGAACTTGATTCCATTTGAAATGCAGGTTGATGAGAACTTCAATTTGCAGATTGAATTCCAGAAGATTTTGATTTGCAGTTGAATCATCACATTGAAAAGCAGGTTGAAGATTTTGAAGTTGCATATCTTAATTTAAATTCAGATTTGATTTTTGAATTCAATTTTCAGGATTTTTGAAGAGTAATTTACTAATTTCCATTAGAATTAAGAAAAGAAATGTAAACAAAGAAAGTGTGTTTTTTAAAGAAAACTAATATATTTTTTCTTAAAAATATTTATCAAAAATAAAAATTATAAGTTGCCACTTGTCTTCAACCATTTAAATTTGTCATTAAATTAATTTGCATGATTAACAAGTGTTATAAAGATATGTTTACATGTTTACACATGTCTTAAGCAAATTTTTAATAAATTTCTTTTCATTTAATTTAAATGTAATATAAACTTATTTATCAAATATACTTTATAAATAAATATAAGTTTACTTTTAAAAGAAATATTCTAACACTAATAGAAATGCAAATAATTCTTATACATGTTATTTAAAATCTAACATTTATATTTATCATTTATAACCATTTTCTAATAAGCATTTTTTTTTAAAGAAAACAAAACAAAGCTTGTTTAAATTCTTTTTAAACTATCATATTTAAAATAAATAACAAACTTATATTTTAAAATAAGCAATTATCTTATAATTGAAAACAATTTGACAAATCTAAATTAACTATTAAAAATATAAATTAAAACAAGCTTTAAATTACAATCATAAATTATCAATAGATTAAATAAATTTCAAAACAACTCAAATTATAACATATACATACATATATATTACAATTTGAAAATTCAACCTTTATTTAAAACAAAAGATCTTCTATTCACAATATATAACAATGTATATATTATAAACAGAATAAAATATGATTAGCTTTGAAAAATAAACCTTATCCATTTTAAATTTTCAGAAAGATATATATCACAATTATCAGATTAAATATTTATTAACCTTTAAAAAGAATAAATTTATCAGTTTGAATTAAAATTATAAAGAAAAGTTATCAAACCAGTTAAATTATTTATACAGATTATTAAATTGTTATTGCCCAAAATTCCGGGTCGTTACAAGCCAATCCAAGGAAACTCCTTATCATGATCACCTTCTAGGATCTCTTTTAATTATTAACAGCTTTGATCTTTTCTTGACCGATTGACAAGCTTTCCTTTGAAACTACATAACCTAGAAAATTCACCTCTGTTTTCTAGGAATTACACTTTGGAAACATCACTTTAAGTTGATGCCACATCAATGTCTCAAGTACTATCCTAAGATGAATCTCATGGTCTCTTTCATTCTTAGTATGTATCAAAATGTCATATATAAATACTAATACAAATCTATCCAATGCTCTTAGAAGACCCAGTTCATTAAATCCACAAAGAATGTAGGTGCATTACTTAACCTAAATGACATCATTAACCACTCGTATGAACCATATCTCGTTCGAAATGCCATCAAAAAAATACTGTCCTCTGCCACCCTTAATTGTTGGAACCCTATCGCCAAATCCAACTGGGAAAATAGTTTGGCTTCGTTTAACTGATCAAAAATCATCAATTCTCGGTAAAGGATACCTATTCTTTATCGTCTTCTCATTTAACTTATGATAATCGATGCACAACCTTAACGACCCCTCCAGTTTCTTCACGGATACCATGACCGGTCCCTAAGGTGAACTGCTTGGTCAAATAAAACTCTTTCCTGCTAAGTCCACTAGCCACACCTTTAAATCCTTCACCTCGATTGGTATCATCCTGCTAGGTGACATACTTACAGATTCAGCTCTAGATATAAGATCTATTAGAAATTCAGTAGCTCGTTTCGGTGGAAGTCCTATAACCGACTAGAAAAACATTTGCAAATTCCCTTGCAACTAAAATCTGATTCACTTCATCTTCTACTTCTAATGCTCCCGACAAAGTATAAGTATCCACACCCTAGTTATGTACTAAGTATATAGTTCGGTCACTACAATCAGGGTGCGAAACTGATATTTCCTATCCTAAAAAAATAACCTAGAATCATATTTTCTCAACCAATCCATACTCAAAATAATCCTGAAACCCGCAAATTCAAATACATAAAAAAATGCAAGCAAAAGTATAGCCTAGCTGCTCAAATTCTAGATGGTCACATCTCATCCCAAGAGTTGCATATCCTCCTATTGGATTAGCTACACTTAAGGAAGTAACAAGTTATGATGGTTCTAAAGATAATTTAACAAACACTAAGAGAAAAATGAATGCAATGCACCAATATTAAATAATATTGTGACTGGTATGTTATGAATCAAAAGTATACCTTCCATTGCAGACTTCCATTTCTCAACGGTAGTCATTCTGGATGCAAATGGCCCCAAAGGAAACACCTTTTCTTTATTAACCTAGGCTACTTTTGGACATTTGTTCTCACAATGCCCTACTGGTCGCAGTTAAAGTATTTCATGTTCTGCTTGCCAACAACCATCTTGCTAGCACCCAATCAACTCTTGTTAGCGTAGTGCTCCTTCCTATCACACTTATAACAAACAATATATACCTTCCCTTTCTTAACTGCTCCACTCTTCTGAGCTCCCCTTTCCTTAAAAGAACTTTCTCTTCTTATTCTGAGAACTTTGGATTCCAATTAGCTGCTTCTTTCTGAAAGTAGAAAGCATCTCCTCGTTCCTAATAGCCATTTCCACTACTACATTTGATGGATCCCTAAGATGTGATATAGTTGCCTTAGCAATCTCTATCCTCATTCCCTAGATAAACTTCTCGTTCCTCTTGATAACGATATCAATAGTGGGATAGAATATATCTGGATAATTCATCAAACTTAGCAGAGTATTTCAACACTGATATTTCCCTTTGCTCCAATTCAATGAACTTCTTAAGCAGGGTTGACTTGGCTACCTAAGATAAAAATCTTTCCTCAAATATCCTTTGAAAATTATGTCCAAGTCAATTCCTCCTCTAGTACCTTTATGGTCATCGTGTTCCAACAGAACGAAGTAGCTCCTTACAACTATCTAGAAGCCAATCTCCTTTTCTGCTCGTCATTCAAGCCTAAATCAACAAATATTCTTTCGTAATGCAATAACCATTTCTCCACTTCTATTGCATATTTAGCTCCCAGAAAAGGCTTTCCACCCAAGCTGGTGTAATCTGAGCTCATCTTTGTACAGATGTTGCCAATTGGCGCTACTAGATTTGCTTATCCCGAGTTAGCAGCATTTACTCCAACAACTATTGTGGCTGCTCTTGCTTTCATCAGATTGAAGAGAATTAATATATAGCTTCATATCTACTAGTGGGGTTATAGCATCTACGTTGCCATTTTCATTTTGATTAGCATTTACTTATTGACTCGGATTCCTTCTAGTGTTGGGCCGAACATTTCCATTGGTTATGGTGCTTTTGCCACCTAGATTCACTCTTCGGTTTCCTGCTTCTTTTCTTTCTTGTAAATCTTCATACAATCCTTAGTAAGATACAAGAGAACAGTCTAAGAGAGATGGGAGAGTACATGCTAATATATAACAAATAAAAATACATTACTATAGCATTATCCCATACCCAAATCTTATTAGCTGATTCATTCGGATTATGTTTTCAAAACTCTTTAGGTTTAAATTTCTTTTAAGTCTTCATATAAACATATGCTCTGATACCAAATTGTAACACCTCCTATTGTAAGGCTCAAAATTAAGCGCTATGGATGTTGTAGTCATCCATAATATAAATTTCTGATGACAAAAACGTGCCAATATTAATCATTTCACTAATCCAAAGCACATGAATATGAAAAATAAAAGCAAACTTTAACATTTCATTTCACGAATGATATTTCATATTTGTTACATAATCCTAATCACAAAGCCATGTTCAGAGAAATTATAATTATTACAAAATACTCCAAAAGCGATATATGAAGATCCCTCTTGGTTGATCACTATCAAATATGTAGGATCATTTTCACCGTAGAGGAAGGTGAATAGGGTCTAATACTAAAAATTAAAGTGGAAATAAAAATAAAAATAGAAGGTAAAGATCACACATAGTTTACCTAGCTTTGGTAAAAATTTGTCTACATGCTGCCCCCAAGATTTCTGCTAGAAATTAAGTAATCAGACACTTACGAAACCACGTAAACTTGCGATACCCACTAACTTGATTAAACTAACTCTAAGCTTAAAACCTTACCACAAATCAGCCACTGAATAGCAAATTCTCGAACTACGCTGCGTAGTTCATAACCTACTTAAAAACTATAGTTTACAAATTTAAAAAACAAAAAATACAAAGTAAATAAAATGGAAACCCCAAATACAATTTTAGCCCCAGATAAACTTGATTAAATAAAGAAAGGCATGGCCCAACAAAAACAAGTGCGGCCTATGGTAGAATGAGATATTTGTTCTCTTTTTCATCTGGCTGGTTTCCTTTTCTTTGTTCTTCAGAAATTATGGTTTCCTTCAGATTAAACCGCTGATTCCAATTAATCGACTGAAGTGATGGTTTCACCTTGGTTTTCTTCGTCGATCGATCACCTATCTTCGATTCCACTCTGTCCCTTCAATAAGTCGAGTTGGATTGATTTGGTATAAACTCTCTGATTTCTGTTTTTGATTTTATGCATTGTACTCGACTTTGATTTGAGTAATAAATTGGTTCATGATTTATTTCAAGGCTTACTCTCTGATTTTGCTTAAACTCGAAAGATTTAATACCAATGATGAATTGGGTTTAAGGGATAAAATCCCTATATTTTCATTCATATATTTTAGTTTGAATTCATCAAATGCTTTGCTTAGCCATTCAATACTTGATTGCACGATTTTGATGATTTTTGAATTGTTCATCGTACATACTCCATATATTTTGCATGAATTTTTGAACGATATTTGATTTGGCTGTGGATTATTTGATTGAATGATTACTCTTTTCTTGACTCGTTCTTCGTTTTGATATATGTACGAATATATCGATTTCTTTGAAATATATTCAAATATGTTTGACCGCTGCTGATTTCTATCTCGGCCTTGACTTGTTGACTTCGTCTTTGGTATTGCTGATTCTTGTTTCCTTTACCTAGAACATTTGCGACCAGGATGCTTGTGTGTATGTTAACTTTTCGAACTATTTTTTCGTTGTTTGTATCTCTGAGTTGCCTCTGTGTGCTTTGCTGTTTGTTGGTTGTCCAATGATGATGAACTCTGTTCACGTTGTATCCTGCTTAATGTTTCTGGTTTGAGTTGTTTGTGTATCCATTGCTCTATTGCTCTAAACTGATACCTGATGTACCTGTATATGCATGTACTTGGCTGTTTACTTAGTTGAGAACTTTGTGTGTCACTCCATGTTGCCTTGCCGTCTACTCTGTTGCATATGTACATACATGTCACTGTGCTAGTTGATTCGAGTTCCATGTCTAGTTCCAATGCATTCATGTCTGGTGCACCACTTTGTATATTTGCACTGCATGTTGATATCTGACCTTGCATATGAACTTGTTGCATGTCTAAAGATTTCCTTGTGCCTATATTATTGTAGTCTGGTTCCATTTGTACATGTTGAAACTGAATGCTTGCAAATCCATTTTGCTTGAACATTTTGCTTTGTGCTTGGCCCTGTACTTTGGTTTGTCTGGTTTTGTTATTGTGGTCTTATTCCATTGAAGTCTGGTCTAGTTCCATTTAAGTCTGGTTGCATTGTAGTTTTCTTCGAGTTAAACTGCCCATATGCATGTGCATACTTGCAGTTTGTGCTTGATTGGTCCATATTTGTTCCATTAACTTGTTTGGTTTCCATGTTCAGTGCGGTTCCATTTTGGTCGGTTCTATATTGACTATTGTCATGTTCAACTGCTTGTTTTTTGATTTTGTATTCTCTGTTTTCATTGATCTGGTCTGATCTTCATACATTTTTGGTGGTCTTGTTCCATTGGCTTGTTGAGTTGCGATGTTCACTTGTATTTGTTTTGATCTTCATGTGGTTGAGGTTGTGTCGTGTTGGTTAGATCTGAACTGTGATAGTCTGAAACTGTGTTGCTTTGATTTTGTTGCTCCTGAATATGTCTTGTAACTTTCTGAACTGTTTTATTCGAGTCATTTCATTGATCTGGTCTTATTAGCCTTGCACTGCTTCGAGTTAAATTATTGAATCCAGTCTTGGCTTGGGTTTGAACTTGTGCTCACCTATCCCTGCAATTTTAACAAGCATGTGTATATCGGGGTGCACAACCTTATGACTTGTACAGTGATACACTGTGCATGTCACAAGTTGTTCGTGTAAGATGGATTAAAAAAATGACGACGACAATCCAAATAACCAAGGCACATAATATTTAAAAACACACATTTCATTGTGAACTGCAAAATATTTCTTTTTCAATTTTACCATGTTAGTGTTTATCTTGTAGATAGTTCAGATGATGGATATAGGCTGGAACAAAGTTGAAGATCAAATACGAGTGATGAATGGATTATGTAGTGAGATGAAACATTTGTGTTATAATTGGAACTTTATTTAGAATTGTGTAAATATAGTGAGAGCTTAAATTTGTGCTATTTGAATTTGTAATAAAATATTTTTTTAAATATGAATTCCGATTTATTTATTTTATTCAACAAATATTTATTTTATTATGTGAAAAAATAAAATAGTACAATAACAAATACATTTAAACGAATATGTATGTGTATATGTTTATTATCATCAAAAGAAAATCATAGGCTACTGTATTCTACAAAATACATGGCATTACACAACTTGCTAATTACATCCATACAAATAAAACCAAACAACATAGTGGATAAACAGAAAATCCCATCATAGCTAGATTGTCTCCTACTCATCTAACTAGAACCTAAAAACACTTACTTCTGATCTGCTCAAATGAGTACCTGAGAGTTTAAGGCCAAAAAAAATCTCAAGTTAGACAATAGTCTGGTTTGAATAATAATCTTCCATCTCGAACCAAATAGATATCTTGTGAGACCAGACTGCTGATCGGAACGGGTTTTCCTATCACTGGTACCCTAACAAAAACATATTAACCACATACTGTGCTCTTGTGTCCACAATGGATAGAACAAATTAAAGATTATTTGCTATTATGCAACATATACTAGATTACCCATCCTAATTTATTAGACTACCCATCTAAATTTTTACTGACTATCGGCTTATACTTATGTAGACTACCCATCTCATATATGATTACTTCTTTGGATTACCCATCCCCCACCATATGGACTACCCATCTCCTGTATAAACATTTTATGGATTATCCATCTCCTTCCATTTGGGCTACCTATCACATATGGTTTCATCTATTAAAAATGATGTGGACTATCCATCACACATCCTATAGTATTCCTAGGATGACTATAAACCCTACATTAATCGTTTAGAGGCTCCATCTCCAGCATGATATGGACTATCTATCTCATATCCCATAGTTTTCCTAAGATAACTATGAACCCATTACTTGTCAATTTAATTCATGTTTAGCTTACATGTTCAACCTACGTCTATTGGTGTCCCCAATTAGGTTGTTTACCTTTTAAACTTATAGCATCTTAAAATAAAATACATTGGTGTCCCCAATGATTAAAGTCGAAGTCATTAAACATATAGCATGTCAAAATTAGTACACATTGGTATCCCCAATGAGTAATGTCGAAATAGTAAAATAAACACATCTGTACCCCTAATGATCCATGTCGAACTTAATAAAAACACAATGGTACCTCGAATGATTAAAATAAAAATCGAGAACCATATGGCTCGCCCCGTTCATCAGTACTACATGGTATATTTTTGTCATGAGAATAACGTCATCCTCTATCCAAGGTTGAAAACAAAAACTTAAACTCTTTTAAGTAGAGAACTCTAAAACAAGCTATTATTGATGTAAACAACTATAAAATCACAAAGCTAACCACAAAACGAGCCAAAGTGAAGAGTTGAAGACGACCATAATGGTTATCTTATGGGTCGGTACCGACCCCTACCCATGGAGTTGTACCGACCCATACAACCCAGTGATGTGGTATCCGATTTTCATGGAGAGCTAGTCTATGGTAAGGACAATGGTCTAGGGATCTTTTATGCTGAGAATCCTAACCTTAGAGTTCCTTTACTGACGGTGATAAAATTATTGAGTTGATGAGGCGAGCTATGAGGGGTGGATTATCTAACCAGAGCTTAGAAGATGTGAGCAGTAGTCCATTCATTGCAAACATTCGGTATGCTAAGAATTCGCCTGATTTCAAATGACATATGTGGGAAATGTACGATGGAAAAACGAATCTAATGGTTCATTTGATAAGGTACATCTGGCATATGGAGGAGTTGGATGTGTCTGAAGAGGTTATGGGATGGCGTTTCCCTTTATATTAGACAAATTTAATAGCATATTAGTTTAGACGGCTAGTAAATAGATCCATTGACATATGGGCCGAGTTAGTAAATAGATTTGAGAAGCAGTTTTGGGTCCATATCTCATGATCCAAAAATGTAATGATGTTAGCAATTATGAAGTAGAGGACCGAAAAGACCCTCAGGAGTTTTCTAACCATGTTGAATGCGGCGGTTGCCGCATTGATAAGGCAGACCCTTCAATGGTCTTAATAATGGCAGTGTTAAGGTTAGCCACTAGGACATATTTCAAGGTGGCTTTGGAACGGGATCCTCCATGGGATCTCATAGAATTTTATCATGAGGTTGAAATGTTTCTGCATCAGAAGGATGCTAAGGTCGATGAAGAAGAGATTAATTCGCCGAAGGGTGCACTCGGAGCAGGATCACCCAGGATAAGGGAAAACAGAAGATAGACGATAACTTTGAAGGATCAAAGTGGCTAAGGAGGGAACCAAAATTCTCTTCTTAAACAGATTTAAGTAAAACACCGAAACATATTTATCTAAATATCGAGGGGCAGATCCCTTATCGAAAACTAGCAAAAAGAAGCCCACAGAGCATGAAAAAGCCTCTGGAAATACTGCCCATTCCATGAGCGGGATGGGCATAACACAAACGACTATAGGCACTTTGCTGATCAGATTGAGAAATGGGTCAGAGATAATCGATTGCAACAGTACTTAAAAAATCGAGTTACGATGGCCGAACAGGAGCAGCTATCGACCATAACAAATGGAAAATACCTTGGATCAAGGTTGAGGACAGTCGTCTCTTGATCAGGATGGCAGGGATCAGGCCTGGTTCTTGAACTTTATTCCCCTTTTCAATAAATAATGCAATAATACAATTTGGCCATTTACTCGTGTATGGGGTCCCGAACGGTCCTAGGCATGCTTTTAGGTGGATGTTGGACTGTAACGCCCAACAAGGCAGTTATCTTGATGTTAGACTCTATACCATTTTGAATGTTTGAATTTTATTATTAAAACCCACTTAAACGCGATGAATGATATTGATAGCTTTATGTCTCGTCCGAAAGGATGGGAGCGAAGTGCCAGAAGTAAATCCCCTTACCGGAGAATGTGTAGATAAGCTTGCTTGTCATTGAGTCCCCTCACTAGAGGGTGAAAAGATTGGGCTTGACAAGAGTACTGAATGACCATGGATTTTATTATCGCCCTGAATGACAATGGATTTGATTATCATCCTCGAACAGCCATGGATTTGATTATCGACCTCGAACGGCCATAGATTTGATCATCGATCCGGGACGACCATGGATTTTGATCATCAGCCTCGAACTATCGAGGATTTGATTATTAGCTCTGAAAGGCCATCGATACTAAGTGACCATCGATCCTGAATAACCATGGATTTTGATCCTCGGCTTCAAATGGCCATGGATTTGATTATCGACCTTGAATGGTCATCGACTTGATTAACGTCCCGAAGAGACCATGGATTTGATTACTGGTCCTGAGAGACCATGGATTTAATAGTTGGCCCTGAACGGCCATGAGCTCAATTAATGAATTGGAGAGATCGGCCTCTTTATTTGAACAATAAATGATCCAAAGAGATCGAACAGTAAATTAACCATAAAACGATCTGAAGAGATCACATGTTGAAAACAAGGCATTAAACGATTTGGAGAAATCAGGGATACAACTGAATCTAAAAACGATCTAGAGAGATCAAATTTTAAAACATATAGTGATTTGATATAAGGATTTGAACACCTTGAAATTAGAACGAAACAGATAAATTCCGGATGTACACAGGGTGATTTTGATATGTGATGTAATAACTCCGAATGAAATCGGCATTGTGATGATGTATAGAAAACACTTAGGTAGAATCTAGAGTCTTAGGTTATGGCAGCTCTAAAATGACCCATAATTTACGAGAGAATCTAAAGGTACGGGACAATTCACCAAGATTGAAAAACTAGAGAGCTCAACTATCGAAGATCGACATCACATTTGTTTTTGAGCAAAGCACACCTTCCATTCTTAAGATGTGCATTGAGGCCAAGTGTTATCCTGCCTTTTGACCAGGTAGTATACGTACGAACCCGACGAGTTAAACTTTGAAGTTACGAAGGCAAGGTGCTCAGAGAGATGACCATAAAGCTCAAGAATCAAACTGCAACCAAGATCATAACACTAACACAAATTTACCATAAAAATTCGAAGGCCCAAACTCCATAAATATGGGTTGATACTGAACCAACCCCAGGGGTTGGTACCGACCCATAAAATCTCCACCAAATCCGCCCATCTTCTTCCTATCAACCCAACATGATGTTAGAAACATATTTCCAATATTGTTATGTTGTTTCAATGCAATTCTTTATTGTTCTCCATGAACTTTTGGATCTGCAACTCTATCCTTCTACAATTCCATCATTTTGACTTTGAAATAAGCTATTATTGATGTAAACAACTATGAAATCACAAAGCTAACCTCAAGACGAACGGAAGCGAAGAGTTGAAGATGGCTATATTAGCCACCTTATGGGTTGGTAGCCATCTTATGGATAGGTACCAACCCCTACCCATGGAGTTATCCTGATCCACACAACCTGATGATGTGGCATACTATTTTAGTAGAGAATTAGTCTATAGTAAGGAGAATGACCTGGAGATCTTTAATGTGAGATTTTAGGCTCTCCACCTTTATAAATAAAGGAGTAGGGCTCATTTAAGGATATTTTAGCACTAATTCTACTCTACCATGTATTCTTGTAATTATGAAAATCTAAGTATCAAAGTTGAACCGATCTCTAAGAACTTCTGCCTCCAAGTCAGAATATAAGCGATAAAATAAATAAGTGGACGTAGGCTAGAGCTTGCCGAACTACTATAAATCTACATGTGTTCATTTCTTACTTGTTTTAATTTGTTTTATTCACCTTTTATTCTCTCTTACTTTCCTTGGGTGTTTGTGCCATTTTTTGTTGAAACAGATACTGTGCAATGCCATTGCCAAAACCAAGAAGTATAAGGTCGCTAGCCTTGATAAATAGCGGCAGCAAGACTTACGACGTCATTGTAAAAACTTTTGCTTAGCATACTTCGGTTACTATGCCGCCAATTTTATAAAGTCGGCAAAATAGGCGGCAACACTCGCTGGTATTGAAAATAGTTGAAAAGAAGATAAATGGCGTCATTTAAACCAACTCTGAAAATAGGCGGTATTAATGATATTGGCATCAAAGCTTTAATCATTTAAGTGAATCACGAGAATGCAGTGTCGCCAATGATGGGTTGTCATTGATGTCCACTTCGACTCGGTTGGAATCATTCCATAACTACCTAAGTAGTTACCCTATGCTTCCATCCTTATCGACATTGACTCTCATAGATGAGGTGTTGTCTTAGGTTCAATAACAATAATAGCGACATGGCATTGTCATACTTATCATGGGAACTGATTTATTACCAATAATAGCAATTACTTTTCACCAAAACATAACTCTTGTCCAATTTCTATTAGATAAAATAATATCTTTACCAATTCTTTTTAGAAATAGTACCACATACATTTTTAAAGTTATGAAACATCTTTTAACTAAATTTATTAATGGCCTTAGTTAATTAATAACTTTTATTTATCATAATAATTTCAAATAAATCATGATCACTTAGAAAAAATCACAAAAATCGGATTTAATGTTTACTTTCCCACATAAAAATTTCAGGACCTAAATCTATATTTAATTATTTTTAATAATTAAACCCCTAATAAATTAAATTTCCACCTTAGGAATAAAATATTTATTTTAACTTGGAAAATTATTGAATTAAAAACCCAACTCCAAATTAATGTTTTATACAACATACCATAAAATCAAAGCATTTAAAGATTTAAAAATTAGGTTTTACCCTTAAAACCTGTTCAAATTTTTTATAAAAATTCCATTAATCATTATTTTACCCAAAGAATGTTTGAACAACCACAACTTGGAAAAAATCATCTAGATAATTCAGATACCACCATAGTCGAATTCCAGGACAAGAAAATAGATGATTAGCGCCATTGCTAAAATAATCCTAAATTATAACTTCAATTAATTTTTGAATGACTGAAGAAACAATTCAAGAAGTAAGATGAAATGATATAATCATAATCAAATTGGAAAGAAAGTTATACAATTTTCAATAGTTGGAGAATCAAAAAGTTTGAAAAACAACCCAAGAGCAAAGAGAAATGACTTGAGTTGGGCCGAATTGGAAAAGAAGTTGTGTTATTTTTTATATTTAGGAAATTGCCAGTCTGGACAACCTGGAGGGAAATGGAAGAGTAGCAAAGGGCATAGTGAAAGAAAAGTACAATCTACAGTTAAATTATCCCACTTGGGTGTCTAGGCGTTGGGGTGATTAGGCACACTACTAAAAGAGTTAAGATAGTAGGTTATGCATTGGAGGATTTATGGAGCTATAGTTAGCAAGAGTATACTTATGCTCAAGTTATCTAGCATGGTGAAATATGACATCTTTTGAGTTAGAAGCAAGGATTGTTGAACGTTACCAATGCACATATAATTGGATTGGAAATTATGCCAGTGATGAAAGTGGGTTAGTGTAGTCGATATTTACAAGAAGCAAGTACTGACAGGAGATACATTGGGTATTCCATGGAGCTGAGTCCATATATATTCCGTAGAGTCGGCTCTATGGTAGAAAACATGAAAGTAGAAAATCCCCCAGAAAAGAAAGAATGTGTCTTAATTATTAGGAAGCCATTATTAGGTATTTGTGGAAATGTCTATGTGATATAGCTACTGTGGTCAAGTCATTTTAGTTAGAGGAGCATAGATTACCTTTGTGTTTAGGTTCTAACCATGGTAGAGACAATTGGATGGTAGGAATAGTTGCAAACATGTTGGTAGGACATGTTATGGACGATGGATGCTAATGGATGTATTTGGATGTATTATGTGGATTGTATTTGTTTTACACAACTAGGACAATATATCTATAAGGTAGTACACACACTCATATTATTCATTGTTATTGTATAGATGTTATATAGAATACGCATGAATGTTTGATTATTGTTGTGCTACTGGATGTTATGGTATAGGTCTTGCATATGGATATAATGGTTGCGTATACATGTAGAATTTCAAGATTTCTTACTTAGGATATTGCATAGTTTGGATGCATGGCATGGGCATTTAAATGGTAAGAGGTCGGCTGAATAAGTAGACCACATACTCTTCGCATTAATATAGGTTCACATGCATTCACATTGCATACACACACACACACAAAAACATATTGCATTATTAAAATTTTAAGGACTGTGATTGTTCATGGACGATGGATGAGTAGATGCTTGTAGTTCTTGGTTGCCGTGTGAGATACATTTTTCCGTCCTTTAAAATTTCGAGATGAAATCCTTTTTAAGGGAGGAGAATGCAATCTCTCAAAAATTTGCGTAAAATTTACTAAAGATTTAAAAAATTAAAACGAAAATAAGGAATTAAAATAAAATTTTCACAAATGTCCAAATTTTGCTACGAAAATGGTATCATTGTGTTTGTAGAGATTTTTTGGTAATTTTCATATATAACTTGTCGTAATCTGAGTTAGTATGAGAGAGTTATGAGCGACAGAACGATAAACGGAAATTAAAAAAAGGTTAGGTTGACCCATGCTTAGTCTATGCAATAACCCGAATTCCAATGGGTTCAGATTTTTCAACAAAATGCTAAAATTCAGGCCCATTGAATCCCGAGTTGGGTATCTGGTATCCTGCAAATAGGCAAAGATAAATATATCAGAGCTCAAATAAATATCTCACTGCGGAACTGAATAAAATATAATAGTAAATAAATATTCACCAAGGTAATAACACTTTCTAAACAAGTGTCATAAAACTGGAAAATCTCTACCTTCTATCAACCTGTGGGATGATATGAGGAGGGGGTCAGAACTAAAATTCTGGTTAATGAACAAATTATACACTTCTAAGCATAACTCTATGTATGCCATTCTATATCCATTTTCTGTTATATTAGGTTTACTGAGCTTATAATACTCTCGCCTCTATGCATGAATCGCACCCATCAATTCCCTAGTATATTAAAACCTAATAACTAATATACATGTAGCTACATGCCCAAAGACCGCATCGGTCCTAGATACTACCCATAGTACCTTTCGTATTCTTCTTGTAAAGGACTCCATCGTCTTGCTCCTAGAGCGTTCTGTAACTACATCTGTAAAGGACAACTTCGTGAGGCCTACAATACAAATGTTCCATTGTCTACTATGAAAACGCAAAACTGCATCCGCACTAGCTTATACCAGTACTCGAACATCCACAATGTACTACCAAGTGCGTACCTTGAGGACTACACATAATCGTTCTGTCTACCTCCTAAATTCCGCCAACAAGGTTACCTTATACGGAACTCAGTCGCGGATTTTTTATATCTGTAAAGATCGCTTCGTTAGGCCTACAATACAGATATTCTACTTGGCCTGTCTCTTTTCTCATCCTGGCTATGGCCCCATGCAGCCCCATTCAACTAATCGAAAGACCTTTCAAGATCTAAGTGATTGTTCCCTACTGCAAACAATCCCCCCTCATCCAATGTCTCGATAGTGAAAGATTTATTGGCCTGTTGGCTTAACTCTAGTCTTTTCCGAACTCGCTCTAACTGATGATGGCTTGATCTCCACATGAGACTATCCTTTTGGGTCCTGCCTACTATAACCTACTCGCAATCTAGAGTATGGTGTCATATGAATATCCTACTCCATCATCAACCTTTTGACTGCCTACAAAGGTCCACTTCGTTAGGCCTGTAATGCAAAAGCAGTCAAGGCATACTCTCTTGGTAGAACACCTACAGACCTGCCTACGGGGGTGTAGCTTTATTAAGCCTACCCCAGAGGGCCATCCTAGAGTATCCTTATGTCCTATTGAAGTCTTGTACTTCCTTCTAGCCCAAAATAACTAAGTTGGACGTGATCTTTCTGTACTTAAAATCTGCAACGAACCACTACGTTAGGCTCTTTATCCAGATTCTCTTTGGGCTACTTCAAATGCACCTTACCATTTTATTAGATCCTATGTATAATCTTTTATTATGCGTTTACTTTACTTTTCTTATTCGGTTGGCTACTTATTTACCCTAATCAACATGCCTAGCCTCACCTACGTGTGAGACCATCAGTCCTAGACTTGAAAGGGAATGCTGCCGATATGGGCCACTGCTATTATCTTGCTTATTAATTAATGCAAGATCTAAGTTTGATAAAATAAGCCTCTTCTATTTCTTTCTTTTTAATTATAGCATACGTTTTACAATTATACTTGCAACTGTCACTTTTATGTTCTTTTCTTTCTTTTATAACCTACATGTTATAAATGTAACTGCAGGTGTCTCTTTTTTGTTCTAGTCTGTCTTCTTTTATTATGGTACTAAATTCTCTTTACTTCTCTTATATTATATAACAGTCTTATCTTGGAACTACGTACAACTGTCATAAGTTACTTATCATAATAACTACTTTACTTTTTTACTCTATACCTGCGCAATAAATGCAGATCTAGTCACATTTCTGTTTATTGTTTCAAGTCTTGTCGGATAATTAATTTGATTATTTCTTCTTCTTTAATTCCTTTAACGCTTCACGTTATTCTCTTTTAATTTGGGAAGTAGTTCTATTCTATTTGGTTGGTTACAAAAACTATTCTAAAAATCCATTTCTATATTTTAATATTAAATAATATTGTAAACAATTACTCGTAACTACAAGATATTTCTTTTATTGTTTCTTTAATTGTTGGGTAATGCAAAATACAGTAATGTCTCTAGTTTGCACTAATTTCAATTTTCTTTCTTTTATTCTTGCAATTACGTTTATCGTTATTCTTGCAATATTAAACTGTGGAGATGTATTCCCTTTTCTAAACCGACAAACTAATCTATCACTAACTTCCAAAATCAAGTTATTAAATTTTCCCCTTTTTAATTCATTTATCCCGTTATAACATAATTTACAATAAATTTCTCAATTTTAGGATTATGCCTTTCTCTATAATTTTAAGCCTAATATTCTTATATTTAATTGGATTCCTTTTTTTTCCATATAAATAACATTTAAATATAAGTACACTTCTCTTATAAAATTTACAGTTTCAACATAACTAACTAATAGAACTAATTGTTGAAATTAGTTCAAATGCTGAATTGTAATATTTAACGGGAATCTAACAACGTTATATATCATCAAACATAAAAAAATATAATTTAAATCCACTCACCTGAAAAGAAAACACTCCAAATTCCAGACCTGATTTTTTGTCTAGTTCTATTATCCATAGCCTTTCCCTTTCCAACCCTATTTGGATCCACAAACCAGAATTTGTATGGATTTATAAATCTGGATCTAATTGAAGAAAAATAAACAGATAAAAAAGAAAACTAGATGTGAAAACTCACCTCATATGGATGGCTTAATTTGGACATCTCTTTTATAGATCTACAGTTTCTACCTCCAAATTGCAAATTAGAAAACTTAAATCTAATATATTTGATTTCTGAAGAATTGGAGGAGAAAAAAGTGACAAGGCTTCCGTGCCCATTTAGGAAAATATGAGTTTGAAGGCTAGCCATGCACGTTTATTTTGAGGGAGCCAAAGCAACATCGTCCGTTCGTTTAAAGCAATTGAAATCTAGCCGTTAAAACAAGCAAAATGCATCATCGTATAGACGTGTCTAGCCTTTTTGTTTCATACGTATTAATTTATTAAATGTTATTTTTGAACCGCTGCCTATTCATTCTACTTAATTTCCATCAGTTTCAAATTTAATTCCCTCTTTAACACATGTTTATTTTGGAATTCAAATGTTGCCAAATGATGTAAATTAATTTCCATTAATTGCTGATTTGATTAACATTGTCTACAAATGTTAATTAATTACTTCTAACTGTCGATGTCAATTAATTTCCTTTATAACGCGTGTCTATTTTGAAATTCAAACACGTGTTATTACTAGAATTTATATGCGTATATATTTATAAACAAATATATTTATGCTCATTTTCACTGTTTATAATTATTTAATTATTTAATTGTCTAAAAATGCAGGATGTTACATTCTCCCACCCTTTAGGAAATTTCATCCCCAAAATTCGACAAGGGTAAAATTATATAATTCCTCGCATCAAACACATCCATCTTGTGTACATCCAATTTTTGCAACCATCCATGTCCTTGTGCAAAGTGTCATTCAACATAAAATATATGCATGTATAAGAATTTCTAAGTGGTACCTCCTATATGAATGATTTTCTTCTTTAAAAACTCCTTTTTAAAATATGATGCACACATCTTAAATATACTTGCAATCTTTTATGTATGTAATCTTTTGAAAACTCAAAACATTTTTCATCCAATTTTCTCACACTCCTACTGAATAGAAGCATAGTTTAACAATTTTTTTCATCCAAACACTCCCACACAACTTTTAATATTGAATTTTAGAAAAATCTAATTTTTCAAACTCGATTTCTTATGTCAGAAAGAAGGTAGAAAACGAAAAACCTCACATTTTCCCATTTTACTTTCGCACACCACTTTCTTCGTACTTAGAACTTGTGCCACTATTCTATAAAAAAAAATCTCTATTTGCTTTCCCAGGCACAGTTCACATAAGAAAGTTTTTCTTTTCCAATTTTTTTATTAACGTTTCTGTCGCTTTCTTTTAATTTTACTGTAGTTACTTGTATCTTCTTTTACTTTTCTTTTATTATTTACATCCTATGTTCTTATTCTCTTCATGTGAGCATCACAAAAACATAGAGAAAAAACATCATACTAATCATCACTGATTTACTACAATTGGAACTAAATGCTTACATAGGAGTACAGTCTCATAACTAAAAGAGAAAACAAGTCCTACTATAAAACGATACTAGATAGATAAATATGGCAGCTAAACACAGCTATCATCTAAGGCTAGGTGGGCTAGGAGGCCTAGGAATCCAAGTAACTGATATGCTCCTTTTGCCACCTATAACTCGTTACTAAATTATGATGTATTACTCGTGATGAATAAGATCTATTCATCGCTTCCATTCCGTACTCAAAATGTAAATGAATAAGGATTTCAATCTATGCAATCTCTACCTTAAAGAAGCAACTAAGCTTGGGGAAATTTTCTCTTTACCTTTACATTTAATTTTTCCCCAACGAAGGTCACCTATCCCAACCACGTGTGTCTTACTATCTAACTAATATCACTTCACTATTCTTCTACAGTCTACACACATGAAGCAACATTCCTAGGTTCTCACTAGTGTCCTATACACAATACAGGAAATTTTATTATTACTAGTTAAAGTAATCACTGCTATCTCCTACATAGCCTTACACTTTTCCCATCATACATAGGAAATTATTCCTATCTACGATTTGGTATTTATCATTTCATTTTAAAAATTAAAGCTTCTAAATTTTTGAAACATCAAATCCCAATATTCTTTCCTTTAAAATTATTACTTTGAAGTTTCTATTAAGTTCAAAAGTACTTAGTTAATTAACATTTTATCTTTCTAGACTTTCCTCTTTATATTTTTCGAATTTAAATTATTCACCAAACCTAGAGGGGAAAACCTACAAATTCTAAGATCAAAACATATTCCTCTTTTCCTTTTAAAGACCATTACAGCTTTCCATTAAAAAAATTGGATTTTTAAATTTAACTATTTACTAAGTTTTTCTCTTCCAAAAACTTATTTACTTTTTCACCAAACATTTTTCTTTAAAATATACCTTGCTTGTCCTTAAAACATTTTTTTCTTGACTTCCAAAATATCCTGCATGTTTTCCAAACATCTTCTTTTCATAGATTTTCAAATTTACTAAAACTGGAGTAGATAAGATTATTTTATCAAGAATCCTTTAACTTTCTTACTCTTCCAATTACCTAAACTTGGAGGAGTTTCTAACTTACTACAAATGTGGACTTTCTACAAAGGCAAACAACCAATGCGCATAATCAATGGAAAAATATGAAATTTCCACTGTTTATCTTTCCTACTAAGGCTCTCTATAATATCCCTCCTAACTATCAGTGCCTCTTATTATTACACTTCTTATTACACCTAATATACCTTAATGTAGTGGAACCACTTTCCCTTATGAGAAACCATTAATGCTAAAACCTTCTATGAATCCTTCAAAAGAGGATTTCATGCTTATGTGAAATTACAAGAAACTTATTTATAATTTATCGAAATAGGCTATCCAAAATATGATGCTTTCCATACCTTGTACATCTCTTTCACGTATTCCTTATAAATTGTACAAAACATCTTTATTTTTGATTTTGTTTCATAGAAAATTATATCATTATTCATTTTATTCTAATAGATTAAAGTATGTTTAATCTATATTCACTTACAATGGACATTTCCTATGAAGTTTATTAACTTCCTATTAGTTAACTTACATCTTTTTTCTTCAAAAACCTATTTACTTTCTCAAACATATTAAGAATTATATTTTTCAACTTTTCAATTTCAAAATTTTCATTTTGTTGGGCTAGATATAAAGTGGATTTTCTTCTTACTACCCTAGGAATACCATTACAAAACTTTGGAAATGTCATTTCCTTACAAAATCTCTTATTCCTTCCAAATAAAAATTCTCTCCCTACTATCCCTAGGGAACTTTCCCACTTCCTATAAAATATAGATACAAATCTTCTCTCAAAACATAGCTTATTGTACATTATAAATTGGCAACACATAGGGCTCAACATCCTTGGATCATCCCAAACACAACTAGCAAACTATGCACAAATATACTTCTAAAAACATTCCATATGTTAAAATCTACAATTTCGAACTTTTTGGATTTTAGTACATAATATATTTATATTTTATTCAAAAATACAAATACGTTCACTCATATTTCCAAATTTACTTAGGATCTACTAACCTAAGCTCTGATACCAAATGGAATAACCCGAATTCCAGTGGGTTCGAATTTTTCACAAAAATGCTAAAACCCAAGCCTACTGAAGCCCGAGTTGGATATCTAGTATCCTGCAAACAGGCGAAGATAAATATATCAGAGCTCTAATAAATATTTCATAGTGGAACTGACTAAAATATAATAGTAAGTAAATACTCACTAAGGTAATAACACTTTCTAAAAAAGTGTCACAAAGCTGTAAAATCTTTGCCTTCTATTTAACCTGTGGGATGATATGAGGAGGGGTTCGGAACTGAAGTTATAGTGAATGGAAAAATTGTACACTTCTAAGCATAACTCTGCATATATTGCTCTATTTCCATTTTCTGTTATATTAGGTTTACTGGGCTTATAATACTCCCTCCTCTATACGTGAATCACACCTATCTACTCTCTAGTAGATTAAAACCTAATAACTAATATATATGTAGCTACATTCTCAAAGACCGCATTGATCCTAGGTACTACCCTTAGCACCTACCATATCCTCCTTGAAAAGGACTTCATCGTCGTGCTCCTAGAGCATTATGTAACTACATCTATAAAGGGCAGCTTCGTGAGTCCTACAATAAAGATGTTCTGTCGTCTACTATGAAAATATAAAACTACATCTGCACTAGCTTATACTAGTGATAGGAACCGCAATGTGCCACCTAGTGCATACCTTGAGGAATACATGTAATCATTCTGTCTACTCCCTGAATTCCACTACCAAAGTTTACCTTGTATGGAACTCAATCGGGGATTTTCCATATCTGTAAAGGTCCGCTTCATTAAACCTACAATACAGATATTCTACTTGGTCTGTCTCTTTTCTCATCGTGGCTTTGGTCCTACGCAGCCCCCTTACCTAATCAAAAGACGAGATAAGTGGATGTGCCTTACTGCAAACAATCTAGACGTCCAATTGGCTATGACCCTCATCCAATATCTCGGTAGTGAAAGAATCATTGGCATGTTGGTTTAACTCTAGTATTTCCCGAACTTGCTCTCACTGATGATGGTTTGATCTCCACATACAACTATTCATTTGGGTCCTGCCTACTATAACCTACTCGCGATATAGAGTATGGTGTCATACGAATATGCTACTCCATCATCAACTTTTTGAGCGCCTACAATGGTCTGTTTCGTTAGGCATGCAATGCAAAAGTAGTTAAGGCATACTCTCTTGATGGAACACATATAGACCTACCTTCAGGGGTGCAGCTTCGTTAGGCATACCCCATAGGGCCATCCTAGAGTATCCTCACGTCCCGTTGAAGTCTCGTACTTCCTTCTAGCCCAAAATAATTAACTTGGATGTGCTCTTTTTATACCAAAGATCTACGATGAAATGCTACGTTAGGCTCTTTATCCAGATTCTCTTTGGGCTACTCCAAACACACCTTGCCATTTTATTAGACCATACGTCTAATCTTTTATTATGCGTTTAGTTTACTTTTCATATTCAGTTGGCTATTATTTACTCTAATCAGCATGCCCAGCCCCACCTACGTGTTAGACCATCAATCCTAGACTTAAAAGGGAATGTTGCTGGTATGAACCACTGCTACTATTCTTGCTTATTAACTTAATCCAAGATCTAAGTTTGATAAATAAGCCTCTTCTATTTCATTCTTTTTAATTATAGTCTACATGTGACAATTATACTTGCAATTGTTACTTTTATATTCTTTTCTTTCTTTTATAACCTACATGTTATAAATGTAACTGCAAATGTCTCTTTTCTATTTTAGTTTGTCTTCTTTTATTATGATACTAAATTTTCTTTAGTTCTCTTATATTATATAATAGTCTTATCTTGGGACTACGACCAACTGTCATAAGTTACTTATCAAAATAACTGCTTTACTTTTTACTCTACTATTTGTGCAATAAATGCAGATCTAGTCACATTTTTTGTTTATTGTTTCAAGTCTTGTCGAATAATTAACTTGATTATTTTTTCTTCTTTGATTTCTTTAACACTTCCCATTATTCTTTTTTATTTTGGGAAGTGGTTCTATTCTATTTGGTTGGATCCATTTCCATATTTTAATATTAAGTAATGCTATAAAAAATAACTCACAACTGCAAGATATTTCTTTTATCATTTCTTTAATTGTTAGGTAATGCAAAATACAGAAATGTCTTTATTTTGCAGTAATTCCACTTTTTTCTTTCTTTTATTCTTGGGATTACGTTTATTGTTATTCTTACAATATTAAATTATTGAGATGTATTCCTTTTTCTAAACCAACCAACAAATCAATCACTAACTTCCAAAATTAAGTTATTAAATTTTCCTCTTTTTAATTCATTTCTCCCATTATAATATAATCTACTGTAAATTTCACACTTTTAGGCTTATGCCTTTCTCTATAATTTTTAAGCCTAACATTACTTATATTTAATTGGATTCCTTTCTTTTTCCATATAAATAACATTTAAGTATAAGTACACTTCTCTTGTAAAATTTACAATTTCAACATAATTAACTAGTAGAACTAATTGCTGAAATTAGTTCAAATGTTGAATTAAAATATCTAATGGAAATATAATGATATTATGTATCATCAACATAAAAGATATATAATTTAAATCCACTCACATGAAAACAAAATGCTTCAAATACCAGACTTAATTTTTAGTCAGTTCTATAGCCTTCTCCTTTGCAACATTATTTGGATCCACAAACTGGAATTTGTATGGATTTATAAATCTAGATCTAATTGAAGAAAAATAAACAGATAAACTAGAAAACCAAATCTGAAAACTCACCTCATACAGATGAAAAATGTGGGTTTGAAGGCTAGCCCTGCGTGTTTATTTATAGAAAGCCAAAGCAACGTCGTCCGTTCGTTTAAAGCGATTGAAATCTAGTCGTTAAAAATAAGCAAAATGCGTCAGTTTTGATGTGTCTAGCCATTTTGTTTTATATGTATTGATTTATAAAACGTTTTCTTTTAACCATTTTGTATTCATTCTAATTAATTTCCATCAATTGCAAATTTAATTCCATTTATAACACATGTTTATCTTGAAATTCAAACGTTGCTAATTAATGTAAATTAATCTCCTTTTATTGCTGATTTGATTAACTTTTCCTACAAACGTTAATTAATTACCTCTAATTGCTGATGTCAATTAATTTTCTTTATGCCATGCGTCAATTTCAAAATCCAAACGCATGTTATTTCTCAAATTTATACGCACATATATGTATAAATAAATATATTTACACTCATTTTCACTGTTTGTAATTATTTGATTATTTAATTATCTAAAAATGCGGGGTGTTACAGGCTAGGTCGACTGGTGGCGGTCGACTCGACCTTTGCATTTTCGGGTGATTATCATTCCAAAATCGAATGAATGAATAGTATGGAAGATTTCTTGCGCATAAAGTAAGTGATGTTTGGTCTGGATTGCTAGCTAAGTTGATGTAACGGCTCTAGATTTTAGGCTAACCCTATAAAATAATCTCTAATCTAAATCCTAAAATTTTAATTATTAGTTCAGTAACTATATGCTGCCAAATTTTCTACTGAAACCTTAATTCTTTCAAACTCTAAAATAAAAATAAACCCAAATCAAAATCCAAATCAAATATAAAGCTAAATTAAAAAGCGGAGTAAGCAATAAAGGATGAAATGAAGAAGATCTAGAGGAAAGCTATTGATTGGAGGCTGGTTTTCTTAGATCTAGAGCATTAGCTAAAGGCGAGTGGGCATAGATTTTATAATTTGGTTAATATAATTAATATTAAAACCATGTTAAGTGATTAGAATCGATGAAACCCTTGATTAACTGTTAATTTGAAATTAGATTGGCTAAACCTTCCACCTTAAAGTTTAAGTTGGAATAATATCATGAAATTGGTTAAAGTGGACATGCTAAATTGAGAAGCTAAGTTTAAAACCCTAATTTAATTGGGAATTGATAACTAAAAAAGTGTAGAATATGGTTAACTAAAAGATCAGGGCTAATTGTAGTAACTAGTCACATCGATTTAATGATGCTAACAAATAATTAATCATCAAATTAAAAATCGACAATTCCTAGCAAAAACGTCATGAACGGTCGACATGATAGCCGTGGTCGGCCAGTAACAGTCGACCAGGGGAAGTCTTAGGTCACTGTCTAGCCTAAAATTGGCAAGATGAACTTTGGAAAAAGGCCCAAATTAAATTGCTAAAAATTATGTAATTTAATTAGAAATTATGCAATTAGTGAACTGATTTGTTTGACTAATTTTTGCTAAGCTACATGCGTGAAGGGATAGGGAAATTTGTTCCCTATCAATGTTAGTTTGGGCGATGTATTTCACAATATTCGATGTTGGTATAGATGAATATATTTCACAATAGTTGATTTGGTATAGGCGATGTATATCGCACAAACGAAGTTAATAAAGGCAATTTATTCTACGTTGGCTCAGAGGCGTTGTGTACAGTGGGCGGAGCACTAGTGGGAATGCTTATTGAGAGAGCCCGAGACTAATGGGAGATCCAGATACGCATGCTTTCTTGCTCAACATGGTACAGTTGAAAGTCAGTGCAGTACAATAAACAGCTATAGGTATCAAGTAAATTAGGGGACAGTACTAACAGGAGTTCACATACGGTGGACAGCGGTGCCGTATGATAAGAGGCATTTTGCCACTAAGAGCGAGAGGTGAACGTGGGTGAATACGATGGGTCACATTGCAAGTTTGCATTATGGTTTTCTCCCTCTCTAAGCATAATGTTGATGGTAGTTATGATGGGAGAATAGTTCCCATTTCGGCCAATCATTAGCGTGAGGTTCGATCAGTAGGTTCGACCTGTTGTGTTCGATAAAAATCCTTAATCATTAGATCTTAGGAGTTCATAAACACTGGATTTACACTTTATATCATTTAAAGTAGATATAAAGTCAACTACCCTTAATCATCTCTTTAAATTTTTTCTCAATCACCAGACTATATCTGACCGACCCCTCTTCTTTTCATTTTTCTCCACCGCAGGATGGCAGGTTAGCAGTTAAATTGGGCATAACATAGAGGAGAAAGGAGTTTAATGCTGGAGTTCTAATATTATCTATCATTTCACTTATAGTTATTTATTCTAGAAGTATGGAAAACTTGTATTTTAACTTGGAAACAGTGTATACTTAAATCAAGTATTTTGGAATTTTTTTGTAAAATGTCTACTTTATATATTTTAATTCCTTCCACTACAAGATCTAAAAGTATAGAGTGCCTTAGAACTATATTTATGTAATTATGCTTTGTAATATTTTAAATTCCAACAACTCGTATTTCTCGGCATGCTTCATGTCTACAAGTGGCGGTTGTTACACGTAGAGGGAATGGGCGCATGTTGCGCTTTCATTGTGCACTTTGCACTAGCACTTAGTACTGCATTGCAGTGAAATTTGCTTGGTTCTCCATTACTATTTCTCCTATCTTTTCCTTTTTTATTTCAACTCCCAAGACTAAAAAGGTAAATATTTTTATTTGCTTAATAGTTAGAATTGTGATTAATAGAATTTATGAATGCATTAAAAGAATTGTCACTTCACCGCCTTAACTGTTCAAAATTTTCATTTTTTAAGTTCTGAGCTGCAGTTTCTACAATCACTTCTATTTATTGTTATTCATTTGATGGACAAAAAGAATCCAATTCATCTTTTTTCAGAAAAATCATTGAAAATCTTAAGCAATCGCCTTTCTACACTGCTCCGAATTCTTCAATCTTGTGTGTACAAGTATAAAGTCTATTGGATGAATCTTCGAAAGCGAACAACAACCTATGATTGCATCTTAATCACGCTGACATTTTCTTTTAAGGCAGCGGCCTATCGATGGCACAATCTTTCTTTCCTACTCTTTACCAATTATCTTTTTGTAAAACCTAAAAGAGAATTCTTACAGTAAAGAGTAGTGGCCCTTCCAATCAACTGCATTCCACCTGATCCTTCCAAAATTTAAAGCTTTAGATGGAACCCACTACAAATATTGATCTTAGAAACTACTTATCCTATTTGGATAGTTGAAATTCAATTATGTTGTGTTTATTGAACCCCCTATCGAGGTTTCAAAAGCTATTGCTCTAGTCACGATCATAACTACACAACAAAATGTCATACCAAATAGGAATGATGATGAAGTCAAAAGAAAATTTAAAAGGGACAACAAGTTAGTTAGATGACATATGTTGACATACATGTTAAACAAACTGTTTGATCTATATGTTAATCAAAAATCAGCAATGATCGTTTGAAAAACGAGGGAAAAGAAGTCTGGAACATATGATTCTGGAAGAAAAAAGTATGTGATATGTAAATGATTGCAATTCAAGATGATTAATACCAAGTCAATTGTGGAGTAGATTCATGAATGTGAAAACTTGGTATCTGACAGACTCAATGAAGAAATGAAGATGTATGAGATCCTATAGTCTAATGTATTACTGGAAAAGTTCCCACCATCTTGGAGAAATAACAGAAATTATTTCAAACACAAAAGAAAGGATCATTCTTTTTAAGAACTAATCAATCACATTTAGATCAAAGAAGAAAATCATTTAAAGGACTAAATTCAGTTCCATGACTGTTGACTCTGATAATGCAAATCTTATGGAAACTAGAAACCAATCTAATGTGGATAGATTCAAAAACAAAGGGAAAAGGACCCATAATTTTGTTAATCAAAAATTTAGAGTTCTATATAAAAAATAACAAAATTCAGAAGAAAACAAACCAATTGTTATGTTTTTGGCAAACAAGGTATGTAACAACACAAAAAATTAGAGTAATAATAATTAACAAAAATTAATTGAATAATAAATTAAGGTTCTGAAATTTTCAGAATTGAGCCACGGGATTTGCACCATCGGGTCCGTGGTAATTTTCTGTGCAATTTTCATATATAACTCATTGAAATCTGAGTCTGTATGGAGAAGTTACGAGGGAAACAAAGAAAATCAAATTTATATAATTAAACAAAAATGAAGAAAAAAACCCATTACTGGTCGACCCGCCTATAAGCCAGGTCGACCTGCATTCTTCTTTGGACGATTTTTCGTCCAGGTGCGAGCCGAAGACTGCAAATCTGATTTTTGGTGAAATCATGTGTGTTATCGCCGCATCCGATGGATCTAGTGAGCTATGATGTGGTTGCACCAGATTAGATCTTCAAATCCAATGACCTAAGATCCTTAAGCCACATTATAAATAGAACCTAGGCCTAACTATTTTTCTCATTCAGATTTTCTCCTAATTGGGTTCATTGCCTAAGGCTGAACCTTAAATAGAAAATTTTTCTGGGGAGAAAATACTTTTAACAAAAATGTTTTACACCCTAGAAGTGGATTCAGGAAGGCCTAGGATTTGAGCTAAGGACCACAGATGAGTGTTTTGTCATTATTTTAGATTTGTAAGCAATTTAAAATAATAGGGTCTTAATAGTTGTAGTTTTTCTACAATTTTGAGACGGTTTTAATGTAAGTTTATTTACCAAAGGTTTTTAAGTAAATCTTAGAAGTTTTTTTCGGTCTATTTTTATTCAGCTATTTTATTCAGTCATTTTTGTTATTTACAGTTATTTATATCTGTTTTAAGTTGGAATTTAGCTTGTAAAAGTTAATTTCTTTTTATAGAGATTTAATCCTTTTTTATGTGAATAAAATATTAAAAAGAGAAGAATTCACAAATATGGATTAAAATAGAAAAACAATAAATTTACATAAATCAGATATAAAATGAAAAAACTGAAATAAAATGGAGATGGACTAAAATAGACACATTTGAGATATTTACAAGCATGATTATAATAAGTGTAAAAAGAGAAAATAGAAGAGTACTAGTTGCAAAAACCATCATAACATGTAGGTTATAATTAGAAAGAAATAAATAATATAAGGGGCTTATTTTAAAACTTTGATTAAGTTAATAAGCAAATATAGCAGTAGTGGCCCATATCGACAGCATTCTCTTTTAGGTCTAAGACTGATGGTTTCACATGTAGGGGAGGTTGGGCACGCTTATGTTGATTACAGTAAATAAGTGGCCAATAGATAGACGCTCAAATTTGAAGATTTAGTCTAGGGGTGAAAAGTTAGAAGATTTGTTTGTTAGGATCAGTACCGGCGGCATTCCCTTTCAGGTCGAGGACTGATAGTCTCACACATGGTTGAGGTTGGGTACGCTAATGCTGATTAGGGTAAATAAAGGGTCAAATAGAGACGACGGTTAGTGTGCACTGGCGATGACAGAGCGCGTGGTATCGATTAGGATAAATAATTCGCTACTGCCTCCTAAGCGCTAAGAGGTGTCTTTTGCTGTGGGACTAATAGGATTGGTTCATAGTGGCACAACAGAGATAAGAAAGGTCGATCAATGGGTAGGATCAGGATTTCTACGTAATCAAGTTAGTAGTTGAGATAGGATTAGGGTTTCAGCCTGATCACGGTAGTTTAAGACAAGTGCAAACAATCAAAAAAAAGAATCAAACATAATCAGAAACAGTATTTTATGCAAGTTCTATCTTTTCTATGTCTTCCTTTCATGCTAGAACCGTTGCTTAGTCTATCATCTTTATCTTGCTTAGAAATGCTAGTAATTACTTTCACTCACTAGACTTATTGTCTGACTTACTCCTCTATCTTTCCTTTTTCCCCAATAGGCCAGCAGAGTTATGGATAGTTGATTCAGATTGCTTGGAGATTCGTTTCCAGAATTTTCTCATTTCAGATGTACTCTTCTTCTTTTCATCTTTTTCATTTGGCTTTTGATGGATTGGCACTTGTGAGAGGGATTATTATTGTTATTTTTGTACTCTGATTATATGAGACTAAGACGTATTTTCATGAGACATGAGAGATTTTGAGTTTTTGAGACATGTTATGTTTTTATGACTTATTTTGAGATGAAGTTTAACTCTGAATAATAAGTTATTATTTAAATGTTTTCTGCTACTTTTACTTATTTGTCTTGTGAATCTTAGTCTCTGTGATGCTTTAGCTATATCTATAATGAACAACATCCTTTGGTGTGTCCTTTTTGGAAATACTTAGGGATGTGAGGTGTTTCATTTGGTATTAAAGCCTAAGGTTATAGGATTCCTAAAAACTTGTTTTAAAAGTAAGTATTTTTCAAAGATAACATATGTTCAAACTAATTTATTTTCCAGGAAGAAACTCTTATTATAGAAATAGTTTTCATGTACAAGTGAGTTTTTATAAAAATCCCCTTAAAGTCTAGTTCAACTTTCTTTTGATTCTTTCAAGCCCAAATTTTCTTTTCTTTGCATAGTATGGCGGACGCCCCAAATCTTTCAGAGGGTGTCCAAGTCCCTGGCTGGTTCTGTATATACCTCCAAGTTGCGGCACCAGAGGTGCAACAGCAAGCGTCCAATGCAGCACCGGCAGGTGGTGGTCCCGTTAATCCACCTGCAGCAGCCAATTTTTATAAGCTATGCAAGGACTTCACTAATCTAGAAGGTAAGACATTTTCTGGCATGGAGGATTTTGTAGAGGCACGAACTTGGTTGAGGAATACGGAGCGGATATTTAGGCTATTAGGATTGGAGTACCGACAGAGAGTTCATCTTGCATCTTGGCAACCAAAGGGAGAGGCTTATTACTTGTAGGATATTGTAGAGATGGTGGGTAGAGATATTGGTTAGGTTGGATTTTAAGTAAAATTTGAGAGAAAGTTCTTATTGCAAGCCGAGGAAAGCATGCAGTTGGAGAAGTTCATTGGTCTGAAGTAGGGGAGTCTTTCGGTGAAAAAGTATATAAATAAATTTAATGAGTTATCGAGGTTCGGGATGGTGCTTGTTAATACATAGCATAAGAAAGCCACCAATTTTGTTGAGGGTTTGAACCAGCCCCACCAAGGGTTGGCATTGACACATGCACCTATGGAAACGAAGTATGAGTCACTTGACAGATGTTTCTAAGGAAGAAGAGGATAAGGGGGTTCCTAAATTAGAAAACTCTAAGAAACAGTGGTGGAAGAATAAGAAGGATAAGGACAAGAAGAAAGGAGGAGGAGCTCAAAAGGAACATATCAAGAAGGGCGAGAAATGTCATAATTATGGATTGGTTGGGTATTACTCAAAGGACTGTAAGAAGGACATAATGAAGGGGAGATGGTACAATTACGGGCAGTTTGGACATCTTAGTAGAGCTTGTCCTTAGAGGATAGGGCAAAAAGCAGGTACACCTACAGCGCAAGTATAGGCTTCGGATGCAGCACCTTCTAATGGTGGACTGGACCGAGGTAGGAAAGTCTCTGTAAAAGGTTTGATCCCTATTTCGGATTTCCCTATTCGAACTCTTTTTTACTCTGAATCATCACATTCTTCCATTTCTCGTTACTTGGTTGATTGTTTGCACTTAGATATTTCTTTAGTTGTAGACCCTATAGTTATTTCAAACCCCATAGAAGGATCAGCACATTTATCCATGATTTGTAAGGGTTTGAAAATTTTTATACTAGGCGTAGAGTTTGATTATAACGCCTATGTACTTGGATTTTCGGGGTATGAGATGATTTTGGGGTTGGACTGGTTATCCACTTATGGTGCGATATTGGACTGTGAGAGAAGAGACGTCAAGCTAGGGACATGTAGCGGATGGACTCTTAAGGTTTCTTGCAATCCGTAGGGGTCAGTCATGTTGAGCTTCCTTTATTCCCTTGATTAATCACTAGGAGAGTTAGATTCAATTCCAGTTGTTGGAGATTCCCCAGATGTTTTTGAGGAGGTTAGGGGGCTACACCCTAAGAGAGAGATCGACTTAGGATCTATCTGAATAACAATGTTAAGCCAGTGGAATTTCCCATGAGACATATGGCTCCTTCGGAGAGGAAGGAGTTAAGTAAGAAGATTGGTGAGCTATTAGACAAAGGCTTCATCGGATGGAGCATATCTGAGTGGGGGGCTCCAGTTGTCTTCGTTACGAAGGCGGATGGTTCCCTTTGACTTTGTGTAAACTATAGAGAGTTGAATAAGCTCACGAAGAACCATTACCCACTTCCTAGGATAGACGATCTTTTCAATCAGTTGGTTGGTTCTTCAGTATTTTCTTGGCTCTACTTAGCCATTAGATTTCATCAACTTAGAGTCGTTGATGATAGCATCGATAAGGCAGCATTTAGGACACCGATGGATTTTTTGAGTGGTTGGTTATGCCAATTGGGCTGACCAATGCCCCGGCCTATTTTGTAGATCTGATGTGCCGGGTTTTTTGTGATGTCTTAAATAAATTCGTTGTAGTGTTTATATATGAAATTCTGGTGTTATTCAAGAGTAGGAAGAGCATTATATTCATCTTGAGGAGGTTCTTCATACACTTCGAGTTCATTGGTTGAAAGCAAAATTCTCAAAGTGTCACTTTTGGAATGAGGAGGTGTGTCTCTTTGGGCATGTAGTCTCAAGGGAGGGTCTACCTGTGGATCCCGCTAAGGTAGTTGCGGTAGAGCATTGGAAGGCCTTCAAGAATGCTACCGAAGTTAGAAGCTTCCTAGGTTTGGCTGGTTATTATAAGAAGTTTTTCAGAGATATTGCTATGATTTCAGCACTGCTTACTCACCTCACTAAGAAGAATGTGGCATTCATGTGGGACATGGATTGTGAGGATTCCTTCATGATGCTAAAGAGGGCCCTTACTAGTGCACCATTGTTAGTTTTACCCGATGGAGCTAAGCCTTTTACAATATACATTGATGCATGCTGGACTGGCCTTGGGGCAGTATTGATGCAAGAGGGGATGGTAGTATACTATGGGAGTAGACAGTCGAGAACTCATGAGAAGAACTACCCCACCCATGATTTGGAGCTGGCTGCTATGTTTTTGCGCTCAAATCTTGGAGACATTACTTGCTAGGAGAGAGGTTCGAGCTTTTCACTGACCATAAATCATTGAAGTACATGTTCTCACAAAAGGATTTACACTTAAAGCAGCATCGTTCGATGGAGTTTCTAGCATCATATGACTTTGACATAGCTTACACCCCTGGCAAAGGGAACGTGATTGCAGATGTGTTAAGTAGGAAGAGACCAACCCTTAGCCCAATGTTCGTGGAGTGGAAAAGCCTAGAGTTTATTCCCACCTTTGATTTTAAGCCCTCTACGGACATTACTCCTGGATTATTGGCAGCACTTGAAGTTAAGCCTGCCCTCGTATATTAGATTTCTTTAAGGCAGCAAGAGGGTTTAGAGCTTGTGGATACTCTAGATAGGATTGGCAGAGGAGAGGTCTTTAGACATCTCCAATGCTATTCCACCGATAGTAAAGGGTGGCTAAGGAGAGATGGAAAACTTTGTGTCCCCTTCACTGGTGATTTGATGAGTGCAGTTCTAGCAGAAGCATACCATTCTCGAATGACCATTCATCCGGGCGGTGATAAGATGTATAGGAACATGAAGAGAGTGTTTTATTGAAGTGGCATGAAGAAATATGTAGCAGAGTTTGTGGCTGAATGTCTTGTGTGCCAAAGGGTCAAGGTGGAGCAACAGAGGCCCAGAGGATTACTTTAACCATTGGATGTACCCGAATGGAAGAGGGATAGTGTTTCGATGGACTTCATAGATGGTTTTCCCCGATCTTGGAAGGGAAATACTGGTATTTGGGTGACTGTAGATTGTTTGACTACGAGCGCCCCTTTCATTGGTCAAGAGTAAGAGGATAGCACCTTATTTGGCATCTATATAAGTTCGTGAGATAGTCTGACTTCATGGAGTTTCTTCTAACATAATGAGTGATAAAGACCCTATCTTTACTAGTGAGTTTTGGAGGAGCTTGCAAGAGGCTTTAGGGACATAGCTTAGGTTGAGTACGGCTTACCACCCTTAAAAGGATGGCTAAACGGAGAAAGTTAACAGAGTTTTTGAGGATTTGTTGAGGATGTGCATTCTTGATTTTGGAGGGACTTGAAAGGAGCACCTTCCTTTAGTGGAATTCACTTATAACAATAGTTTTCAGGCTAGCTTTGGAATGGCTCCTTTTGAAGCCCTTTATTGAAGACATTGCAAGTTGCCATCATTTTGGTTGGAGTCTACAGAAAGATTGCTACTTGGTCCCGACATGGTTAGAGAGACTTCGAAAAAGATTGACTTGATTAGATGAAGAATGATGATGGCCCAAGATAGATAGAAATCCTATGTAGATAAGCAGAGAAGGGATATTGAGTTCGATGTAGGAGATTTGGTTTTCATTAATGTGTCTCCGCTATGAAAGGTAGTGAGGTTTGGATCAAGTGGGAAACTTGCTCTCAGATTCATAGGACCATTCCCCATTGTGGAAAGGGCGAGGAGGATGGCGTATCAGATAACTACCAGAGAGGCTTGAGGGAGTTCATTATGTTTTTCATGTTTTGCGCTTGAGAAAGTTCTTACATGATTCAGTAAAGGTAGGGGAACCTAGCCAGCTTGAGGAAGGTGAAGTGGAGAGAGAAGCATTGGTTCATTGCATTCCTACCAAGATCGTTGGACATGATATCAAGAAGATTAGGAATAAGGAAGTCCCTTTGGTTAAGGTACAGTGGGGAGAAAGTATTGAGGATGCTACGTAGGAGGCTGAGCAGAAAATACGTATCTCTTTTCCACATTTCTTTGATGGTACATCTTGAATATCCTATTTCCATCTTTAGTTTTGAATAGGTTCTTTCCTTTAGTATCCTTTGGAAGGGTAGATCTTAGGATTTAACCCATGGATGGTAGGATTGAATGTAAACATGTTACTAGAACGTGTTATGTATGTTGGAAGCTTGTAAGTGTTTGCTAGTGGATGCTAAAGGACACATATATGCACACTATGAATTATTATCTCTTAGAGATCGACCTAACTAGGCCACTAAAGTATATGCATATGGATGTGTGTGCACTAGCATTTTTATTTCATGGTTGCTATGAATGGGTGATTATCATATGATTGTTGCATTTGGATGATGATTGTAGCACGCATATAGAACTATTAGTTGTCATTAGGGAATATTCATTCATCTGGGTACGTGGCATGGACAAGAACACATAAAAAGGAGGTCGACTGAATCAGTGGATCGCCTAATATTTTGCATTAGTTAGGAATATTGACACTACACTATTTCATATATCATAAATTGCATTAAAAAGCTTAAGGACAATGGATGTAATGAATGATGATTGAATACATGGTTGTGGAATTTAGATGAAAATATTTATTACATTCTTCTGTCCTTGGAGATTTCGTGGAAGAAATCCTTTAAGGAGGGGAGAACGCAACAACAGAAAAAATTAAAGTAATAATAATTAATTAACGAATTAATTGAATAATAAAATAGGGTTGTGAAATTGTTAGAATTGAGCCATGGGAGTTGCACCATTGGGTCTGTGGTAATTTTCTGAGCAATTTTCATGTATAACTTGTTGAAATCCGAGTCAGTATGGAGAAGTTACAAGAGAAACAAAGAAAATAAAAATTATATAATTAAACAGAAATGAGGAAAAAAAAGAAGACCATTATGGGTCGACCCGTCTATGGGCTCGGTCGACCCGCTTTTTTCCCTGGATGATTTTTCGTCCAGGTGCGAGCCATCAAATTTTTGATGAAATCCTATGCATTCGTAGCTGCATCTGATGGTTCTTATCGAGCCTATAATGTGGTTGCACTAGATTAAATCTTCAAATCCTACAGTCTGATATCCCTAAGCCACACTATAAATAGAAACCTAAGCCTAGCAGTTTTTCTCATTCAGATTTTCTCCCAACTGGTTCACTGCCTGAGGCTGAACCATAAATAGAAAAATTTCTGGAGAGGAAATTTTTTTGATAAAAATATTTTACACCCTAAAAGTGGATCCAGGAAGGCCTAGGATTAGAGCTAAGAACTACATGTGAGTGTTTTGTAATTATTATAGATTTGTAAGCAATTTAAAATAATAGGGTCCTTAATAGTTGTAGTTTTTCTACAATTTTGAGACAGTTTTTATATAAGTTTATTTACAATCAATTTTTAAGTAAATTTCAGTAGTTCTTTTCAGTCTATTTTTATTCAGCTATTGTATTCAGTTATTTGCAGTTACATCTATTTTAAGATGGAATTTAGCCTATAAATGTTAGTTTCTTTTTATAGAGATTTAATCCTTTTTTATGCGAATAAAATATTAAAAAGAGAAGAATTCACAAATATGAATTAAAATAGAAAACACTAAATTTACAGAAATCAGATGTAAAATGAGAAAATCTAAAATAAAGTGGAGATGGACTAAGATAGGAAAATTTGAGATATTTACAAGTATTATTATAACAAGTGGTTATAACTAAAAAGAGAAAATAGAAGAGTAATAGTTGTAAGAACCATTATAACAGGTAGGTTATAATTAGAAAGAAAGAAATAACAGAAGGGGCTTATTTTAAAACTTAGATCTTGGATTAAGTTAATAAGCAAATTTAGCGGTAGTGGCCCATACTAGCAGCATTCCCTTTCAGGTCTAGGACTGATGATCGCACACATGGGTGACGCTGGGCACGCTTATGCTGATTAGGGTAAATAAGTGGCCAATAGATAAGGGGTCAATTTTGGGGATTTGGGCAAGGGGCACAAATCTAGAAGATTTTTTTGTTAGGACTAGTGCCGACGGCATTCCCTTTCAGGTCGAGGACTGATGGTCTCACATGTGGGTAAGGCTAGGCAAGCTTATGCTGATTAGGATAAATAAAGGGTCAAATTGGGGGTGATAGTTAGTGTGTACCGGCGGTGACCGAGCGTGCGACATCGACTAGGGTAAATAGTTCGATACTGCATCCTAAGAGCTAAGAGGTGCCTTTTGCTGTGGGACTAACATGATTGGTTCACATTGGCACAATAGAGATAGGAAAGGCTGATCAATGGGTAGGATTAGGATTTTAGCCTAATCAAGTTAGCTGTTGATATAGGTTTAGAGTTTCAGCCTAATCACAACAGTTTAAGACAAGTGCAAATAATCAAAGCAAACAGTCAAATAGAACCCAAAATAGTATTTTATGCAAGTTTTATCTTTTCTGTATCTTCCTTTCATGCTAGAATTATTGTTTAGTGTGGTATCTTTATCTTGCTTAGAAATGCTAGTAATTACTTTCACTTATCAGACATGTCTAACCCACTCCTCTATCGTTCCTTTTTCCCCAATATGCCAATAAAGTTGAGGATATTTGATTTAGATTGCTTAGAGATTCATTTTCGGGATTTTCTCATTTAAGATGTATTCTTCTGCTTTTCATCATTTTCATTTGGCTTATGATGGACTAGCACTTGTGAGAGAGATTATCATTGTTGTTTTTGTACTCTGATTATGTGAGACTGAGATGTATTTTCATGAGACATGAGAGATTTTGAGTTTTTGAGACATGTTATGTTTTTATGACTTATTTTGAGATGAAGTTTACTTCTGAATGATAAGTTATTAGTCAAAAAATTTCGACTACTTTTACTAATTTGTCTTGTAAATCTTAGTCTCTGTGATGCTTTAGCTATATCTATAATGCACCACATCCTTTGGTGTGCTCTTTTTGGGAATACTAATGGGTGTGGGGTGTTTCAAGGTATAAGGTGCATCAATACTTCCAACGGAAAGGACGACACAATCGGAAGCAAACTACCAATGTCAAAGCACTAGCTAATCTTATCGCGGATGAAGATATAATAGCTGCAATCATTATCATGGCTAACTTGGTGGAAAACAAGACTGATTGGGAGGGGAGCTCTAGACCTCTCTGTGAAAATCAATAGCATTTCCATCAATTCTAAGATGTAAAAGATGATGAGCACGTCTTCTTAGGAAACTCTGCTACTGCTGGACTACTTGGCAAAGCAAAGGTTCTTCTTAAACTTACTTCTGGAAAAATATTGGCTTTGAATGATGTATTACATGTCCCATCCCTTCGTAGGAATTTAGTACTTGTGGGTTACTGAACGAGGATGGAATGAATCTTGTTTTTGAATTTGATGAAGTTGTAATAACTAGGAATGAGGTATTTGTAGGAAAGGAATATCTAGTTGATGGTCTATGTATTAAACTTTGTTGTTCCTAGTAATGAAAGTATTTCTTCTTTTGCTTATATGACTGAATCCTCTTACTTATGACATAACATATTGGGACATGTGAATACAGGCACCTAAATAATGGTATGAAAAATTTGAAAGCACCATAGTGGCAACAATCGGCTCTTTGTAATACCCAAAAAATCAACACCTTATATCATTACCCGACTTTCAAACATAAAAGACAGATTATCAAGCTAAAACAAAACAAAACGTCAAACCAAGATATCGACAAGATCTCACAATGAAATGATAATGTATAATATACTAAATATAGATAAACAGAAAAATGATGCAAATATATAAGAGATTGCACTAGCAGAAGAAACCGATATACAACTAATAATACAGAAAATCAGAATACACCAACAACATAGAGTTCTGGATAAATAACTAATCCAATAGGTCTCATATACAAATAACAGATTTGTCATCTATTAATAAAATATCAAGTATACGTGTTCAGAATATTGATGCCACGTATCCAAAAATGCTCCAACTGTGCATCTTGCTAGCATATCCCCAAAAGCACACAACTAAAGATTAGCCAAAATGACACAATGCCCATTCCAACCCTTTGTTTAGAGGCATGATTTCTTTATTAAGCTAGTTTAGGCAACTAGACTCCTCTCATGAGAATTCTATTTTGATTTCTTGGTCCGACCAATGAAATTTCCTCACACGAGTAGAGTCAAGATTTGGAAATCCCTCGATCACCTCAGGAACCTGACTCAACCACTCGCCTTTGAGGATCGAGTGAAAAACCTTTCCTAACTGGTGCTTAATTTGAATAAGCATAACTTAACTAAGCATTTACAAACTATCTACAAGAAAAATTCACAATGTATGACACAAAACTCTAAGGGCACGGCGTTTAAGGCATTTCAACAAACACCATCTCGGCATAGTCCATCGTCAACCAAAGGCAAATTTCATTAATAACTCGAATCATCAACCGGTACCATGACCAGCTCTAGACGAACTCGTGCACACTGAACTCTCAGCAACCGAATCTAGAAATTGAATCCAAACTCACCTATCAAACTCGAATAGTCATCAACATCCTATAGATGCATCACGAACTCGAGCGATGATTTTTAGAGAAGGCTACAAATTCGATTTGCAACTCCAGGCATACATCGAAGATGATTTTTAGATCTTGTATAGGAGAGCATGAAGGCACAACATCAATTGATAATTTTGAGCATCTAGAGTAGGCAGTGACGAGTTCCCAGGCTGCAAAATGAATTGATAAGAAGAAAAGATTTTGCTTTTTCTGAAGTGGCGATATCATATTTTGGAAGAGAAGTAAAGTAAGGTTTCAAGAGGATTTAAAATTGGCATGAATGAGGATAGCATATTGAATTTTGGGGCAAACATGAATGAATTTTGGAGCGCGAACGTTAATGAATTTACAAAGGGAAGGAGGGAAATGAAAATTGATTTCCTATGGATAATGAGTAGGATGGGATTTGAGATTCGTGGAAGCTTGTGGACTAGAAGGAAGCAGATTGTGAGATGCAGATCGTGTGATGCGAATGTTTAAAAAATGTTGACCCAAATTTTTTTGATACGAGATGTGTGACTAGTGGACTGGATGGAACCATGCCGTAGCGCATTGCCCTTTGTATATGAGATGTGTGACTTGATTTAAATATAATTATTGATCAATGACATTTTGTCCATCTTCCTTAGTGCATTGCATCTTGTATACAAGATGTGAGACTTGATTTACATATAATTATAGTAAATGGCATTTTGTGTATTTTAATAATTGATAGGGGCTTGTTTCTTCAATTCCCATGTTTCTATATTAAAATTTTAAGAAAATAACAATTGTATACAAATAGTACTATTTGCGACGGTTGTGCTCACAAATGATAGAATTTGGGTGTATTCCACATTTTCTGTCAAAATATTTACACTTAGTTTTTCCGAGCTTTTTTTTACAATTTTGGAATTTACATTTTAAAATTGCACTAAAAATCAATGTAAAAGAACGATGTTATAAAGATAACAATATCATCGTCTTGAAAATCAATGTAATATGTGTGTTTTATACAACATCGATAATAAAAATAATTATGTTATAAAGATTTTTAACATCGTGTGTTTTTCTACATGATGTAAAAGATGCAATATCTATAAACAAAATTCTAATAGTGGACTCTAGGAAAATAAAGTCATCCACTCGGTCTTTACCCATTACTAGGCATCTACCGAACCCTCCTTGGATACAAACCTAAATCATACCTCATTGACCAACCCCACTCAACTTGAAAGCTTATGCATCAAGTTAGAATGATAGTGCTCTCAGACGCTTCACCTCAGCTTTGCAACTAAGGTTACTCATACAAGGTTTACCACTACAAAAGGATTTACCTGTATGAAAGATGACAGGTTTAGCCTATTTACCAAGTATAGCTGAAACACCCCACCTCTATAGCTATACTATCCAAAAGTATTATAGAGTAATATTTTCAGATAATACAAATAATGAGGCTATATGGAGTACATACATGAATATTCCTTTGGACAAACACTAGTACGTGTTAAAACATCAAATAAATAACTCATCTAAACGTACATGATATCAGTACAAAGTAATAAACACGCGAGTCTCCAAAACAAAACAGTGCACAATATACAGTAAGTCACAGAGAACGTGGAGTTAAACACAGTGATAACATATAATATTCTAATACATCATGGATATAACTTATCTCATAAGTTAACTCTCTTAATATAATGTGATGAATAATCAATATACAACTCTGTATCAGATATGTACCTAACGATATAATCTGGCACACATATTATATAACAATCCTAACACAAAGCAAATCAATAGAAATATCCAATGGTTGAATCATACATTTAATACAACATCAACATAAAAAATGAAATCATAAAATGGATAAGGTTAACACACAGCAATAACCTAATATAATATCACAAAAATCATATAATTAATACATAATGTGAGATAGCCTGTCAAATCATACAAATGATATTCAATATTATACAAACCACTAAGATAATCTATCACAATCAATATAAAAATCAATAAACAAAGCCTATCTCTAAAATATCAAACCGGAAGAGTATGGATATACGAGGACTGACTACATTTTAGACACATAGCCTCTAATATAGTCAACTTATTGGATGATGAATAATATATGTCAATCCACAACACACACATAGCCATGAACCAAAAAGGGCGTCTGATGGCACACAACATGCTCTAGGAACCCAAGGTCTACTAGCCTCCTATTAATAGTTGGATCTGTTCCTGCAGTCTTAGTTTTCTTGACGGACATCGTGACCTGCATCCACCTATGACTCATCTATGCGTAGCACCGGTCATGACCCTACACTTGCCTCTTTGGTAACAGACTGCTAGCCTATATGACACAAGAAGCTACCAATTACCAATTCTACGATGCGCATCAAATATAATAACCAACAATGGTGTTGTGGATCTAGGGCGTGACCCCACAATTAGGCTGCTAGGGTGGATAGTGGCCGATGTCGTTCACTCTCGAACCATAAAGGAAGCTGGACACAAGTGGACGTCATATGGTACTCATATCCTAAATCAACATATAATTCTAGACTTAAATCGACACACAACTTAAAATAAATCAACAGATAATTATAATGTAATAGAGCTCTAACCATTGCCATCACACGGCTCTAACCAAAAGCAAACACATGGCTATAATATACTTCTACCTCAATGGATATCACAATATACACATAAGCCATCCCTATTTGAGTGATATTTACTTGCAAGGAATAATCAAACAATAACATAACGACATCCTATACCACCGCATGTTATTCAGATAATTATTCAATGCTCATAAACTATACTCGATCTATACTTAGTATCTCTATATGACAGTCTGATGAATAACTGGAAAAATATTACTGAAAGTCTCATACCAAATAGTATCACCGAACCATTTATTCAAATTTCTCATCACACATAAATAAGAAATACTCAAAACAATAATAAAAGTGTCCTATAAATATATATACATTATATTACAATCTCAAATAATGTTGTGTAAGTCATATGATACAAAAGTAATGTCAAAATAAATATATAAACATTAATAATCATTATGAACCAAATATTATAATAACATTAAAATTATTACGAATTTTGTATAGAAAGATATCATCATTGTATCATATCAGATTAATAAAAAAATCATATCAAAGGTTAAGTATTAATGTAATCTAATTCAAATAACAAGAAATACATAAGGAAAAAACTAATATAAAAAGATATTATTCCAATGAATATAAAAGAAGAAAATCAACACTTAATAATAATTCATTCACAACACATAGTTTTATATAGTAAAATAAATACTTAGAAATAAACAATAAATGCATGTTTCAAGATTTAAACCAATAAAAGAGTTATCAAAATGGTAACATAAAATAAACGATTCCAATATATCAGTAAATATATTACAACAACTAAATAAATATATAAAAATATACTAATAAATCCCTACTATAACCTATTAAGTATGTAGAAATGGTTAATAATTATATAGTTTACAATTAGATAGAAAAATAACTAAACTTAAATATAATATGCTCTATATAATAAACAATAGGTTCCTTAATCTTTATAAAATTAAATCGTAATTTAATAGATATACCAATTGCATTAGAGAACTTATTGTTATCTTCTAATAACTTAATAATAATTAATAGAACTAAGATTATGCAACAAGATTTATCCTATTCCTTTTTATAAATAATTACTATTTTAATATAACTTTAAAACGTCAAACTCAATGTATATATATTAAACTAAATACTAAAACTAAAATTATACATTAAAATTTCATATATTATACTTTAATAATTATATATTAATTTAAGAAACCTTATATAATTTATTTTCCTTTTCAAATAATCCTATTTCACATAATTATAACACATGTAAATTAATTTGTTTTCTTCATAATCAAATGGATACATATTCAAAACTTAAATTTTATAAATGATAAGATTTCAATTTTTATGAAATGATAATTGAAGACCATTTATAATAAATTTATTTTTACTTTATTAACTTATTAATCTTATTCCTACATTCATGTTTAAAAATAATTTCTAGTGCACATATACATATATTAAGGAGTAAAAATATAGTATATCAATTTTCATCACTTATCAATGTAACAAGGTTGAATTAAAGGATGAAACATCAAGTTTGTAGCAGCAAACTAGACAATATAACAGGACCAATATATATAGAAAAGTGCAGTAATATAAGGCCATGTACCCAATATACATACAACAACAAAAAATCAGGTATCCAAAAAGGGTAGACCCCGTAAGCAAGTGCACCGATATATACAACTCACGCACATAATCCAACATTATCCTTAATACAGCTACCTATGCATAAGTATATGGTCACACACCATATGGCAACACCTATACATACTATATGAACACCTATGTACATAGTTTGCTCATCGGTAAACACACTCACATGCTACCTAAACCCTCACCAACACATACACGTACAAGTACACGTTAATAACATTGCATACTACTTTGCCATAAAACGTAGCAATTCTTTATTACTCAGTTGTACATCGCTATGAAACAAACAGGGATGTAGGAATACACCATACATGCACGGATGTACACACATACCCACAAACATCAAATCACCTCCATCTCATAATAATAGATAGGCGGCAACAACCATATTCATGCACGCTTCATATATATATATATATATATATATATATATATATATATATATATATATGCACACAACACCTAGGTATACATGTTTACATACGACAACACACAGAAATGAAAATAGAGCATAACATTCTCTCTACACACCTGTGTAGTTAATACCCCGCTACAACCCCGCTATATCTCATAGCGGATTTCTACCGCTACGATTTTTCCATGTAGCCCCAGAATATAGCCTTTCCGCTTTAATCCCCGCTATTTCCGCTATATCCCGTTATTTCCGCTATATTCCGCTATTCCCGCTATATCTTTTTTAATAAAATGAATTGCAAAATTGCATTTATACATTATAAAATTATGAAAACAATTTATTTGATCTAATTTTTAATATATTTTCAAAAATGAAAATACTCTAATATTCTATCAAATTTAATTATGTTAAATAACAGTTTTTCGTTTATTTAAAGTATATTCGCACATGTTTTTATTTAAAATTATTTATGTATTATTTATAATTCAATTGAATGATAATTTTTCATTTAATTTCCATTTATATATTTTTTAAAACATTAAGTACGAGTTTTATATGCTATTTTGGAGCCATCCGCTATATCCTCGCTGTATCCCCACTATGACTTTTTACACCTCCACCGCTTCGAATCTACCGAGCGCATTAACTGCATAGATACACACACAGATACATACAAATATATTATAAAACATTACCTCATTCATCATGTTGCGACTTTATCAAGGATTGATGTCAGCTTCCATTATAACCAACATCGTGCCCCTTCACTTCCATAATCGAACGACGTCCTCCCCTTTTTGATCGTACACAAGAATGGCAGCTGCATAGGCCAGTTCGCTTTCATATGTGTCGATGTATATATATTTTTTATTTTTCCTATGCGATTTGGTTCATGATCCTTCGAGAATGGTTAGAGCTAGCAAATGGATTTGATAAGTGTCTTGGCTATTTTGGAGGGAGAGGGTAAAAGGAAGGACATGGGCTAAATTGAATAATTTCTTTGATTTGATTTTTAATTTTTGAAGTGATAAGGGTTTTAGCATTTCTTCCTTGAGATGATGATTAATAGAGGAAAAATAATGTTCAGTATACAAAAAAATCAATGAAAAATTAAGATACTAAGAAAACTCTTGAAAAATTGTTTTTGAGTTGGTAATTGGGTTTGGGCTTGGTTATAGTGTTTAGGCCTAAAGTTTAATAGATGAGTATAAAAAAATTTATTCTCTTCTACGTTGAAACTAAATTCAATTCAATTTCAAATGGATACAAATTTTCATTTAGAATCACTATTTCACAATTTAGTTCTTTTGCTTAATGATTTCTAAACCAATTTGCCCAATAAATCATTAAATTTCAGTTTAATTTATTAAATTAATGTTATTGACTTTAATTAATTATTAATTAAATTTTGGTTATTATACTAGAAATAGGTGAATATAAAGCTCAAGCATCGAAAAAAGCATAAGCAAGTACTCTAAATAAAAGTATACCACACTACATGTGCCTCTTCCCCTTGTCATGAGCAGTAGGCTTACTAGGACCTGGTAGCGCCTGCAAGGCATAAGTCATATTTGCTTTCCCTCCCTTTTGAAGCGTAGAATAGTCCCTCTTCAAGTGACCAAGTTGATCGCAATGGAAGACTTATGCTTCTCTTTAGCTGGATGGCATTTTGTAGAAAAATGCCTCTTTATGTCATAGAAGCGACACACAATATCAGCCTTCTTCTTTGCGCAACTTAGTATTTCCCTATATCTTGATCTTTGCACTTTGGTTGGAACTTTGGCTTGCCCTCCACCTTTGTTACCTCTAATGGAACCTCATGAGTGCTCTTATAGACAAAAGCCATCTCCGCAAGACTCCCGAAGTAGCCCTGTAGGGATTTGATTGAGTCAAGAATACCTAATAGATGCATTAAGACCCCTTAAGACCCCTGGTAGATTTCGTCGCCTTCTTCATGGGGTATTGATCATCTCGATACCGAAGTTAGACAGAAGATTAAACCGACTAACATACTTCTGGACAGATAAGCTACCCTACTGAAGATGGATAAAATGCTCAAGCGTAACCCCTTCTCGGTCTCAAAAAATAAACCGAGACTCGAAACGATATCTAAAGTCCATCCAAGCCATGGCCTTCTCATCAACCTCCTTTACTATAATATCCCACAATGCCAAAGCTTCCCTCTCAAGATGTTGGGAAGCAATCCTCCACGAGAACATCCTCCACGCCTATATTGGTGAAATCCTCTCACATGTATATATCCAAGCCTCTATCTCTGCAACAGTCATAGAACCTAGATATGGATTCCTGTAAAGCTTAAGAAAATCTCAACACAGCTTCAGAAATTCTAAAGCTAGCGGTAGAAGAAATACTAGTGCCGCAATGGAAACATCACCTCCAACACCGGCCATAGTTGCTGGAATGTCTGTATGGGGTGGAATATCACGTGCAGTAGCTAGATAATCTCTAAACCAAGCAGGCATCTTAATTGCTCAACCCCAGTCACTCGTGTACCTCACTAACTCATAATGATAGCTTCAAACGAAGACACATTAGCAGTCGGTGATAGAAATAAATTAAAGATTAAAAGATAAGTGGTGTATGTGATATAATATAGTAGAAAAATATAAGTACATTTCCTCAATATGTCTCCTTCAATCAGATTGTTTAACTCAAAATGGTATACTTGATCCGAGTGTAGAGCCTAGGCTCTGAAACCATTTTATGAATATTAAGTAAGCTTAATTAAACCTGTAATCACTTTAATAATAAGTGTAGAGTTCAAAACTCACTTAATAAGCTTACTAACTTTTCTAAAACCATTTAAATTACTTTCATTATCACTAACTAAGGACATTCACTTAATTATATCATGTAATTAGTCTGTAATCTATCACAACATCACATATAATCATTCAATTAACCCACAATAAAATTCATAGCTTACTATCTATTTCCAAAAATAGTAGTTAAGATCTAAAACAAATAATGAGTTAACATAATCATGTTTATAACCTGAACACAAGTCTAAATCAACCCAAACAATCTTCAAATCACTTCATATAATTCCATATCAATCAATAAACAAAAATATAAAGATTACTAAGTAAACATAAATGGAAAATTATCCCACTCGCCTTCTTTTTCACCAAAATAAGCACTAATCAGAAAAATACACTTCTAAGGTCTCTTGAAATCTTCGATGAAGTTCCAAAATTTGAATTAAGCTTATTCCTTTGTGGATTATATGAGGAATTGGATGAGAGGAATTATGGTGATTTCATTAGAATTTAGTAGAATTTATTTGGATCAAGAGATCTAGGGTTTGGGCTTAAGGTAGGAATAGGAAAGTAATTAGGAGGTAGAAAAAGAAATGAAAGATTGAATGAAGTGAGATAAAGGGCTTAGACACACATAAGCTAAGATAGGACAAGCTAGTGGGGTTAGCCTAATTCAATTTTCATTCCTTTCTAGAAATCACTATTCGCCTCAAAATTCATTGACTCCAAATACAACCAACTTTATACTTATTTTTTTAACGTTCAAAAGGTGGGCTCAACTACAAGCGTCTTGAGACCCAATTCGTCCGTCTATCAAAAATTCAGTATAATGCGTGTTCCATCAATTAACGATTAAATATTTATTTGTTCGATCGTTACAATTGTTGAGTGTTACGTTGGTAAATAATGGTTATATAGTGAATGCCTCTGATTCCTATGTACATTCAAAGGTGTTTGATCCTCAATTTATGATAATTTGCCTTTATGTTAATGACATGTTGATATTTGGTAATTGATGCGAAAAATTTCTTATCCTTCAAATTTGAGATGAAAGATTTGGGAGAGGCTGATGCGATACTAGGAATTAAAATGAGAAAATCCGCAATTGGTTTCTCAGTAAATCGGTCTCACTACGTAGAGAAACTTCTAAAATGGTTTAATTATTTTGACATGACTCTTATTCAATCTTCATATGATCCTAGTAAGCATCTTAGAAGAAAAAAATGACTAGTGTGTTACAAGATGAATATCCCAAGTCATTGGAAGTGTATTATTTCTTATGAATTATACCATACCTGACAAAACTTACGCTGCAAGTATTTTAGGGTGGTACACTCACAACCTCAACAACGAACATTGGGACACTCTTCATCGTATTTTGAGGTGCCATAAGGGTACAATTTATTAGTTCATACATTTTAATAAATATCCTATTATTTTAGAGGGATTTCGCGATGAAAACTGGGTTGGTGATAATGATGAAGTTAGCTCCGCTGGTGGTTATGCATTCACTTTATGAGGAGGTGCTACATCATGGAAGTCCTATAAACACATATGCATAACAAGATCTACTATGGAATTTGAGTTTATGCTCTTGGGTTGGCAGGTCAAGAAGCATAATGGTTGAAAGACTTGTTGGTAGAAATTCCACTAGGAAGAAAACTAATGTTACAGTTTTTTACACTATAATTTATAGGCCGCTATTGGAATTGCGAAGAATTGTGTGTATAATGATTAAAGAAGGCACATCCGTACTAAACATAAAGACAACAAGAAATTTTTGAAGGAAAGGTGATTTCATTAGAATTTCTAAGATCAGAAAGGAACTTGGTAGATTCACTCATGAAAGGATTATCAAGCAATATAGTCCTTGAATCTTCAAAAGGAATAAATACCCATTTAAATCAAATAAGATCATATGATTACTTTTTCCCTTCTATTTTTGTGTTTTAGAGATTGATTTCCTTTTGAATCAGTGACCAGTTTTGATGGTGCTCTTGTGACGCACATGATGAATTCATTCATGAAAGTTGATTCTGGACTACACGTTCATCGTTAATCTGTAGTCGGTTTTGGTAGTGCTTGTGTTATGCACTTGATGGATTTTTTTTCTTATTTATCTATGATTGATCTATTACCCATGTTGAACCTATAAATAGTTTTAGTGATGCTTTTAGGATGCACATTAAAAGTGACTAAAGATCATGCAATATGGAATATTAAATAAACTATCTATTTATGTAGAATGAAAATGTAAAAGCAAAGTAATAAAGTAAATGACACCAAAGGTTTTTTACTGATTCGAACTTTTCGTTCTACGTCCAGTTCTAGACTCCTTCTAAAATTTAACTATCAACCCTCACTTAACTCATAGGAACATGTATTACACCACTTGAGCAACCCAAGAGGACTTCAACCGCCTAAGCAACAGAATAAGACATTAATCGTTTTAGCAATCGAACATGACTTTAATAATATGGAAAAGAATCTGACTGAATGTACTCTTTTGATAGCACGGATAAGACTTTAGAGTACACCCTTTTTATAATCTTCTCCTTTGTGGTATATTGTGTAATTCCTGAAGACGAGAAGTTTATTGGATCACCAATGAAGTACTCTTGAATGAACAAGTGATCAAAATTAAGGATTTAAGTACTGAATGCTTAGAGTTCAAATAGAAAGATAGATAAGAAATAAGAATAAGAATTGATCATCAAAATAATGGAATTCATGGCTATTTATAGAGATTAAGAGTTGTATTCGTTCATGAAAGATAGTCATGAAAAGATATAGAAGCAACTCTTGAATCAAGAGTTGTTTCTGTTCATTAAAATGAAGTGTCTCTTGTAAAACTAGCCGTCATGAAGATTCAACCATCTGAACTAAATGTTTCAGCCAACTGAATCGAATGAAAACTAAAACGGTAAAAAAAATTGTGTAAAAATGGTACAATTCTGTCGTTTTAGTATTCCAAGTCAGCGGGCTGAATGTTCTTATCATTTTTTGAGCATGCACAGCATTCAATCGGCTGACAAGGGTTATTTAGCCGGTTGAATGCAGTGTTTTCATGTAGTTTCTTTGATTTTCCAATATTTTTATTTTGAGTGCATATATACCACCGTGGAGAGACTTTAACATCTATCTACATCTAAAATCAGAATCTATGCCTAACAAAATATTGTAGCAATATTCTGGAATCTGAATCTGGTCTCCATACGTTTTTGAGTATCTTCTTCTGCAAACTTGGTTAATTTATATAATATTTACTTATATAGTTATCACAATCAAAATTGCAAAATTCGAGATTCTAACATTTTCCCCTTTTTGATGATGACAACTATGTAAGTTCTATAAACAAAAATAGATTTATACTCTCCCTGCCTTAATACTCCCCTTATCATTATGACGTACTATTATCCAGGATTTTAATCCAATAGGAGATAGAACAACTCATGTTATCGGAATGGTTTAGAACTTAACCAAAAAGGCTAAGGAGAAGAATTAACGAGAGCCAAGCTATAGTACAGAGATAACGACTTAGATCGACTAAACTAAGAGACCAACATTCTTTCAGCCCAATTAGTAGTTGAGTTCAAACCGCTAATAGACTACCACCAAAACGGAACAACGTGCAACGAGACTACATGTGCAATGACGATATAGGACCATGGAAATATCCCAAACTCCAAACTCTAAAAAACATCTAAGTGCTTGGATCACCAGCAACCCATGCCCTATAGATCGCTTGCGAGCCATGAAAAATGGAGTGTCGCTATGCTAAATGAAAGAAGGGAAGGAAATGGGAAGTATGACAAAAAATAGGCTAAGTGTGTGGGTCGTGCGACCCATACACCATGGATCGCTAGCAACCCATGCTTCTCCACGTGTCTTCAGCGAGGAAATCAAGCAATGCAATGGCTAAGTCATTGGCTTGTGTACAAGCCAACTCTATGGGTTGCTAGCGACCAATAGACTATGGGTCGCTAGAGAACCATGGATTTGGATCGGTTCGCGAACTAAAACCCCCCTGGGTCGTTCTCTACCTACCTGCAAGCAGTTGATGAAGTGGCTCGGCCCAGAAGTACTCTGATCTCTATAAATACCGTCCTGCATGCAACATAAACTGTATCTTCATCGCATTGATTGTTGAAGCTCTGTTGGAAACATTCTTCACTTTCTATCTCCCTTACAACAATTCTCGAAGGAATTTGCTATGATTCTCCACTAGATTCCAACTCTGAGAATTCAATCTACTTAGAGATAATCGAAGTCTTGTAATCAAACACATCTTGTAACAGAAATCGGTCTATAAGGAAAATATAAAGTGGAAGTATGCTTAATTAGCAATCAAACCACTATAAAAATTCTCTATCTGTTTACTTTTACCGTTCTTTTCTTTTATCTACGATCTGTGATATTCTCTGTTAGAACATGGCTGGTGCTTTCAATCTTAAACCAAGGTGTTGATCCATTTTTTGGGTTAACATTTTGGTGCTTTCATCGAGAGATCAAACTTAAGATCCAAACCTGGCTATCTACTTTGGATCTCATAGGTCTAGAAGTTAGATCCTTAATCTTTCCTTAAAAAACCCACTGTTTGGAACCAATGTCCCCTAAGAGAAGAAGAACTGCCTCTAAAAGATCCATAGGGGCATTAATAGCTGGAGAAGATGTTAATCCCCAATAGAGTGAAGTAAATGGAGCTAACTCAAGGAATCAGGCGCCAGCCTTCTCTAGTCAACATGAAGTTGTTACCGAGATGAGTTAAATAAAATGGTTAATGAGATCAATAAAAAAATGGAAACTAGCCAAAAGGCTCTAATGGATAAGCTTAATGCCCTCCTAACCCTATAGTAAAATCCCGTTCCAAGGACTATGCCTGAACCCGTGGCTGCTATGGAACAAGAGAATTCCTCCATCTCTAGCATACATAGAAGAAATGGAAAACAGCCCCAAAAAGGGGTGACAACAGGACTCAACATGGACGGATGTGCAAGTACCCCATTCGCCATAAGGCAACCCATTTTGAATTTGGGCTAAGAGGGCAAAGATCCTCGTAAATGACATAGCTACAGATCTTTCCAACTTGGAGGATGGAGAGCAAGACGGAAAATAAGAAGAAAATTACAACGCATTTGATAATGCAAGGAATAACCAAAATACTACAGTTAGACCAACCGCAAGTCAACGTGAATTTAAAGAAAGAAGGCCAAAACTCGAATAAGAAGAACGGTATTGACAGCAATAAAAATCTCAAAGGGTTTAGGCTCGAAGGCAACACTCCCATAAGTAGTACACCGGAAAACATTTTTCTCGCAATTCAAAGGACTGAGGAACGCAGAAGAAGCGCTTAGGGAAATTCTGCCGCTTCCACAAGATAGACGACAATAATACGAACGAACGCCGCCACCTAAAGAATATCATTGAGAAACTGATTTAGAATAACAAATTCCAGCAGTATGTAAGAAAGCCGCAAAAACCCGATCAATCTGCGGCTCCTCAATGCCCAAGAGAATGAAGGAATCAAGTAGGAACCAGTAAAGAAGGGTCAAAACGAACTGACAAAGGCTTATCATCAGAATAATATCTAGGGGACCACATCCTGCGCAAAGAAGTTGGGGAGAGATGGAGCAGTATGCTAGTTCGTTGAAGCATGCTTCGAAGGAATCATGTTTAGCTACGAAAGACGAAACTCTAATAAAGATGCAAAGAGTATTGAACAACGATATTGTGTCCCGAAATCGAGACACCGAGGGGATCGAGGCTCCTACTCTCGATCTGATGGTTGCGATGGTAAGAATTGGACATGCTGTAGTTCGACGGGTGTTGGTTGACAGTGGTAGCTCTGTTAACATACTCTTCAAACATACTTTCGATCAAATAAAGATTAGCATGAAAAGTGTATACGCCTGCCAAACAAGGATTCAGGGGTTTACTGGTGAACCCAAACAACCGGTAGGAACAATTGACCTACCTGTGGAGCTTGGAGAGATAAGAGAATGATTACCCTCATTCAGACTTTTGTGATCGTGGATGAAAGTCAACATACAACGCCTTCTTGAGATTGCCTACATTAGCCGACCTAAGAATAGCACTAGCCCAATGGCACCTTACAATGAAATTTCCTATAGAGCATGGAGTCGGAATTATGAAAGGAGACCAAAGCGCCGTTCGAGAATGCTACATCACAGAATTGCATGAGTTAAGAAGAAAGGAAAAGGAAAGGATGTATGGAAAACCCTCCACATCCGTGAACCCTCCGAATAGCAACTACAGAGCTGCCATTGGCTTAGGGACCATAGCTGATTCGTCAAGGCTTTGGACCCTAGAAAGAAGAGCTCAGGGGAGGATCGGGCAGCACCAGCAAAATTGACGGTGTTTGTCCCAGTCAATATGGATGACCCAACGTAGGTCCTGAAAATTGGGTCGCATCTTGGAAAGAAGATGCGGTCAAAACTAACCAAATTCCTCCGCGCCAATTTGGATGTATTTACTTGGACACACTTCGATATATGTAGGGTATCGCCTAAAATTGCTTGCCAAACACTCAATATTGACCCCAAATTTACACCAGTGAAGCCAAAAAGGCACAGCTTGGGCTCCGAATGGTCCAAAGCACCGAGAGGGGAAGAGATAAATTAATGGCTAATGGCTTCATCCGAGATACAATTTACCCTGAATGGGTATCAAACCCAATCTTAGTCAAGAAGTCTAGTGGAAAATGCGAACTTGTGTTGATTTCTCAGACTTAAACAAAGCTTGTCCGAAGGATATGTTCTTGCTCCCTAGAATTGATCAACTTGTGGAAGGAATGGCGAGACATGTACTGCTGTCATTTATGGACGCATACTCAAGCTACAACTAGATCCTGATGCATAAGCTTGACCAAGAAACACCAGCTTCATCATCGATTGGGGATTGAACAGTTACATAGTATTACCATTCGGTTTGAAAAATGCAGGGGCAACGTACCAATGGCTAGTGAATACTATGTTCAAATGCAAGATTAGAAAGACTATAGAAGTTTATGTGGACGGCATTTTGTCAAATCTCGAGTAGCTGCTAACCATCTATAAAATCTCACTAAAATGTGCGAAATACTCCAGAAGTATGGAATGATGCTCAACCCACTCAAAAGTCACTTAGCAGTAGCCTTTGGGAAATTCTTGGCGTTTATAGTAAGTGCTCGAGGCATCAAAGCAAACCTAGAAAAAATAGCGGCGCTATGAGAGGTCCAAACCTTGAAAAATAAGAAGGAACTTCAAAGCTTGAATGGAGAAGTTGCAGCACTGAGCCGATTTATCTCAAAAGCTATATATAAGTGCATACCGTTTTGCGACGCATTAAAGAAGCGAAAGAAAAACTACAAATGGAGTGAGGCTTGTCAAACAGCTTTCAAAGAATTTTCATGACACATGGAAGCTCCCATAATCTTATCAAAGCCGACGGACGGAGAAGACCTATTCATTTGTTTAACTGTCTCCATACATGCAGACGGAGGAATCTAGCGGCCCATCTATTACATTAGCAAACAATTCACCAGAGCAGAGAAGAATTACTCAAAACTAGAAAAGATAGCGTATTTCCTCTTGATTGCATCCCGGGAGTTACACCCATACCTTCAAGCTCATACAAGCAAAGCGTTGACTGACCAGCCCCTGAAGCAATTGTTATACTAACCAGAAACTTTTTGATGACTAATCAAGTGAAAAATAGAGTCGAGTCAATATGACATCACATACCACCTAAGGAAAGCCATCAATGGACAAGCGTTGGTCGACTTCATTGCCGAATTTACTATAAGGGATGACGAGGAGGAAGTTTGGTCAGAAACAAATATGCAACGGAAGCTCTTCGTCGACTGTGCATCCAACAAGTTCTATTCGGGAGTGGGAGTAGTGCTTGAAAACCCTAAGGGGCGAGCCATTAGCTACACTTTATGCTTGGAATTCCCAGCTACAAACAATGAAGCAAAATATAAAGCACTGATAGCCGGACAGAAAGTTATGAAGGAGCTCAAAATAAAAGCTATTGACATATGCAATGACTTACAACCGGTCGTCTATCAAGTAAAAGGGGAGTATCGGGCACGTGGTGAGAATCTTGCCTCGTACCTGTTCAAAGTACAAGAACTACTAAGTGACATCGAACACTACACCATCGATCATATCCCACAGGCGCAAAGCACAAGGGAGATTATTTGACCACACTGGTAAGTTCAGGAGAAGCTCAGTCATTGGGACTAATCCCAGTCGAAACTCTGGCTAACCCAAGCATAGACGAAATGGATGTAGAATGAATTCTCGAAACCACCATTGAACCAGATACATGGATGACACCAATAAAGGACTATCTACTCTCGAAAACACTTACAAATGACAGGAATCAACAAAAGAAGCTCCTTCGAAAGGCGCCACGTTCACAATACAAGATGGAATACTCTATCGAAGGCGATTCTCAACCCCCTTCTTAGGTGTGTGATCGATGACGAAGCACGATGAATCCTAAAGAAGATACATGAAGGCGTATGCAGAGACCACACTAGTGGGCAGACCCTTGTGAAGAAAGTCCTTCGATACGAGTGCTTTTGGCTAATAATAAATTATGATGCCGCATCTCATGCCAGAAGATGCGATCACTTCCAAAGATTCAGCAAAATTAATAGAACTCCTTCGATAGGGCTAACTCAGATAGTCGGCCCACGGCCATTTATGGTATAAGGAATCGATTTGATTGGCGTCCTACTAATAGCGAAAGGAAAATATGTATAGTTGTCGTAGATTATTTTACAAAATGGGCCGAAGCGAAACTACTGGCCACCGTAATCACAAAGAAAGTTATTAATTTTGTTACTAAAAACATCATTTGCAGGTTGGTGTGACACAAAAAATCATCACCGACAATGGAACGCAGTTCGAAAATGTTGAGTTCAAAGACTTCTGTAAGCGCTTTCGAATTGAAAAAAAGCTTTTCCACAGTGGCTCATCTACAAGCAAACAGGCAGATGGAAGCAATAAACAAGATCATTAAGTCCACTATCAAAAAGAGACTGACAAAAGCCAAAGGAAACTGGGTTGATGAGCTTCCATTTGCACTACGGGATTACAGAACTAGCCACAAAGCGGCAACAAGCCACACTCTGTTCCTTCTAGCATATGGTTCAGAAGCAATGATTTCTATTGAGCTAGTAGTCCCTTCGCACCGAAGGTAGAATTTCAACCAAAAACAAAACGAGCAGCTCCTACTCGAATCAGTGGATATGGTTGACGAAAAAAGAGAAGAAACAGAGTTGAGAACTGTGCCCACCAAAAAAGGGTCATAAGGTACTTCAACTCCAAAACTCACAATCAAACCTTCGAAGTAGGGGATCTTGTACTCAAGTGAGTTTACCCCGTCGTAGGGGTCTTCGGACCAAATTGGGAGGGACATATGTCATTAATCAAAAGCTAAGGGACGGGACTTTCAAGCTAGCAACTATTGACCCAGGGCATGGAATAGCGAATCGCTTCATCGTTACTTTATCTGAAAGCTATCTTATGTATTTTTTATTTTCCAGCAAATAAGCCATCCTTAGATACCGGGGGCATTGTATATAGGCAAAAAATGCCCTGCTTTCCTTAATAAATTTTGCTTCTTGAACGAACAAAACTATGTTCATATTGATTACCCGCCAGGTCGATAGAAGCAAATCGACTCAAACTGTTAGATCAATGGAACCCGGTCTTGGCCTTTCAAAAACCGGTGTTGCTCCAGCAACATTGAGAAGGCTAAAATCAACACTCCTCGTGTTGCTCGAAGATAGGCAACACCGAGGAGTGCCAAAAGCCACGCATCCATTAAGCCACGCACTAAAATAATAACTCCTCACGTTGCCCGAAGATAGGCAACACCAAGGAAAAACAAAAGCAGCCGCGCACCTCATAAGCGCACACTAAAATAATAACTCCTCACATTTTCCGAAGATAGGCAACACCGAGGAAAAAAAAGCCGCACACCCCATAAGCTACGCACTAAAATAATAACTCCTCACGTTGCTTGAAGATAGGCCATGCTGAGGAAAAAAAAGCCACGCACCCCATAAGCCATACACTAAAATAATAACTTCTCACGTTGATCGAAGATAGGCAGCACCAATGAAAAAACAAAAGCCGTGAACCCCATAAGCCGCGCACTAAAATAATAACCCCTCACGTTGCTCGAAGATAGGCAACACCGAAAAAAAATCAAAAGCCGCGAACCCCATAAGCCACGCACTAAAAATAATAACTCCTCACGTTGCCTAAAGGTATGCAACATTGAAGAAAAAGAAAAATTGCACTTCCCATAAGCCACACACGAAACTCCGAAACATGCTCCTTACGTCGCCCGAAGATAGGAAACACCGAGGAGCAAAAAATAGCGCACCCCATAACTAGTGCCAACTGCTCCTATAATCAGGAATAATGAGCATAACTTCAATAAAATTGGAATGCTACAAACAAACTATAAAGTCTCAACTACAAACAATCAAGGGTTGAAACTGCCTCAATTAACCTATGCATTATACAACTGCAAGATACGCGTGTATTGCATACTTGTTGAAATATCTCAAGAAGCTTAGATTGCATGCTAAAGTTGCAAAACTTCCAAAAAAGGAAAATCGAGTCGTAACTTAAGCCAAATTTTCAACAAAAGAATAAGTAAACCTTAAGTTGCCGATTATCTAAAAATTATTTGAAGTAAACAACCCTGTGAACTAGGGGGCATACATCGGTACTTGGATTGAAATGCGTGAAAACAATAAGCTCACAAATTCTGTCATGCCAAACAAAAAATTTCCAAACAATTTTTAAACAAAGAAGTTAACAAAGAATTTCTAACCGAAAATTATCTAAAATCTGTTAATTTCTATAGTTCTAAGAATCTCTAAACAAAAATTCTTTAAGTTCTGTTGCTTTATAAAGTTCTATGAATTTCTAAACAAATTTTTTGTAAGTTCTGGTAATTTCTAAAGGTTCTATTAACTTCCAAAGTGTTCTTAATCTCTAAGTTCTGTTACTTCAAACAAAGGGCTTTGGCTATAATCATAGAACTAGAAAAGTATGAAATAAAACAAGCATAAATACACAAAACGCATATGAGCAGATAGATAAGAGTACAACCAAAATATCAATATATTGCTTATAATTTTCTGTACACAGGATCAAAATGTAAGGGCCGTACCCACACAACACTGGCCAACAAAATGTAAATACAGTCTTTATAGTAAAGATGCAAAGTGTAGACATTGCACTTGAACATAATGACTCAAAAAGAAACGGAAAAAGTCAATCTTTATGCAAGCTGTTGACCAAAATCAAAGAAGTCTTCAGGCAATCTGCTTAACGCTTCTTTCCTTTGCTTCCTTTTCCACCTTTTATCGGCAGCTTTTGCCTCGCCTCACGAGTGCTAACACTACTAGTGATATCAACAAATACTTCGGTGACAATATCCTCCTCTTCCTCTGTAGTCTTCTCGGATGAGCCTCCCTTTCCTTTCCTTTTATTGATTTCGAGGATCCCTTTGAGGCCTTGATCGCCTCCACCTATTCCTTCTAGACAGCGATCATATCGAGTTGAGTCTTCTAGGGTTGCTTCGACTAAGTTCCATGCTTCTTGGCCTCTGCCGCTGTAATGTCTCCTTCCAAAGACATGAAAGGGTCATTCAGGCCATGAAGCATGGCTATCTTTGCAGCCTCCAGCCTCCGTTGCAAGCCAAATGCAGTTGTGGAAGCCGAAGCAGGAACATAAACAACCACGGAAGATGTGGAAATGGTGAAAGGTCTGAGTGTCGAAGAAGCTGGCACATCAATAGGGAAGGTAGATGGACCTATAAAATAAAAAATGAAAGCATCAAATTTCTCTTGTTCAAGCAGCTTAAGTTGGAAACTCCCGAATTCGAAGGAGGCAAGAACATTACCTGACTCGAAGAAACGGTCAAGAATAGCAACCTCAAGTTCACCACCTGTGCCCTCTTTTGATGGCTTCACTACCTGAGGGAATGATTCATGTCCCGAACTCATTGGCAGGCTGTGAAGCTGCTCTGATGATACGCCTATGCCAGAGATAAAAGACATGGAGAGCGCTTCGGTAGCAGTCGTCAAGGCAGCATTAGTGGCCTCCTGCTCTCTTTCAACTCAAAGAATTTTTTGACCCTTGAGCAATGCTTTCTTTGACTCTTTATTTATATAAGCATCCTCCAACTCCTTCTCGGTGCAGACATCGTCACTATCAGAAAAGCGGGACAATATTTCTTCCCATACTAGAGCAAGAGTGCGCAGGAAATTCGGGACCAAATAACTAAGACTTCCTTGATGCAACAAGGAGTTAACATAAAAATTTAGGATGGTTGCATCAAGCTTCTCCATCTTTCTTTTAAAGGTATTTTGGAGCTCCAAATAATCCTCTCTCATAGCAGCTTTCTCAACTTCAGCGGTAGACTTATCATAGTTGATCAGCAATAGTTTTACGTTGAGCCTCGATCGTTGCATTGCAGGTGGTCACTTCTTACTTTAATTTCTCCTCCTCTGCATGAACCTTTTTTATTTCATCTCAGTAAATGATTTCTATTTAGGTAAGGGCTTCTTTCACCTCTTTCAACAAGTTAGCATTTCTCTTGCTCTCTTCCAGCGATGCCACTTTCTCTTCCTTTAGCAGCTTAATCTTGGCATCACAATCGGCCAATGCCCTCCCAAAGTCATCCTTCTCTGATTTGAAAGAGAGGATCTCTTGATAATTATTGCGATTCATATTTGCCAATTGCTTACGGAGTTTCTCCCATCCTTCAGGCTGCTCTAAGTCACTTTGAATGGCCAGGAGGTGCGGCATGTATGAATCTTTATGGACTGATCGCAAATCGCGATCGAACTTAACCACCTTCAAAAACCAACCAGAAAGCACTGCCTCAAGTTTATGGGGGCTTGAAGGAAGGACATAGGCAGATCTCCATTTGGGGTGAGAAGCACCAGGGCCAGCAGTAACGATGGAAGATGACGAAATATGAGTCGAAGGCAGAAGCAGGACAGATGTAGTGGGAATTTCTTGGTCCATAGAAGAATGTTTTGGAGAAAGCCTTGAAAAATGAGGACGGTGTTCAAATTTGACCTTTTCAATGGTTCATCCCTCTCCTCGAGAGATCTCCTCTACTTATACCCGCCTTTATACGATCGACCTCTATCTCTTTCTTCTTGGCAGCGGGTTTCGGCTCAAGCTCTTTCCTCCTCATACACTCCTCCTTCATTTCTCGGGATTGATAACGGCTGGAGGTGCGCTTGGAATACTGTTGTGAGTCACTAAACTCCTCAAAGTCATCATAGAAACTTCGTCCTCTCGTTATATCTGGAAACATCCCAAACACCAAAAAATGGAACAACATGCAATGAGACTACGTGAGCAACGGCGATACAAGATCATGGAAACATCCCAAACTCAAAAAACATCTAAATGTTTAGATCACCAGCTACCCATGCCGTATGAATCGCTAGCGACCCATGAAAAATGGAAAGTTGCTCTGCTAAATAAAAGAAGGGAAGGAAGGGGAAAGTATGATAAAAAATTGGCTAAGTGTATGGGTACATCATGGATCGCTAGTGACCCATGCTTCTCCATGTGTCTTCAGTGAGACGACCAAGCAGTGCAATGTCTAAGTCATTAGCTTACACGAGCCAACTTTATGGGTCGCTGGCAACCCATGGTTTTGACTCGGTTCGCAAGCTAAAACTCCCTTGGGTCGTTTCCTAGCTACCTACGAGCAGTTGATGAAGCTGCTCGGTCCAGAAGTCCTCCAATTTCTATAGACACCATCTTGCCTACAAAATAAACTGGATCTTCGCTGGATTGATTGCTGAAGTTCCAATGGAAACATTATTCGCTCTCTGCCTACCTCACAACAATCTTCGAAGGAATTCATTGTGATTCTCCAATGGATTCCGACTATGGGATTCAATCTACTTAGAGATAATCAAAGTCTTGTAGTCAAACACATCTTGTAATAGCAATTAGTCTATAAGAAAAATATAAAGTGGACGTATGCCTCATTAACAGTCGAAACACTATAAAAATTCTTCGTCTTCTTTCTTTTACTGTTCTTTTCTTATATCTGTGATTTGTGATATTGCTCTATCAGAACATGCCTGGTGCTTTCAAACTTATACCAAAGTGTTGATCCATTTTTTAGGTTAACACGTACCTTTTTCTCCCCCTTTGTTATCAACAAAAAAGAAAACTTGATAGATAGCAGAAATTTTAATAAATATGCAATGTTGATATGATTAAGGAGGAAAAATTAGACAACTATGAAGAGAATTTGTTTTAAAAACTGAAAATGGAAAACTTTGAAATACGGTTCATGTGTTAAATTATTGAAAAATAACAACCTTTGAAACATGTTTAAAAGTAGAAATTTACAACTTAATATAGTTTGAAATAATGTTCATTTTATATAAAATAATATTAATATGTTTAAAGCTCCCCCTAAGTATAAAATCTCCCCATAAGTATAATATCTCCTCTATCAATATGCATATGAATTTCTTCCCCTTTGTTATTATAAAAAAGAATGAGGGAATATAACAAATTTTATAAAATACCTTGTAAATAGCAAGATAAACCCAATATTAATTATGGAGAAAACAAATTAAATTTTACCATCTTTATTGAAGTCCATATTTCATTGTAAATACGTAATTCTATTAAATATATGGAAAATCATTTAAAATTCCAAAAACTATCCTTTTCCTTTTGTTTCTCCAAGTACATTGAAAAGTTGAACATCATGTTTATGGATTCATTTCCATAAGTATCAGAAAATTTGAAATATATCTCCTATATGAGGTGTACATAAAAAAAGAGATATATATTCTAGTACCCACTTCCTATGTTAGGGTTCGAGTGTTAGGTCTTGGGAAGCCATACACATTTGGATGTGGTTGAACCTTTATAAATATAATTTTCATTATTAAATTATATCAAAATAATCATCAATGTATTTTTCTTTGTTTTTCCAATTAATTGGAACCCAAATACTTAGATAATTTTTATTCATATTTCCCATCAATGATTTTGCACTTTTAGAGATATTATAAACATTATTGGTTATAGTAGTACTTGAAGTTCTATAAAAATTGGATTTAGACTTTACTCGATATCTATTACTAGCACTAACATTTTTACTATATATGAAAGCGTATCTAGTGTTATTTCTACGATCAATTTTATTATATCCTAAACCACTTTTATCATGTAAAGGTTTAGAAGTAGATAAAATCATGTTTAAATCATTTTGAGCTTTATTAAATTTCATGAATTCATTTTTACATTTTTCAAATTTAGTTTTAAAATCATAATCCATATTTTCAAAAGAATTATTACTATTTTTCAAAATATCATCCAATTCTCATTTTTGAGTAGAAAATTTTAAGATTTTGCATTATCTAAAGAGGATTGTAATAAAACATTTTGTCTTTTAAAATCAAAATTTTCTTTTGAAAATTTTTCTCTCCCTTTTTCAAGTAAGATGTTTTGTTTATCTAGGAATTTTTAAATAATAACAAAATTATTTTTTAAAAACACCAAGTTGATTTTCTAGATTTAATTTCTCAATTTTCAATTTCTTATTTTTAAGTTCGACGAATTTCATCTTTTCTTAAATAATAAAATTAAGCTTTGAGATCTTATCGTTTAAATCAACTAATTCATTATTATCATTTATCGAAATTTGTAAATAAGAAAATACTTTTTTGTAGTCCTGGTGGCTTTGACAGATATTTTGCTTGCTATATTTCGATTTGATCTTTTCTGGCCGTTCTTCTATGATGTTGTGACGATCAGCAGAATTCCAAGCTCTAATACCAATTGAAAGTGACTAAGGATCATGCAATATAGAATATTAAATAAACTATCTACTTATGCAGAATGTAAATGTAAAGTAATAAAGTAAATGACACCAGAGATTTTTATAACGGTTCGAACTTCACATTCCACGTTCAGTCTCAGACTCCTTCTGTAATTTAACTATCAACCCTCATTTAACCCGGGAGGAATGGTATTACACCGCTTGAGTAACCAAACAGGACTTCAACTGCCTAAGCAACAGAATATGACTTCAACCGTCTGAGCAACCGAACATGACTTCAATAATATAGAAAATTATCCGACCGAATGTGTTCTTTTAATAGCACGAATAAGTCTTTATAGCACACCCTTCCTATAATCTTCTTCTTTGTGACATATAGTGTCATTCGTGAAGACAAAAAGTTTATTAGATCACCAATGAAGTATTCTTGAATGAACAAGTGATCAGAATGAAATTTTTAAGTATTGAATGCTTAGAGTTCAAATAGCAAGATAGATTAGAAATAACGATAAGAATTGATTATCAAAACAATGGAATTCATGGCTATTTATAGAGATTAGGAGTTGTATTCATTCATGAAAGATAGCTATGAAAAGATATGAAAGCAACTCTTGAATCAAGAGTTGTTTCTATTCATTAAAATAAAATGTCTCTTGAAAAACTAGTTGTTATGCAGATTCAGCCGTCTGAACTAAATATTTCAGCCAGCTGGGAAAAAATGATTGAAAATCAAAACAGTAAAGAAATAGTACAAAAATGGTGTAATTCAGCATTTGAATATTCTAAGTCAGTCGACTGATTGTTCTTATTATTTTTAAAACATGCACAACATTTAGTTGGCTGACAAGGGTCATTCCGCCGACTGAATGGAGTGTTTTCACTTCTTTGATTTGCCAATATTTGTATTTTGAGCGCATATATACAACGCTTCAGAGAGATTTTAACATCTATTTACATCCAAACTCAGACTCTGCTCCTAACAAAAATTTCGTAGCAATTTCTAGAATCTGGTCTTGATACATTTTTGAGTATCTTCTCCTACAAACGTGCTTAATTCATATAATATTTACTTATATAGTTGTCACAACAACAAAAAAACGAGGTTCTATCACACACGATGGATTCTATAAAAAAAAAATTCTCTATTAAATGCATAACTGGTTTTGATGGTGCTTTTGAGATGCACTTAATGGATTATATATACTTTTTTCCTTTTAAATTCATAACCAGTTTTGATTGTGATTTTTGAGATACACTTGATGGATTATATAAATGTTTTTCCTATTAAATCCATAATCGGCTTCAACGATACTTTTGAGTCACACTTAATGGATTTCCAAGGTAAGCGCATGGTCAAAAAAAGTTTATAATATCGCAAAGAAGTGTAGGCATCAAAAGTGTAGTATAAATTGTGAAGTTTCGATCAAATCTTGTATTTTAAAAAAAAATTCACTATACAAACAAAGTTGCAGCTTTGCTTATTGTGTATCAGTTCAAATCAAAATATATTGGGGCATATGTAAAAAACTTTTCTTTTGTTCGGGTTGTTTACCTTTCATTTGTTTAGAATATTCTTGTAATTAGTGGGGGATTGTTGGATAACTACAACAAAATATTTGCTCCACACCGTCTGATATTTTTTTACTCTACTATTTATATATTCTTATTTCTAATACTTATTAATTAGGCGTGAGTATTATGAATTACCAAGCAAGCTCGCATGTGCGCGTGCTCGTGGACGAATGGGTTTATGTGGCGCACTTGGCGCTGTGAACTTACTGAAATGAAATGAGTTTGGTTCTCCATTACTCCTTCTCTCTTTTTCCTTCTTAATTTCAGCTCTCAAAATTGAAAAGACAAATCTTTTTATCCGCTTAGTAGTTACAATTGTGATTAATAAAATTTATGAATGTATTAAAAGAATTGTCTCTTTATTATTCCAATTGTTCAAAATTTTCACTATTTGAGTCCTGAGCTGTAGTTTCTACACATCCCTATTTATTGCTATTATTTCTTTGATGGATAGAAGACATTAAAAAGAATCCAATTCATCTTAAACTTCTAAGCAACTTTCTATTTATATTCCTTCAAATTCTAAATTGAATGCATAAGTTTGAAGTCAGTTGTGTGAACCTTCAAAAGCTCAACAATTATACCTTAGTCGTGTTGGAATTCGCTTTCAACGCGCACTACAAGGGGAGGGGGGATTTCCGACGGCTGAAAACCGTCGGCGGCCGTCGGAAGCCGTCGGCGGCCGTCGGAAAAAGCCGTCGGAAATGAAGGCGTCGGGGAGCAGTATTTCCGACGGCTACCGACGGGTGATGCCGTATACATTATCGACGGTTTCCGGCGGTTTCCGGCGGTTTCCGACGGCTTCCGACGGCCGTCGGAAACCGTCGGAAACCGTCGGAAATCAGGCCAATAAGCCGTCGGAACCCGTCGGAAACCGCCGGAAAATTTCGACCAATAAGCCGTCGAGAGCCGTCGGAAGCCGTCGGAAACCTGCTGTTTTTTTTTAAAATCTGCTGCAAATAGAGCCTTCCAACCACATTTCTCTTCCAAACACTACAATATCAATACTGCACAATCAAATAAACAATAATCCAACCAAACATGCAAACCAATACTCCAAAATATTCAATAGACACAGAAATAAACTAAATTAGAATAAAAATAAAATACAAAATATACATAACATTCCAACATTAACAATAATACTAACAATAACTGTTCTAATCATGCATATCCTGATACAGCTACAGAACCAAGTGTATTATACATAATTATACATATCAACAATTAATTGTTCCTTCTACCAAATCATTGTAAACTAAAACTAAACATACCTGCACGAACGAATTAGAAAGCAATGAATCAATCTGCCCCAGATCCAGAGCCAGCCGATGAAGGGAAGCGGCCACCAAACTGCTGCATGTACTCAAATAACTGTGCCGTCTGCATGGCCTGTTGGCGGTTCTGCTCCTCCAACTGCTGAACTCTAGTCTGTAATTCTTCTATACTTGCTAGCTCGCTCTGAGGTCTACTCCGCCGTCTCCTACTCTGACTACTGGACTGCAATAATTGAAAAATAAATAAAATCAAAGTTTATTGTTTTGAAAAGGTAAGAATATCATATTTTAAGTATTTTAAGAAAAATTAAATTATTTACCGCTAAATTGCCAAATCCGTATCGTCGACCATGCTCTGGTGGACTCATAACGGACTCAAAAATAATGTCCTCTTCATCGGTCGTCAGCTGCTCTCGACCCGTATCAGAAAGGAGTTTCTGTCGCTGCTCCATAAACATCTCCTGCATTGACAAATTAATAATATCATATCTTATTTCATAATAATTTGACAACTAAAACAATTACTAATACTGAATAAAATGAAATATGCTTACATGGCTTTTACTGGATTTATCGTCCTGCCATGTGTACGAAACAGTCCCGTCTGGATTAACATGCTCAACAGCATGCGTACGGGTGAACACGTCCATATAGCTGACAGGACCATGTGCCTCGGCTTCCTGAAGTTGATTGTTACATACAATTATTATACATTTAAAATCATATAGCATAAACTATTTACATTTATTATTCAGTAATTAAATTTACCAACTCCTGCCGATACTGCTGAAACGACTTCGATCCTCCGCGATGAGTAACGGGATTCTTATTTCTATTTGCAGAGTTTCTATCTGACTCTGCCTGTACATTCAAAATTTGATACATTATTTTTCAATCACGTTAAATTAATAATTGAAAAAAAATTAGTATACTTGCCTTCGCCTCGTCCGTCTCCCAGTAGCTCAACCAAGCTTGCCACACGCTCTCCCCCATCCACCGTGGTCTCTTCCCGGATTTCTTAACCTCAGATATCGTGTCTCTGTAGTTCTTTCGCATCTTCCTCATCCAGTATGCTCGTGCCAGCTGCATATCATCTGTCTGGATGTCTATCTCAGCCTGTGTTAAAAAAAGATTACACTTTAAACGATAAACGGTAGAAAAACGACAAAAACGAATTAAAAATGGAAAACATAAAAATTACACATACTAGGACATCCTGCCATATGCACTCTATGATGTGCGGAGGGATGGTATCCCACTTTGGCCAGCACGCACTCATCCTACTACGATATGCTGCTCTGGAGACGTCCAACACTACCTTAGTGGGTAGTAGCTCGAACCCCCTGTTTTTAAGTACGATACAGATAAGTACATACGTATAGTATAGAAAAAATAAGATGATGAATAAGATTTAATTTTTACCCATCTGCTTTGGGGGCTAACGTAACAACTGGACGGTGTGGCGCTTGCGATGGGCCACTGCCATCGCCTCCTGAAGAACGGGAAGAGCTCCTCCCTCTATGTGACATAATGATAAACCTGTGACGTTTACACATCATTATATAAGAGAATAAAAACATGATAATGAAATATATTTCATATGAACATGACATCAATGGTATAAATTGCTTAATTATAATGACTGAAATGTAAATAGACATGTAAGTTTGTTATACCTGATTCATGATGGGTGTACTCTTCCTACGATAAGCAGAGTTCATTGCATTTTTAATAAAAATTGCTAAATAAATGACAAATTGAAATAACATAAAACAATAGTAAACGGATTTAGTTTCATAGTTACATCAATTTCATAATACATCAAGAATTCAACATAGTTACATCAATTGCAAAAAAACAGATTCAAATTTATATCAGTCATCATCGTCTTCTGATTCAGATTCGGTCTCGTTTTCGACGATATTTTCCTCTGCACTGTCAAACGCTTCTACCAAAACATTTGATTCATCGATCAAAGGACCAAAATCTGTATGATCGTCTGTAATTATTATTTCGTTATTTTGCTCAAGATCTGCCTGATAAGCTTGTTCGTCCGGAATATTCTTCCCATCGAATGTGAATCTGGCCTTTGTTTTAAAAACTGCAGACCAATCTGCTTTATCTCTTTTTAGAGACGGATAAGGAGCGTAATAAACTTGCAATGCTTGTTTGGCTAGTACAAAAGGATCATACTTGTGATAGTGCGATGTATGCTTTATTTCGATAAGATTATAATCCTTATGCACATTAATTCCAGAACCTGGAACATTGCTAAACCAATTGCATCTAAATAGAAACACCTCCTCCGCGGGTCTTGAGAAATATGTCAGTTGCAAAATTTGTGTTAGAACGCCATAAAAATCATTTAAATGGTTTCATATATCTTTGGATAGTCCTTAACAAGTTCATATATGTCTTCGCTTGACCATATCGTCGGTGGTTGTCTATTTTCTACTCTATTAGCTAAAAAGTTTTTCTTGTCTCCTCTGAAGGGATGATTTACATGGAGAAAATATCGATGACAGTCAAACCATGAAATTTTCTTACCATGAGGTAAAGAAAACGCTCGTGTTTCATCCATGCAATATGGACATGCTAGACGACCGGCAGTACTCCATCCCGAAAGCATTGCATAGGCAGGAAAATCACTTATAGTCCACAACAAAGAAGCAAACATACGAAAATTTTTCTTCTTTGACACATCGTATGTTTCTACTCCTTCGTTCCACAGTATTTTTAACTCCTCAATCAACGGTTGTAAATATACATCGATTCCTTGTGTCGGATCGTCGGGGCCAGGAACGACAACAGTAAGAAACATATATTGCGTTTTCATGCACATCCATGGAGGTAAATTATACGGTGTGACGATAATGGGCCAGGATGAATATTTAGAACCAAATTGAGAAAATGGAGAAAAACCGTCCGTACATAATCCTAATCTAACATTTCGACTCTCCGCTGCAAAATTTGGATACGTTTTATCGAAATGCTTCCATGCTTCTCCATCGGCCGGATGTGTCAACGTACCCTCTTCCTCCGTTCTCACGCTATGCCACCTCATATTAGACGCAGTTACAGAAGATGCGTATAATCTTTGAAGTCTTGGAGTTATGGGTAAGTAGTGCATACGCTTGTACGGAACTTCCTTACCCTTCTTTTTTCTTGGTTTGTATCTCTCCTGGTTACAAACTTTACAATTTCTAAGGTTTGCGTCTTCTTTCCAAAACAACATGCATCCTTTTAAACATGTATCTATTTTCTGATACGGTAAACCAAAAGCCGACATAAGTTTTTTAACTTCGTAGTGATTTTCACACATTAGATTATCGGGCGGCATATGTCTTTTTGCAGCTTGTACAACAGCCGTAAACCCAGCTTCAGTGATGTTGTATTTTGACTTCATCGCAATGTATTCTGCGATTACTGACAGCTGCGTGCCGCTTTTACAACCATCCCAAATAGGTTTTTTAGCTGCATCTAGTAAATCATAAATTTTCTTAGCTTCAATATTTGGTTCTTCAACATTTACATCATCGTCGTCAACTTCAACCATAGGAAACATTGATCGTGCTGCATCTTCGACCATATTTTCTATACGGGTCGTTGAAACTATTTCGTTAACGACACTTTCAGACTCTACAGAAGTATTTGCTACAACTTCTCCATGCCGATCCCAAACATAATATTCGGGTGTGAAACCGTGTTGGCACAAATGAACTTTCACAATATCTGGTAACAAAAACTTCAAATGTCTACACCTACTACACGGACAACGAATTTCTGGATCGTTTCCGTTATTACTTAAGGCGAATTCAACAAACACGTTTATACCGTTATAAAAATCTTCTTTTATTGAGCCCCTCATTCCTTTTCTTTGGTACATCCATCTCCTTCGATCAACAAAATAATCAATCATTTTTCCTATTTGACAAAATGAGAAGTTCAAAATTTAATATTTATTTTGAAGAATACACATTCGAAAAAGATTATTTTCATGTTCGTATAATATTTTGAATTTAAAGAACAACTTCACAAATTTAAAAATATTTTCAAATAGGGCACATTTCATTTTTTAACGTACGTAACGATTAAAAATATATAATTTTTTTTCATTGGTCAGACATCCTACCTCCCATTACAAACACAGTAAGCATTTACATTTCGTATATTACTTCGTCCCAAACGATTCAATAAAATTTCGGCAGCATTTCCCTTTTGTTCCCTGCATTGTACACAAATGCGTGTACGCAGGAAACAAAAAAGAAAAGTTAGGGCGAAATTTTATGAACCGTTTGAGACGAAGTAGTATACAAAATGTAAATTCTTACTGTGTTCATAACTTGTCCAATACAGGGACAAATCCGACAAACATTGTACCAGATGAATATAAATGGTCGTTTTTCGAAAAAAACGACTATTTATACAACGATCATGTACAACACTCGTCAGACGGGGCCAAAAACTCTCTAAGGGACATTTGTCGGTTAACATGCGCGCATTTTACTCAAAAATACAGTTTTACTCACTGTTCACATTTATATATTAATTTCACACATTTATTCGACGTATTACGCATCAACTTAGGGCTGGTTTAACATTTTGTCATTTTTCAATACACACAATTATAATTTAGAGTAATGCATTTTTTTTGTGTCATAAGTAAAAACGTGCACAATATAATACTCCTAGTTCATTCAATCATTTTATCTTATTCCAAATAACGTATACAATCGTCGAATCAAGGCATACACAACAAAATACATATACATGAACATGCACAAATTATACGTGTTTTTCACAATTTCACGATAAAAGATGAAATTGGTATACCATGTGATGCTATAAACCGTTATTACGCTAGTGGAAACAATTGCAATCATTAATTCGCCCTAATTTATCAATTTATGCAAATCTATAATTAGGGTAAAAACTGAATTTTTCATAAAAATAAGAGATTATACCTGAGATTAAGAGTACTGAAGCTTGATTAGAGTGCGTTGGAAGATCCGGAAGCTAAAAATTAGGGATTGGAAGCTTAGGGGTTGAATTTGGGGGGTTTTTTGGGTTTTTTTCGTATGAAATGGAGGAGGAAGAAAGGGCTCGGCTGGCTGGTATAATCGCAAATTTGCGACGGCTTCCGACGGCCGCCGACGGCCCGTCGAAAGCCGTCGGAAAATGGCCGTCGGAAGCCGTCGGTCTTGGCTGTCGGTATTCTGCCTTTTTCTTGTAGTGGCGGTGACTAGTCCACGGCACAACCTCTTTTTTGTACTCTTTACCAACTATCTCTCTTAAAATAAGATTCATGTTTTCTTTGATCGGAAAACCCAAATTAGTTATCATTTTCAAATGCAAAATTATCTGTGCTTTCTACCAAAAAATTCAAAAAAAAAAAAAAAATCAGGTTTGATTATTATTAAGTGGTTATAACTGTTACTTAAGTATGTACATATAAATAACCTTTTTTATAAGAAGAAAAAAAAAACATTTTCAAGTTTTATAGAATTTTCGGAAAGCTTTTCAAGAGCACAAATTATCATGTCTTTTTCAGAGAAAAGAGCGGATGAGCTTACATGTTTTGATTTTCAAAATTAAGAATATAACATACACAGAAGAAATACGAAGATTTTTGTCGCTAACATCATCTGCATCGAGAAGCCTTATCTTGTTGCTTTGCAGGAGTTGATCAAACTGAACTTTCATGAATAGGTTCCATGTACATCTCTTTGAAGTGTGAAGTCCTTTCCTGATTATATAATCTTTCTTAACCCGTTAAACAAACCCGGCTGTGCTTTTCTTTCTGCACGCAAAAATACACGAGCCAGAAATTTATTGGATACTTGTTTAAGATTTCCTTCTCTATTATTTTTACTGGAGGGAAAAAAAAACGTGTGACCACAAACATGCATGTTACTGTTTGCTACATAATAAATATGGGACCACGTATTTAAGTCCCGTTGCTTTCTCGCTGTAGTACATTGATTGCATTAAATATGATACGTGCATTGCACCTAGTTAACATATCAATTTTGCAGACCTAACTCAAGCACATCTCTTGATTTCTTTGTTGCAAGCTAATATTTTAGTGGTATATAAAGCAGTTTGGATCAAATTTTCTTCCATTATGGATGACGCTTATACTGTATGTTACCGCCATCCTTGTCCAAGCACCATTACTGTATCAGTTATTATTACCAATCTATCGGTGAACTAAAAATCTACACCCAGATATATTTGAAATCATTAAACTGAAACCATAGGTTAGCCTTTATTTGAAAAAATCATTAAATTATTTAATAAAAGACACCTACATAAAACAAGAGTTGCAATAAGTGTCGTTTGAATTGAATTCCTAAACCTGTTTTGATACGCTATTTGTTTCTAATTGCATGAAATGTTTCTAATCTATTCTATTAAGTTAAATATATCACTTTTGGTTATGTCTCTTGCATTTCTTTTCAAGTTCTACACTGAACTCTTCTTAGTTCATTTTCTATTTTTGCCCTTCAGTTTTTTTTTTATTTGTCTTCAAATATTGACCATATGTATTAAGGGTGTCTCCTCAACTTGCTTTTTCCTTCTCTAATTATATTCATTTTTTATGTTTATGCTTCTTTCATCATCAACTTTCAAATTTTTTGATTAAACAACACCCATTTCTAAGCTTAATTTCAATTATCATTCAAATAATCGGTGCATTTTATTATTTTTCTAATTTAGTATTTTCAGTATTTCTCGATTTGGGGAGTAAAACTAAAGTAATGTATTATTTTCAATATAATAAGGTAATGACTCTTTAGAAGCCAATTAAGTTCATGTTATTTGTTTTTAGTTTTTTTTTTTTTTTTTATCTTCGTAGAATTTGATCTTTGCTAACTGATTTGGCTTTTATATTTTTTTTTACAAATGCAATTTTTTCACTGCTAGGTATGATGACATAATATATCATAATGCAGTAGCCCAATTCTAATATAAACAAATGATGCAAGTGAATATGAGGGCTTCAATATCGTTTTTGAATGTTTTATTTGATATATCGGCAAACAATTTCTTTTTATTTGTCTGCTTTTTAGTTGATCTTATATCTTGATTTTTGAAGGACTATAGATTACAACCGATCATCTTATTATATTATGCATTTAAATTTTCACCTTTTAGAATGGTGCATAAGCTAAACATGTTTAAGAGTCCACTACAAGGGGATTAAGGATTTCCGATGGTTCAAAACCGTAGGCGGCCGTCGGAAGCCGTCGGCCGCCGTAAAAAAAACCGTCAAAATATACTTCGCCGGGGAGCAGTATTTCCGACTGCTTCCGACAGAGGGTGCAATACATGTTTCCGACGGATTCCGACATTTGTCGGAATCCGTCGGAAGCCGTCAGAAATAATCTACTACGGGCTGCCGAAAGCCGTCAGAATTTTGACCTGTAAGCCGTCGGTAGCCGTCGGAAATCTGCTATTTTTTATTAAATTTCGCTGCAAATATAGCGTTCCAATCACATTTCTCTTCCAAACACTATTATATCGGTACTACACAATCCAGTATACAATATTCCAACCAAATATCAAAACCCAAACTATACAATATTCAATAAACACACAAATAAATAAAATTACATCAAAATAAAATATATAATATACAGAACCATTCCAACATTAGCAATAATCCTAACAATAAGTGTTCTACCATGTTATTAATACACAAATTCATCAACATTCTCATCCACATCCTCATACAACCGCACCGTCTACCAAATGTATGAAACATAATTATACATAAATCAACACTTACCTACACCGTTTACCAAATCATTCAAAACTAAAACAAAACATACCTGAACGAGTAAGCAAGCAAGCAATGAATCAATCTCCTCCAGATCCAGAGCCAGCCGAGGAAGGGAAGCGGCCACCAAACTGCTGCATGCACTTTAGCAACTGTGCGGTCTGCATGGCCTGTTGGCGGTTCTGCTCCTCCAGCTGGGACACACTAGTCCGCAATTCTTCTATATCTGCTAGATCGCTCTGAGCTCTACTCCACCGTCTTCTACTCTGACTACTGGCCTGCAATAATTGAAAAATGAATAAAATCCAAGTTTATTGTTTTGAAAAGGTCAAAATATCATATTTGAAGTATTGTAAGAAAAAGTAAATTATTTACCGCTAGATTGCCAAATCCGTATCGTCCACCATGCTCTGCTGGATGCATAGCGGATTCAAAAATAGCGTCCTCCTCATCGGTCGTCAGCTGATCTCTACCCGTATCAGCAAGAAGTTTCTGCCGCTGCTCCATAAACTTCTCCTGCATTAACAAATTAATGATATCATATCTTATTTCATTATAGTTTAACAAGCAAAACAATTACTGATACTGAATAAAATGAAATATGCTTACATGGCTTTTGCTGGATTTATCGTCCTGCCATATATACGAAACAGTCCCGTTTGGATTAACATGCTCGACAGCATACGTACGGGTGAACACGTCCATATAACTGACAGGATCATGTGCCTCGGCTTCCTGAAGTTGATTGTTACATACAATTATTATACATTTAAAATTATATAACATAAACTATTTACATTTATTATTCGGTAAACTTACCAACTCCTGCCGATACTGCTGAAACGACTTAGATCCTCCGCGATGAGTGACTGGATTCTTATTTCTGTTTGCAGAGTTTCTATCCAACTCTGCATGTACATTCAAAATTTAATACATTATTTTTCGATCACGTCAAATTACTAAGTTAGGCCGAAATTTTATGAACCGTTTGAGACGAAGTAGTATACAAAATGTAAATGCTTACTGTATTCATAACTTGTCCAATACAGGGACAAATCCAACAAACATTGTACCAGATGAATATAAATGATCGTTTTTCGAAAAAAACGACTATTTATAGAACGATCATGTACAACACTCGTCAGACGGGGCCAAAAACTCTCTAAGAGACATTTGTCAAAGTTACATGCGCGCATTTTATGAAAAAATACAATTTTACTCACTGTCCACATTTACAAAAATATATATTAATTTAACACATTTATTCGACGTATTACATCAACTTAAGCCTGATTTAACATTTTTGTCATTTTTCAATACACACAATTATAATTTAGACTCATGCATTTTTTTGTTTCATAAATCAATACGTGCACAATATAATACTCTTAGCTCGTTCAATCATTTTATCTTATTTCAACTAACACAATACAATGATAGCAGCGCTATACACATATACAATCGTAGAATCAAGGCATACACAACGATTTACATATACGTGAACAACCACAAATTATACATGTTTTTCACAATTTCACGATAAAAGATGAAATAGGTATATCATGTGATGCTATAAACCGTTATTACGCTATTGAAAACAATTGCAATCACTAATTCACCCTAATTTATCAATTTATGCAAATCTAGAATTAGGGTAAAAACTGAATTTTTCACAAAAATAAGAGATTATACCCGAGAGTAAGAGTAATAGTGTAACGACCCGTATTTTTACGGATCGAAAGATTGTAACTGTCAACATTAGGTCGTTGATGTTGTTAAGTCGTTTAGGGTATGAGTCCACCAAAGCTTAAGTCGTTCGGAGTTGAGTCGTGGGAAGCTTGGGTCATATGGAGCGACCTATAAGTTAGAACGAGTTACGAGTCACGGCTTAACAGGATTAGCGGGTTAACGAGTTAAGAGATAGGTCGTTGGCGACTTAAGACAGTTAGCGAGTTATAGGATGTTGCGACCTAATGCGAGTTAGCGACCTAAGATGGTGAGCGACTTATAGGATAGTGGTTTAGGTCGGTGGAACGACCTAAGGGTTGGGGCGACCTAGTGGTTAACGAGTTAGAGCGACCTACAGGAGCGACCGACCTAAGAGTGTGTGTTAGCTCGTGAGACGACCTAAAATGATTAGGTCGTGGGAGAGTTAAGGTTAGGTCGTTAGGTCGTATGAGTGTTAGGTCGCGTGCATGTTTTAGGTCATATAGGTGTTGGATCGGCACTAGGGCTAAGTCGTTAAGTCGCTGGGCCGTGTAAGTGTTAGGTCGTTAGGTCATCTAGGTGACTCAGGAGGAGATGTGCATGAGTGTTAGGTCGTGAGTCGCATCTGGTTTAGTTGTTAGGTCGGCAGGGTGTGTGAGTCGTTGGGTCGGCCTTGTAGTTGAGTCGCTATGCCGTGTACGTGTTAAGGCGTTGGGTCGTTGAGTCGTTAGGGGCTTGAGTCGCTCATAAGGTTAAGTCGCTATGTCGCATGCTTTAGATCGAGATCTTAGGTCGGGGACGACTAATGGGGTAGGTCGGCGGCGACTTATGAGGGCGCGACTCATGGGTTTTTCAGCCTATAAATAGAGGGGTTTGGTTCACTTTTTGGCACCGGATTTTGAAGCGACGAAGTGCTGCCATTTTGAGAGCTCGACTACAACACTTCTTCACTTCTTTTCTCCACTCTAATCTAGTGATTCCTTCCATCTAAATTGAAGATCAAATCGAAGATCCAAGAGCCAAAGTTGAAGATCTTCATCCAACAAAGAGAGATTTCATCGTTTGAAGCGGAGCTTTGGAGGATCAAGCTTGATTCCTTGCTGTCCAGATCTGAAGTTGGTTGTTTTTGAGGTGTTTAGGTGATTCGGTGAGTGGTGGTTATCTCTCACACGGACCCAAAGGAGTATATTGGATCGGTGGCTTGTTTGTGTGTTAAAGATAGCGATTTCGTGCATTTTCTTAAGTCTGCATGTAGATCTATGGTTAATGATGATTCAACACCTATTTTACTACATGTTCACTTATGCAAGTTTATTCATCAAGTTGTAGAGATATTGTTCATGATTCATGCTTGTTAGATTGCATGTTAGATTTGGACTCTTATTTACGAAATTGCCATCATTGTTGTAATTGTTTATTTAGATCTTGTTTGAATGATTGATTGCTTGGATTAATGTTTGATTTGATTGATTAGTTGATCGATAACTTGATTTGGGCAAGTTGGTCGAAGATGATTCAAAAGCTAAGTGGAAAGGCTCTTGAATAAGGAAAGTTGCTTGTGGCATATGAAGCGGATGTTGAAGCTCATATGGATAGATTTGATGATGATGTTGAGATGGGACTTTGCCATAATGCGATGAGGCAAACCATGATGTTGAGATGGGACTTTGCTATGATGCGATAAAGCAAAGTATGATGTGAGAAAGCCTTGGTTTAATCCAGACGGGATCATTCCAAGCATGTTGATAACTCGATGATGCGATTCGAGTTGGTTGATAATGGTGGGCTCGAGAGGCGCTTGGGCTAGTATGAGAATAGTCATCGAGGAGGATGGCTAGGAGGCTAAGATTTCATCGTTATTGAAGGTTCTAGCATGCTCAAAGCAAGAATACGTTGGGACGGGCTGCGACGACGTCTCAGGCACGGGCTGCGACGACGTGCTAGTACTCTGGGTAGTTGCGAAAATTCCTAGGCACGGGCTGCGACGACGTGTGGAGTTATGTCTAGAGCCGGGGTTACCATTAGCCCTTGACAGGCGGTCATTCAACTAACGGTGATATCGAGGCAATGATAACAGTGATAGCCAGAGTCATGGATGTTTGATTGTATCATCATTCGGCCTCAAGAGCGGTGTTTTCGGAGTGCTTATCTGATCTTGGTTTAGGCCTTGGGGGTTAGTAATTGGAAAACATCGACCTTGACTCGAGTGATAATTACTTTACTTTAAATGTCTGCTTTGTTATGCTTGTTTCTGCTTAGTGGGTCTGGGGGCTATCACTGTAGAATGAGGTGGAGTGGGATGGTTGTGTTCCTATTCTTTTTATCCTTTATGCTCTTTTGGTATGTTTGATAGTTAATTTACTGCTCACTAAGACTGTTGTCTGACTCAAGGTTTTATGTTCAACTCTTATTACCTTGGGCTGTTCATCCATGTTGGGATGGGCAGACTAGGTAGCAGGTGACAGGTGCTGTTCTTGGCTACCAACGATGTTAATGACGAAGACGAGCTGGAGGCTTTTGCATATTGTTTTCTTACTATATGTAATGGGTGTTCTGCTGTTTGTATATTCTTTGAGTGACATGTAGTGAGGCTTGATGTATTGACTTTGCTGATTGTTGTATCAAACCATTAGAGTTTATATGATGATATTCTGTTATATGAAGCTTCACTATGTATATTTTCTATTGTATTTTGCCCATGCCTGTGAGTAATACGATAGACTTTTCTGTGTTTACCTTACCCTGACTATCGTCCATGGCTGCCTGGCACACCATTCAGCGCACCATTTCCTTGTTTTCGTGCGGGAGTCATGGGCGGTCGTCACATTTGGTATCAGAGCTTTGGTTAATCGATTTTAGCCAACGCTCACTGACGTAACTACGTATGAGAGACGTAATTGTATTTTGATGGATGATTACTATATATAATATAGTAGTTTAGGAGGATTTGAACTCCTTATGTAGTTGTTTCTCAAGGTGTTCTAAATCATTCCTTTTTGTAGATATTAAGGATGAGTCGAAGTGAGAGACAAGCTGCTAGGGAAAGTCGTGTTGTTGGGGGAGCTACTGACTATGCTGCGATGTTCGAAGCTATGATGACTTCGATCATGAGAAGGATACCAACTTCAGGACAGTCAGTAGATGTTGTAGTTCAAGTTCAAGCTCCAAAACCAGTGGATTTTGCTAAGTTGTGTAAGGATTATACTGCTCTTGGAGGAAAGGTTTTCTTGGGAACAGAATCAACCATAGAAGTTCAGAGATGGATTGATGCTTGTAGAAGGATCTTTGGCGATTTGGGAATTGAGGATGCAACTAAGAGGAAGCTTGCATCAAGGCAGCTTTAAGGGAGAGCTTCGGATTGGTGGAATTCTATCACCATTGATACTCCAGAGGAAGAGATTACTTGGGAGCAATTCCAAGTTAGATTTGAAGCTAAGTTCATTTCTACAGCTCAGAAATCCGTTCTGTTTAAGAAGTTTGTAGAGCTCAAGCAGGGTGGAAGACCAGTTCTTGAGTATGTTTCTGAGTTTGAAGCTTTGTCCAAGTATGCTCGGTCGTATATTGAATCTCCCTATCAGAAGAATGAGAAGTTTGTGACAGGCTTGGACAATTATCTTGGGAGGCAGTTGGTGGATCATCTGGACGATCCGTTTGAGAAGCTTGTGGAGAAAGCTCTCAGGCACGAGAGTTTGTTTCCTAAGGAAGGGTCTGTTGTTACTGTGACCAAGGAAGAGTCCAAACCACGGCAGGGTGGAAACAAGAAGAGGAAGCAGCAACAGCAGAAGGGTAAGGATGGCCAGAAGAAGCCGAAGGGTGAAGTGATCTGCTACAACTGTCAGCAGAAGGGTCATCTCTCCAGGGATTGCAAGAAACCAAGAGTGCCGGCAAAGTGTCACAACTGTGACAAACCGGGGCATTTCAAGAGGGATTGTCCGGAACCGAGGAAAGATAAGTAAATTGTGCAAGCTTATGCTTTGGGGGCTGTTCCATCATCTTCGAAAGCTCCTACTACGGAGGAGAAGGGGAAGAGTGTGGTGGTTCAAGGTACTCTTTCCATTTGTGGTGTTCCAGTTAGAGTGTTGTTTGATACTGGGGCGTCGCATTCATTTGTTTGTAATGATCTGGTAGACCGATTGGGTTTGGAACCGGATATTGTTGATAGACCATTGGTTGTGACTAATCCAGTTGGGGGTTCGTCTTGTTTGTGTATGATATGCCATGGTCTAGTTGTGTCGAGTCTTGATTGCTCTTTTGTTTGTGATTGCTTTTTTATGAACTTTGTGGGGTTCGGAATTATTTTGGGTATGGACTGGCATAGGAAGTATGCGACAAAGGTTTATTGTGAGAGGCTGGAGGTGACAATCGGGAATGTGGAAGGGCGAAAGGTTGTGATACGATGTAAGCATGAAGAAGGCGTCTTCATGAGCTTCATGTATTCGCTAGTTGTTCCACGGGATGGACTGTCATCGATGCCGGTTGTGAATGGATTTGAGGACGTCTTTGACGAAGTCAAAGGGCTACCGCCGCATAGGGAGATCGAGTTTCGTATCGATCTAGTTGAGGGAGCCAGACCTGTTGTGATGCCTTTTAGGCGAATGGCGCCTAGGGAGCAGCAAGAGTTGAAGGTGCAAGTTGATGACCTTTTACGGAAAGGATTCATTCAGCGTAGCGTGTCCGAATGGGGTGCACCAGTTGTGTTCGCAACCAAAGCGGATGGATCGTTGAGGTTGTGTGTGAATTATCGTGAGCTGAATAAAGTGACTAGGAAGAACAAGTATCCATTGCCGAGAATAGATGACTTGTTTGATCAGATTCACGAAGCTAAGGTGTTTTCTCAGATGGATTTGGCAACGGGATTTCACCAGTTGAGAGTGGCTAAGGATAGTGTGCCGAAGACTGCTTTTAGGACACCATCCGGGTTTTATGAGTGGCTGGTAATGCCGTTTGGATTGACCAATGCACCAGCATATTTTGGGGATCTTATGAATAGAGTGTTCAGAGATCAGTTGAACAAGTTCGTACTTGTGTTCGTGGATGATATTTTGGTTTACTCCAGAAATGAAAAAGAGCACAAGACGCACTTGCGGATTGTTTTGGAAATCTTGCGAAAACATCAGCTAAAGGCTAAGTTTTCGAAGTGTCACTTCTGAAAGAGTGAAGTGAGGTTCTTAGGCCATGTTATCTCTGGAAATGGAATAGCGGTTGATCCCGTGAAAGTGGCAGCAATCCAGGATTGGGTTATACCTAAGAATGCATCTGATGTGAGAAGTTTTCTTGGATTAGCAGGATATTATCGTCGGTTTATCAAAGACTTTTCCAAGATAGCTGCAACGTTAACAGGATTGACGAAAAAGAACCAAGTGTTCAGATGGGATGATAAGTGTGAGCAAGCTTTCGGAATCCTGAAAGAGCGACTAACAAGTGCTCCTGTTTTGACTATTCCAAGTGGGAATGATGAGATGGTGGTTTACACCGATGCATGTGGTACTGGACTTGGAGCAGTACTAATGCAAAAGGATAAAGTTGTTGCGTATGCAAGTCGACAACTGAAGCCGCATGAAAGGAATTACCCGACTCATGATTTGGAGTTAGCGGCGATTGTTTTTGCTCTGAAGATGTGGAGACATTATCTATTGGGAGTTCGATTCGAGTTGTTTACGGATCATAAGTCGTTGAAGTATCTGTTCTCCCATAAGGACTTGAATCTTCGGCAGCAACGATGGCTAGATTTTTTAGCATCATATGATTTTGGTATAGCCTATACTTCGGGAAAAGGTAACGCAGTGGCGGATGCGTTAAGTCGAAGACATGTAGGATTGGGAGCCATGTTTTCGGAATGGAAGAATCTTGAGTATTTGGCTGGATTTGACTTCAGGCCTAGATGTGAATTGGAACTTGAGATATTGGCAAGCTTATCGATTAGACCTACTCTTGTGGAAAGAATTGGCGAGAGTCAAAAGCAAGACGATAAGATTGTGAAGATTATCCGTGATTTGGAATCTGGATTGGACCCAGAAAAGGATAAAAGATTCGAAGTCGATCGAGAGGTTTGGCTTCGGAAGCAAGGACGATTAGTTGTTCCCGATATAGATGGATTGAGAGATGAAGTTCTAAATGAAAGTCATCACTCGAAGTTGACAATTCATCCAGGTGGAAATAAGATGTATCGGGATATGAAAAGGACCTATTACTGGGAAGGTATGAAGAAGGATGTTGGAAATTTTATTTCCAAATGTATGAACTTCCAGTTGGTAAAAGCCGAACAGAAGAAGCCAAGTGGATTGCTTCAGCCATTAGACGTTCCTACATGAAAGTGGGAGCAGATATCGATGGATTTTATTGATGGTCTACCTAGAACCAGGGCAGGGAATGAAGGGATTTGGGTCATCGTAGATCGTTTGACTAAGACTGCAAGATTCATTCCTATTCGATCTACCAGGACTGCATCGAAGTTGGCTGAGTTGTATGTTAAGTGGATAGTTCGATTCCATGGTATTCCGAAGAGTATAGTGAGTGATCGAGACCCATTGTTCACTAGTGGATTTTGGAAGAGCTTCCAAGAAGTTTTGGGAACTGAGTTGTGTTTGAGTACAGCTTATCACCCCCAAACAGATGGTCAGACCGAGAGAGTCAACCGAGTTTTGGAAGATCTCCTGAGAGCTTGTGTTTTAGATTTCGGAGGATCATGGGAAGACCATCTTCATTTGGTGGAATTTGCGTATAATAACAGTTATCAGTCCAGTATTGGTATGGCACCATATGAGGCATTGTATGGAAGACCGTGTAACTCTCCGACATGTTGGTTGGAAACAGGAGAAAAGCTGATACTTGGGCCAGAAATGATTCGTCAGACTACGGATTGTATAGAGATCATTCGGCGACGAATGAAGGCAGCCCAAGATCGTCAGAAAGGTTATGCCGATAAGCATCGTAAGGATTTGGAATTCGACGTGGGTGATATGGTTTTTGTGAAGATTTCTCCTCTGAAGAATGTTATTCGATTCGGGAAGAAAGGGAAATTGAGTCCGAGATTTGTTGGACCATTCCCGATCATCGAGCGAATTGGAAAGCTCGCTTATAGATTGGAGTTACCGGAAAAGATGGCGGGTATGCACAATGTTTTTCATGTATCTTATCTACGGAAGTATGTGCATGACTCGAATACGGTGGTTTCTGCTGATAGCTGTGAAGATTTAGAGGTTGATCCAGTTGTTACGAGACCTCGTAAGCCGCTTCGTGTTGTTGAAACCGACACGAAACAACTTAGGAGGAAGACGGTTACGTTGCTCAAGGTACAATGGAGTGATGATGTTAACGACTGTACATGGGAGGAGGAAGAGAGGATGAAGGCAACTCATCCTGAACTCTTCGAGGTATGGCCCTAAGGTGTCGTGACATCTCACGAATTTGTAGCTTGTTCTAAGTCTTAGAATTCTGCATGCTAGGCTAGTAATTGGATGCATGGTTTGTTGATTGCTATGGATGGTAGGCATGCAGAATAGTTTTGATTGCTCTTGTTTGTTTGGAATTTCGGGGGCTAAATTCTTAAGGGGGAGAGAATGTAACGACCCGTATTTTTACGGATCGAAAGATTGTAACTGTCAACATTAGGTCGTTGATGTTGTTAAGTCGTTTAGGGTATGAGTCGACCAAAGCTTAAGTCGTTCGGAGTTGAGTCGTGGGAAGCTTGGGTCGTATGGAGCGACCTATAAGTTAGAACGAGTTACGAGTCACGGCTTAACAGGTTTAGCGGGTTAACGAGTTAAGAGATAGGTCGTTGGCTACTTAAGACAGTTAGCGAGTTATAGGATGTTGCGACCTAATGGGAGTTAGTGACCTAAGATGGTGAGCGACTTATAGGATAGTGGTTTAGGTCGGTGGAACGAACTAAGGGTTGGGGCGACCTAGTGGTTAACGAGTTAGAGCGACCTACAGGAGCGACCGACCTAACAGCGTGTGTGTTAGCTCGTGAGACGACCTAAAATGATTAAGTCGTGGGAGAGTTAAGGTTAGGTCGTTAGGTCGTATGAGTGTTAGGTCGCGTGCATGTTTTAGGTCGTATAGGTGTTGGATCGGCACTAGGGCTAAGTCGTTAAGTCGCTGGGCTGTGTAAGTGTTAGGTCGTTAGGTCATCTAGGCGACCCAGGAGGAGATGCGCATGAGTGTTAGGTCGTGAGTCGCATCTGGTTTAGTTGTTAGGTCGGCAGGGTGTGTGAGTCGTTGGGTCGGCCTTGTAGTTGAGTCGCTATGCCGTGTACGTGTTAAGGCGTTGGGTCGTTGAGTCGTTAGGGGCTTGAGTCGCTCATAAGGTTAAGTCGCTATGCCGCATGCTTTAGATCGAGATCTTAGGTCGGGGACGACTAATGGGGTAGGTCGGCGGCGACTTATGAGGGCGCGACTCATGGGTTTTTCAGCCTATAAATAGAGGGGTTTGGTTCACTTTTTGGCACCGGATTTTGAAGCGACGAAGTGCTGCCATTTTGAGAGCTCGACTACAACACTTCTTCACTTCTTTTCTCCACTCTAATCTAGTGATTCCTTCCATCTAAATTGAAGATCAAATCGAAGATCCAAGAGCCAAAGTTGAAGATCTTCATCCAACAAAGAGAGATTTCATCGTTTGAAGCGGAGCTTTGGAGGATCAAGCTTGATTCCTTGCTGTCCAGATCTGAAGTTGGTTGTTTTTGAGGTGTTTAGGTGATTCGGTGAGTGGTGGTTATCTCTCACACGGACCCAAAGGAGTATATTGGATCGGTGGCTTGTTTGTGTGTTAAAGATAGTGATTTCGTGCATTTTCTTAAGTCTGCATGTAGATCTATGGTTAATGATGATTCAACACCTATTTTACTACATGTTCACTTATGCAAGTTTATTCATCAAGTTGTAGAGATATTGTTCATGATTCATGCTTGTTAGATTGCATGTTAGATTTGGACTCTTATTTACGAAATTGCCATCATTGTTGTAATTGTTTATTTAGATCTTGTTTGAATGATTGATTGCTTGGATTAATGTTTGATTTGATTGATTAGTTGATCGATAACTTGATTTGGGCAAGTTGGTCGAAGATGATTCAAAAGCTAAGTGGAAAGGCTCTTGAATAAGGAAAGTTGCTTGTGGCATATGAAGCGGATGTTGAAGCTCATATGGATAGATTTGATGATGATGTTGAGATGGGACTTTGCCATAATGCGATGAGGCAAACCATGATGTTGAGATGGGACTTTGCTATGATGCGATAAAGCAAAGTATGATGTGAGAAAGCCTTGGTTTAATCCAGACGGGATCATTCCAAGCATGTTGATAACTCGATGATGCGATTCGAGTTGGTTGATAATGGTGGGCTCGAGAGGCGCTTGGGCTAGTATGAGAATAGTCATCGAGGAGGATGGCTAGGAGGCTAAGATTTCATCGTTATTGAAGGTTCTAGCATGCTCAAAGCAAGAATACGTTGGGACGGGCTGCGACGACGTCTCAGGCACGGGCTGCGACGACGTGCTAGTACTCTGGGTAGTTGCGAAAATTCCTAGGCACGGGCTGCGACGACGTGTGGAGTTATGTCTAGAGCCGGGGTTACCATTAGCCCTTGACAGGCGGTCATTCAACTAACGGTGATATCGAGGCAATGATAACAGTGATAGCCAGAGTCATGGATGTTTGATTGTATCATCATTCGGCCTCAAGAGCGGTGTTTTCGGAGTGCTTATCTGATCTTGGTTTAGGCCTTGGGGGTTAGTAATTGGAAAACATCGACCTTGACTCGAGTGATAATTACTTTACTTTAAATGTCTGCTTTGTTATGCTTGTTTCTTCTTAGTGGGTCTGGGGGCTATCACTGTAGAATGAGGTGGAGTGGGATGGTTGTGTTCCTATTCTTTTTATCCTTTATGCTCTTTTGGTATGTTTGATAGTTAATTTACTGCTCACTAAGACTGTTGTCTGACTCAAGGTTTTATGTTCAACTCTTATTACCTTGGGCTATTCATCCATGTTGGGATGGGCAGACTAGGTAGCAGGTGACAGGTGCTGTTCTTGGCTACCAACGCTGTTAATGACGAAGACGAGCTGGAGGCTTTTGCATATTGTTTTCTTACTATATGTAATGGGTGTTCTGCTGTTTGTATATTCTTTGAGTGACATGTAGTGAGGCTTGATGTATTGACTTTGCTGATTGTTGTATCAAACCATTAGAGTTTATATGATGATATTCTGTTATATGAAGCTTCACTATGTATATTTTCTATTGTATTTTGCCCATGCCTGTGAGTAATACGATAGACTTTTCTGTGTTTACCTTACCCTGACTATCGTCCATGGCTGCCTGGCACACCATTCAGCGCACCATTTCCTTGTTTTCGTGCGGGAGTCATGGGCGGTCGTCACAAATAGAGTTTGATTAGGCAGCCTTTGAGGATCCGGAAGCTGGAAATTAGAGATTGAAAGCTTGGAGAAGGGAAATAGGGTTTTTTGGGTTTAATTTTGTAGGTGGAAACGAGGAAGAAGAGGGTTCGGCCGACCCTGTAACATGTCGATTTTTCGTTGCCGAAAAACCGAATAGTTAGGGTTTTTAAAAAGAATTTAAGAAAAGAAAAAGAGAGAAAAAGGTAGAAGATGGAGAGGAAAGAAAACAGAAAATAGAGAGAATACAAAGAAAAAAAAACATAGAAGATAGAACGGAACAGAAAACAACAGAACAACATCAGAATCTCACAATTCGCAGCGGAACAACATATAATAATAAATGAATAATCTTTAAACAAAGAACTATATCAGTTATTACATTTTATACATTTCATTACATCATATCATCAGAGTGTACAACAACAACAACAAACAGTGCAGCGGAAAAAGAAATACTATATAAACTAGTAATACGCCATGTCGTCCATCTTGCATCCAGCAACTCCAGAATATCCAGAATATCCTGATAAACCTTAACTCTTGACTGCCCGTGTGGAAATTGGTGGGCACCCAGAGTTTAGGAAGGAAAACAATAAACTCCGAGTCAGTCATGTGACTGGTGTGAGAACTCAAAACAGTTTATTTATCTTTAAAATCAAAATAGAGGAATATTTTTAAATTCAATTCACAATGCTTTTTAAAATGAGACTACCATAAGACCTCCTGCCACACACACAATGCAAACGCAGACTTGGAGAAGATTTCTCCTTATGATAGCCAAACATGCTTGATACGCATTAAAATCAAATCAATTTTGATATTATTATTAGTGCATAGTGTATAAAACGATTTCGAAAGTAGAATATAAATCTTAGCCAGCATAGGTACCATTATATTATGCCTACTATAGCTACCATATTAGATGGCAGGTTCTACAACTAAAACCGTACAAGTTTCGTATTGTTTCTTTGGATTTCCAACAAATGGTCAGGCCAAGGAACTTTCCATTTCCACATGAGAATGCCTCTGGAAAGACATCCCCGAGAACCAAACCGGAACTCTGCCAACACAAGGCCGGGTTACCTCTAACTGGGTAACTACTGACACGAGCACGCCATTCCCCGATCGTAAACGACCTTTCTCACGGGATCCCGATAACCAACAACCACAAAGTAATAAATTCGCAGTAACCACATAGGTTAAATATCTGGGCTCCATACCATGATACCACCTCTATCCAGAAGGAAATGTACATACCTAAAGGGAGCTACCCCTCATAACCTTGCCGCATCTTTCCTGTTTTGACCATTTCCGGGGTGTGAGGCTCGACGAAGTCACGTCCACAAAAACATACTTTATACAAAAGCCATGCTTTGGGTCAACAAATGATCATAGAAATGATCACCAGGATAGACGATCAAATAAATGATCCTATCACAAATAATCAACACAATGATCATTTACAGCAACACTCAGCATGTCACATTACCAAATTGGGAATATATCGCTGATAACTTCAACTATATAACCTCTGAGCTCGTACGTCTCAGAGAAGGGTGTTAAGCTAAAAGAATAAATTCTTCGCCACCAATAGAAATATATTTGAAAGAAATCGGCTTTATATCTCAACTTGTAATGTCAGACATACAATCCATACAAGTCTGTTCCGGGATCGAACAAAACCGAAGGCACTTACAAAGAAGTCCTTGCAATCCGGATATCCACAATCCTGATCGGATTCACCATCACATATGGAGAACTCTATACCGGAGCAACTCGGTGTAGAGTAAATCGACAGGTCATCCTATCGCTCTCGCAAATATCCGGTCTTCAACACCGATCTTCAAATGCAATTCACAACGACGTATCACATATTCGGAATGGGTTATACGACCCCATGGTCCTTTCCCGGTTAACCCGAATAGTGAGCGCTTATTCAAAAATAAGTGTGGCATTCACATTCAAACAAATCACATCAATTACCCATTCAAAGGGAAATATTGATAGTCGATTATTGAACTATCAATGGATATGCACAACATCACCAGATTCCAAATAATTTTCCAAATTATTTATTTTCCAAAATATCTTTACAAGATATATAATTTCAATACTTCAAAAATAAATCAATATTTATTTTTCTAAACCAATCCCACTTTCTTTTATAAATTCCTTAGCGAATTTATAATCCAAAATATCTATGAATATTCGATTTCAATTATTCATTTCAATATTTCTTTTCAATTTATCTTTAAAAAGATAAATTCTCAAAATATTCACTTTATATTGGAAAACATTTCCACACTTATACATTCATAAGTAATTCACAAATTTTATTTATTTTCAACACTTGGAAAATATTCAATATACTTAAATCGAGATTAAGTATATATTTCATTCTTTAAGGAAATCATTCTCTTAAACATATTTATTTGGGCCAAAACGAATGTTGCGTAAAACATCGTTACGACAACCCAAAATCACCAGTATAGGGATTCGAAATTAAAATAGATATATAAATCCCAATACTATACAAAACATTTCCTTTCGGAAATCATTTACTATAACAACAGTGTTATAGTCCATCATCTCCTTCTATTTCTCGAAAACGTCTATTTCAACAATAAATGTTGAAATCTATGGTTTCGAATCTCAACACAATTAAAACATCGTTAGATTGTTTTAATTCTATTTCAAATATCACATTCAAAACAATTTCTTTAACATCTTATTCACTATTCAAAACTTGAATATACTTTGTTAACAATTTTCATCCTTTTATTCATTTTATTTAAAAGGATTATTCACAGTTCAAAACGTGAATATAACTCCATTAATAGGTTTCAACAATTTACTTATCAAAATAAGTCGTTTGCGAATTTATAAAACAACGTTTATAAATTCCATTTCTATTTATTTTATAACAACTTCCTTTTATAAGTTCCTTTATTAACCTATTCGATTCATAACTCAATTATGAACTAAAGGTTCATATTATAAATTAAATGCTTATAAAACGATTATTTTACAGAATCGTTCTTTTAACTTCCCAAATTATAAATCTTATAACTTATAAGATTGTTTATTTATCCAAAATTCATTCTTTCAATAACTTTATAAATCTTATAAACCTACTGTTTATAAAATTCCATTTATAACTTCACTGTTTAAAATTCTATAAATTCCATTCAATTATGAAATTCATTTCCACTTCATTCAAACACTTATAAAAACTCGTTTTATAATGTCCATATTTCAATTTATAAATATCCATTTATAAATCTCTTAATATAAATCAATTTATATTATTCTTTTAAAACTTCTTTAATCTCCTTTGTTATTTCACCATTTTGATTCATAAAATAATTAAATTTTATAAATCCTATATTTAAACTTTTCACAATAAATTCTAAAATCCCGATTAAATTATTTTATAAAATCATTAGCATTATATCCTCAAAAATCAGTTTTTTTAACTATATTTCCAAAAAATCATAATTTTTATAACTTTAAAATTATAACGTTTATTTATATAAAATGGATCAATTCCAAAAATATTTTATAACGTATACTTTCAAAAATCACTTTGAAATCATTTTAAAATCCCAAAATCTGGGTCCAATGATGCTACATACCAAATAGTCAATCACGACAACAACGATATCATATATCGATATGATAATCCATCAAATATCAAAATATCTGAAATCAAATAAATACTGTTGAGGAATCCAGTTGGATCCTTCCAACCTGTTTTCCTGCATCCACAAACATTAGCACAATACCAATTTCGCTCCAGTACGAAATTATCCCGGTATATGGGATTTAAATATTATCCGCTTAATAGACGGCGCAATAGGGTCTCATCCGCTAAACAAATAAATGCGGGAAATCAATAACTCCAATATATACATATGCCAATATATATATATTGCTATTATATATAATACCAATTTCACTGTTTATGAAATATTCGCGGTATATGTTTTTATTAAATAACATCCGCTTACTAACGGCGTATAATGTCTATTTTAACAATCAATAGATAACAATCATCATTAAAACATGCATTCAAATATTTTAAATCTAACTATTTAAAAAAAAATCGAAACTGATTCGATTGAGTGAGAAGTTCTCACCTTGATTTTATTTTGTTTTAGCGATTTATTTCGAATAAATTTAACGGACGTTTAATTTTACCCAAAATTCTCACTAACTCCAAACGACTCCAATCCAATTTCATCGCGTAGTGCTCGTCCATACGATTCCAACGCAACTGGTTTCGCGCGTTTTCGACCTCGTATGAAAAAGTTAGGAATTTATGAAGTTACACACGATTTATAAATATAACTAATTTACATTTATTACATTCTTAAACTCAAAGCAATCTGGGCCGTCCATATTTCATTGAGCAGATCGAAGCCGCCCACTGTTGTCTTCCCCCTTCCTTCGTTCACGCGCGTGAACGCTTGAGCAAGGCCGAACCCTATTCACTTCTAGGGTTTGAATTTTTTCGATCACCACATCGATCAAAACGTCATCAAACCACCACCAACACGGAGGCCTCACCTTGCTCCTTCACCGCCTCCAACCTCTTAGCACTCGGCTGCCCATATCCCTCGAAATTTGTGCCCAAAACCGGCCACTTTAAACCCAATTTCACGACAATCCCTTCAACAAAAATCGATCACAGCCGTTCACATCGTAGAGCTCGCGAAGCTCTTCAATTCCCTAGTTGAAGTTGTTGCCTAAAAACGCGTAGATGAGGAGATAAACGAGGGGAAAAATGGATGTTTTCTGGCCGTTCACAGCATATGGGGGCGGTGGCCTGAATTAGGGTTTTGATTTTTATTTTTTTATTTTTTTTTTAGAGTGAATGGCTATTTATATGGAAAAATCGAACACTATTCATCCCGGAAATTCCGAACTCCGATTTACGCGCCGAAACCAGCGTTTCTAGGGTTTACCCCACGTTCCGGACACAATGGAACAGGTTTCGAAAGCTAATTCGGACAACTGTGCGAGTTATGGCTATAAACGCTCAGTTTAAATTAAACCGATTTAAACCGATTTCTAGGCGTTTTAATTTGTAACGGACAAACGGTAAATCCAATCGACTTGAAATTTGAAACCTTACAATAATATCACATTACGGATCCGATGAAACTGGTTTCGTCGAAATCCGAGACTTTTTGAAAAATGGCTATTTTCACTCGCCAAATTAATATTAAAAACAATTCGATGCGTTTCGAGCTGCCACGCTCAAACGATAACTTCGATTGACACGAAAATTGAAATCCGGTAATAACTAACCATTACGGATCTAATGGAACTGGTTTCGTTCAATTCTGAGACTGTTCAAAAATTGGCTATTTTCACTAGTCGATTTTAATATTAAAATATTCAATTTTCACAAATTAACTTTTAATTCGATTTTAAAAGTTCTAAAATATCATTCTAACTCCAATATGATAAAATAAAATTTTAAAAACCATTTTCAATCATATTTAACTCAATTTTCAATTATTTCCATAATTTCACATATTAAATTATCGATTTAATAATCCAATTAAATCCAAAAATTCAAATAAAAATTTATTCGACTTATAAATTCACTTATTTATATTTAAAATTAATTAAATATTCAAATTTTAATTATTAAAAATCCTGGGTCGTTACAATCTTCCCCCCTTAAAAGAATTTCGTCCTCGAAATTAACTAGTAAGAAAAGTTATAGAATTCTATTAATTTTCCAAAATCCATAGTCAAACTTCTTACAATAACTTACTAAGTTTTCAAATCATACTTAGTTATCTTTTCAAAAACAACTACTATATCGTTTAACTTTCAATTTCAAATCAAAGTTATAGTTTTCAAAATTTTCCAATTTTCTCAAAATTTTCTAACGCCTTAAATTTTCGGAAAAATTCGCCAGTCTCCTTTGCGCGGCTCGATCCGAAAAAAAAAATGACAGTATATATATCACAAATATACATCTCATCAAGTAATGAGGCATCCCGCAGGGAAAAAAGTGTAAAAGTACGGTATGTAATCCGAGATATGTACCTTATATTTTATTAACAAGCATATACGGCTAATATAGCGCGAAAGCGAGCTCCAAATGCGAAGCAAACGCGATCCGCACCTACTAAACACTCAACAAACAACATGAGAACATGCATATATGAAAGTAATCTCAAAATACAACATATATCTCCATATGCTAACATAACAATGCATTCAATAGCAATATATATTCAACCATCAACCAACTAACATCCAACAAATCAATAAATATTCATTCATATTCTCATTAATATTCAATGAATTGATTTTTCAATTTAATCACATTCGATTCATATACAGTGGATGTTTTTACTAACATTCATTTTCAATTAGTTTATATTCACTAATTCATATTCAAGTTGGTTCACTTCCAAATCAAATTTAATTCTATTTAAGTTTCACTTAACTTCCAATCGAATTTCAATTACTTTAGCTTTCAATTTCATTAACTCAATTTCATTAACACTTAATGAATTATATACAATCAACTAACAACCATATAACAACCAATGTATATATAATTACAACCAAAATCCTTTGCTTATCAATTGGTTTAATTAAATTGATTTTCATTCAACTATTCAACTTCCAATAACATTATATTTTAAATGAATTAACACTTATATTCATTATTTCATATCAACTTAATTCCCATTTAATTGATTAACATTCAATCCTTTAATTTAATTCAATTACAACAGTTGAATTTCATTTATATTACTTAAGTTCACATCTATCACTTGGTTTTACTTAACTTAAATTCCCATTTATAAATCAATTCAGCTTCCAATTCTAAGTAAATTTTCCATTTAACTTTAAATTCATTTTTATTTACTACTCATATTCATAAATATATTCATATAGTTTCACTTCTTATATATATAAGTTTATTTCACAATTGTAAATCACTTTAATTATAATTCAATTCTTATAATTCTTTTGCTTATACAATTATTCTTTTATTTAGGTTATTCAAACAACTAAACAATCAACTTATATACATTTTAATAATTCTGAAAAATTATTTCTTCATATACAAAATATACTCAAGGTAAAATTATTTCATTTACCCAATTTTAAAATAATATTGTGTCGAATTGTTCTATTCAAGTGTTTAGAAACCCCTTCGGCATAGTCTTGCGGACCACGCTGACGAAAGTTCATATGCCACTCAATAAACCAATCATCACAATATAAAACTATTTTATATATTCACTATCAAATACGCTCTCATAGCTATTATTACACTCAAACTCATTCTAGAGTACCGCTGACTCTATCTCTAATGAGTAATACCCAACAGAACCATGGTTGTCGCTTAACCATAAGCTCTGATACCAAATGTAACATGTCGATTTTTCGTTGCCGAAAAACCGAATAGTTAGGGTTTTTAAAAAGAATTTAAGAAAAGAAAAAGAGAGAAAAAGGTAGAAGATGGAGAGGAAAGAAAACAGAAAATAGAGAGAATACAAAGAAAAAAAACATAGAAGATAGAACGGAACAGAAAACAACAGAACAACATCAGAATCTCACAATTCGCAGCGGAACAACATATAATAATAAATGAATAATCTTTAAACAAAGAACTATATCAGTTATTACATTTTATACATTTCATTACATCATATCATCAGAGTGTACAACAACAACAACAAACAGTGCAGCGGAAAAAGAAATACTATATAAACTAGTAATACGCCATGTCGTCCATCTTGCCTCCAGCAACTCCAGAATATCCAGAATATCCTGATAAACCTTAACTCTTGACTGCCCGTGTGGAAATTGGTGGGCACCCAGAGTTTAGGAAGGAAAACAATAAACTCCGAGTCAGTCATGTGACTGGTGTGAGAACTCAAAACAGTTTATTTATCTTTAAAATCAAAATAGAGGAATATTTTTAAATTCAATTCGCAATGCTTTTTAAAATGAGACTACCATAAGACCTCCTGCCACACACACAATGCAAACGCAGACTTGGAGAAGATTTCTCCTTATGATAGCCAAACATGCTTGATACGCATTAAAATCAAATCAATTTTGATATTATTATTAGTGCATAGTGTATAAAACGATTTCGAAAGTAGAATATAAATCTTAGCCAGCATAGGTACCATTATATTATGCCTACTATAGCTACCATATTAGATGGCAGGTTCTACAACTAAAACCGTACAAGTTTCGTATTGTTTCTTTGGATTTCCAACAAATGGTCAGGCCAAGGAACTTTCCATTGCCACATGAGAATGCCTCTGGAAAGACATCCCCGAGAACCAAACCGGAACTCTGCCAACACAAGGCCGGGTTACCTCTAACTGGGTAACTACTGACACGAGCACGCCATTCCCCGATCGTAAACGACCTTTCTCACGGGATCCCGATAACCAACAACCACAAAGTAATAAATTCGCAGTAACCACATAGGTTAAATATCTGGGCTCCATACCATGATACCACCTCTATCCAGAAGGAAATGTACATACCCTAAAGGGAGCTACCCCTCATAACCTTGCCGCATCTTTCCTGTTTTGACCATTTCTGGGGTGTGAGGCTCGACGAAGTCACGTCCACAAAAACATACTTTATACAAAAGCCATGCTTTGGGTCAACAAATGATCATAGAAATGATCACCAGGATAGACGATCAAATAAATGATCCTATCACAAATAATCAACACAATGATCATTTACAGCAACACTCAGCATGTCACATTACCAAATTGGGAATATATCGCTGATAACTTCAACTATATAACCTCTGAGCTCGTACGTCTCAGAGAAGGGTGTTAAGCTAAAAGAATAAATTCTTCGCCACCAACAGAAATATATTTGAAAGAAATCGGCTTTATATCTCAACTTGTAATGTCAGACATACAATCCATACAAGTCTGTTCCGGGATCGAACAAAACCGAAGGCACTTACAAAGAAGTCCTTGCAATCCGGATATCCACAATCCTGATCGGATTCACCATCACATATGGAGAACTCTATACCGGAGCAACTCGGTGCAGAGTAAATCGACAGGTCATCCTATCGCTCTCGCAAATATCCGGTCTTCAACACCGATCTTCAAATGCAATTCACAACGACGTATCACATATTCGGAATGGGTTATACGACCCCATGGTCCTTTCCCGGTTAACCCGAATAGTGAGCGCTTATTCAAAAATAAGTGTGGCATTCACATTCAAACAAATCACATCAATTACCCATTCAAAGGGAAATATTGATAGTCGATTATTGAACTATCAATGGATATGCACAACATCACCAGATTCCAAATAATTTTCCAAATTATTTATTTTCCGAAATATCTTTACAAGATATATAATTTCAATACTTCAAAAATAAATCAATATTTATTTTTCTAAACCAATCCCACTTTCTTTTATAAATTCCTTAGCGAATTTATAATCCAAAATATCTATGAATATTCGATTTCAATTATTCATTTCAATATTTCTTTTCAATTTATCTTTAAAAAGATAAATTCTCAAAATATTCACTTTATATTGGAAAACATTTCCATACTTATACATTCATAAGTAATTCACAAATTTTATTTATTTTCAACACTTGGAAAATATTCAATATACTTAAATCGAGATTAAGTATATATTTCATTCTTTAAGGAAATCATTCTCTTAAACATATTTATTTGGGCCAAAACGAATGTTGCGTAAAACATCGTTACGACAACCCAAAATCACCAGTATAGGGATTCGAAATTAAAATAGATATATAAATCCCAATACTATACAAAACATTTCCTTTCGGAAATCATTTACTATAACAACAGTGTTATAGTCCATCATCTCCTTCTATTTCTCGAAAACGTCTATTTCAACAATAAATGTTGAAATCTATGGTTTCGAATCTCAACACAATTAAAACATCGTTAGATTGTTTTAATTCTATTTCAAATATCACATCCAAAACAATTTCTTTAACATCTTATTCACTATTCAAAACTTGAATATACTTTGTTAACAATTTTCATCCTTTTATTCATTTTATTTAAAAGGATTATTCACAGTTCAAAACGTGAATATAACTCCATTAATAGGTTTCAACAATTTACTTATCAAAATAAGTCGTTTGCGAATTTATAAAACAACGTTTATAAATTCCATTTCTATTTATTTTATAACAACTTCCTTTTATAAGTTCCTTTATTAACCTATTCGATTCATAACTCAATTATGAACTAAAGGTTCATATTATAAATTAAATGCTTATAAAACGATTATTTTACAGAATCGTTCTTTTAACTTCCCAAATTATAAATCTTATAACTTATAAGATTGTTTATTTATCCAAAATTCATTCTTTCAATAACTTTATAAATCTTATAAACCTACTGTTTATAAAATTCCATTTATAACTTCACTGTTTAAAATTCTATAAATTCCATTCAATTATGAAATTCATTTCCACTTCATTCAAACACTTATAAAAACTCGTTTTATAATGTCCATATTTCAATTTATAAATATCCATTTATAAATCTCTTAATATAAATCAATTTATATTATTCTTTTAAAACTTCTTTAATCTCCTTTGTTATTTCACCATTTTGATTCATAAAATAATTAAATTTTATAAATCCTATATTTAAACTTTTCACAATAAATTCTAAAATCCCGATTAAATTATTTTATAAAATCATTAGCATTATATCCTCAAAAATCAGTTTTTTTAACTATATTTCCAAAAAATCATAATTTTTATAACTTTAAAATTATAACGTTTATTTATATAAAATGGATCAATTCCAAAAATATTTTATAATGTATACTTTCAAAAATCACTTTGAAATCATTTTAAAATCCCAAAATCTGGGTCCAATGATGCTACATACCAAATAGTCAATCACGACAACAACGATATCATATATCGATATGATAATCCATCAAATATCAAAATATCTGAAATCAAATAAATACTGTTGAGGAATCCAGTTGGATCCCTCCAACCTATTTTCCTGCATCCACAAACATTAGCACAATACCAATTTCGCTCCAGTACGAAATTATCGCGGTATATGGGATTTAAATATTATCCGCTTAATAGACGGCGCAATAGGGTCTCATCCGCTAAACAAATAAATGCGGGAAATCAATAACTCCAATATATACATATGCCAATATATATATATTGCTATTATATATAATACCAATTTCACTGTTTATGAAATATTCGCGGTATATGTTTTTATTAAGTAACATCCGCTTACTAACGGCGTATAATGTCTATTTTAACAATCAATAGATAACAATCATCATTCAAACATGCATTCAAATATTTTAAATCTAACTATTTAAAAAAAAATCGAAACTGATTCGATTGAGTGAGAAGTTCTCACCTTGATTTTATTTTGTTTTAGCGATTTATTTCGAATAAAATTAAACGGACGTTTAATTTTACCCAAAATTCTCACTAACTCCAAACGACTCCAATACAATTTCATCGCGTAGTGCTCGTCCATACGATTCCAACGCAACTGGTTTCGCGCGTTTTCGACCTCGTATGAAAAAGTTAGGAATTTATGAAGTTACACACGGTTTATAAATATAACTAATTTACATTTATTACATTCTTAAACTCAAAGCAATCTGGGCCGTCCATATTTCATTGAGCAGATCGAAGCCGCCCACTGTTGTCTTCCCCCTTCCTTCATTCACATGCGTGAATGCTTGAGCAAGGCCGAACCCAATTCACTTCTAGGGTTTGAATTTTTTCGATCACCACATCGATCAAAACGTCATCAAACCACCACCAACACGGAGGCCTCACCTTGCTCCTTCACCGCCTCCAACCTCTTAGCACTTGGCTACCCATATCCCTCGAAATTTGTGCCCAAAGCCGGCCACTTTAAACCCAATTTCACGACAATCCCTTCAACAAAAATCGATCACAGCCGTTCACATCGTAGAGCTCGCGAAGCTCTTCAATTCCCTAGTTGAAGTTGTTGCCTAAAAACGCGTAGATGAGGAGATAAACGAGGGGGGAAATGGATGTTTTCTGGCCGTTCACAGCATATGGGGGCGGCGGCCTGAATTAGGGTTTTGATTTTTATTTTATTTTATTTTTTTTTAGAGTGAAGGGCTATTTATAGGGAAAAATCGAACACTATTCATCCCGGAAATTCCGAACTCCGATTTACGCGCCGAAACCAGCGTTTCTAGGGTTTACCCCACGTTCCGGACACAATGGAATAGGTTTCGAAATCTAATTCGGACATCTGTGCGAGTTATGGCTATAAACGCTCAATTTAAATTAAACCGATTTCTAGGCGTTTTAATTTGTAACGGACAAACGGTAAATCCAATCGACTTGAAATTTGAAATCTTACAATAATATCACATTACGGATCCGATGAAACTAGTTTCGTCGAAATCCGAGACTTTTTGAAAAATGGCTATTTTCACTCGCCAAATTAATATTAAAAACAATTCGATGCGTTTCGAGCTGCCACGCTCAAACGATAACTCCGATTGACACGAAAATTGAAATCCGGTAATAACTAACCATTACGGATCCAATGGAACTGGTTTCGTTCAATTCTGAGACTGTTCAAAAATTGGCTATTTTCACTAGTCGATTTTAATATTAAAATATTCAATTTTCACAAATTAACTTTTAATTCGATTTTAAAAGTTCTAAAATATCATTCTAACTCCAATATGATAAAATAAAATTTTACAAATCATTTTCAATCATATTTAACTCAATTTTCAATTATTTCCATAATTTCACATATTAAATTATCGATTTAATAATCCAATTAAATCCAAAAATTCAAATAAAAATTTATTCGACTTATAAATTCACTTATTTATATTTAAAATTAATTAAATATTCAAATTTTAATTATTAAAAATCCTGGGTCGTTACAGACCCTGTAATTCGCAGATATCTGATGGCTTCCGACGACCGCCGACGGCCCGTCGAAAGCCGTCGGATATCGGCCGTCGGAAGCCGTCACCCCTAGCTGTCGGACTGAGAGCCTTTCCTAGTAGTGGTCCATGCTCATGTAAAGCATATATCATTTTCAACTTAATGGCTTGCTTTCTTTATGTTTCACAATTATTAGTTCTTTTCTTTACAATAACAATATCTATTACATATAAAATCTATTCTATTCTTTATAAAAAATATTTAACCCTTTATATACTCTTTTCACAATTCTTCGCATTCTATATAGTGAATTCTTATTGATTTGAGGGATTATTAACATCTAAACCTTTATTCATTTTCATCGGATATTAATGATACAATCAATGTTTATAATATACCATTAATTTCACATAAGCTCTGTCCCTTTTTTTATTTCATTATGATTGAGATTTCAATTTAAATAATAGTAATAATAATAATAATAATTAACTAATGGCTTTTGGCTCATTATCAACAAATAATTAACGAATGGTTTAAAAGAGAATATATGGCCCTTTTGTGTACTCTTTTAATAATTAATCTCGTCCTATATATTGAATTATCAGTAATCTGAGAGATTACTAACATTTGCACCCTTATAATTTTATTTTATACATCTTAGATGTTGACTATAACATTAATGACCATAACATACCATTAATTTCACTTATTGTCCTCCCATATGTTTATTTCATTTTGATATAGGTTATCTATTTTAAAAAATAATAACTAACAATACTTTTTTAGCTCATTGTCAACTAATATTGTTTGATTTTTTATTTGTATTGAATGTATCGTCTGTATTTAATTTGTTAAAGTATTAGAAAAGTATAATGGAATCGTTAACTTAGAGAATGAAAAGATTATTTTTCATGTGATTTTATATTTTGTAATAACTTATCTCGATTTTTTATTATAATATTATATTATAATATTAAAAAATCCAAATAATTTTTTTGATTTCTTTATTAGGAATTGACTTTATTATTTATATTTAAATTATTTTGGGATTTAGATTGAATTCATATAATTGATAATTTAACGAATAAAAGGATTAGTTTTCAAGGGATTTTCAATTTATGGTAACTTATCTCTATTGTTTTACTATAAAATATTATATCAAATTATGAAAATCAATATATGTATATAAATATGTGTATGTGAGTGTGCTTGTATAATAATTGGAAGCTTATCAATCTTCAGTAACTGCTATCAAATACACCGTTCATTTACTTAATGTGGAAAATCATGATTTAAACTTTAGATATGATTAATATAGGATTTTAATAAAGTAAATTTCAAAGCTAAAGGTTGAATGAGAACATGTGATTCCGCTCAATGAATCTAATTTGAAAATTTGACCAACATTTTTCTATCTATTTATTTATATGAGAAGTTTATCTATATTATAGAGATAGTATTTACCTCTCATTTCCTATGATCTCACCCAAATGGTTATTCTTTATAATTGGTAAAATAAATTTTACATTAAATTCCATTTTCTCTATAAATCTTTATTTGCGTTTACATTAAAGGCAGCCATTCCTTGTTTGTCAAAACTCAAGCACAAAAATTCCCTACTCATAAACTCATGTAAATTAGGTCCCTTTTTTGTTATTTTTTTACCAAAATTCCCCTCCCATAAAATCAGCCCAATATCGAAATCAGTGGCAAAAGTAGCATAAATTAGCTAAAAACTAAGAATAGAGACCTAATTTTCATAACTTTTTGGGGAGAGACTTTTCTTCCATCATCTTTCATTTCTGGGGAGTAGGCAGCCATTCTTTGTTTGTTAAATATGGGATAACACATCAATTATAGGCACGTTTTACTCTCCTCCATTCAAATCTAACCCAACGCATTTTCTCTTAAGTATTCAACTTCTTGTTACTAGAACATAATTGTGAGAGTTAAAAATTTATTCCAAATTAAATGCATTTTAGTTTAAATTACAATGTTTTTTATCATAAATTTTGTCCTAAGGAGTCTCACTTAACTTTTACCCATAAAACAAATCAATTTATTTGACACATGCTAAAAGCACTTTCGATCCATATTTAAAATTCATACCTTCAACTCTAATATGCTCTATGTCTATCTCTATCACATAAGAATTTTAATCTTTGATCATTTGTATTTTTTCTCCTAATTTTGAGAAGAAAATCCTTATTTTTAGGGCCATTGACTCTTTATTACAATTTTTCTCTTGCACCATTCTTATTCCTATTTACAATAATCTTTATATTCAATCCTTCATAATTTAACTATGATTTCTTCATCTTCTCCACATTTTCAATAAAAAAATTCTGTTGTTTTCTCTTTTGTTTCCCATTTTCAATTTATTTTCCATACCTTTTCGTTTTTACAATTTTGACACTCTATTTTAAGTGTCATATGTATAATCCAATTTAAAAAAAATTCTACTTTTACTCGAAACAAAATTAAAGGTTCTTTTCAAACAATCTTTGCTCAAGCTTTTTAAATTTTAATATGACATAATTTGAAATTAATTCATCAATAATTTGTCTTTTCTATATTCATGATAATATTTATGATATTATTCATGTTTTATAGTGCTCAAGTTGCTACATGTTACTTTTAGTGTTTGAGTTTCCATATATATCTCTACTATCAAACTTATATAAGAAAACAGGTTGGGTAAAGAGCATTTATAAACCTATAGTGAAAAATACTCAATCAATAAATTTTCATATTGTATTTAAGGAAAAAAATATAAATGTTTAAGTAACGTTTTTATTCTCTAGCAGACACTTTAAAATTCGTCATTAAATATGTATTATGCATGCTTATTTCTTTTTAAATATTGTATGTGGTCTTAGTTGACATGAAGGTATTTTTGTGAAATCTTATATAACCGTCTTAGTTAAACATTATTTAATACATGTTTCAACGCTGTTCAATATAATAAGAAATGTTTATAAGTAACATAGTTTTTTATTTGAGTGCATAGTTACCATTAAATTAGTAGGGATCGTATGATACAACGTTTGGTAATTACCATTTGTTTAGTTTGTTTAATGTTACGTTGTTGTTGTTGCTTTTTTTTTTTTGCAGTTTCGAGATATTTATAAATTAAGAATTTGACATGTAGTTATTTATAATGTATATAAGTTATGACTAATAATATTAAAAGAAATTAATTGTTACCAATTTCTTTTATTTGATTCATACTAATAGGATTAATCGCAATTAATTCTCTTTAAAATAAAATTTAATTTAATAAGAGGATCGGTTACACATTAATTCTTTAATGATCCGATCGATCGAAAATTAATCTATGAACACTTAACTCTTTTATCACTAATATTTCTAAAAAATGTAAGTTCAACTTTATGACTAAATATTCAACATGAATTGTTCTATAACGTTAGAAAATACTTCCTTAATGTAGGAACTATATGTATTGCATATAGTAAAATGGGAACTTGACATCATTTCCTAGCAAGTACTTTTTTCCTTAACAAATTTAGTAGAAGCATAAAATAAACGAACAAAGAAATATTTGTTGATAATTTTCATTAACAAACTAAACAATATTGTTATAAAAATATATTCACATAAGCTTGAAAGGCAACAATGTATGTATTCTCTATATTAAAAGACATTATTAACGTTGAATGAGTAGACAAAATATTACAAGCATTCATATCAACTTCAATCAAAATTTGTGGATGATGTCCAACTCAAACTTTAAAGAAAAGTCATGGTCAATGTTTCGGGCTATGACATTACATGTAGAGTAAAAAAGAATGAAGATTGATTACAAGAAAAAGGCAAGATGAAATTTAGAAATTATTGAATAAAAAGTCAAATTTTAGTAAATTTTGTTTTAAATTTACAATTGCTTATAAGGTGGTGTTGATTTGCTTATGGAAAAGAGTATAAAATGTTTCCCTTTAGTTGATCATGTTTGGAACATATTAAAGTTTTTTAACGGACTTAATTGATATGCAAGTTTTGTGTTTAGTTTTATATGCAAGATATGCATGATTTACCTCCGAGTAAGTTATAGTTTCCACAAAATTTGGTTAATATGAAATGAATTAACTTTAACTACTTTTGGCATTTTACTACATACTACTCCTACTTTTATTCAACTTTTTGCTTTATGCATATATAGCTTCAATACTTTTGCCTTACAGTATACCACTATCTAGAATAAATTTATTCCATCGATAATAATCTATTTCTAATATTCAATTTATTAATTATGTTTCCATATACCAATTTTCTTATTGCTATGTTCTGTAATGACATGTCATTTAAAATTTATTTTACGTGTATCCACGGGCATTTCATGTTATGGTGATATACTATTTTGCATTGAGTTATGCTAACTGTTGTATTGTTTTAATTATTATGTTTGGATGAATATTTTAAATAATGGAAAAAGATTATTTGGTTGCTTCAAAAATTTGACCGTACAATATTTATATTCGACATAGGTTTTTCATGTCATATTATTCTATATGTATTAAGAAATATGATATGTCAATGCTACTTTAATATTTTTATAATGCGCTTAGTATTGGATAATGCCAAAAAGTGTGCTTTTTCGAATTTGAAATGTTATTTATTTGAGCTAAATTTTTAACGATATTTCAATTTAACCATTATTTTTCTATGTCGGGTTGGAAACACTATTGTCAACCAAACTTATACAAACGGGCACCTATGCACACGTATACTATATTGAATATATGTCGCTTATATTTGAAAATTAATAGTGATGCATAGTCATGTATTGCTTACCAAATCAAGAATAATTGGTGGCTAATGTTATCGTTTGTATTATGAAGCCGTTGTATTCTAAAAAAAGTAGTTATATATTGTATGCTTCGAGAATATATAAATAGATTTATTAGAAAATGTTTGTTTATAGCATTCAAAGAAAATATTCTGTATGAAAAAAAAACCTATAAACATACATTTTCATCTTCGTGACTTAAAAAACTTCAAAATATAGTGCCAAAACAAATTATGTGATGAACTCATGTACGTAGCATGAGTTTACACTAGTTATATGAATATTAATGTATTATAAATGACTAGTTGTTATATTAGTAATATGAGTAAATATGCTAAATGGCAAAATACATTATTGTAATCTCCGTTGGATTTGAAGTCAATAAATATAGAGCTACTTTGTATTATAGATAGATCTGATGTGAAGAAAATGTCTTCTCTCCCTAATGTCTTTTTTTTTGTTTTATTGTATAACACGTTATCAGGATGAAGTTTTAAATTTTTGTTGGTTTAGGTTACTACTTCCATACATGAATCATGTGATGTGTACGCATGAAGTTATTTTTTTATATACTTTAGTTACATTCTGTAAGTTCTGATGTTTATCCTTTTATTCAGGAACAGTTTGAACAAGAATTTCTAAGTATCATATTTTCATTTGCTTTTACTCATTCTTCCTGAAATATCTACTGCATAATTTTACCCTATAAATATTCTTTTATAGGCTATTTCTAGTACACATCTTATTAGGCCTTACTTGTAGTACAACTTTTATTAAAGGTGCTTCAATACTTCATCTCTAATATCTTTAGTTGATATGATGCTATAACATCAAGCAAGTTGCAGTAACTTTATTTTCTTAAATGTCAATTCATTGATACTTCTCTGATGTATTTCATTGTCATCGATATACTTTTTTTAAATCTCTCTGTTTTTGTATAAATATGGTAAATATATTATAAGAAATGCTTTTGCTCATTTTAAAGGTGTACGCAAAAGAAGTTAACTTGTAGATGATTATTTATATAATAACATCCTGGTCTTTTTACCGTTGAAACATTTCTTTATAGTCCGTTTTTTCCTTCATTGTAACGATCAGATCTGGGTTATATTATGCAATTTGAATTAATGAATATGTAATAAACATTTATAATTATGGATGTTAATGCATGTATAGAGAGAGTTATTTATGTGCAAATAACTACTTCCTTTTGCTTCTATTATAGCTTGTTATTTTGGTTCTTACATTTTTGAACTCTCTTCTTCCATTTTTGTTTGCCCATAATATTTTGAAGTTAAGGTTTTTCATTCTTGTGTAAAAATTATTTCCATTGTTCCTTTTGTATTGTTATCAGCAGCAATGGACTTCATGAAGCATCAAAACAAAATCAATTTTTCTTATGACATTAATTATATCATAATTTTGATAGTGAGTTGATCAGTCATTTATAATTATTTCCCCATGTTTTATTTTAATGCTTAATATGGGTATTACAGTTGCGAGACATTTTTTACTGCCATAGTGCCATTGATATCAATTTTGACTCCTTAGGCATGAGAAATGCATACAGATATAGGGTATACTTTCTTTCATGTTACATGTGCGTAAGTTATTATGCTTTTTTTATTGTGAATTCAAAACACGAAACATTTACAGGTATCATTATTTTATTTTGCAACCCAGATAGTACTCGATGAGATCTTTGTTATCTATTTTGATAACATTTTGCTTGTACTATCTGCTTGTCATCAACAATGTCACTGCAAAAATTTACCTTATTCCGATACATTTAGAATATCATAATTAGTTATGTGATATATTATGTGTTAATTTTTTGTGGTCCTTAATTTTATGGTATTAGTTTTTAATAGGAAAGCGCTATCATTCATAATAAAAAAAAATTCTTTTCTTGTCTTCTTTACCGTAAACAAGATTCATAGCAAACATAGCTAAGCTTTAATTCAAAGCAAGCTTTGGACATATCTAAAGATAACTGTTTGTCATGGATACTAGAAGCTGAGATCCACTTGCAATCTCAATGCTTAAAAAATGCCATTAAAACTATAGTAATATATCCCAGCAGAACAAAGCAAAAGCTTTGATATGTTTAAGACGTCACATCCACGACGATCTAAAAATAGAATGTTTAACGGAAAAGGATCCTCTCCACTTGTGGAACTCCTTGAAGGAGCGTTATGACCACCATAAGTTGGTCATACTTTCAAATACTAAGCAAGAATGGTTGAACTTGAGGTTTCAAGATTTCAAATCTGTAAGAGAATATAATCCTCCTATGTTTAAAATTACTTCTAAACTAAAATTATGTGAAGAAAAGGTAGATGATGCACAAATGCTTGAAAAAACATTTTCAATGTTTCATGCCTCGAACATACTCCTGTAACACCAATATTGAGTGCGTCACTTTATAAAATATTCTAAACTCATAAGATGTTTATTATTTGCCAAGCAAAATAATGAATTTCTTATTAAAAATCACTCCTCAAGACCAAGTAGTTCGGCTGCGCTATCAGAAGTTAATGCTAATTTTTCCAACTCCAGAAGAGGCAGAGGTCGAGGTAGAGGATATGGTTGTGGCCGTGGACATGAATATAACTGCAGCAGAGGCGGTTATGGTGGTTTTAAAGGTAATAAAACTACTAACTTTAAAAAGAAATAAAAGAAAAATGAGCCTAAAAAGACTAAAGATTTTACTCCAAAAAATAAAATGCACTATGAGGAAGTTTGTTATAGATGTGGATGCTTTGGTCATTAGTCACGTACATGTAGATCATCAAAGAAAACAGTTGAAGAATACCAACGTTCGAAAAATATTGAAACAAATAACACTGAAGGATTGTTTGATAATACTAACTTGAAGTTAGATGATTTCTTCAAAGATGATGATGGAAATATCATAAATAATGAAAATCTCAATGCAGTGATTGATGATATGATCGATCTGATCAACTAGAAGTAGCCTGAAGCTTGTTGTGTGGTTTTTCCATTTTAATTTAGTTAGTTTGAAGTTGATGTTTGTTTTATTGTTTTATTTGTACTAGTTAAAATAATATGCACTGATGGATATTGATTTGAATTAGTAGTTTGCTTTATAATCCTTTTTAGAAAACATTAGCATTTATTTACAATTATTTTCAATAATTAACTAACTACATTGTCTTTAATCCTTAAGGCATGGACCATCAATATTTGAATAATGATATATGCCTGCTAGATAGTTCAACTACTTATATAATTTTGAAAAATAAGAAGTTTTTCTTTGAATTTTCTGAAAATATTTCAACAAATTTTCCACCATAGCTGGATCTGCTTATATAACTGAAGAGTACGGAAGAGCCCATATAATATTACCAAATGGTACACATGTATTCTTTTAAAATGCAATATATTCATGCAATTCTAACAGAAATCTGCTAAGTTTTAAGGATATAAGAATGAATGGTAATCATCTTGAAACTATAAATGAAAATACTAAAGGATATCTTTGTATCATTTCTTGAATTGAAAGTCAGAAGCTTATTTTAGAAAAATTTGGAACAATTTCGACTAGATTATATTTCACAAAAATTGGCATAGTTGAATCTCATACTATAAACATGAGCCAAAATCTCACAAATACAAAGACATTGATTCTTTGGCATGAACGCTCAGATCATCCTAAGTTAACCATGATGTGTAAAATCTCTAAAATTCAGATGGGCATGGTTTATGAATTTACCAAGTGATTACTTATGTGCACTATGTGTACAAGTAAAATTTATCACTAAACCTTCATATGGTAAAATCACTTCTAAATCTCTAACATTTGTACAAAGAATTAAAGGTGACATATGTGGCCCAATCGACCCAGAATGTGGACCATTTAAATATTTTATGGTATTAATTGATGCATCAACTCATTGGTCACATGTATGTTTGCTTTCTACAAGAAACATGCTCAAATAATAAAATTAAGAGCGCACTTCCCTGACCATCAGCCTAAGTCAATTTGATTAGATAATGCAATGGAATTTTCTTCTCATGTATTTGATGATTATTGTCTATCATTGGGAATTGACGTTGAACATCCAGTAGTTCATGTTCACAATAAAAATGATCTGGCAGAATCATTCATTAAGCATTTGCAACTTATTGCAATACCATTTCTTATGCAACAAAGCTACTTATTTTAGCTTGGGGACATGTAATTTTGCATGCATCAAAATTGGTTAAAATTAGACCAAAGTCTTATCATCAATTTTCACCATCATAGCTTTTAACCGGATCCCAACCAAATATTTCACATTTACGAAAATTTGGTTGCATTGAAAATTTGGTTGCATTGTGCATGTGCCAATTAATCCTCCACTTCGTACTAAAATGGATACTCAGCGTAGATTGGAAATTTATGTGGGATTTGATTCACCCTCGACAATTCATTATCATGAAACTCTCACGGGTGATAGCTTCACTGCAATATTTTTGGATTGTATATTTGATGAGATAAATTTTTCGCTGTTAGAGGAAGGAAAGACCGTTCTAGTAGAACGGTTTGAAATATCATGAAATAATCCATCTATGTCTCATTTGGATCTGCATACCAAACAATGCCAATATGAGGTATAAAGAATTTTTTTATCTTCAGAATATCACAAATAAAATGCCTAATGCATTTAGTGATGGTGCAAAAATAACTAAATCTCATATTCTAGCAGCAAAAGCACTAGTTGGAATTGAAATCCCAGAAGGACCTAAAGCAGCAAACGAATCTAAAGCAAGATAAAAGCATGGAAGACCAATTGGTTCAAAAGACTTGGCGCCTAGAGAAAGAAAGTCTAACGAAAAAACATCAATTGATAAACCCCTCGAAAATGATCTAAATGATAACTTAAATGAAAATCCCAGTTCTTCAAAAAGTTCCCAAGAAACTATTATCCTAGAAGAAATAATAGAATATACAAAAAATAAAATGGTACCTAATAATAATGAATCTCAATATTTTATACAAACTATGGAGAAATGTGGGATTGAAGTAAAATAATAATTGATGATGTATTCTCATTCATAGTAGCTACTGAAATAAATGAAAGTCATGACTATAATGGAAACAATAATAGTGAACCAACTAGCATAAATGAACGTCGAAAAAGACATGATTGGCTAAAATTGAAAGATGCTATCGAAGTTGAGCCAGATTCACTCTAAAAACATGGTGTGTTTGAACCAATAGAGAAAACACCAGAAAATGTTAAACCAGTAGGTTATAAATGGGTATTCATTAGAAAACGAAATGATAAAAATGAAGTCGTGAGATACAAGGCACGACTTGTGGCATAAAGTCTTCTACAGAGACCAGGTTTTGATTTTAAGGAAACATATTCTCCTGTTATGGATATCATAATGTTTCGATACTTGATAAGCCTTGTAGTTTCTGAAAATATAGATATAAGTTTAACCATAGTTGTGACAGCTTATCTTTACGGTAAATTAGATACCGGTATTTACATAAAGATCCCAGATGGATATAGGTTGCCTGTAGAAAAATCAAAGTCGATGTACTCATTAAAACTGAGATGATTACTATATGGTTTGAAACAATCTGGAAGAATGTGTTATTGCTGTCTTGGTGATTATTTGGTAAAAGTCGGTTATAAAAACAGTCTCATTTGTCCACGTGTCTTTATAAAGAAATCGGTAAAGGGATTTACTATTTTAGCAGTTTATGTTAATGATATATATTTTATTGGAACTCTAGAAGAGATTGATGAAATAATAAATTAATTAAAGAAAGAATTTGAAATGAAAGATCATAGCAAAGATAAATATTGTCTTAGTCTACAAATCGAGCATAGTACTAATGGCATACCGATTCTTCAGTCAAACTACATTGAGAAAATCCTGAAGCGTTTTTAAGTGGATAAAGCATATCCACTTAGTACACCCATGGTTATCAGATCTTTGGATATTAAAAAGGACCCTTACCATCCAAAAGAAGAAGATGAAAATGTGCTTGGTCTAGAAGTACCATATCTTAGTGGCATTGTTGCATTATTATATTTAGCTCAATGCTCGAGACGAGATATTGCATTCTCAGTAAATCTTCTAGCAAGATACAGTTCAACACCAACGAAAAGAAACTCGAATGGTATAAAACATATCATGAGTTGTCTTCATGGAACAATATTCTAAATAGGTATTAACCCAAATCTAATTGGCTACGCTAATGTAGGTTATTTTTCTGATTCACATAAAGCAAGATCACAAACAGGGTATGTGTTTAGTAACATTAATGCAGCTATTTCATGGCGATCTACGAAGAAAATGGTGATAGCAACATCATCCAATCATTCTGAAATACTAGCATTACATGAAGCAAGGCAACAATGTATTTGTGATCATTAACTGAGCATATTCGAAGTACATGTCCGCTCCCCTTGGCTATAGAAAGATCAACTGTTATTTATGAAGACAATGCAGCTTTCGTAGCTCAGATTCAAGCAGGTTATATCAGGGGTGATAGATGAAACACATTTCTCCTAAGTTTCTCTTCACACACGAACTACAAAAGGATAACAAAATAGAGGTAAAACAAATCGAGTCCCAAGAAAATTGATAGATCTATTCACAAAGGCACTTCCAAAATTAATATTTCAGAAGACGGTATATACAATTAGAACGCGTCTGATGCTCGTTATAAATCAAGGGGAGCATTCAAAAGTATACTATAATGTACTCTTTTTCCTTCACTAAAATTTTTCCCACTGGGTTTTTGTTAATAAGGTTTTGATGAGGCATTACCTTGATCCGGAAGCATTGACTCTCATGACAACATTGTAAAATATGTTACCTAAAGATGAAATAAAATTGCACTCTTTTTTTTATGATTTTCCCACTGGTTTTTCATATTATAGGCTCTCAATGAGGCAATTATACTTATCAAATGCATACTCAAGCAGGAATGTTGTAATATATATTAGTAACATGGGTTAATATACTAAATAGAAAAGGACATTATTGTAATCTATATTGCATTTGGAGTCAATAAATATACTATTATAGATAGATTTAATGTGAAAAAAAGTGTTCTCTCCCTAATGTCTTCTGTTTTTATTTTTGTTTTATAACACTAATAAATTATCATTACGGTTAGTTTTGAAAATATATCATACGTTGTATTATTATTTTTTTCAAATCTATTACGTAGGGATCGAAAATAACTAATGCCACTATTTTCCTTTATTTTAGGATAATGGATCCTTCTTGAATCATCTTTTAATTTTTAATTTTTGCATAACAAAAACTACCTTCATCCCACTATCTCTCCCAACTAAAGTTCTACCTGAATTGTTTCACTCATTATCAATTCTTTTCGTTCTTCTTCGACGTTGAGAATCCATAGAAAAAGATGATTGACTAAAATTAACAATATTGATTCTCATTTTTAAATTGACAATTGTTGTTGCAATCTCATTTAATATCTTCGATTAATCAGCAAATATGTAATCTACACAATTTTTTTTCTCTGCCCTAGAAATTGCTGACATCAAATTCTTATTCGAAAATCAGATTGCGGCTGTGGTACTACTCACCTGTTATAGCATATGATCATAAGTTTATATATTTCTTTTCTTCAACTTTGATAAAGAGTTGGTTGAGATATAGTAGAGCAATATGTATAGATTTACATCTTTTTCTACATGTTGTTCTTTCTATTATTCGTAGTTGATTCAAGGTAATGAAGTTAACTTTTTTTATGTTGATTCAAGGCCTTGGAGTGCAATTTTTCTACGTATTTACAAATAATGTTCAAGTGAATATGTTAATAAATTAGCTACAGATAAATTTTACATAATTGATTAATGTGTGGAGAAAACTACTGTTAGAAACACATAAAATATATAGTTTTACCTGAAATCAACACCATCATATGCATTTTCCATATTGTTAACTTTAACATCCACACAGTCTTCCGTTTTGTAGGTAATTTTCTTTATAATGATATAAAATAAATAGGAACATGTAGTCTATTAAGATTTTTCTCAATTATTTTGACAAATCACTCCTTTGTTTAAACATAATCTGAAGACATTGTCCTCCATAAATTTCTGCTCAACTACATCGTTAACCTGCCTTTTGGCAAGGCAGTATATAGACGGATTTAACCCAATAATTTCACGATTATCGTGGATAGAATGTCATGAACTAGGTTCAGATGAATGGATGGATAATCAATACGGATAATAAATATGAATATGAAGTAAGGATTTTTAGCAAAGGTCGAGTTACCTCGGGACATCCAAGGAGTTACTTTGAGTCATCCATGGGTTTGCTTCGGGTCAATAAGGTGTTTTCTTTGGGTCACAATGGAAATAACCTCGGGTTGAAATATTTGAGAAGGGCTGACATTGCTTAGGGTCGGCACTTTGGCTTGGGGTCGACATACTAGGTACTTCGGGTCGGTATAGCTTTAGCATGGGATCGGCATATGGGGATGGCATGGGATCGGCATATGGATGGACTTCGGATCAATGTGACATTTACTTTGGGTCAATACTCAGGTCAGCTATGGGAAATGCAAGGGGTCGGCATAAGGAGATGGCGAGGGTCGGCGTTGGTTGGACTTTAGGATGATATGGCGTTTACTTCGGGTCAGTGTAGTCAATACTTTGGGTCGCATTGGAATCACTTTGGGTCGATAGTCACCACTAGGGATCAACATTTCTTCACTTGAGGGATCGACATATGGCAAACTTTGGGTTGGATCAGCATCTTCCTCGGGATAGCATTTGGTTGGAGGTTACATCAGGTCGAGGGGTCGGCATATGAAGGTGCTTGGGATCGGCATGGCCTTCACTCCGGGTCGGCATTGAACTTTAGGTCGTCACGCACTTAGGGTATGCATTTGTGGTTGCTTCAGGCCAGCTATAATGGTTGCTTCAGGTTTGCATATGGGTACATTTCGGGTCGGCTTCAAGCTAACATCGGGTCGGCATTGAGAAGGAGTTGGAATGGATCGTCCTAGGCTAGAGATCGTGCTATTTCGAGTCAATATGGAGATGTCTTCGGGTCAGCACACTGGTAACTTCAGGTTTGACTTTAGGTCACAATAGGATGGACGATATAGGCTCGATTGTGGTTTTGGTGGGCACATGTAAGTGAGGAGGTCCTGTAGCCGAGGTTTTGCCTATAAATACAACAAGTGTGGCTTTAGAAAAGGGGATCCTCATTCTGCTTCTCTTCATCTTCTTTTACAAAAGCTATCATTCTGCTTATCTTCATGTTCTTCAACAAAAAGCTACTCTGCCATTTTTTCATAAATTTCGGATTGTAACTGTAATCAAATTTTAGTGTAATAAAAAGGATTTTTATGGAATGGACGTAAGCCGGAGTTAGCCGAACCACTATAAATCTTGTCTTTTTTACTGCATTCATTTTAGTATTGATTACTCTTTATATTATATGATCTATATATACTCTATTTGTGATCTATGACTGGATATTGGAGCTTTCACTTGCAATTAGATGTTGGTGGCAAATTTGGCATTTTGGTGCTTTCATTAAGAATTGAACTCAAGAATTTGGAAGCTAGGATCTCAAATCTAGAAGCTTGGATATTTCGTTCTAGGAAGTAATGGCTAGGCAATCAACAAGAAGACAAAGAGAAGGGATAAGATGGAAATAATGATGGATGCTTTGTAGGAAAGAATGCTAAAGAGATAGGAGGAAATCCAAGATCATAGCTAGGGAAAAGAAGCAAGCAAGATGGTGTTATGGATTTTGGCATGGATCAGAATTCGGATGCGTGTCTGGAAGAGGAGAATCTCGGGTTACCTCATCGACTCGGGAGTAGGGTGGAAATGATAATCGAAGACCACTTATGGATGCTAAAACAGCTGGAAATTGGAACCCATGACTTGGAGTGGAAATTGGTAGGCTTAGATATTGGTTGGATCAACCGGGGGCAAACCTCGACCAAGGAGCATAGATCAGCACAACTACCCATGGAACTAGAAGCATGGATTTGGATGGCTTTGCTTGGAAATGGATACCGGTGATGGAATAGGAGCAGTCACTATCTGCAACAAATCGGAGCTACCCCGACTTAAAGGCACAGGTCGTCGTCTATTAATGGCATGAATTAATAACTAATAATAAATACTACACTAAGATGGTTGAGTCACTTACACATGTACGGGATCAGAACAGTACTTAGGCATGCTCTGAGCTAGCGATGAACCACCATAACAAATGATTCAGAAATTCACTCAAACGTGAAATCTTACATTAATAATACTGAGTCCAATCCGAGGATTCACATTTCGCCTCGAACGATACTCGATCTCGAACGATCAATTTTCGCCTTGAACGGCACCTGACCTCAAACAGCCACTTTTTGCCTCAAACAGTCACATTTTGCCTCGAACTGCATCCGACCACCAACGGTCACATTTGCCTCCAACGGAACTCGTCCTCAAATGATCACACTTTGCCTCGAATGACACTCGACCTCGAATGGTCACATTTTCGCCTCGAAAGGTCACATTTCACCTCGAATGGCACCTCACCTTGGAAGATCACATTTTGACTCGAATGACACTTGACCTCAAATGGTCACATTTTGCCTCGAATGGCACCCGACCACGAACGGTCACATTTGGCCTCGAACGACACTCGACCTCGAACGGTCACATTTCTCCTCGAATGATACCAGACCTCGAAAGGTCACATTTCGACTTGAATGGCACCCAAACTCGAACGGCCACATTTTTCCTCGAACGACATCCGACCTCACACGGTCATATCTCGCCTCGAATGACACCCGAGCTCGAACAGTCACATATAATCTCGAATGGCACATGATCCCAAACGATCGCTATTAACAATTAGACAAGATCATCGATCTCTTCGGAGGTCAAAAACAGGTTACGAACATCGGGCTTATGGCAATATAAAACACACCTTCCTACTGCAAGACATGTTTTGGGGGGCAAAGTGTTAACCTGCTTTTTGGCAAGGAAGTATGCAGACAGATTTTACCCAATAGACTTCACAATTATCGAGGCTGGAATGTCATGAACTTGGTTCAGATGAATGGATGGACAATCAATTTCGGACAATAAATATGAATACGAAGTCAGGATTCAGCACAGTTGATGGATAGACAATGCAGGGTATTTGGAGTATGGATTTTTGACAAAGGTCGAGTTGCTTCGGGACGTCCAAGGAGTTACTTTGGGTCATCCATGGGTTTGCTTCGGGCAAATAAGGTGATTTCTTCGGGTCACAATAGGATTAACCTCGGGTTGGCATATTTGAGAGGGGTCGGCATTGCTTAGGGTCGGCGTAGCCTTGGCTTGGGGTTAACATACTAGGTACTTCGGGTCAGCATAGCTTTAGCATGGGGTTAGCATAGGGAGATGGCATAGGGTCGACATATGGATGGACTTTGGGTCACTGTGTCATTTACTATGGGTCAACACTCGCGTCGGCTATGGGAAATGCAAGAGGTCGGCATAAGAAGATGGCAAGGGGTCGGCATTGGTTGGACTTCTGGTTGATATGTCATTTACTCTAGGTTAGTGTAGATAATACTACGGGTTGCATTGGAGTCACTTCGGGCCGGAAATCACTACTAGGAATTGACATTGCTTCACTTGAGGGATTGACATATGGCAAGCTTCAGGTCGGATCAACATCTTCCTCGGGTCAGCATTTGTTTGGAAGCTGCATTAGGTCGAGGGGTCAACATATGAAGGTGCTTCGGGTCGGCTTGGCCTTCACTCCGGGTTCGGCATACAACTTTGGGTCGGCATGCACTTGGGGTCCGCATTTGTGATTGCTTCAGATCGGCTATAGTGGTTGCTTCGAGTTTGCATATGGGAAAACTTCGGGTCGGCTGCAAGCCAACTTCGGGTCGGCATTGAGGAGGAGTTCGAATGTATCGGCCTAGGCTAGAGATCGTGCTACTTCGGGTCGCTACATAGATTACTTTGGGCCTGCACACTAGTAACTTCGGGTTTGACTTTGGGTAAGGATAGGATGGACAATATGGGCTCGACTATGGTTTTGGTGCGCCTATGTAAGTGAGGAGGTCCTATAGTCGGGGTTTCGCCTATAAATACAGCAGGTGTGGCTTTAGAAAGGGGGATCCTCATTATATTTCTCTTCATCTTCTTCTACAAAAAGCTACTCTGCCATTTTTGTTTTATAAATTCCGGACTGTAACTTTAATCAAATTTCAGTGTGATAAAAATGATTTTTCCATAGTAGGCAGAGTTAGCCAAACCACTATAAATCTTGTCTTTTTTACTTAATTAATTTTAATTTTGATTATTCTTCATATTATATTCTCTACATATACTCTATCGTGATCTATGACTGGATATTAGTGTTTTCACTTGAAATTGGGTGTTGGTGGCCACTTTGGCACTAACAATATCTTTTTGTTTCTTTTTCCTTTCAATATTCTTATAATCCTATTTCTATGCAATTACATTTGATCTGTGAAACAAAATCACATTTCTCACATTATAAAACGGGTGAAATTGTTTAGTTATTTTGTGGTGACCATTTGGAAATAAATATATTATCTGGGTTTTTAACCCAGCAGGACCTACCAAAAAACAGAGTAATTTTGTGACATTAGAATGACTTAGGACTTAACCAAAGAGGCTAAGATAAGGAGTTAACGAAAGCCAAGCCATATTACTAAAGCAATGATTGAGTTCGACTAAACCAAGAGACCAGCATCCGTTTAGCCCAATCAGCAGTAAAAGCACAACCAACTAATAGACTGTCATGAAGATGGAGCAATGTGCAATGAGAATATGCGAACAACGACGTTACAAGGCCGTGGAAACAACCTAAACTCGAAACTCTAAAAAATAACCTAAGTGCATGGGTTGCCAGCGATCCATACCCTATGGATCACTAGCGCTCCATGCAAGATGGTGGGCCACTATGGTGCATGGAAGAAAAGAAGGAAAGCAGAAAGATTGGGAAAATATGCCAAGTGTATGGATCGCTAGCGATCCGTACACCGTGTACCGTCAGCGATCCATACTTGTCCATGGGTCTTCGATGAGCTAACTAAGCGAGATAATGGGAAGGAGAGTTAAGTCATTAGCTCGCGAGCGAGACAAGTCTATGGATCGCTAGCGGTCCATGGTTTTGGCTCGGATTGTGAGCAGAACATCCTTAGGTCGTCCTGTGTCCATTTGCAAGCAAGTGACGAAGTGGCTAGGCCCGAAAGCTCTCCGATCTCTATAAATTCCATAGGGCCTGCTACATAAACTGGATCTTCTCTATACTGGTTGCTGAAGCTCTGTTGGAAATTTTCTTCACTCTTCATCTCCTTCACAACAATCTCTAAAGGGATTGATCGTGACTCTCTAGTGGATTCCAACTCTGGGGTTTATCTAGCCAAGGTTAATCAAAAGCCTTGTAATCGAACAGTACTTATAACAACAGTCAGTCATAATAAAATTATAAAGTGGATGTAGGCTTCATTAAAAGTTGAACCATTATAAAATTTCCTTGTCTTCTTTCTTTTACTATCTTTTTCTATACCTATTATCTGTGTTATTGCTCTGTCAGAATAGGGTTGGTGCTTTCGTACTCAAACCAAGGTGATGATCCAATTTTTTGGGTTAACATTTTAGTACTTTCACTGAGAAACTCTAACTTAGGATCCAGATCTAGCTATCTACTTTGAAACCTATAGTTCTAGAAGTTAGTTCTCCAATCTTTGCCTGAAGAATGTGCCATTTGAAATCAATGGCTCTTGGGAAAGAACTGCCTCTAGAACATCTATATGGATAGTAATAGTTGGAGAAGATGTTAATTCCCAACATACTGAAGTAAATGGTGCTAACGTAGTAAATCAAGTGCCTACATCCTCCGTCCAACATGAAGTTGTCACCAGGGATGAGTTGAATAAGATGGTTAATGAGATCAATCAAAAAATGGAAAATAGTCAATAAACTCTAATGGATAAACTTAACGCTCTCTTAACCCTACAGTCTTAACCCTACAGTCAAACCCTTCTCTAAGGACAATGCCTGAACCCACGATCGTTGTAGAATAGGAGAATTCCTCTGCTTGGGGTTTACATAGAAGAAACGGAAAACAGCCACAAAAAAGGTGACAATAGGACAAAATATGGAAGAGAATGTTAATACTCCATCCACCATAAGGCAATCAATACTGAACTTGAATAACATGAATCATGGGGCCAAAACCCTACAAAAGGATATAGCTATGGATCTCTCCGATTCGTAAGATGGAGAGCGTGACAATCAAATGGAAGAAAACGCCAATGCATTCGATGATGCTAGAAACATCCAAACTGCCCCAGTCAGGCCAACATCGAGCTAACTGGGTCCCATGGGAGTAGCTCTCCTGAAGATAGGGAGCCTAGGCTTCATCCCACGTGCCAAGATCGTTTGCAAAGCCAAATGCTTGGTGTAGTAACTGATTGTCGTCTCTAGGACTACTGGACATCAGAGACATATATAGCAGACATGATCAAATGGTTGATGGCCGAGATTAAAAACCAAAGAGATGATGAATGGGGATCTACTCCAAGTTGGACTCCCTTTATCGGTAAAATCATGAATGAAAGCTATCCAGACAAATTCACTATGCCAACTATCCCCTCTTATGACAGGACAATGGACCCAAAACCACATCGATATAAGTATAGTTGGTATATGGATGGAGCCAATGCTCTAAAGGATGTTCGTTGTCGATGTTTCCCTATCTTTCAAGAAGGGGTTGTGTCTTTGTGGTTCACCAGACTTCCCCCGAGATCTATGTCTACCTTTGACCAACTTGCAATAAAATTCCTTAACTAGTTCAGGCTCCGAATCACGCAACGAAAGGATGTCATGTCCCTATCCGGATTGTTCCAGGGGGACGCAATGAGCCGCTGAAATCCTTCATGAACCGATTCAATTCCACGGTGATGGAAGTAAGCAACCCCAATGAGGACATAGTTGTTATGGCGTTAGTCTATGCCATTCACCCGGAGACCGAGTTTGGGAAATGGATTAAAATGAAGCAGCTTACCACCAAGAATGACTTCAATCGTAAAGCAACACAATAATTAAGATTATAGGAAGCATAGGAGCTAGAAAGAAAGTCTGTTGATGTGCAACCGACGAACATCGGACAGAGTGATATGGCGATGAATCAAGACACGCGCAACTCTAGAAATGCCCAAGGAGTCGCGAGAAAAGATGGGAATAAAAAGAGGAGAAATCAAAACTAAAATAAAAGAAATAGCAATGGCAGCAATAAAAAAATTAAGGCGTTTAGACAGGAAGAGTGTACGTCTTTAAAAGACACTTTAGAAAATATTTATCTTTCAACACAAGAAACCGAAGAATACAAGAAATCCACTAGAAGAGAGGCAACTGAGCAGCTAAAGCGCTAAGGGAAATTGTGCCATTTCCATGAGACACATGGCCATAATACAAACGAATGCCACCACCTAAAGAATATCATTGAAGAATTGATCTGAGACAATAAGCTCAACAGTATGTGACAAACCAACAAAACCCCAGATAACCCACGGCCCCACAGCCTCCTAGAGAATAAAGAAATCAAGCTGGAACTAGTGACAAAGGGTCAAAATGAACCGATCAAAGGCTTATTATTGGAATGATATCTGGGTGACCGCACCCAGCGAAAAGAAGTTAGGGGGAAATGGAATGGTACATGATATTGTTGAAGCACTCTCAGAAAGACTCATGTCTTAATACAGATGTTGAAACCTGATCAAGCTGCAAAGGTTTTGAGTGACGATATAGTGTTTTGAAATTAAGCACCGCATGGATCAAATCCCCAACTCTCGATCCGAGGGTGGTTCAACGAGTGTTGGTCGATAGTGGCAGTTCTGTTAATATACATTTCAAACTTACTTTTGACCAGATGAAAATCGGCATGAAAATAGTGACTGCATGCCGAATAGAGATCCAAGGGTTCACTGGCTAGCCCAAGCAACCTTTGGGAACAATTGACTTGCCAGTCGAGCTTGGAGAGGTGATCGATGAGCCACCCTCATTCAAACTTTTGTAATTGTGGATGAAATGTTAGCATACCATGCTTTCTTAGGACAGTCTTCCCTAGAAGCTTTTAAAATAGCTCTGGTCCAATGGTGTCTAACCATAAAGTTTCCTACTACAAATGGAATTGAAGCGGCGAAGGAGATCAGTGCGTTGCAAGAGAATGTTACATTGCAGAATTACGCGAATTCAGAAGAAAGGAAAAGGGAAAGGATGTGGGGAGAATCCTACACATCCGTAAACCATCCGTATAGCAACTACAGAGACACTTCTGGCTTAAGGATCATAGCCGATTCGATAAGGCTTTGGACCTTAGAAAGAAAAGCTCAGGGAGGAACGGGCGGTGCAGGAAGAATTGACGGTGTCTGTCCGTATCGACATGGACGATCCAACTAAAGTTTTAAAAATTGGGTCGCACCTTATAAACAAGATGTACATGGAGCTAACTAAATTTCTCCATGCTAACTTGGATGTGTTCGCATAGACGCATTTCGATATGTGTGGGGTGTCTCCAGAAATCGCATGTCATGCACTCAATATAGACCCTAGGTTCATACTGGCGAAAGCAAAAGAGGTGCAGCTTAGGTCCCGAATGATCCAAGGTGCTAAAAGAAGTGGACAAGTTGATGTCCAACAATTTTATCTGTGATGCAACCTATCCAGAGTGGGTATCTAATCCGGAATTAGTCAAAAATCCAATGGGAAGTGGCGAACCTATATCGACTACTTAGACTTTAACAAGGCTTGCCCAAAAATAGCTTCCCTTTTTCCAGAATAGACCAACTTGTGAATGGAATAGCAGGACACGAGCTGTTATCATTCATGGACGCATACTCCAGGTACAACCTAATCCTAATGCATGAACCTGATCAAGAAAATACCAGCTTCATCACCGACCTTAGCCTATACTGTTATAGAGTAATGCCATTTGGTTTGAAGAATGTAGGGGCAACTTACCAAAGGTTGGTAAAAACCATGTTCAAGCGACAGATAGGGAAAATGATGGAAGTTTGTGTAGAAGACATGTTAGTAAAATCATGAGAATCTATTAACCACCTGGACAACCTCGCTGAAATGTTCAAAATACTCCCGAAAGTACGAGATGAAACTCAATCCACTCAAGTGTCACTTTGGTGTGGCCTTTGGGAAATTCCTAGAATTCATCATAAGTGCTAGGGGCATCGAAGCAAATCCTGACCAAATCACAGCACTACGAGAAGTCAAAGATCCGAAGAAAAAGAAGGAATTGCAAAGTTTAAATGGAAAAGTTGCAGTGCTAAGTCGAATTATCTCAAAATCTAACGACAAATGTATACCATTCTTTGATGCACTAAAGAAAGGTAAGAAGAACTTCGAATAGAGTGAAGCTTGTCAAACAACATTCGAAGAACTACTGCGACACATGGAGACTTCATCAATCCTATCAAAACCCGTGGATGGAGAAGACTTTTTCATTTACTTAGCAATCTCACTCCATGCATTGAGTGCTGCTCTAGTGCGTGAAGTAGCAAAAATCTAGCGACCCATGTATTACATTAGTAAGCGGTTCACTGGAGTAGAGAGAAACTATACAAAATTGGAAAAGCAGGCATACTGCCTCTTGATCACATCTAGGAAGCTACAGCCGTACTTTCAGGCCCATCCAATTAAGGTGTTGATCGACTAGCCCCTGAAGCAAGTGTTATACCGGTCAGAAACTTCCAAACGACTACTCGAGTGGAATATAGAGATGAGTCAATATGATATCACATACCACCCAAGGAAAGCCATTAATAGGTAAGAGTTAGCCGAATTCACCGTACAGGATGATGAGGAAGAAGTGCGGCTGGAAGTAGACACGCAATGAAAACTCTTCATCAACGGCGCATTTAACAACCTCTGTTTGGGAGCAGCAGCAGTGCTTGAAACCTTCAAAGGGCAAGCCATTAGCTATGCTTTGCGCTTGGAGTTCCCTACTACAAATTACGAAGCGGAATACGAAGCACTGATTGTTGCACTAAAAGTTGTGAAAGAACTCAAGATAAAATCTATTCACATATACAGCAACTCCTAGTTGGTCGTCTGTCAAGTAAAGGGGGCGTACCTGGCACACGGGGAGAATCTTGCCCCATATCTGTCCAAAGTACAAGACCTGCTCAGCGACATCAAACACTACACTGTAACTCATATTCCACGAGAGAAAAATACCAATGCAGATTATTTGGCCAATCTCATAAGTTTCGAAGAAGCTCAGTCATTGGGACTAGTCACAGTTGAAACTCTAACGAACTCAAGTATAAACGGAATGAATGTCGATTGGATTCTCGAAATCACATATTATCCAAAAACTTGGATGACACCGATAGAGGAATATTTACTTCCAGGAACTCTTAAAACCAACCGAAATCAACGAAAGAAGCTTCTTCGAAAAGCACCTTGATTCATGATAGAAGATGGAATACTCTACAGAATAGGGTTCTCGACCCCCATCCTTAGGTGTGAGTCCGATGATGAAGCCAAACGAATCTTAAAGGAAGTGTGTGAAGACAAATGCAGAAACCACACTAGAGGGAAACCCTTGCAAAGAAAGTCCTCCAGTACAGATACTTCTGGCCAACAATAAACCGCGACGCCGTAGATTACACCAGGTGATGTGATCACTATCAAAGTTTAGCAAAGTCAAAAGGACTCCATCAAAAGAGTTAACACAGATGGTCAGCCCGTGGCCATTTTCAATATAGAGGATTGACTTGATTAGCATCTTACCGATAGCAAAAGGAGCTAAAGATGCTATATTTGCCATAGATTATTTCATTAAATAGGCCGAGGAAGAACCACCAACCACCATAACCACAAAGAAAGTCATTAATTTTGTTACTAAAAACATTATTTGCAGGTTCGAAGTGCCATAAAATCATCATTGACAACGGAACCCAATTCGAAAGTGTCGAGTTCAAGGACTTCTGCAAATGCTTCTGGATTGAAAAGAGCTTCTTAATAGTAGCTCATCTACAGGAAAGTAGTCAAGCGGAAGCAGTAAACAAGATCATCAAATCTACCATCAAAAAGGGACTAACTAAAGCCAAAGGGAACTGGGTTGATGAACTTCCACTTGCGTTGTGGGCTTACCGAACCGCCCGCAAAGCGGCAAATGGTCACATTCCATTCGCCCTTGCATATGATTCGGAAGAAATGATCCCTTTTGAGTTAGAAGTACCCTCGCACCAAAGGTAGAATTTCAACCAAAAGCGAAATGAGAAGCTCCTACTCGAATAACTAGATATGATCGAAGAAAAAAGAGAAGAAGCCAAGTTGAGAGTCGCTACCCACCAAAAAAGGGTAGCACGGTACTTCAACTCCAAAGTTCACAACCGAACCTTCAAAGTGGGAGATGTTATGCTCAAGCAAGTTTACCCTATTTCGGGGGCCTTTGGACTGAAGTGGGAAGGACCGTACGTCATTAACCAAAGGCTAAGAGACAGGACATTCAAGCTAACAACCATCGATGGAATTTAAATTCCCAAAGCTTGGAATTGCGAATCACTCCGCCGTTACTTCATTTGAAAACTACTTAATGCACTCTCTATTTTTCAGCAAATAAGCTATCCCGAAATACTGGAGGCATTGTAAATAGACAAAGAATCTTATTTGCTTTCCTTAATAAAATTTGATTCACTCTTTTGAACTGACAAAACCATGTTCATAATAAAGAATCGCTGGGTCGATGAAAGCAAATTGACTCAAACTGCTGTGTTGGCGAAACCCGATTCTTGCCATCTAAATACCGGTGTTGCTCCAGAAACATTGGGAAGGCCCAAAACTATGCTTCTTCCATTGCTCGAAGACAGGCAATGTTGAGGAGCACCAAAAGCAGCACATTCCATAAGCGGTGCCAAAAATAAGCTCCTCCCGTTGCCCGAAGATAGGCGATGTTGCAGAGCACCAAAAGCCGTGCGTTCCATAAGCCGTGCTAAAAATAAACTTCTCCCATTGCTAGAAGATAGGCCACATTAAGGAGCACCAAAGGCCACGTATTCCACAAGCCACACCAAAAGTATGCCCCTCCTGTTGCCCGAAGATAGGCAATGCTGAGGAGCACCAAAAGCCACACATTCCATAAGCCGCACCCACCCAAAATAAACTCCTCCCAATGCCCAAAAATAAGCAACACCGAGGAACACTAAAAGTCGTGCATTCCATAACCTGTGCTAAAAATACGCTCCTTCCATTGCCCGAAGATAGGCAACACCGAGGAGCACCGAAAGCTCCCCATTCCATAAGCCGCGCCAGGACATGCAGTCCTCCCGTTGCCTAAAGATAGGCAACACCGAGGAGTATCAAAGCCATGCATTTCATAAATCTCATACTAAACACCAAAATACTAACTACTCTTATTACCCGAATATAGGAAACACCGAGAAGTATGAAAAATTGCGCACTCTCACACTGCCTAAAGATAGGCAGCACCAGGGGGCACCAAAATCGTTCTAGACTGACGGATCATATTGATCCCGAAAGCTGCGCATCTCATAACCAGCGTTGACTACTTATATAATTAGGAATAATGGGCATAACTCCAACAATATTGAAATGATACAAACCAACAGAAAATTTTCAACTAATGACACTTAATGATTACAAGATTTAAGGCTGCCCTCAGTTAACCCATGCAATGCGCTCTTCTCAAACATGCATATGTTGCATACTTAGTGCAATATTACAAGAAAAATGGACTGCGAGCCAAATTTCTAGTTTAATATGAAAATTATCTAAACTATGAGTTATTAGTCCTTTAAAGTAACCACCCTATGAACTGGGGGCATAGACTGGTAGTGCTTAAATAAAAACATTGAAAATGATCAGTTCGCAAGCTCTATTACTCCAAACAAAGGATTGTTACTCCAAATAAAATTTTAGTGGCAACCACAAAACAAATCGCATAAGTGTGAACAAAATAAGCACAAGTACATAGAACACATATAAACATACAAATGAGAATATAGTCAAATATCAATGTATTGCTTATGATTTTCTTTGTATAGGGTCAAAACATGGGGGCTGTACCCACACTGTAAGAAATGCGGATTACGGATCTTAAGGATAGAATTAACACTAGATGGGGGAGAATAGTGTTTTAAGGAATTACTAATCCTTTTTGAGTTTATATTAATTTGAACACAAATGTATGTAATATTCAAACACAGATATGATTACAGAATCAAACACAGATGCAGATATAAAGTAAAAGCAATAAAGGAAAGAACACACCGAATTTTATACTGGTTTGGACTTACCCTACATCCAGTCCCGCAACACAAGTATGGATTTCCTTTCAAAATCAACTCTTACAATTACACTCTTGATTTCAAGGCCACGAGGTACACCGCTCCAGATTCACAATCATCTAGGTAGAGATACTTGATTTTACAAGCAACAAGTTCACCCGATTGATTTTCTAGGCTACAACCACACCTTTTCTCGCTCAATTGATTACAAAAAAGTCTATAACTCTGAATAGCACCGAGATCTTATTGAGATAGTGATAGAGAATCGAACCAGAGATGATCAGTTAGATTCAATGGTGATTTCGGCAGAGTAATGGTAAAAATGTATATAAAGAAATATGGAAGAAGAAGAGGAGTGAAATCATAGAATCTATATGAATGTAAATTAGTTTAAAACAGCCCCTATTTATAGTAGAACAACAGCCATGTCCATTCTGAAAGGATATGACGAATAGACACTTCGTTTGAAATTCAAACTTTTGAAATAAACCGTCACCTTGTCGAAAAAAGGTTCCTTGGGGTTGCAAACAGGCCTAAGTTATTTTTGGTAATTTTTTTTCTTTGAAAATAACTTTTATCTTGTATCAAAATTATTTTAAACTTTATAAATATACTTAACTATATTTAAAATACATAAATAAGTATAGAGAATAATATTTTGGTATATATAAAATTTTACTATAATTTTATATATATATCTAAGTATAAATATTAAAAGTTAAATATATTATAATTAAAAGATATTTTAAAACCAAGGATAATTTGATATTGAAAATAAAGATTATTTTGAGGCTAAAAGTATTTTAAAACCAAGATGGATGTTTTTGATTTAAAAAAGAAGATTTTGAAACCATTTTGAAAACAAGATATAATTTTGTAAAACATTTGAATAAAAGTTAGTGGATACAAAACAATGTTCCACTAGATTTTTCGAAGGTTCCATCCTACTTAGGGTTCCATCCTTTTAACGGACTCGAAGTGGATTCCATTCCACGAATAAAATGGATTTTAAGATGTCAGTGCTTTTCTATGAGTTTTAACAAAATTCTTAACTAAATTACTTATATTGAAATCTTGAACTCTTGATAATCTTGATATTCATGAGTCTTGAATCTTAATATCTTCGATCTTGAGTATATCAGTTCTTGAATCTCTATACTGTACAGTCTTCATTCTTTGGTACCTGTATATATATCCTGCATATACATATATATCTAAACAATAATGTTAGTATTTATATTTTATAATCTTATTCTAAGGTTGTTTTCATCAAAACCAACTTCTCGGGGACTAACAATCTCCCCATTTTTGATGATGACAACCTTTGTTTTTAAAATATTACTTCTATACTAGTTACTCCCCTAAAACTAATAACTCCACTTAATCTATGCCTAACTATCCTATTTTGTACTTCTCCACCTTTGTCATCAACAAAAACTAACTCCAAACTATATAACTCCCCTTTATTCTTGTACTAAAGTACCTACATTAATAAAATATACAATGGAGTATATAATAGATAGATTAAGAGATAATTTTACTGATAGACATGATAATTAGTCAAAGATCATACCATATTATGTTTTGCAGACCAATTATCAATCCACACCAAACCAAATCAAATTAAATCAAATCAATCCAAGCAATCAATTCAAATCAAACAAAGCAATCAAATAAAATCATACATTACGAGGAACTTCCACCTATCCTTCTTCTCCAAATATAGGGCCTGCTTTAATGGCATCCCAATTTTCATTTTCATTGGTGAGAGAGACTGAAGGATGTGCTTCATTATCATTTTTGTGCAGGGAGGAAATCATCCATCGTATCATATCAAAATTTTTTTATTGCTCCTTGATCATCTGTATTTGACACAACTCTAAGTGTCGCTGATTACGAAGAATGAAATAAAGAATATTTTTGAAAGAATTAAGGGTTTCTTCAAGATTCTCGGTCAAACTATGAATTGGATCGGCCATATTTGAGTTTGTGAGAAGAAATATAGATAAAGTAGATAAGAAATGATTTTGAGTGATGAATTCTGAAAGAAATATGTATTTATAGGTGCAGAAATTTTTTTGAAATGAATAGACGCAAGGTAGTTATTCAAATTTCAAATTTAAAATGGAATGTCATTTTTGACCAGTACTTATCAACAGGGTCTCTAGGGGTTGTCGACAGGGGTCAGTTAATTTTGATGATTCATTTTGATTTTGTGAAAATTTTTGTGTGTGTGTATATTTATATAATATACTAATATTTATTCTGGAGATAGGATAAGCTAGATAAAAGAAGTAATTCAATTTCATTTCATAATAGAACGATATAATGATTAAACATTAAGAACTACACGAACATTCAAATCAAAACAAACTAAAACCAATACAACATGACATGAAAAGGTAGAACTAGTTAGAGGATGACAAAGATGGAGATAATCCAAGCTTATTACCGACTTTGGAGAAAAACTTGTTCATTTTGGATGACATTTTATCCAATTTCTTACTAACGGACCGTCTAAGAGTCCGTTGATTCTCAACAGTGGTCTTTTGATTTTTGAGTAAGGTTTTATTGGTTGGATTAGAGGGATAGTCAATACTTTCCCAGGATGTTTCACCTTCTTCTTCTATTTTCATTTCATCCCCTTCTTCTTCTTCTTCTTCCTCCTCTTCCATCTCCTCATGAGCCAAACGCTCTTCCTTTTCGCCAAGAGTCTCATATGGTTGAAAAACATATGGAATTTTCATAAGAGAAATGTTTGAGCGATTAAAAACTTTTCTTGAAACAAATTTTTCTCCTTTGAAATCTACTCCAAAATAATCAAAAATCCGAGTGAGATAGATTCCATGATGCAAAGTATTTTTATCCATTTCAAAAAATTTGGGACGAAGTTCATCCAAAATAACTTGCGCCCAATTAATATCATGACTTCCAAAAATAGAAAAAAGTGCTTTGCAAACTTTTGAAGTTGGATTGTTAAAACTCCCCGATCTTGGGGTCAAATTATGTTGTAAAAGAAGACTAACAATTCTAGCTTTTGGTTGAAAGTTTCGATTTATGAATTCAAAGTTGTCATTTCCTTCGAAAATGTGATGAAATGTCTCACGATCATTTTCAACGATACTAAAATTAGAAAAATCCATTCCCGTGCTCTTGCAATTGAGAATGGTACCCAAAACATCACAATTTTAGATGATTCTAGTGCCTTTGACACTACTCCAAATTTCATCTTCATTTCCATTATAAAATCCATGGTTGGGATTTGCATAGAAAATTTTAACAAGATTTGGACAACAAACAAAGTCATTTTGTGAAGCATCAACAAGACTAAGAACTTGGTTGTTTGCAAAAAGAGAATCGATTTCATAAGTAGAGAAATCTTGAAATAAAGCAAACTTTCCGGGATGGACTTTTCCATAGTTAACATAGTTGGTATATGCTTTTATAGCCTCCGGATTATTGAAAAATTGCTCTTTCATATTTCTGGAAAGTCTCATTGTGGAAGGGTTGCTTGAAGAAGCCATTAGAGTAGAGAGTAGAGAGCTTGATATTTTGAAATAAGAGTTTGAATTTGAAAATGAAAGTGAAAAGTTGTGATAAGAGATAGTAAATAAATAGGTTCTCAAGGGACAGATTCTCTGGTAAAAAGGTGACCTTTCAAAGACTTGAATGAAGAGAAAAGATGGAGAAAAATTCAACATTTGAGTTCAAATTTGAATTTCAAATTTCTGTACCCTTGTCGACAACAAGGGAGGCCTTGTCGACAGGTGTCTTTGAAGTTTCATGATTTATTTCTCTTAAGTATTCTAATATATATATATATATATTACTTTTAATGTCTCTATATATCTGGAATATTACTAGAATTATAGTATATTCCATAAAATATTATGATACTATTTAAAATTAAAAATAATAATAAAATAATAGTAAAAATATGATAATAACAATAAAAAATTTAAAATTCAAATGACATACCAATTCAAAATCTACCAATCAAACATCCAATCCTAAGCATGCAATTTCAACCAATGTATTGTAAATGTGTACCTTTTTCTGAGTCTGTTTCTCTGAATTCGTCGAAGTCGTGAACTGCCGTGAAACACATATTTGAATTATCTGTCTTCTGATCATCATCGCTTTAGGACGAGTCTGAGTCATCTACAGTAGCAGTAAATGCATATTTTTGTTTCTTTGCGGAATCATTGTTTATAGGAAGATTTTGCTTATCTCGATGCGGACATTCTCTTTTGATATGGCCTGATTCGTCATAGTTGAAACATTTGAGATAGTTTGGCACTACATTCTGATTACCAGAGTTCTTATAGTTGTTTCTCTTGAGATTATTCATCTTTCTGTATTTCAGGAATTTCCAAAAGTTCTTGGACTATCTCTTCATCATTATCGATGTTTGAGTCTGATCCATTGGTCAATGCATTGAATGCAATTGATTTCTTTTCAGATGCTTTGCTTTCTCTTCTCCCAATCATTTGGACTTCAAAAGACATTAGCTTTCAATTTAATTCTTCTATCTTTAAGGTACTGATGTCATTTGCCTCTTCGATCACAAGTGTCTTTTGATCCCATTCTGGAGTAAGAGAACTTAAGATTTTTCTGACTTGATTTTCTTTCAAAAATTCCTTTTCCAAGGATATTCGAGAATGAAAAATATTTTGAAATCTACTATACATATCTGGAATAGACTCGTTAGAATTCATTTTAAATAATTGAAACTGATTTGTGAGCATGGAAATTTTGGTCTGTTTAACTTTGCTTGTTCCTTCGTGAGTAACTTGCAAAGTTTTCTAGATTTCATATGCAGACTTACAAACTGAAACTCTATTAAATTCATTCCTATCATGTGAACAAAACAAAATATTCATAGCTTTAGATTGTTTTGTGCGACGGCCTTTTGCTCAGTAGTCCGCTATGAAAAACCAGTTATGGGTTCAAAATATTCAGTCTGTGTGACATTCCAAGTGTCTAGTCCTATAGATTGTAAATATATTTTCATCCTACATGCCCAATATGCATAGTTACTGCCATTAAAAATTGGTGGTTTGATAGTAGACTGACCTTCTACAAATGAACTAGT